>OY740782.1:66109850-67309850 GCA_963514005.1 Raja brachyura
TGTAAATGAGATCCATTCCGATTGGACATTTGTTAGGGATGGCATTGTGACATCACACAATGGAACGTGCTGGAACATCAGGTGGGAGAGGGCTGGGGCTGGTGCTGGTGAAATGGCAGATGTAAATTGGATCCATTCTGATTGGACATCTGTGAGCATTGGGCATTGTGACATCACACAATGGAATGATTACCAACATTCTGTGGGTGAGAGCAGTTTGATTGTTTTAAGCTTTTGAAAAAGTGGGGGGGGGGGGGAGGATTTTATTAAAAATGTTGTACGTAACAACATCTAAACGTAACGAGAAGTGCCTTTGGTAAATGTACAAGCGTAACATCTGGCTAAATGGAAAAAACGGCGGCATCTGAGGGTCCGGTTTTGGCGGAGCAGGGAATCAAATGGGGAAAACGTGGCAGCCGGACAGCAGGCAGACGGCTGTCGGCAGACACACACAGAGTTTTAATATAATAGAGATATTAAATAGAGAATTATTCTCAACAGACGCACTAAGAGATGATTGGGAACATGAACTAATGATAAAGATTCCGAAAGATAGATGGGAAAAGTATCTGATGAACACACATAATTGTTCCATTAATGCAAGACATAATCTAATTCAATTTAAATTATTACATAGACTATATTATTCAAAAACGAGGTTGAATAAATTCTACTCGAATGTTTCTATGGGAAACATTTAAAGCATTTGCTCGAGGAGCATTGATCTCCTCCCAAGCATTTCAGTGTGAAAGATACATCTTCTAGATGCGCTGGGGACACATCCTCAGTGATGTGACCTGGGGTCATCGGGTGTTTCGGGTCTCACAACATCAGACACCCTCGCCCATGCGACCCAGCTGGGGTTGATCAAGCCCCGACTTGCATCCGAGCAGCAACCATCCACGGATCAGCCCTCTTAATCCAAAGCCACCTAGTGGCTTTCTCTGCGGCTTCACTTGCGGATTGAATGGCCCTCTTCTTTGCCAGCCCCGTAAAGCCCAACTGGTTGAGGACTTTGCAGAATGAGCGTCCTGCAAAGCCTCTACAGCCCACCTCTATTGGCTCATAGTATGTCTTCCAGCCTCTGTCCTGGCACATCTCCACCAGTTCCTGGTACTTTGCGCACTTCCTCTCATTAGCCTCTTCAATACACTCTTCCCAGGGCACTGTCAGTTCCAGAATGATCAGCTGTTTTGTCACTTCGAGGTGATGATCATGTCTGGCCGGAGTGATGTTGCTGTGATGTGCTGTGGAAATTTCAGCTGTTTGCCAGATCGATGTGCAGCTGCCAGTCAGTGGCTGTGTAGAGGAGGCCCGTCCTTGTTTTTGGTTGTGGTCGGGGCTTCTCTCCAGCTTTGACAAAAGTGATTGATTTCTTTGGGGCATGGTGGTGTTTGCTGTTACAGATGGCAGTGGCTATGCTCCCAGCAACCACCTTGAGCACCTGGTCATGCCGCCACCGATAGCGACCTTCCACAAATAAAGAGAACCGGGTTAAGGAACAGATACGGAAAGGGAAATAAGGCAATTAGACATAGAAAATGCGGTTGAGCCAACTATGATAAAACACAACAAAATTGCAGTGTTGAAATATAAATTAAATTACATATACTCATACCAAGTTATAAAACTTTATTAGCCTACTAAACAATTACACTTTGAATTTGGTGACAAACCACAAAAACTATTTGCATGCCAACTTCGAAAGCTGGACGGGGAAAAAACAATTCACAAAATTAGATCAGATATGGGAGAACTGCTAATACAGCCAAAGGATATCAATGAGAGATTTCTGCAATATTATCAAAATCTCTACTCAGCCATCACTACTCACAGCATTCTTACAAAAATGTAACCTTAAAGGTTTAGATTTGAAAGAGAGAGAATTACTAGGCGCTGAAATAACAGTAAAAGATTTTGAAGAGTCTATTAAATCTCTAAAAACATGGCAATGCCCCGGGCCCTGATGGTATACGCTCTGAATTTTATAACAATTTTTATGATCTGATCTCCCCACGTTTACGGACCCTGCATGCGCACATTTATACTCAACAAAAATTACCAGAAATGCTAAACGAATCTATAATAACACTTATACCAAAATCAGATAAGGACCGTGAATACCCAGGTTCATATCGAGCTATAGCTCTCTTAAATACTGATCAGAAAATATTAACTAAAATCCTAGCACAAAGATTAAGTACAGTGATTAATAAATTAATACACCCTGACCAAACAGGATTTATCCCAAAACGTTACTCATCTTATAACCTGAGGCGCTTATTCAATATTATGTACTCAAAGAGAATTACTAATGTAGACTTAGCAATTATTTTGTTAGATGCTGAGAAAGCATTTGATCAGGTGGAATGGCCCTATTTATTTTCGGTGATGGAAACATTTCAATTGGGCGAGAAGTTTAATACATTGGTAAAACTTTTATATGCTAATCCAACAGCTAGAATATTAACAAACCAAATGTTATCAACTAAATTTAACTTGTCTAGAGGTTGTAGACAAGGATTCCCGTTATCCCCATTATTATTCGCACTCGCAATTGAGCCACTAGCAGAAAGTGTTAGGGCCCATTCAGAAATATACGGGTATAATACTAAAGACACTGAGAATAAAATCTCTTTATATGCGACGATATATTAATCTACATTACAAAACCTGAAATTAGTATTCCAAACCTATTAAATTTAGTAACTCAATTTGGTTTGTTCTCGGGATCCAGAATTAATTGGAATAAAAGTGAAATCATGCCAATAATGGAAATCAATCTATAGATATTACAACAATCCCCCTTTAAAATAGTTAATGAAAACTTTAAATATCTAGGAATTTATGTAACTAAAACATATACTTCTTTATTTAAATTAAACTTTCCTCCTTCACTGAATAAATTGCATAAGAATATTCAATATTGGAAAACGCTCCCTATCTCAATGTTTGGTAGAATGAATGCCATAAAAATGATTTTTCTTCCGCGATTATTGTACCTCTTTCAATCAATTCCGATATATCTTCCATTTTTTTATTTAAAAGGTGGTATCCATAGTCACTAATTTTATCTGGGATTATAAGAATCACAGAATAAACAAAAAACATTTATGTAAATCAAAGACAAATAGAGGTTTAGCTTTACCGAACTTCATGTTTTATTTCTTGGCAGTTAACATTAAAAATACAAACTGGTTGGAAGAAATGGACGAGCAACCAGACTGGTTAAAAATTGAAAAGGAAGACTGCTTTCCCTTTGAAATTGGCTCGATTCTGTTTGCTACCACTAAATTGAACAAAAAAACCTATAGTGAAAACCCTATAATATACAGTGGTATATGAATTTGGAAACAATTAAAAAATACTTTAAAATTGGATAATCTATCACTCTTTCTTCTCATTGTAAACAACCCTGCATTTAAACCTTCAATTTTGGATAAAGGTTTTTTACAATGGAAAAATCACGGAATTAAGAAGATGGGTCATCACAATAGGAAAGGTACATTTCTTTCATTTCAGGAGTTACAACAAACTTACGGACTCCACTCAAATTACTATTTCAGATATTTACAAGTTAGAGATTATGCTAAATCAAATACACAGGACTACAGAACTAGAGATCCAGAAACTCTTGATGAATGTTTGAATAAACATCCTAATACAGAAAAATTAATATCTCATAACTACAATATCCTATTAGATAGTGAGGCACCACCGACGGAATTATATAGGCAAACAATGGAAAATGAACTAGGCCAAACAATAATGAAATATATTTGGGGTGAAAGTTTACAACATAAACATCAATGCTCGTTAAATGCCAGACACTCTTTAATACAATTTAAAGTATTAGACAGGTTGCATTACTCAAAAACGAAATTAAATAGAATCTTCCCACATATATCTCCTATCTGCATAAAATGTCAGCATTTAGAGGCTAACTTTAGCAATGTTACAAAATTTTGAGATTTTAAAAATCAAGTCTGCAATTTATCACATCAGATAAAGCATAAAAGAAGTTTAATTTGACACCTAATTCACTTTCATATCTTCAGTATTAAGAAAGTTATGGCCATTTTCATACTCGAAATTAGCATCTTGTTCCCCATTGCCTTTCAATTGACTTAACTCAAAAGCTGTGATCTGGAACAGTTAAAAGCCCATAACTTCCTTAAAAATTAAGAGAACTCAATGAAATTTTCAGTTATTATAGATTGAAGCATTTTGAAAGAAATATGAAACAATCTTACTTGGATGACCTGAAATGAAAGCATATAATTAGTTATCTAATTGTAGCTAATTACAAAATTCAATGAGTAGATCTAAACATCTATCCATTTCTTAAGAAAAGATAAACTTTTTTAAAATTGCCTAAGTGTCCAAATAACATTCACACAATAATCCACAATATAACATAATTTTAAAATCTCATTTTCAAGAATTTCTGGGCCAAATGGAAGGAATTTAGTGTTTAATGCCTGTAAATTAGTGGCCATTTAAATCAACTAGCGAGTGGGTTTTAGTGGAATGCGGTGGATTGGAACGTTGCGGTTTGCGGTGAAGTTGGGAGGAAAAATACTGTTTGTTCATACATTTTTTTGGACCCCATTTCGCAACATGAAAATGTTATTAAAGCCTCCCGAAAAACCAACTTTTAATATAAAAATAAACTATTTACCTTTTTTTCTCCCCTACGCAAAATCCTTCAGGTTGTCGGCGCTCACGGCTTTTGAAGGTGATTTTTAAATTACTCTAGTTAATAAATAATTTAGAGTAATTTAAAAATACATTAATTCATGAAATGTCGGAGCGATTTTTCTTCCGCAACGAAATCGCCCGACATGGATCGATTTTCCCAGTCTGTAGAAAAACGGTACTTTAAGCCCGCCCCCCTCTGAAAGGCGCCAAAGTCGCGCACACGGGGAGCGGCAGAACTGCAGCGCTGCTCAAGGTAAGTTTTGTAACATCTACTAACTTAACTCACACATTTGTAAATTGTACAAAAATTAAAAACTTTTGGACGGAAATGTTTAAGATAATTTCGGAAGTTGTCAACACCCAATTGGATCCCAACTCAAAACTAATAAAATTAGGAATATCAGAACAAAGTCTAACAGTTACTATAAGCCAAAGAAACTTTATCGACTATAGTATAATAACTGGGAAAAAAATAATATTAACATTTTGGAAAGGCCCTATAACCCCCACAATTAAAATGCGGATTATGGAAACGTCGGATATCTTACATTTGGAAAGAATTAGACTTGTCTTAATGGACAAACAAGAACTCTTTGTCAGAATATGGTCTCCATTTTTTGACTACTTGAAGGGGTAGAATGGTTTGGCACGGAAAACTGACTGAAGCTCGAACTCGAAGGATTAGATGAAAAGTTATACTTAATGATTTTTGAACCTATCTCCAATGTTGTATTATTAGTAAATTATTCCATTCTTCTTTATCATGCTTTTTTTCTCTTTCTTTATTATTTTCTATCTATAAATCTATAAAAAAATATATGAATATAGCAGTCATTAAATAATTGATAATATTAGCAATGTATGACTGTTATACATGAAATGTTCTCAGTATGTACTTGCTTCTAATTTAAAAAAATCTAAAAAAAGAAGAAAGAAACAGCACCAGTTTTCTTCAACAGATCTGTTACCATGCATAGCTAGGAAGGCTTTGCAGAAGTTATCGATCTTCTTCGGGAGGTCGGGAATATTAGCTTTGTGCCAAAGATAGATCGGTCTTCTGAATATTTGGTCATAGGGAAACTGCAACAGTCATTCTGAGATGATCCGATATGCCAGCTTCAGTTACTACTGGAGAAAAACAGCTGGGGTTTGTCACCAGTAACAAGTCAAGAATATTCCTTACACTATAGGATCTCGTCTGGTGTTTGTGGTTAGGCTAAAAAGCTAACTGTGTAAATGAGAAATCCTGAATCAAATCCAGCAATTCTCTAGAAAGTTCCTGTGGGTATACACACTGATGTTCAGATTTTCTACACAGGTTGCCCCTATCAATGTCAGGAACATTGAAGTCTCCTCCTATCCATACTACTGGATGTTTGCTGAAGTCTATCCTGGAAAGTGATTCACGGAGTTTCTTAATAGGCTCAGATCCTTTGCTGGGCGGGCGATAGAAACATCCAATATGGACTGGTTTGGAGTTAGCCGTCGATAAAGAAATCCATATCAGCTCACAGTCAACATCCAAAAACTGAAGATGAGTGGTAATGAGGTTGTTTCTTACCGCGATGAAGACACCTCCAGCTCTTGTTCCAATTCTATCTTTCCTACGGATGGTGTAATTATCTGGAAAACATGCAGTGCTACCAATAGTTGGATTCAGCCATGACTCTGTGCCGATGATGATGTGGGGAAAAGATTTTTTTTACCAAAAATGCATTGGCAGTTCAAATTCGTAAGTCGTATTCTACTCCGGGTACATTTTGTTGGTAAAGTAGGTTTGCTGGAACCTAAGGGAGACTTATCGTGCTTCATTCTGCTTGGAGAAGATGAGGCTAACAGGTTGCCAATAACTTGTTGCTTGATGTCAATGAATCAATACTATCCAAGTTGGTATCATCTGGGTCCAGGCTGGACAGTGCTGCAAAACTGTTTATATGGATGAATCTACAAGAACCGGATATCCAAAACAAGCTAGAACTGAAGGATGGTAAACCACAGGTACAACAGCACCATGTGAGTTGAGAGTGCTCTGATAAAACTTTATATATATTGTCGGACATTGGGATACATTCTCGATGAAGCCACTGCTGGCAGTGGTCACACTGGATGCCGTCTTGATTCCATCTAACTGCTTTGCTGCGGATAACGCGACGCCAACTACACTTGGGTCCCAAATTTGGGTGAATATCACCGGAGGAATACAGTATTGCAAACATCTGGAACATCAAGGATAACTTGCACATGATGGTAAATTAACTTTATTTTCTCAATGCGTAGAGGTGAATACACAAGATGGAGAAGGTTGGTGTCAGAATACACAAGCTTTCTTTCCCCAACATTTTCTTCATTTATCAATTACCTTTCTCGGTAACTCCTTTCTCAAAACTCCTTTCTCAGGAACTGACGATGGTGCTGCTCCAATTGCTGAATACTGAAGACTCCAGACTAAACTGGTAAATTTTGAAGAATCGTTATTGTTCCAATTGCTGAATTCCGAAAAAACAAAATGGCCAACAGGGATTCCCACCACACAATTGTTGAAAATTGCACAAAGAAATACAAATATGGTAATGGAGAGCCTAAAAAATGATCACAAACACATTGATGAATAAGGATTGAACTGGATTGAGATTGAAAAGGTTCACAACAATCATAAAAATGACGAAATTCCAAGATACTGCATTGGCTCCTTGTAGTTGCTGTGTGCGCAATGTCTATGACAGCTCCGCCAAATTCCAGTGACTGATGTTGGGCTCTTCAGTTAAAAATACATAAATTTCACACGACGTTTCATGAAAAATTCACAAAGTTCACCAAATTTATTATCTGCACAGTTTACTAAGACTGATGAATGGTAAAATTCACCAAATGCACCATATTCGCCACCAAAAATGTTGAATCTATTATCATAAAACTCTGATCTTGGGTGTTTACTTGTGTGTTTGCTTGCTTGAACCTTTTCTTTGATTCACATCTCCTCAAAAACCCAACGCGGCAACAGTGACATTTTTACATATTTTGTTAGATATTTACCTCATGATTTAAAAAATCCCCTCATCTGAAATTTTTATTCATTATTTCCTGAGTTTTTTACTAAAATTGTTCACCAATCGGAACTGGATGATGTCACAATGCCTCTGCTCCTCGCGGCAAGCTGCACAGAACTTTCAACGCGCAGCCCCACTGTTTTCCACGAGCTGTAAGTTACATGGCCTAGCCACCCTCGCCCTCCGCCCCCCCCCCCCCCCAGGGCTCTGCACTGAAGCCGCAAACACATGCTGAAGTCGTGCTGCATGCTCCGCTGGGCTCCTTGAAGTTCTACAACATGGCGGCGGTGGTCATTATTGCAGTGCAGGCATGGACAAGCGCAGTGGAAAAGTGGCCATGGCAGCCGTCACAGGTGATGACCTCCTCGCCGTCTCCCCCACCCGATGGTCTGTCACGCTGGTTGGTGGGTTTACCCTCGCGGAAGCCACGATCGGCCGGCCCTTGGCTGCTTTTGACCATCCTCAGATCGCTCCGGGCCAAGGAGGAGAGGGGGGGGAGGAGAGGGGAGGGAGGAGAGGGGGGCCTTCCTATATGCCCCCCCCTCTCTGTGCCCCCCTTTCTGTGCCCCCTTCCACTCTGACCCCCCTTCCTCTCTGCCCCCCCTTCCTCTCTGCCCCCTTTCCTCTCTGCCCCCCTTCCTCTCTGCCCCCCCTTCCTCTCTGTCCCCCCTTCCTCTCTGTCCCCCCTTCCTCTCTGCCCCCCCCTCCTCTCTGTCCCCCCCCTCCTCTCTGTCCCCCCTTCCTCTCTGTCCCCCCTTCCTCTCTGTCCCCCCTTCCTCTCTGTCCCCCCTTCCTCTCTGTCCCCCCTTCATCTCTGTCCCCCCTCCCCGTCTCTGCCCCCCCTCTCTGCCCCCCCCTCTCTGCCCCCCCCCTCTCTGCCCCCCCCCTCTCTGCCCCCCCCCTCTGCCCCCCCCCTCTGCCTCTGCCCCCCCCCCCCTCTGCCTCTGCCCCCCCCCGTCGAGGGAGTGGTGAATATTGGGACCTATGGATGAGTGGTGGAGTATTGCGTTCTGGAACCAACCCTCTCATGTGATGCCGCCCCACCGCCCCTCAATCTCTACCCCCCATCCCAATCCCCATCCCCCTCCCTCTCCACCCCCTGCCTCCCTTTCCACCCCCCACCTCTCTAGCCGTGCCTGCGCAGTTGAGGGTTATACGTGAATGGATAGGGCGGGGGAAGGGTTAAATTGTTTTTAAATGTTTATTTAACTTTTATTTAACCAGGAGAAATCTCATTGAGATTAAAAATCTCTTTTACAAGAGAGTCCTGGCCAAGACAGGTAGCAGCACAGTTCCCCAGTTACAGACAATAATTTAAAAACAACAGAGAACTTATAGTCACAGTCATAACATCATCAGAAAGAGTTAAAAGGAGCTAATAAATAATATTAATACAATATCAAAGGGGGGGGAGTGGTTAGTGTGTGTGATGCCGAAGGCCGCCCCCCCACCGCAACCCCCAACGCAACCACGCGTTGAGGGGGCAGGACCCAACAGGTCCCCTTGGTCTAGTGAGCAATAAAATTCCCTAAAAAATCGCTAAATAAATGCTAAAAAGACTGAGCTCCAAACAAACAGATCAAAATATACTAAAAATGTTGAATGAACACAATAAATTTAGCTTAAAAATCGCTAAAAAGAAACAGCTCCAAACAATTGTCTCGATTGACCGCTTTCCAGAACGGTTATTCAAACCTCCTGCAGTCAAGCTGCAGTTTGCAAACATTTCCATTTGTGCAAGCGCAGATGCCATCAGATCGCATGGCTATCAAAGTAAAGAAGGAACACTTGGGATGGTATAGAGAATCTCTGTGCTCTGCATTGCGGCACAAACATACCCTGTGTAAGTGACAGCAAGAGCCTTGCACCTCAAACAATGTGTGTCCCCTCTTGATTCCCCAGGGATTGCTAATGGAGGTACTATCAGGCAGTCAATTTCTCTCACAGACATACCAAAATAATTCTGCTAAAAAATCAAAATGTCAGAGCAGTCGAACCTTTCAGCTAATTTTATGGGTGACAAACGCACCCTGGATAATAATGCACATCACCTGTTCTCTTGCAGCAGGATATGCTGTTGCATTCTAAACAAACTCCTCAATCCCAAGTCCATCCTTGGGGATCTCTGTCGAGAAATTTCTTAGAAATATTTCTTAGAAATATAACAATGGCACACACAGCTTTGCTGACTGTCAAAAATAACATTTTTGTTTTGGTCAGGAAGAGTACATTAGTACATTACTTGCTCAAAAAGGGAGGCTACTATGGGACTACTGTAGGTGGCTAATTGATGGTTACAATGAGGTGGTATTTGAAGGGCCTGTTTCCATACTGTCGGATCATATTTTTTTCAATGTTTCCGAATGTCTCTGATTTTCAGAAATTTTAACGAATTATAAAAATTAAATAACTGACAAGTCTTTTGGAATATTAAAAAATAAAATTGAATTAGTTAGAAACACAGTGGCGCAGCAGTAGAGTTGCCGCCTTATGGTGCCAGAGACCCGGGCTCGATCCTGACTACGGGTGTTGTCTGTACGTTCTCTCTGTGACTGCATGGTTTTTCTCTGGGTGCTCTGGTTTCCTCACAAAATCCAAAGACGCACAGGTTTGTAGTTTTTTAATTGGCTTCTGTAAAATTCAAAATTGTCCCTAATACATGGTGATCGCTGGTTGGCTCGGATTCGGTGGGCCAAATGGGCCTGTTTCCACAATGTATCTCTAAAGTGAACTCAAAAGTCTAAACACTTTTAAATAATAAAAAATAAAAAATAAAACCTAATTATCAGACAAAAGTTAATTTTCCTAGCTTTCCTGAAACTTTACAATTCCTTTGGAAGTGAATAGGTCAGATCCGCTGTCAACATGTGAGAGTTAATTCTCCTGTGTAAATGTTACTTGCTGTCAGAAAATTTATTTTGTGTCTTTGGGCTTCATGGGAAATCCAGTTGAGCAGCACAGCTGAGAATTTGTCAGTGGTGATCAAGTCAGTAATTCGGAACCCTACAGCATATAAGATTGTTAAGAGGCAGGAAACATGTTCCCGATGTTGGGGCAGTCCAGAACCAGGGACCACAGTTTAAGAATAAGGAGTAAGCCATTTAGAATTGAGGCGGTGCAGCTTCACACGGGAAGGTTGGTCCCCGAATGCGGCGTTGGCGCTCACCCCGGAGACGTGTGCCCCCCAGAGTCAATCACCCGCATCACCTGTTCCCCCAACGTAACTTGTTCGCCCAATGCAATATTCCACCACTCACCCATAAGCCCCAACTGCGCAGGCATGGCTATTTTACCCTCATCCCCCAACACTCCCTCTCCCTCCTCTACACCCTGCCTCTTCTCTCCCGTCACCACCTCCCCTCCTGCGCTTCCTCCTTCCGCTCCTTTCCCCTACCCTCATTCACTCCCTATCCTCAGTCATTCCATTCCACCCTCCATAACCCCTCTCCCCACCCTACCCACCCCCAGACCCATTGGGCCCTGTTTCCCCAACTCAATATTCCACCACACCCCATTTCCCCAACGCAACCCATTTGCACCACTCGCCAGTTCCCCCAACGCAACCCATCCCCCCAACTCAATCAATTCTCCCAACATGGGGGTTGGGGCAGTCGGCGTTCCCAGAGCCAATGAATGGACTTGACTTTTGGGTCAGCGTCGGTGCTCCCTTCAGCTAATCAATCTTTCCCACATTGGGGGGGGGGGGGGGGGCAATCAGCGCTTCTCGGAGCCAATGAATGAACTTGACTTTTGGGTCGGGGTTAGCATGCCCTAGAGCCAATCAATCCTTCTCACGTGTGGGAGGGGGGGGGGGGGGGGGGGGGGTGGGGGTGGTGGTGGTGGTTGTAGGAGGCAAATATCCCATTGTCTCTCTGTCACCTCTCCTTCCCTCTCCTTTTCCCTATCCTCAGTCACTCCCTCCCTCACCTCTCCCCTTTCGCACTCCCCCATTAAAGACAATGTTTAAATAACATTTCTTCTCCTTCCATCCCCCACTCCGTCAACTCATAGCATCTGTATTGGCAGCCGAGATCACATTGTGATGTCATTTTCGTTTTTTGGGATCTTCACGGCAGCTTGTGATCCCATTGTGATTGGACAACTGTGAGATGCTATTGTGACATCATCACTGGAAGCTGCTAGAAAATTCTCACTCACAGGCAGTTATTATTTTCCAAGTTGGCTTTTTTAAAACTTTAAATATCAATAACGTGAAATATAACATCAAATGTGAAAAAACCTTGATACTAACGAGCACGGGAAAAAGTTGAGTAAGATTCTGCAAAGATGTTTGCGCTATTGTGTACCGTTTTGGCATAGTTCCTTGATCTCACGGACAGACAAACAAGATGATATTTTTAATGGTATATAGATTCATCAAACATATTTACATCTGGACCTATTTATTTAAATAAACATTGTGTCTATACAGGGTCCTCCATAATGTTTGGGACAAAGACCCATAATTTATTCAATTGCCTTTGTACTCCACAATTTGAGATTTGTAATAGGAAAAAAAATCACATGTGGTTAAAGTGCACATTGTCAGATTTTATTAAAGGCCATTTGTATACATTTTGGTTTCACCATGTAGAAATTGCAGCAGTATTTACACATGTGATTTTTTTTCTATTACAATTCTCAAATTGTGGAGTACAGAGTCAAATAAATAGATTTTGGGTCTTTGTCCCAAACATTATGGAGGGTACTATATATTGGCAGGATAGAAATGATAGGCCACATCCAATTTATTTTTTATTATGCATGGACAGATACACCTTATGTCAATGGTTTTAGATAAACCTGAAACCAATGTTTGTACAGTGAATCAAAAGAGTAAGTTCATGCTAGTGACTTTTTAAAATTATTTATGACCATACATGATTAGTCACTGAAGAAAGGTACTTCCAGCTTATTAGCCTGCAATAAGTGTCATATTTATGCTGTTGAGCAAAAGCCAAATGGTTCATCGATGGCTTCTCTGAATAAGAAATTTATTTTTCAGTTACTGAATGTTCTACTTAATTATAGCCTTGCATTTGGTAATTCATTCTGAGTCATGAGTGTAATTGCTCATTGATGGATACTTGTGGACGTGGTTAACAATTAGAGAATTTGTGACGGTTTTTCATAGGATTTGTGTAATGGTAGATGCAACTAAATGCTGGAAGTTGCGTGGCTCCAAACTATTTGCCATCTAGTATGATTGTATTCCTAGATTTCAATAAGGTTTTAATGTAGCAGATTCTTTTCCTTGTCTATATCCCAATTATTGCAAACCATTTACCCGTTATCCAATTTCTAAGATAGATCATGTCTGCTGAACCAGATTGAATTTTTGGACGAGATGTCCCTTTCTTGTCACTTCAGGATGTTACAAGCTGACCCGTAGCACATAAAATACAATGGAAGTGTAGTCACTGCTGTGAGATCGGAAATTGTCCAGGTAATTTGCTCAAAGTAAGCTCCCGCAGATGATAATATGATCAGGGTAAGGGATAAATATCAGCCAAGTAATTGGGGACAACGGTTCTGCTGCTCTTTAACATAGTGCTGCAGGAGAGACAAGTTACAGCAGATTCTGCAAAAGGGTGAGTTCCTAGAGGAACCCAGCAGGTGAGGCAGCATCTATGAAGGGAAATGGATAGTTGAAGATTCAGGTCTGGAGCCCTTTTCTGTCACCTATTCATTAGAAGAGTGGAATGGACAGATGGAATGGGTGGGAGGAGGAAAATAAAGTGTCTGGATAAAAGATTTAAGTTGTCAGAGTCCAATTAATCAGTGATGACACTATCATGACTGCCTCCACCACTATCCCTGTCAGAGTGTCCCTGACACCTTAAAGTTGTATCCTTAATGTCCATGCTCAGACAAAATAATCCAAGTTTGTCCAAATTCTTATTGGCAAAATGATAGTTTTTTAAACCTTTGGTTAAAGATACCGCACAAAATTAGGCCCTTTGGCTCACTGAGTCCATGGTGGCCAGCGATCATCCTGTACACTAGCACCATCCTACACACAAGTGACAATTTACTATTTTACCGAAGCCAATTAACCTACAAACCTGCATGTCTTTGGAGTGGGGGTAGAAACCAGAGCAGCCAGAGAAAATCCACGCGGGAGAATATACAAACTCCGTACAGACAGCACCTGTAGTCAGGATTGAGCCCGGCTGTCAATGTTTCTGCGTTAACGCAGTAACCACATTGTTACAACTTTAGTGAAGGGCTCTTTTAAAAATTAATTTTCTTCTGAATGATTTTTGCGATGTAAGGAAATGTGGTTACATGTGACAAATATGCTAAGTGCTCAAGTTATTAAAAAGCATCTGAGTTTCAAAGAGGCAAGGTTCATTTACCTATGACTATCCATATGTTTATGAGTTTTATTCTCTGACTCCTGATATAGTCAAATGGCAATGACCAATTTCAAAGGATGAAGGTACCTATAGAAGAGATTAGACAGATCAATTTAATTTATTTCAGTGATTGAAGTTCATCTGCCAAATTATTTTGGTAGTAGGTGCAAAGAGACTTGGGAGTGTTGGTGCAGGATTCCCTGTGCTGATGCAGGATTGTAGCATTTAGGAGGTTTTTAGATAGACACTTGGATATGCAGGGAATCAAAGGACATTTGGTATGTGTAGGCAGAATAAATTAGGTCAAAGGCATTATGTTCAGCACAGACATCGTGGGCTGAAGAATATGTTCTTGTGTTGTACTGTTCTGTGTTCTAATACTGAAAAATAGGTTTGCAATTTTTCAAAACCCAGTTGAAATCACTAGGAATGCAACAATGGGATTCTTTAATGTAACACCTGGGTGAAGCAAACAAAATGTTTAGGTTAATGACCAAAAAGTTTGCATTGAAATCAATTTTACATGCTGGTGGTTGGGGAGCAAATGGTGGTTGGCTGGGAGATGACAGAACATAAGGGAACTCTTGCGACAAAGTGGGGTGTGGGGTATAATCGAATGAGAAAAGAGATGCAAAATAAATGGGGGAAATACTGGGATAAGTAAAGGAACAAAATAATTACAGAAGTGTGAATAGAAACAGCTGCATCTTCATCTGGTTATTGAACGAAAAATTGAGTGCAGAAGACACTATTGTGCTTGGTAAAAAGTTGCGATTTTGAACTCCGTATTGTACTTCATTTAAGTTTTGTATGAATCTGGGAGATAGAATGGAATTGGGAAATAGTAAAATACCAAGTTATAGAAGTTTGTGGTTATGTTTGTGGATTGCGCTTTGCTTCCTCAGTGTAGATGAGATCGTGTTGTGAGCAGTGAATGCATCCTGTTGAACTGCGCAAAGTAGTTTGTCCAGTCTGAAGAAGGGTCCCAATCTAAAATGTCACCTATCCATGTTCTCCATGGATGCTGCCTGAATTACTCCAGCACTTTTTGTAACCAGCATCTGTTTTACCGTGCCACCCTGTAGCTTGGTGTTCCATTGGAAATGTTGTTTGGTGCAACATGGTTAGTGAAAAATAAGGGTCTTATTGCTCCTGCACTTATAAGAATAAAGAGTGGGGTATTGATGTTTGCAGAATGGATTGGATTGTTGCAGACCCTTTGGATTGCTGAGAGAGAAGGGAAGTTTTTTCGAATCATGGCTAAAATGGAATTGCACATCTTGAAGTTTTCATCAGCATTACAGTAGATGGTGCTAACAGGACACTGCAAATACCGGTAGAATTGGTGAGAGATGCACTGCTTTAATCTGCAAAATTGCTCAAACTCTGTAAAATCTCTAGGCGTGAGAATCCCTTTTTAATGAAATATGGGTAAACAGCTGTCCATGGTAAACAGCTGTCCATGTTTGATGATTAGCAACTTCCAGGTTTCTAAATTGGCACCCTCTAAATGTTGTTGGCGGATTGTTAATTATGGAGTAAATCAGGCCTCTTGGTTCTCCTTCACTGACATTTCACTCACGCCCAAAGCATTTAACAACTTCTTATGAGCTACTTATATTGATTAGTATGGTTATATTGACCAAGACTGCGTTTGCCCTGTTGTTTGGAATCCAAATCCAACTGTATTTTGGCTTGCTTTTAAATATTTAAGACTGCTGATTTCTAACACGATTTAGCAGCTGTGACTTAATGGATACTAGCTACAAATGTTGTGGGGTATGCTCCAGATGCTTGAGAATAAAAATCAAATTCTCTACACATCACCAACGGATCGCCATACTGTTGTTTTTTGGGGAAGACTCTTGTGAGACCACACTTCTCTTTGTAGGCCCCCCTCGGTCAGGACTGACCATAGGTGATGCATCCTGAATGGATGCAAGCCTGGGCGATGTCATATGGAGAACAGGCTGTTGCCCATGCAGCACGTCCCCCCTCTCCACGTCACTGATCGATCCAAAGAAACAGCAGGCCCGTTACAGTTTGGCACCAGCACCGTCGCAGGAGCTGCCAGAGCGAGGTTGTAGACAACGACAAACTGACTTAGGGGCTCCAACTCCAGATTTACTTGAGGTTTACTCCTGGAGCCTTTTCCATGACTGGATATGGCCACAGCACAGTGGAGGTTTTAAATCAGAGTTTTCCCTCTCCTAGATGGACTGTCTTCCCAGGCTGACTAGCCCCATCTACCCGAGACTCGTGGGGGCGGGAGCATCTACCTTCTCGTGCAGGTCTATAGCACCTGCCCACTGCCCAGAAGTGGGCCCACTTCTCCGAAGCACATAAAATTATCCATGTCAAGGGCACAATTGTTTTTCATTCATGTAGTATGTCTACTGTAAATTTGATAACACTGGTTGGAGCATGTTTCAAAGTGCAAATGCTGTTTGGGATCAAATAAAATTGCCCTTACCAAGTTACTTAATTGATATGGCACTTATTTGGTATGAAAATGCATTTAATCATGATTTGCTATATGAACATACTTACTAGTTTATTTCTAACACACTATGGGTCCAAGATCACTTGCAATGAATACAGTACAGTCATTTTGTTGAAAGATCCATAGTTTGATCTGAAACTTTCACTGTTTCCCTCTTCAACATGCTGGAAAGGTGGTTTGTTTTACAAATGACTTGTCACATTCTACTGCTTTAATATGTAGTAACACATTTTGATGAGGTTTGTAGTGTTCGATATCTTTGGGTCCACGATATCTCATTTTCATGTGCTGATCACACGTAGGAAAGAAAATGTAAATTATTTTTGGTAATAGTTATAGGCAGTGATGGAAATGGGTTTGAGGAACTAGGGTACTCTAAGGTCCGTGAGCCTGAGCTTGGGAAGGAAGGGGTGGGGGTGGGGGGGGGGGGGGGGGGATTTTTATATGCGGTCATACCCATGTAAGAGTACAAGAATGCATAACTTGTTTATGGTGTATTTATAATATAGTTTATTGTGTATTATATATCGTAGCTGCTTTCTTGCATCTCTCTCAGACGGACAAAAGATCATTTGGGTCGAGACCCTTCTTCAGACTGTCAGTCAAGGGAAAATAAACGGGAGATCTTCATAGGCATATCTTCCATTCATTTGTCCCAAGTACCGCCTATATCTCTTGTTCGTCTTTCCTCTGACTCAGTCTGAAGAAGGGTCTCGACCCAGAATGTCATCTATTCAACTCTATGATCGTTGCTTTCGTCCGTCTGTCCGCTCGTTTGCTCGCCCTTGGATTAAGTAGCGCAGGATAAAACTGTGAATTCACGCCATTCCCCTCCCATTCCCAATCTGACCTTTCTGTCTGGGGGCCTCCTCCTTTGTCAGAGTGAGGCCCAACGAAAATTGGAGGAACAGCACCTCATATTTTTGATTGGGTAGCTTACACCTCAATGGTATGAACATTGGCTTCTCTAACTTCAAATAGCCCCTGCTTTCCCTCTCTCTCCATCCCCTTCCCCTTCCCAGTTCTCCCATCAATTTTACTGTCTCCGACTGCATTTTATCTCTGTCCCACTCATCTCTAACATCAGTATGAAAAAGGGTCTCGACCCGAAACGTCACCCATTCCTTCTCTCCAAAGATGCTGCCTGTTCCGTTGAGTTATTCCAACATTTTACATAGATACATAGATAATAGGTGCAGGAGTATGCCATTCAGCCCTTCGAGCCATTCAATGTGATCATGGCTAATCTTCCACAATCAGAACCCCATTCCTGCCTTCTCCCCATATACCTTGATTCCATTATCCCTAAGAGATCTATCTAACTCTCTTTCGAATGCATCCAATGAGTTGGCCTCCACTGCCTTCTGAGGCAGATAATTCCACAAATTCACAACACTCTGGGTTAAAAGGTTTTTCCTCATCTCAATTCTAAATTCTTAAACTGTGGGCCTTGGTTCTGGACTCCTCCAACATCGGGAACATGTTTCCTGCATCCAGTGTGTCCAATCCCTTAATAATTTTATGTTTCTATAAGATCCCTTCTCATCCTTCTAAATTCCAGTGGATACAAGCCCAGTCGTTCCATTCTTTCATCATATGACATTTCTGCCATCCTGTGACCTAACCTCATGAACCTACGTTGCACTCACTCAATAGCAAGAATGTCCTTCCTCAAATTAGGAGAGCACAACTGCACACAATACTCCGGGTGTGGTCTCACCAGGGCACTGTACAACCGCAGAAGGACCTCTTTGCTCCTATACTCAAATCCTATCATTACCTGCTGTTTCTTGCATGCTTACTTTCACTAACTGATGTACAAGTACACCCAGGTCTCGTTGCACTTCCGCTTTTCCTAACCTGACACCATACAGAAGAAGGGTCTCGACCCGAAACTTCACCCATTCCTTTGCTCCAGAGATGCTGACTGACCCATTGAGTTACTCCAGTATTTTGTGTCTACCTGCCATTCAGATGATAATCTGCCTCTTGTTCTTGCCATTAAAGTGGATAACCTCAAATTTATCCACATTATACTGCATGTGCCATGCATCTTCCCACTCACCCAACCTATCTAAGTCACCCTGCATCCTCATAGCATCCTCTTCACAGTTCATACTGCCATCCAGCTTTGTGTCATCTGCAAATTTGCTAATTTTACTTTTACTTCCTTCATCTAAATCATGAATATATATTGTGAATAGCTGTGGTCCCAGCACTGAGCCTTGAGGCACCGCACTAGTCACTACCTGCCATTCTGAAAGGGAACCGTTAATTCCTACTCTTTGTTTCCTGTCTGCCAACCAATTTTCGATCCATATCAATACCCTACACCCAATACCATGTGCTCTGATTTTGCACACTAATCTCCTGTGTGGGACCTCATCAAAGTCTTTCTGAAAGTCCAGGTACACTACATCCACTGGCTCTCCCTTATCCATGTTACTTTCTACCTGAACTTAGTTGTTAGGGATAATATTAATTTATTTTCATTCATTTTTGAATGACAAATAATTTCAATTCCATTCAAAATGTACAAGTCTATTACCAAGAAGATCTTGGAACATTTTGCATTGTTTTTCAATGCTCTGCATAGTCTACTCTTCTGCCTCACTTTCCCAAAGTTTACTTAAATTTAGAGCCTTGTTTTCTGACTCATCCTTCTCCCTCTTAATTAGTATATTAAATATCATTCAACGGTCACTGCTAGCCAAGCGTTACTGCACCATTAACTAATTGACTAACTCAGATTAATTATTCATTATTTTTGTTAGCTGAAATAATCTGTTATCATTCCAGAAAAAATGAACACAATATTCTAACTATGGCACAACCAATGATTTATATAAGTTTTCTATTAGTTTCTTAAGCATTATTTCTCATTTGAAAATGTAGCATATCATTTGCTTTAGAAGGTTTGAATATCTAAACCATGATTTTTTAAATGTGCACATTTAATGGAGCATCTCCTTTCTCCAAAATACCTCCCAAAATACATCATTGAGGTTTCGAGAGCGGGGAGAGGCACGGAGGCGGAGAGAGAGAGGCACGGAGGCGGAGAAAGAGGCACAGAGGCGGAGGAGGGCACGGAGGCGGAGGGAGGGGCACGGAGGCGGAGAGAGGGGCACGGAGGCGGAGAAAGGGGCACGGAGGTGGAGAGAGGGGCACGGAGGCGGAGAAAGGGGCACGGAGGTGGAGAGAGGGGCACGGAGGCGGAGAGGCAAATAGAATAATAATAATATAAGAGAGGCAAAAATAATATAACGTGGAATGATAAAATAACGTGACTTTACCTGAGCCCGTGCTCGCAGTCCGGTAGCCCTGACAGTGAGTTTAAGAAATTCGCCCTTGAATTTTATTCAAAGGAACGTGGTGTTAAAGCACAATTACATTTACTGATGAATGTGGATCGATGTATTGATGACACGTTGTATAACTACTGTTAACTACTGGCTATTAACAAGTGCTAACAGTGGCAGTTAACAAATCGTTTTCATCCGAGTTGAATAAAGTGAGAAACGACTAGAATCTTTCTGCAGTACTCATTAAACCCGAGCTGGAAATTGAAAACTAGGGGTACGCCATATTTCCATAACTGGTCATAGGTATGACTGGCTGAATTTTCATAACATTTCTTGCCACTGTTGTTTTTAGTCCTTTGTTAACCTGATGTATGTGATTAGGGCAGGAGCACTCTTCCCTTAGCACTTTAGTGGATGTGACCTCAAACTGAGAACCTTAATACATTTCCCTCCTGCCCTTCATTTCTGAAGGTACACAAAAGACTGGAGAAACTCAGCGGGTGCAGCAGCATCTAAGGAGCGAAGGGGATAAGCAACGTTTCGGGCTGAAACCCTTCTTCAGACTTAATTTCTGAAGTTTGTCTTGTTCTGCGTGTGCTCTAGTCACTTTCTGATGTGCTGTACTCCATGAATGCTAAATGTCTGGTAAAACAGGCGGCACGGTGGTGCAACCAGTTGAGTCGCTATCTCATAGTGCCAGAGACCTGGGTTCGTCCTGACCTTGGGTGAGTTTGCATGTTCTGCCTGTGATCATGTGGGTTTGCTCTGCGTGCTCCGGTTCCATTCAAAGGATGTGCAAGTTTTTTAGATTAATTGGCTTCTGTGAATGTTCACATGATGTGCTAGGGAAGCAAGTAGATGAGAAAGTGGGATACATAGATAACTTTACTAGTGTGAATGGGTAATTGATGGTTGGCGAGGATTTGGTGGGCAGAAGGGCAGCAACTCTAAACTAAACACCTTGTTTGTGTAGAAGCTTCCAATCTGCACGATCTGCATGTTTTGAGGGGTAGTCATTTTAATAAAGAAAATCTGGCAGACAGAGAAAAAAATAATGCAATCATGTCCACGTAAATTGCTTAGAAACATCGACAGAGGGATAAATATTGGCCAAAGCACAGGGCTAGCCTTGCCAATGGGAATTCTTACAACGTCAGGAGATGGCGAACAACATTTCATCTGACAGACGACATTTACTCTCTTTGTATTTACATTGGAGTATTGGCCTAAATTTTTATACTCCATTCTCTGGAGTAGGCGTTGAACATAAAAATATCAGTATTGAATCTGGAATGGACAATTCAGCCCCTGCACCTGCTCCAGATTATGGCTGATTACTTGCATATGATGGTTTCCTGTACCAATCCCAAATACCTTGATTCCCTTAATATTCAAAAGTATGTTGACGCCTGCTTTGAATATGTTCCATCACTGAACCTTAAAAGCCTTCTTGGGTGGGGAATTGGAAAGAGAGGACGGAATTTTTTCTAAACTTTAAAAATGACCCCATATTTTAAGACCTTGTCATTTGGCCTTTGACACTTGCACAACTATACTATAAATCCCATTGAGTGCTGTGTGTTTCAATGAGATTACCTTCCATTGTCTCAATTGTAAAAGTAATTGTAAGAGTTATTTAGTCTTTGTAAACATCCCATTGGCATTTTCCTAAACTCCAGAGAAAGCTTCTCCAAATTAGGAATGAACATAGTGCACTTTTGGTGCACTCCCATTTTTTTCTAGTATTCCTATCTGGCGTTGATGAATAGAATAGTCTGAATACAATTTATTTTAGAAATTGCTTACTGCACTGCATGTTAACTTTGAAAATTCACATATGAGAACACTCTGATCTCTGAACACATAATTAATCTCTCTCAATGTTGAAGCATACTCTTGTTTTTTCTCTCTGGCAAAGTGGATGATTTTACATTTTGCTACATTATATGCTAAGCTATGTCCTTGTACACTTGTATCCCCACAAGGCTCTTGATTCCAGCTCTCTCTATCACCCAGCTTTATATCATCAGCAAATTTGGATCAGTGGACCCAATGTAATACATCCAAATCACTGATGTAGATTCTAAACAGCTGCGACAGTTGCTTTATGATGAACGAATGATCGCTGAGGTTCCTCACCAGTGACAGTCTCCCAAACAGAAAATGACCTATTTATTCCTACTTTTTCTGCCAATAAACAATCCTTATTCCATTGCTGCACATTGTCCCCTATCCCATGTCCTCTAATTTTGTCCAATAATATCTTGTTTAAAAGCCTCCAAGAAGATTTAGTCTTTTGACTTGAATGTAGTATATTACCATGAACCCATGGCTGCCCTAAATAACTGTAATAATAAAGTGACGTCAAGAGGCAGGATATTTTATAGTTTGACTTTAAATTCCCCATTTCCCACTTTATTAAAAAATGGTTGATGCAATGACTGTACATTGCAGATGGGCATAGCAATCTTTGCAGGAGATGAGGCAAATATATTGGTAAAGATCTTTGCTCTCCACTGGTAATCATTTTTTTTTCCTTTCGAAAGGTTTTTGTTGACAACAATGATCCCATTCCCCTCTGGTGACAGACCCATGATTTATTGATTGCAAACCTGTCGAGTATCCAAGATTCACATCATCAAGCACATACATAACCATGTGCTGTGCCACTGCATTGACAATTGTTCGTTTGTTCACCTGATGAGATTCCTGCAGTGAAGAACTGTTGTTATTTTTATTTACTTTTATTTTTTTCATTCCTTGTCGAATAAATATCCCACACAAAATAAACCACACTTGGTTCATAAAGCTTGTAATGCTTTTCGTATTATTTTAATAGCACTCATTCTTCTGGTCGTAGACACCAAAGGACCAATAAGTAACCATGGAGATGGCCACTTAAGGAACGCAAACGGTGACCACAGGAAAGCTCATGATTCAGGCAGTAGGCTGTAAATGTCAAGCTGTGGTACACCACAGCATGTTTGTTCTGCAGCTTATTAAAATTTGTTGTACAATGATAAATCTTTTTTTAAAGTTAACTTAAGTGCCCATACTTCACCTTTGTGAGAATTTTGATTTTGAAAATTTCTCAGAAAAAATTAATTCCATTACAATTTCCATACATTTCTCTCTGGTTCAAAATATATTTGGTTCAGTCCCTACTCCAGAAACTGAGCACAAAAAATGAGGGTGATTCAGTAGTGCAGTAGCAAGATGTAGAAGTGTCATCGGTATGAATTTCAGAGAAGACGTTAAATTAAGTTCTATGGAGATACAAGGTACTGAAGATGTTGGTTTATACAAAAAAGACACAGTTACTCCAGCACAATTATATATTGTGCTGGAGTAACTAAGAAGATCATATAGCATCTGTGGAGACCATGGATAGATGATATTTTGGGTTAGGACATTGTTATTTGTTTGTCCTGTCATCTGCCAATCAACCCCACCCCCCAGAACCTCACCTGTATCCAAGTGACCTGAAACATCACCTATCCATGTGCTCCAGAGATGCTGCCTGACCGCTGAGTTACTTCAGCACTTTGTGTCTCGTTTTAAATCAAGGTTCTGTCTAATCTCTCAAGTGATCATAAAGAATCCCATGACAATACTAAGAAGAAACACATTGCTGCTTGTGGAAATTGTAGTGTGTAAATTAACTGCCTCATTTGTTGCATTGCAACATTAACTCCCAAAGGTATAAGGGACTTTGGGGCAAGCGACAAAGGGCATCAAAGACTAAATTCGAAAGCAAACAACTGCAGCTCATGGAAATCATGAAAGTGGCAGTGAAGTCAACCTGATATTGTACACCAGCTTGTATCCTTGTGGGTGGAAACAAATTCCTCATTTGTGATGAGTTTGACTAACCTTTTTTTGAGCATCAAACTGCCTACAAAAGAAACAGGAGCATGTGGTTATCACTGTAGCCTGGCGACTAATCTGCCAAAAGGCAGCCTGTAATGTTTAAAATAAAAAATAAATTTAATCATTGCAAAATTATCTAACCTTATTCATGGAGAGACGAACTGCTTAGTGATGGCTGAAAGATTTGCCCATGCTTCTACAGCACTCACCATACGTATGGTTTCCACCACGTAGGGAGACTGTGACAGCGCTGGCATGGGCTTTGTAAGTTACCCTTAATCATCAAAAACCACTGGGGTAGAGCCCTCACCAGCTGGACTGCTGCGGTTCAAGAAGGTGGCTCATCACCACCCTTTCTTGGGGTGGGGTATGTGCCAGTCTTGTCAGTGGCAGACATGTCGTGCAAATGCATTTAAAAGCATATTGCTTTATGATGATCAAATGATTAGCATTGGTAGACAAAAATGCTGGAGAAACTCAGTGGGCGAGGCAGCATCTATGGAGCGAAGGAAATAGGCAACGTTTCGGGTCGAGACCCTTCTTTCTTCTTTAACACTAGTACATCTGTAGAAATGTCTGCCTTTGATCAAGAGATTGGTTATTCTCCCTGATTCTCAGTCCTGGCCTGTGATGATTCTGTTGATGATTTTTCTCTGTTAATAATGACATTACGGTGGCGCTGACACTTGTAAAAATTGAAGATCTTGCATTGGAGCATGTGGGAATAAATTTTCAGGGAAGAAACCTCTTGGTATTTGATTGTAATTAATTGTTCCCTGCATCTGGCGACCGGCAGGGCATAGGCACCAATACTTTGCGTGGAACCGTTAACCATTGACTCTAATTCCCTTGACATTAAGTCCAACAAGATCTGGCAAACTCTTCCATGATCCTGTATGATACCATTCCTCGGCCAACAGCACTGGTTTTTATAATAAAATAAACACGTTTCATGATCATTATTGCTTGGGAGATTGGGGTTGGGCAATTTGATTGCTCTATTTCCTACAACAAACCTACTTAATTCATTTGCAATGTCTTGAAATGCATGAGAAAAGCACTCTTTCACTGTATTTCTTTTTATTGTATGTAGCACAAAGCAGGCTTAAAATAACTGGGAAGAAAATAAATGAAACAATGTAAATGGATGGTGTGAAAGGGAAGAGAAAACATTGCAACTCTTCAGTGTTAAACAAGTAAATAGGCTAGCTGTTATGCTATTTGGGATGCCAGATGGTGGATTTGCATTGCTATTCAAATTCATGCTTTGTTGCACAGTAATTGACAGGTAAAACATTTTTTTAACAAAATCTCGCCAAGCTAAATGCCTTTGGCACATGGAAACCGCTGTGTTTGACAGCAGAACATTTTAATTAACATTTTTTTTGCAGTTACATCATTTTCTTGTGTGGTAACTGATTTTGTTTCCTCTTTAGATATTTTGTTATGGTGTTTGCAATTGATAAATGGAAACTTGTATTCTGTGTCTTGTATGCTTTGAATGGAGCTGCCTTAATTGGGGAGATTGTAGACAATGTTTGGGTTCTGTGACATTGGTGCGAAGGGAGGGGAAGGGTTCGGCATACAGTGGTGCTAGGAAGGAAGCGGGCATGACTGCGGAAACAGATTGGAGGTTCTAAGGTTTGCACTCAACTAATCCTTCCAGCAGCCATGTCCAGAGAAATTAAAATAAAAAAACAGAAACATTTGGAAATGGCAGGCAATCATATTTCTATGGAGAAGAAAAGTGTCATTCACCGGAAATTTCAAAATTAGATAAGATTAGAGACAACATATATTGTAAAATCAAAATAACGGAAGGGGAAGGAGTAAAGATCGTGATTTGGTGGCTGAATTAGACGTAAAGAAACAAAACAAGGAAACTAGCACTTAATTCTTCTGAGCGGTGATGACATTGGACCATTGTGAAAATTGAGGGGGGTGGGGCTGAGAACTTGGAGTGTAGCGTAAACATTGTGTAACACATACATTGGTTTTCTCAATTGTTCACCAAAGTAAATGGACTTCAGTGAGAGTTATAGATAGTGATAATATTTGAAGCGATGTCAGTGAAGGCTAACGTGCAGGTGTGACAGGCAATTGAGAAGGCATTTTGCATTTTAACCTTTATAAAGAGAGAACTTTTTGCAATTACGCAGGGCCTTGACGAGATGGCACATATTAATTGTAGTTATTACCAACTGGAGACCTGGCCACTGCAGAAAGTCTATGCTTTCAAAGTTGGGCTTTGGATAGGAACCAAAGGCAAGGCAGCTCGCTTTAGCACTTTCAAAACCAAAGGGAAGGCAGCTCGCTTTAGCACTTTCAAAACCAAAGGCAAGGCACCTGACTTTAGCACTTTCAAAACCAAAGGCAACACAGCTTTAGCACTTTCAAACCAAAACACACCATTGCATATTCAAACTACATTTTCAAACCACATTAAGGGCACTGACAGGTCAGTAAAAGCACTCACAGTTTAGTAGACATGTCTTCAGTGTTATTCACAGCTAAGACTGAGAATTGCGACCTCTCGCTCCCCCATCTTGCAGAGAACTGAGGCACCTCCACAGGAGTCCTAGGGGGACTCTAGGTTTTTTTCTAAAATCAATATAAAGTGCAAACAGGAAGTGGTCAAGATTAGACTTTTAATTATAAAGACGTCAAGGCAGCTCTAATCAGGCAAGACAGCTCTAATTAGGCAAGGCAGCTTGCTTTAGCACTTTCAAAACCGTAGGCAACGCAGCTTGCTTTAGCACTTTTAAAACCAAAGGCAACACAGCTTGCTTTAGCACTTTTATACCAAACCACACTTTTGCATTTTCAAACGACATTTTCATCCCACATTAAGTGCACTGACAGGTCGGTAAAACCGCTCACAATTTAGTAGACATGTGTTCAGTGTTATTCACAGCTCAGACTGAGAATTGTGACCTCTCACTCCCCCATCTTGCAGGGAACTGAGGCACCTCCACACTACCGGGTTTTATAGTCCCTCAGGAGAGAGAATCTCAACATTTTTTAAACACTAATAACTCTTTTATTTTTAATTGATGGGAAAAATCCTTGTGTCCTGCGCAATGGAGGGGGACTTTGAGTAAGATGGCCAAACATTACAGCCGTAAGTGGCAGCGTTTTTTCTAAAATCAATATACAGAACAACGGGAAGTGGTCAGGATCAGACTTTTAGTAATATCGATTAGCAGAAAACCGAACTTTAGAAGTATGCGCCGCAGACCAATTTGTACCTGACTTTAGTATCAAGACTACACAAAACCGTTAATGTGTCTATTTCCAGTTGAAGTCCTGTCCATGGGCACTTCTACATGCTATTCACCTTGGTTTCAGTGTTGGTCTCCTGGCCTTGTTCCATGTGGTGGGAAAAGGGGCAAAATACCACTGAAGATGCATGAGAGAAACACCTGGAAACACATTAACCACATTGCATATTTTCTGCTTGTTTAGGTTGCTGACTGCTGGCCAGATTAGTTGCAACAGGCAAGTGGATTTAAATGACATGTTCCCGTTTTCAGGGTAGTTATGTTCATTCATTGTGATGCAAATTGCTGGTCTCAAAGGGTTATGATTTAGAAAATAAGCCTTGTGCTAGCAATGTTACAAAATTTTGAGATTTTAAAAATCAAGTCTGCAATTTATCACATCAGATAAAGCATAAAAAGAAGTTTAATTTGACACCTAATTCACTTTCATATCTTCAGTATTAAGAAAGTTATGGCCATTTTCATACTCGAAATTAGCATCTTGTTCCCCATTGCCTTTCAATTGACTTAACTCAAAAGCTGTGATCTGGAACAGTTAAAAGCCCATAACTTTCTTAAAAATTAAGAGAACTCAATGAAATTTTTAGTTATTATAGATTGAACCATTCTGAAACAAATATGAAACAATCTTACTTGGATGACCTGAAATTAAAGCATTTAATTAGTTAGTTATCTAATTGTAGCTAATTACAAAATTCAATGAGTAGATCTAAACATTTATCCAGTCGGTAGGAAAAATACTGTTTGTTCATACATTTTTTTGGACCCCATTTCGCAACATGAAAAAGTTATTATGCCTCCCGAAAAACCAACTTTTAATATAAAAATAAACTATTTACCTTTTTTTCTCCCCTACGCAAAATCCTTCAGGTTGTCAGCGCTCACGGATTTTGAAGGTGATTTTTAAATTACTCTAGTTAATAAATAATTTAGCGTAATTTAAAAATACCTTCATTCATGAAATGTCGGAGCGATTTTTCTTCCGCAACGAAATCGCCCGACATGGATCGATTTTCCCTGCCTGTGGAGAAACGGCACTTTAAGCCTGCCCCCCTCTGAAAGGCGCCAAAGTCGCGCACACGGGGAGCGGCAGAACTGCAGCGCTGCTCAAGGTAAGTTTTGTAACATACCTACTTGTGCATGCTCATTTTCAAACTCAAAGCTCAATCTCAATTTACACCGTGTGCATTGATCATCTACTTGATACTGCAGTGCTTCGGACCGCATAGGGAATTTTTCAAATAAAGAACTCAATCAAGCCTTCATATATTTTTTGATTTAGCTTACTGTCAGCTGATTTTTGCAAAGAGTGAATTAAACTTACTCCAGCGCTGCACAGCACCAATACACTTTGCTATCTGGAAATACCATCCAGCAAACAGATGCTGTTGTGAAAGATTTTTTTCCTTCAGTGGAAATGTGTTGGATTTGATCTCCTGCAGTATATCAGAATAACAATCTGTCCGTTATGGGACTAAAATTGGAAGGAATTGCTTCACTCAAAGGATGGAGAATCTTGGGGAATTCTCTTGCTCAGAGGGCTGTGAAGGTCTAAGCACATTGTTAATTAAAAACAGAGATCAATAGACTTTTGGATATCAATAAGATGGTGTTGCAGTAGAAGACAGTCATGAACTTGTGAAATGGTAGAGCATGCCTAATTCATCTTCAAGATGTATTATAAGTACATGAGATGAATCTCCACATTTCTTGTCAGATGAAAGGACCAGAATTGCTTCTTCTAGATAAAACAACTAATTCAATGTATCTTTCCTACCATCCTGCCATTTCATTCTTCAGCCTCTAGCACCTTGTCCCCTGCATTACAACGCTGGACCTATTTTCGCTCTGCCGATCAACCATGTTTTTTTTAAAGTGTTGTCAAACTCCATTCCCCTACCCAAAGACTGTGTCCTCCATGAATTATCATTGGACTTCCATCCTCTTAATTGGATCATTCTTAAAGACAGCAAACCGCACATCTTTACCCAACTCAACCAGCTCCACAAATGTGTAACTGATGCACAACCTCATCCCCTTGATTCACCTCATTCACCTGAAGATTATTTTTGATTGCATAGGACATATGGAACAAAAGCAGACGATTCAGGCCAAACACTCCATGCCGGCATTTGGGCCCCCTTCGAGCTTTTGCCAAAAACATCTCTTGATCCATAGCCTACTTCTTCATATGCATATCCTATTAAATATTTTTGGTTTTAACTATTCCCTCTAAAAGTGAGTTGCACATTCTCGCTACTTGTTAAGCAAAGAAGTTATTTCCAATTGAACTCCTCAGACTATCCCATAATGATGGCATCTAATAATGTTCTTTACATCACTCAAGTTTTGAGGTCTTTACACTGGCTACATTATGAACCATCCAGACCTCTGAGGTCATCTAGGACAGGTCTTCTCTCTGTCCCCAGAATCAGAACTAAACATGGAGAAGCAGCGTTTAATTTTTAATGCAGCACATATAGGGAACAAACTTCCTGAAAAATGCTGGTCCGCTCCAACTCTCAGTTCTTTTATTTTGGGGTTGAAGACTTTTCTGTTTGACGCTGCCTTTAAATTAAATAATTAGTAATTTCTTACACTGCAGTGTAACTTTTATTCTTGTATTTTATACATTTTATTTTAGCTTGTTTTTATTTGCTATTCTTTTTAAAAACATTTTAATTGCTTTTGATTGCTCTTTAATGCTTTGTGTAAAGCACTTTGAATTGACTTGTTGCTGAAATGTGCTGTATAAATAAACTTGCTTGCTCACAAGTGAAAACATTCCCTCTTTACCTTCTTTATAAAAATATCTTCAGAATCTTAAAATAGTCTCGGTCTGTTCATCCTCTTCATTTTTCCTACTTTACATTTGGTTATAGTTTTGGAGTTATCCATATAAATTCATTGTTGCACTCTCTATTTTATAAATGTGGTGTTTGCTCTGTAAGTTTATTAATGTCTTCTTGAACTCTGTTGCAGCTCCCCTATTTTGATGATCTCTCCCAGTTTGATATCTGTAAATTTAGAATCAAGCTAACATTCCAAGAGATTTGTGTATTAAGGCAAGGTGGAAAAATGTGGCTAGAGTGGATGTGGAGAGGATTTTGCCACTAGTGGAAGAGTCTAAGACCAGAGGCGTAGAATAAAAGATACTACCTTTAGAAAGGAGATGAGGAATTTCAGGAGGATGGTAAATCTGCAGAATTCATTGCCACTGAAGACGGTGGAGGCCAGGTGAATGGATATTTTTAAGGTGGAGATTGATAGATTCTTGATTATCACGGGTGTCACAGGTTATGGGAGAAGTCAAGTCAAGTCAATTTTATTTTTATAGCACATTTAAAAACAACTCTCGTTGACCAAAGTGCTTTACATCAGTGCAGGTACTAATGTGCTACATACAATGGTACATAGATCTAACAATACATACATAAATACATACATATAGCGCTCCCTCAGAGGACCTCTTGTGAGTAGAAATAGGTTCTAAGTCTAGTCTTAAAGGAGTCAATGGAGGAGGCAGTTCTGATGACAAGAGGGATGCTGTTCCACAGTATAGGCGCAGCAACCGCAAAAGTGCGGTCGCCCCCGAGCTTAAACCTGGACCGCGGGATAGTCAGTAGCCCCAAGTCAGCCGACCTGAGGGACCTGGAGGTAGAATGGTAGGTTAGCAAATTTTTGATATAGGTGGGGGCAAGCCCGTTAAAGGCTTTATATACATATAGGAGGAGCTTGAAATTGATTCTATACCGTACTGGAAGCCAGTGGAGAAAAGCCAGAATCGGGGTGATGTGGTCCCCTTTACGGGTACCCGTCAGAAGTCTCGCTGCGGCATTTTGGATCAATTGCAGGTGAGACAAGGATGATTGGCTGATGCCAGTGGTTAGGGAGTTGCAGTAATCAAGGCGGGAGGAGATGAATACGTGGATGATTTTTTTCAAGGTCGTGGAATTGGAGGAATGGTTTGATTTTAGCTATCGTGCGAAGCTGGAAGAAGCTAGCTTTTACCACAGCATTGACTTGTTTGTCAAACTTTAACACAGAGTCAAATATCACGCCAAGGTTTTTGTTGTGCGGTTTGAGTAAGGAGGTTAGGCTTCCCAGGCTGCCTGCTATCGTTTTGAAGGAATTCGAGGGGCCGAGTAGGATGACCTCAGACTTGCTCTCATTTAGTTGGAGGAAATTCTGTGCCATCCAACACTTTATATCCTCGAGGCAGTGCATAAGGCTGAGTAGATTTAATTGGTTGTTGGGTTCCAGGGGGAGATAGAGCTGTGTATCGTCTGCATAGCAGTGGAAAGAAATGCCGTGCCCTTCAATGACTTGGCTGAGGGGGAGCATGTACAGAGAGAAGAGAATGGAGCCTAGGATGGAGCCTTGTGGCACCCCGCAGAAAAGGCTAGCTGGGGAAGAGAAAGAGTTGCCTATGTTGGTAGAGAAACTCCTATCTTTGAGGTAGGAAACGAACCAGCTCAGGGCAGTGCCATCAACACCGACGCCGTACTGAAGACGGTCAATTAGGATGGTGTGGTCCACTGTATCAAATGCTGCGCTGAGGTCGTGAAGGAGCAGGATTGCACAGTCCCCGGACTCCATTGCTGGAAGCAAGTCGTTGTGTACAATGCAGACTCTGTGCTGTGGTGGGCCCAGAAACCTGATTGAAAACTTTCAAGGATGGTATTTTGGTGTAGGTAAGGCATTAGTTGATTTAGAACTACCTTTTCAAGGACTTTTGAGAGGAAAAGCAGTTTGGAAATATGTGTGTAGTAGCTAAACAAGATGGGGTCTAGGTTAGGTTTTTTCAGAAGGGGCTGGACCACCGCATGCTTGAAACAGGTTGGAACAGTGCCAGTGGCCAGAGAACTGTTGATGATAGAGAGGATGCTGGGACCGGCTATTGCAATGACATCCTTCAGAAGGGCAGTGGGACCAACGTCAAGGGGGCGGTTGCAGGTTTCATAGTGGAGACTAGCTTTACAAGGGAGGGGAGAGTAACGGGTTGGAAACAGCCTAATTTAGAAGAACAGACCAATGAGACAGCTGGGTCATGGATGGGAGGGGAAATATTCGTTCTAATGTTCTCAACTTTGCTGGTGAAAAATGTAGTAAATTCTTCGCACTTAGCAGCGACCCAGCTAAGCTGGTACTGGGGGGCAGGACATATGACAGAGGTAATGGTACTAAATAGGACCTTGGGATTATGAGCGTTTTTGGAAATAAGGGCAGGAAAGTATTGTGTTCTCGCAGACTTTACTGCTTCCTGATATTTGAAAAGATTGTTTCTCAGAAGTTCAAAGGAAATTTGAAATCAGATTTATACTTCCGTTCTGATTTTCAGCACTCTCTTCTTAGGGCTCTGGTGGTGTCATTGAGCCAAGGCCAACCTTTAGGCTTAGGCTTTTTCATTTTAAGAGGAGCAACAGAATCTAGGATGGAAGAGCAAGTGGTATCGAATTAAAAAAATGAGGTCGTCAGTGCTGAGATGGAGAGGAGACACCTTGATGGTGCAGATGTCGGGAGCAGCTATGAGAGCCTCAGAGAACTTACTGGCAGTCGAAGAGTTTATGTAGCGGGAGTAGCGAGCACTGAGATGGCATTTTGAGGGAGAGAAAGACAGAGATGCATCAAATATAATTGCGCTATGATCTGACAGACAAGCATCAATAATTTCTACATTACAAATTTGGAGATCAGACAGTAGCATCAGGTCGAGTGTATGGCCAGGCTTGTGCATGGGTCCAATTGTAAGTTGAGTCAGATTGAATGTTAAAATCACCAAGAATCAGGACCCGGTCAAATTTGGGCAAAAAGCCAGAGATAAGATCAGCAAATTGGGCGTTTTTATGCATTTTTAGTGGGCGATACACAAGAACAATTAAAAGGGGACAGACTAGACCAACTATAATTAGTTGATGTGCGAAGCTGAAGAAATGATCAGTGTTCAGGAGGCAGATGAACGGGGTTGAGAGGGAAAGATAGATCAGCCATGATTGAATGGCGGAGTAGATTTGATGGGTTGAATGCCCTAATTCTGCTCCATTAATTTATGAACTGATGAAATAATTGCACTTCTCAACAGCGAATACTTTTTTTTGTATAATATTTTTTTATTTGAAATAATCAGTTTACAATGTATAGCTTACTTTATAAACTTACACCTTAATACAAAATTACTACAAATAACATATCAATACTTAATATCTTCTATTTTTTGGAAATAAAGAAAAAGATATATAAAAGAGAAAAAAGAGGGAAAAAAAAGAGAATTAAAAAAAAAAAAAAAATTCCCACATACTTCAACCATAAAAAAAAAGAAAATTTAAAAAACAAAAATATTACATATATATAAACAAAACTAAATACATTATACGAAATACTATTTCATACAGTAATATCTATAATAAATGCGCAATAATATCAAATATAAGTAAGTTATTCGCATCGGATTCCGTAGGGTACCCGTCAAGCCGTGATTCCAAGAATAGCTACTTCTCTAAATACTGTATATATGGAGACCATATCGATTCAAAAGAATTATACCTGTCCAAAAGGACAAATCTAATTCTTTCCAAATTCAACGTCTCCAACATCTCTGCTTTCCACATTTTAATTGTTGGGGATAATGTTCCCTTCCAAAATTTAAGTATCATTTTTTTTCCTATTATTAAACAGTAATCAAAAAAATTTCTTTGATTTACTGTGAGTACCAAATTTGGCTCCGGAATTCCAAATATTATTAATTTTGGGTCTGGGTCGAGTTCAACCTTAAGAACTTCTGAAATAACTTTAAAAATTTCAATCCAATAATAATTCAACCGTGGGCACGTTACAAAACTATGTATTAAATTTGCTTCAAGATTCTTACATTTATCACAAATAGAGGAGAGACTAGGAAAGATACTTTTTAATTTGGTTTTCGAGTAGTGTAATCTATATATAACTTTAAATTGTATCAATGTGTGTCTGGCATTCAAAGAACACCAATGTATTCTTTGTAAGCTTTCTTCCCAAGTTTCTTTTATTATAGGTAATCCAATTTCATTTTCCCATGCTAAACGATATGTTTCAGTTGTTGGGTTCTCTTTATCTAAAATAATATTGTATATATAAGCTATAAGCTTATCCGTATTTGGATGTAAATTAAACAGCTCATCTAATAAGCCTGATTCTTTATTTTTATAGTCTTGTGTGTTGCATTTAATAAAATCTCTAATTTGTAAATACCTAAAATGGTGTTGTGAAGGTAGTCCAAAAATATCTTGTAACTCTTCAAATAATAAAAATTTTCCATTTCTATAAAGGTGTCCTATCCTTTTAATTCCTGAATCCTCCCACAGTCTAAACCCCGCATCTAAGATTGAGGGTTTAAACAGTGGGTTATTCCTAATTGGTAACCTAAAAGAAAGATTATCCAGATATAAGGTCTTAACTATCTGTTTCCAAATACGCCTATTATTATGAATTATAGGGTTGTCCCTATAAGTCTTTTTTTGTACTTCCTTTGGTGCGAAAATAATCGACTCTATATTGAAAGGTAAACAGTCTTCCTTTTCCATTTTTAACCACATTGGTTCATCATCCATATTTACCCACCAAAAATTCATATTCTTAATCTGGACAGCCCAAAAGTAGTATAGAAAATTTGGAAGTGCTAGCCCTCCATTTATCTTAGACTTACATAAATGTTTTTTACTTATTCTATGACTTTTGTAATCCCAAACAAAACTGTTAACAATATTATCAATTAAAAAAAAAAAAATTTTTGGGAGAAAAAAGGAATTGCCTGAAATAAATATAACAATTGTGGTAAAAAAATCATCTTTATAGCATTAATTCTACCGATCATAGATATAGGGAGTGTTTTGCAATATGAAATGTTTTTTTAAGTTTCTCTAATAATTGATAATAATTAGCTTTAATTAATAATTTATAGGATTTTGACACATTAATTCCTAAATATTTAAATTTATCTGTAACTATTTTTAATGGGTATTTTTGTAATATATTTACATTTATACCAGTTATAGGCATAATGTCGCTTTTATTCCAATTAATCCTATATCCTGAAAATACGCTAAATTCATTTATAACATTGAATAGCTTGGGAATACTACATTCCGGCTTAGTAATATAAATCAGAATATCATCTGCATATAAAGATATCTTATTATTTGTTGTGTCAGTATTATACCCATATATTTCAGGTTCTGATCTAATTCTTTCAGCCAGAGGTTCTATCACCAAGGCAAATAATAAAGGGGATAACGGACATCCCTGTCTGCATCCCCTAAAGAGTCTAAATTTAGGCGAATACTTTTACATCGAAGTTTGATTTTTTGCTTCCAAGTGGTTTGTCTCAAATTTGGAAGACTAAAATGAGCAAATGAATCAAGACAAAAAGCGAACAAAAATAAAGCAATGTGCTAGTAATCTGGTAATGGACACCAAACCGAGCCTAAGGAATGAGACAATTAATTTCTCAATTGATCTTTCACTAGAATTGAGAAAAAAAAAATTAGATGTTGAAAATTTTAATTAAGTTTGGAAGCTGCAAACGGTGAGAAGAGGAAAATAGATATGATATATGATAGTGCACCGGGACAATGGTGCAAGCCAATATGAAGTGATAATAGAATTTATGAAAGGTTAGGCTCATTATTTGAAGTTGAATCCAGTTATGCTTGGAAAGGATTTGCATTCAAAGATGCAAATATATTTTTAGAATAAATATCCTTTGCTCATGGTAAAAAAATATTTTTAATAATACTTGGCATTATTTTTAAAGATGACTACAGATACAATGTGCAAATAATGTCTTCTGACTACTGATTTATTGTAGAATCAGAGATAATTTTTGATCTTGCTTAGTTCTGTAACTAAATATAAAATTAAGACTGCCTTTGCTCATTTAACCACAAATTGGCAAAACTGGAAGGTGCCCATTATTGCCAGTCCGGCAGATTGATCAAGATATAAGAATTTTAAATTACAATTTGCATATGGTCTGCTTCTGCCTTTAATTTCTAGCATTCTTGCATGATTTAATTGAAAATACATCTCATTGTCTCATTGCATGGGAAGCGTTTCAGAGTGAACGCATACTTTGCCAGTCTAGGTGCTTATCAAATTATGGCTACATTGAATGGAAAAGCTAGCCCTGGCCAAAGTGGAGACATTTGGGTCATTCCCTACCAACCAAACTTTGCGACTACATTGAAGACACAAAGTGCTGGAGTAACTCAGTGCGCCAGGCAGCATCTCGTGACAATATGGATAAGCAACTTTTCAGATTAGGACCCTTCTTCAGATCCATGTTCTGCAGATGTGCTGCCTGACCGGCTGAGTTACTCAAGCATTTTGTGACTTTTTTGGAAAACAAACATCTGTTCATAATTTTGTCTACATTTATGAGCACATAACTGCAAATGAGCAAGATTAATTTTATGCACATGCAGGTGGGTAGAGAGATGTGGGATGACTCTGCTGGTAAGGAATGAAATTCAATTCTCAACAAGGAATGACATATGATCAAGTCAAGTCAACTTTTTTTGTCACATACACATGCAAGATGTACAGTGAATTGAAAGTGGAAATGCCTGCAGGATTGTGCAAAACAGCAGAACAGAACCAGTATTTACATTAAAAAAAAAGACTCAACAGTAAAGGTGTAGAATCCCTGTTGGAAGAGTTAAGAAATTGCAAGGGTAAAAAGACTGTTATACGAGGTATATACACCGGTCTCTGAATAGTCATAGTCTTACAGTGTGGAAACAGAACCTTCGGCCCAAGTTTCCCCACACCTGCCAACATATTCCATCTACACTAATCCCACCTGCATTTAGCCGATATCCCTCTAAACCTGCTCTATGTAAATGTTTCTTGTGATAGAACCTGCCTCAACTATCTCCTTCGGCAGCTCATCACACTCTTTGTGTGAAAAAGTTACTCCTCAGGTCCCTATTAAATCTTCCCCCCTCTCCTTAAACCTATGTCTTCTGGTTCTGGATTCCTTTATTCTGGGCAAGAGACTGTGTGTCTTCCCCATCTATTCCTCTCATGATTTTGCACACCTCTGTAAGATCACCCCTCAACCTCCTGCGCTTTAAGGAATAAGATCTTATTCCTAATCTTAACATGCTCAACCTCTCCTTATAGCTCAGACCCTTGGGCCCTGGTACCATCCTCATAAATCTTTTCTGCACCCTTTTTGTTATATGTTTACTTATTTTTCAATGTTCTGTTGGTTACATATTCTGTGTGCTGCTGCAAGTAAGCATTTCATTGTTCTATCTGGGGCATATGACAATAAAACAGACTGGACTCTGGACTCTTACCAGCTTAACAACATCTTTCCTCTAACATGGTGCCCAAAACTGAATACAATACTATAAATGTATCCTCACCAACGTCTTATACAACTGCAACATGTCCTTCCAATTTCTACATTCAATTCTCTGACTGATGAAGGCCAATGTGCCAAAAGACGTTCGACCGCCCTATCTACCTGTGATGCGACTTTCAACAAACCATGTACCTGTACTCCTATATCCCTCTGCTCTACAACACTCCCCAGAGACCTACCATTACTGTGTATTCACCATTCCTGTCCGTTAGTGTTCCAAAAATGCAACACAACACATTCCTCTGTATTAAACTCCATCCACCATTCCTCAGCCCACCTGCTCAACTGATCAAGATCCTGCTACCATTTTTGACAACCACCTTCACTATCTACAACACCACCCACTTTTGTGCCATCTGCAAACTTGCTGATCATACAATGTATGTTCTCATCCAAATCATTGTTAGAGATGAATAACAGTAACGTGCCCAGCACCGAACCCTGAGGCATACCACTACGCACAGCCCTCCAATCCAAAAAGCACCCTTTCATCATCACCCTCTGCTTCCATCCATGAAGCCAACTTTCTATCCATTCAGCCATTTCTCCTTGAATCCCACGGGATCTGATCATCCAGACCAACCTAACATGCGGAACCTTGCCGAATGCCTTACTGAAATCCATGTAGACATTGTCTACAGCTCTGCCTTCATCAACCTTTTTGGTCACATCCTCAGATTTGTGAGACACTAATAGTGAAAGGATGGACGTGGAGAGGATTTTCAACTAGTGGGAGAGTCTGGGACTAGAAAGCACAGCCTCAGAATAAAAGGACATACTTTTAGAAAGGAGATGAGGAGGAATTTCTTTAGTCAGGGTGGTGAATCCGTGGAATTTGTTGTCTCAGACGGCTGTGGAGGCCGTCATTGGATATTTTTAAAGCAGAGATTGACAGGTTCTTGATTAGTGTGTCATAGTTAACAGGGAGAAGGCAGGAGAATTGGGTTGAGAGGGAAAGATAGATCAGCCGTATTTGAATGGCAGACTTGATGGGCTGAATGGCCTAATTCTGCTCCTATGACAAACTTATTATCTTTTTCATTTCTAGTTTGCTTGGATAAGTGCTGCTGTGGCAATGTTCAGTAAGCTCAGTGCTATAGTCTCTTTGATTGGTAATTATTTCAACACCCTTTACATACATACTCCCTGCATTATCTACATGCACCGTTAGAAGATTGACCTTCTGGATTGAAAGGTGTACTGCAATAAGTCATGAACGGGGTGGAAGATTGCAACCTTCACATGGTCCACCCTGTTTCGATGAATGCAATCAACCCGGCATGCACAATCAAATAAGATCAAATAGAACAAGTTTTCCTACAACTTTCGGCTGTACACACCATATGCAAGAAGAAGAAGAAGAAGAAGAACTCACCAACAATTTGCTTATATGCTGCTCTTACTTTTTTCTTACATTCTTATGATTTCTTTGAAAACACATCCCAGGCTTGCAACTGCTCTTGCTGATAATAGTAAGGACAGGAGGGAAATTGGGACACTACCAGCTGAAGGTTCCCCGCTGGTTTCACGGCACCCGGTTATAAAGCTATTTTCCCAATTATTAATTGTCACTGTCTATTTCCTGGATTTTCCAGTTGAAAAGTACTGTGGAAACACACCATATGGACTGAAGATAATTCAAGGATAGTGAGGGATAGATAATAAATGCAGGATTCATCAGTGAGATGCGAGATGTGTTTTGATATAATTGGATTATATATATATTGAAAATAGACTGTATTAGTCTTTTAAGCTCTTGATAAAGCATCTCAGAAACCTTGCACAAAATAAAAATATTTTAGGAAGGAACTGCAGATGCTGGTTTACACCAAAGATAAACACAAATTGCTGGAATAACTCAGCGGGATAGGCAAGTATCTCTGGATAGGAGGACTAGGTGACATTTTAGATTGAGACCCTTCTTCAGACTGAGAGTCAGAGGAGAGGGAAACACAGAGATAACAAAGGCTAAGGTATGAAGGATAAGCGAGGCGCTGTTCCTCCACTTTGTGCTGGGTCTCACTCTGACAATGGAGGAGGCCCAGGACAGAGAGGCCAGTGTGGGAATGGGAAGGGGAGTTAGTGTTTAGCAACCGGGTGATCAGGTAGGTTTATGGAGGACTGAGCTGAGGTGTTCAGCGAAACGAACGCCGAGCTTGTGTTTGGTCTTGCCGATGTATAACAGTCGACATCTGGAACAGCGGATACAGTAGATGAGGTTGGAGGTGGTGCAAGTGAACCTCTGCCTAACCTGAAAAGTTTGTCAGGTCTTTGGATGGAGTCGAGGGAGGAGGTATAGGGACAGGTGTTGCATCTTCTGCGGTTGCAGGGGAAAGTACCTGGCGAAGGGGTGGTTTGGGTGGGAAGGGACGAGTTGACCAGGGAGTTGCAGAGGAAACGGTCTCTGTGTAAAGCGTAAAGGGGTGGAGATGGGAAGATGTGGCTAGTGGTGGGATCCAGTTGGAGGTGGCGAAAATGTCAGGGGATTATGTGCTGTATGTTGGCTGATGGAGTGAAAGGTGAAGACAAGGGGGACTCTGTCCCTGTTGCGACTGGGGGGAGCGGGAGCAAGAGCAGAGCTGCAGGATATAGAGGAAACCCTAGTGAGGGCCTCATCTGTGATGGAAGAGTAGAACCCCCGTTCCCTAAAGAATGAGGACATCTCAGATGTCCTTGTATGGAGCATCTCATCTTTGGCGCAGATGTGGCGTAGACGGACAAATTGGGAGCAGGAAATAGTGTCTTTGCAGGAGGCAGGGTGGGAAGAATTGTAGTCTAGATAGCTGTGGGAGTCACAGGGTTTATAATGGATGTCAGTCGATGGTCTATCTCCTTTGATGGAGGCGGTGAGATCAAGAAATGGTAGGGAGATGTCGGAGATGGTACAAATGACTTGCTTTTGTACAATGCACTAACCCAGGCTGTGCTTTGTGCTTATGCTCAATTAGATCCCCTGAGGAATAGAGCAAATTTTGAAATTGGCATTTGAAACTCTTAATGTGGCTGAAACCCAGAAAGGTGGCAAACTGGGACCTGTATTGTTCTCTGCAAGACCAGACTCAATCGAACACAGCTGTGAACACTTTATTACATATTATACTCTTAAAAGCACATTGCCCATAGCAACCAGACAGCAGTAACAACACAATAAGTGTGAGGGAGGGGGTGAAACTCAGACCAATCATCTACTCTTCATTCTCCAAGTTGTACTCTGTTTAACAATGATCATAGTTTGTGCACAAGTTCAATTTTTTTCATAGTGCTCTCGGTGGTTGGCAGTTATGTGCTAATGCGAATCACACAAGGCTGTGCCCAGTCCATTTCCTGAAGAATGCTATTTTACATAGAGTTAATAATTTTAGAGATGCAGCATGTCCACGCAGGCCATTGAACACCTGTTCACACTGGTTCCACGTTATCCCACTTTTGCATCCACTCTCTACACATGGGGGGCAATTTACAGTACAATTAGCTGCAAACCCACACATGTTTTGACACACGTGGTCACGGGGGGAACATGCAAACTCCACACGGACAGCACCCGAGGTCAAAATTATACCTGGTTCTTCAGTGCTGTGAGGCACCACTGTGTCAACCAATTATTTGAGTAATTTAATCTTATGATGCACATTCTCTAACTGAGATCAGAAATATTTTTAACATCTTTCATCATTTAAGTTATAACATTTATTATTTACAACTCCTTCCACAACATCCTGTATTTTATTAGCTCTAGTTATGGCCTAAATTTAGTTTAGTTTAGAGATACAGCACGGAAACAGGCCCACCGTGTCAACGCCGACCAGCGATCCCCGCACATCAACACTATCCTACACCCACTGGGGACAATTTTTACATTTACCAAGCCAATTAACCAACAAACCTGTACGTCTTTGGAATGTGGGAGGAAACCAAAGATCTCTGAGAATACCTACGCAGGTCATGGGGAAAACGTACAAACTCTGTACAGACAGCACCCATAATCGGGCTCGAACCCGGGTCTCCGACGCTGCATTCTCTGTAAGACAGCAACTCTACCGCTGTGCCACCGTGAATCCTTCTGAGGATTTGCTTTCAATACCTTCTGTGCATCAGCTTTCCAATATTCCATTTCAATTGGATTTATCAATATACCAAAGGGATTTATTTTAGTCCTCAGTTTAACTTCTTAAGCATCCTATTTTACTATTGACTGCAATTTGTTATTTGAAAATGTATTGAAATTGGAGGGAAACAGACTGCAAGCCACAATCAATCTATCTTGATAATAATCCCTCAGATAAACAGTAGTTCCACTCATATATGTTTACACTATTTCCATGTCCTTTTATCCCCAAAGATTTTCTATCATTATTAAAGAGTAGGAGTGAACGGGTCCTTTTCAGAATGGCAGGCAGTGGCGAGTGGAGTGCCGCAAGGCTCGGTTTTGGGGCCGTAACTATTTACCATATATATTAATGATTTGGAAGAGGGAATTAGGAGCAACACTAGCAGGTTTGCAGATGACACAAAGCTGGGTAGCAGTGTGACCTGTGAAGAGGGTGTTAGGAGGTTGCAGGGTGACCTGGACAGGTTGAGTGAGTGGGCAGATGCAGTATAATATAGATAAATGTGAGGTTATCCACTTTGGTGGCAAAAACAAGGGGGCAGATTATTATCTCAATGGGGTTAGGTTAGGTACGGGGGAAGTGCAGCGAGACCTGGACACCCTTGTACATCCTGAAAGTTGGCACGCAGGTACAGCAGGCAGTGAAGAAAGCTAATGGAATGTTGGCCTTCATAACAAGAGGATTTCAATATAGGAGTAAAGAGGTTCTTTTGCAGTTGTATAGGGCTCTGGTGAGACCGCATCTGGAGTATTGTGTACAGTTTTGGTCTCCTAATTTGAGGAAGGACATCCTTGTGATTGAGGCAGTGCAGCGTAGGTTCACAAGATTGATCCCTGGGATGGCGGGACTGTCATATGAGGACAGATTGAAAAGTCTAGGCTTGTATTCATTGGAGTTTAGAAGGATGAGGGAGGGATCTAATGGAAACATATACAATTATAAAAGGACTGGACAAGCTAGATGCAGGAAACACGTTCCCAATGTTGGACGAGTCCAGAACCAGGTGCCACAGTTTTTAGAATAAAGGGGAGATCATTTAAGACTGAGGTAAGAAAAACTTTTTCACCCAGAGAGTTATGAATTTATGGAATTCCCTGCCACAGAGGGCAGTGGAGGCCAAGTCACTGGATGGATTTAAGCGAGAGTTAGATAGAACTCAAAGGGCTAGTGGAGTCAAGGGATATGGGGAGAAGGCAGGCACGGGTTCTTGATAGGGGACGATCAGCCATGCTCACAATGAATGGCGGTGCTGGCTCAAAGGGACGAATGGCCTCCTCCTGCTCCTATTTTCTATGTTTCTATGTTAATATCTACTTGTTTTCTCTTTCAATCAAACTCCAATATCCCAGTCATTCTATGGCTTCTTAACCCACTCTAATAAATGGCTTATTTTAATTTCTGTTGTTAACTTGATACCTTAAATTTCTATTGGTGATGTAGCCTTCACAATCATTGGAAACATTTTGTCCCATGTTTTCACATTCTTAAACTGCTTCAACCAAATTCCTCCTTTATAAACTTGATTTAAATGTTCCTCAGTATTTGCAGCTCCTCACACCATTCTGCATTTTGGTGTATCACGTCTATTGAAAAATACTATTATGCTATAGTCCACCATGCCACTCTTTAATTGGGATCAGAAAACATTTAATAACTTTTACCATTTAAACCATAAGGTTGATATTCTGCAACTTTTTTCATTATATCCTGTATGTTGTTAAGTCTATTCATGGCCCTATCTTTTGCAAATGTTGATTTCAATCCCCACTGAACATTAGCTTTCCAATATGACATTTCTAATATCCTAATTTTGTCCTATTTACAATATAGTTTTTAATACCAAGCCACTAGAAATTTGTCTGCCATCTATTGTCTCTATGAATATAGCCAAAGGATTTATTTTAGTCATAAAACAAGGAACTGTACAAGGGGGTGGTGGTTAGAAGATGCAGGGGCAGAGCAATTGCAGGGAGTTGATAGGCTTTTTGTCAGTTTAATCTCCTAAATATTCTATTTTACTATTGACTGGAAGTTTGATATCGCTGTTCCAAACCTGGTATAAAGATCATAGTTTTCCTTTCCTCTGCAGACATCCTGAAACAATCTCTTGCTATATTAGTCCAGAAGCACATGAATGGGGATAGTGCCTGGGAAAATTCTTATATGAGCTAATATCTCTGTTAATTGTTTCTCTCGAGTAGTCATGGTACTGAAGGAAATATATAAATGATATTGAATCAAAACTACTCATCATGTTTTCAATTATGATAACTAGTCCCACTGAATGACTGATTTACGTGCCTGAAATCTCCAGTCCTACACCCATTCTTGCAACTCTGGCCTCTTAATCATTCCTACATTTTCTTGCACCACAATACAAGTTCAGTGTAGTTACATCCTCATAAGGTCATGTGATAGGAGTAGAATTAGGCCATTCATCCCACCAAGTCTGCTCTGCCACTCAATCATGGCTGATCTATCGCTCCCTCCTAACCCCATACTCCTACCTTCTCCCTATAACTTCTGATACCTGTACTAAGCATGAATGTATCTATCTCTGCTTTAAATATCCACTGATGGCCTCCACAGCCTTCTGTGGCAAAGAATTCCACAGATTCACCACCCTCTGACCATAGACATTTCTCCTCATCTCCTTCCTAAAAAAACGCCCTTTAATTCTAAGGCTATGATTAGTCCTAGATTCTCCCACCAGTGGAAGCATCCTCTCCACATCCACCCTATCCAAGCCTTTCACTATTCTGCATGTTTCAATGAGGTTCCCCCTCATTCTTCTAAATTCCAGCGAGTACAGGCCCAGTGCTGACAAATGCTCATCATACGTTAACCACTCGTATCCTGATGAAGCGTATCACTGAAATGGGAGGATCTGAATGCAGAGAGGAGAAAATAACTCATGCCGGAAACCCACGCACATAATCTAACATAGTGATCAAAGAGAATATTTTAATCCTCCCCCTGTTATGTTTAGAAGTTTTAGATCTTCTGGAAGCTAAGAACAATGTGATTTCATTAATTTATAGTTTATTTACCCTGGTGGGAGCATTAGTTTAAAACATTCGTTTAAAACATTTGCATTCTGAAAATAGTTTTTTAAATTAACAATTGGAACAGCAATTTCCTTCTTTAAAAATATAACCAAAGACACAGTAACTTAAACTGCATTTGGGCTGATTTACCTCACGTTGATATTGGGCATTCAACTTGCTTTGTAAATCTAACCAGTGTAAGTGTAAACTTTGATAATGTTCCAATTTATAGGCTTTTTCAAAGATTTTACCATCATACGTATGAATTGAAAGAGAACACCTCATTTGTCGGCATAATACACAATGTGACAACCATTTTGGTCAAAATATTTAGCAATCATTAGACCATTCATATATAGATAGCCTGTGAATTGTAAGCCTGGATACTTGGGGCCCACGATGTATATATTTTACAGGCTGAATCTTCTCTTAAAGATAGCGGAGTCAGGGGATATGGGAGAAGGCAGGAACGGGGTACTGATTGTGGATGATCAGCCATGATCACATTGAATGGTGGTCCTGGCTCGAAGGGCCGAATGGCCAGCTACTGCACCTATTGTCTATTCTGTGTTTTTAAGTCAATGTTACAGTATATTAATAATTTTCTAATCGAACGACTGTTCAAATAATTTTTTTAAACATTTAAAAATTGTTATTTACTCACATTTTCCATCAATTCTATTTTCCATCAATTCTAAAATCATCAAAGCCAAATACATGCCTAATTTATCAAATCCCTGAAATGAAACTCAATAACTTTCCTGATTGTCTGTATTTGATAGTCCAGGAATACCTTAATGAGCCATAGCAATTTATCTTTCATTGCTTGCAATGTAGTAGCAACTATTTGCTCTTCTCTTCCACAGAAGCCAAATTGAAAGTACAAAACACGACCGATCCATGCAAACCATTCCTACTCCAGGGGGATTTTTATTAGCTTCACAGAGCCCACTGGTTATTTCTACCCCTCCACCTTCACTGTTTGTCTAAAATTATATCTGCATTGGAAAAGTTCATATTTCATTGTATATTGTGCGCCATGCATCATGTTTGAGGGAGTTAGTAGTAATAGCCACTGTGCTAGAATCTGGAGATCGTCTTTGCTGACCCAGAGATATGATTTGAATACTGCCGAGTTATTTTTAATTTAAGTAATGAAAGGCTGTAGTGGTGAAGGTGAACCTATTAGATTATTGTTTAAAAATCCATCTGATTCACTGATTCCTTACCTTTGAAGATGGAAATCTGCGATTCTCATGGTCTGGCCTTCATGCTTTAACCCAACAAATGGGCCATGTTTTATTACTGTGTAGTCTCTGGTCATAGTGCTTTTATAAATATCAAACAATGGCTGTTTTTTCAGTAGCAGGAATAGCCATACAAATACAAAAACATCTATAATTACAAACCTTTCTTTACCTGATTCAATGCGTGTTTTTACTTTAAAAACAAGAACCTTCTCTCTATAGAAAGTGTAAACTTTGATAATCAGTGATGCCTTTCTCTGACTGAGTCATTAAACCGTCTCAATATAACCAGGTCAATGACTTGCTGGACACGTTACCATAGCAACATTACTGATAACCTTTATATTGCTAACCCGAGATATTATTCGTAAATCGTGGGGCAAAAGTAACATACAATCTATTTCTTATAAAAATAAGCATCAGCAGTGATGAATCGATTAAAACAATTGCTGAAAGTCACAACTGGGCATCTACATAAAAAACACAGATGCAAAAACACAGAGTTTAAAGGTCTTCAATTTGAAATATTAATTCTGTTTCTCTCTCCACAGGTGCTATAATCTGCAAAGTATTTACAGCTTTTCCTGTTTGTAGTATTAGTTTAACAGCATCTGCAATTGATTTTGGTTCACAAACACTGAAGCAGGAGCATGAAAAATAGGAATGGACCCCCCTTGTCTGATATTTTACCTTGGTGCCACCTTCCTGCACTAAGTACATATCCGTCGATGTCCAGAAAATCTAAAAATCAATTGAGGATGTCATGGCAGTGGTCAGAGGTGACATTACGGACGGTTCGTCTAGTGAGGATATATGGGTAGAACTGAGGAACAAGAAAGGGATGACCACCTTGATGGGGGTGTACAACAGACCCCCAAATAGTCAACAGGAATTAGAAGGACAAATATGCCAAGAGATTGCAGACAGCTGCAGGTCAAATATGGTTGTTGTAGTAGGGGATTTTAACTTTCCAAATATTGACTGGAAAAATCATAGTGTAAAGGGTTTCGATGGGGTGCAATTTCTCAAAAGTGTTCAGGAGAGTTTTCTCCAGCAATATGTAGAGGCTCCCACACTCGAGAGGGCAGCACTGGATCTAGTATTGGGAAATTAGGATGGGCAAGTGAATGAAGTGTATGTGGAGGAGTCTTTTGGGACCAGTGACCACTATTCGATTAGGTTTAAGATAGTTCTGGATAGGGGCAGAGGGGAGCCAGGTGTAAAAATGCTCAACTGAGGTAAGGCCAACTTTGAGAGTATGAATGAAATTCTTGCTCAAGTTGACTGGAGCAGGTAATTTGAGTGGGATGTTTTTAAAAGTGTGCTGACAAAAGCTCAGGATAAGCATGTCCCTGTTAGAGTGAAGGGCAAGACAGGCAAACATAAGGAAGCTTGGCAGACAAGGGAAATTGAGTCATTGGTCAAGGACACATGGGACAGGTATAGGCAGCTGGGATCACGTGTATTCCTGGAGGAGTTTCAGGAACTGAGGAGTAAACCAAAAAAGGAAATCAGAAAGGCAAAAAGGGGCCAGGAGATAGCTCTTGGAGATAGGATTAATGAGAATCCCGAGAGATGTTATAAATACATAAGGCGGAATAGGTTAACTAGAGATAATGGGACCTCTCAGGAATCAAAGCAGTCATCTCTCTGTGGAGCCACAGGAGATGGGCAAGGTCCTCAATGAGTATTTCTCCTCTGTATTTACCATGGAGAAAGACAGGAGGATGGAGGAACTTGGGGCAGTCAATGGAAGTGTCTTGAGAGCAGTCAGTGTTACAGTCGAAGAGGTGCTGAAGGTACTATTGTATTTGAAGGTAGACAAATCTCCAGGACTGGATCAAATATATCTGAGGACATTGTGGGAAATTAGAGAGGAAATTGCAGGGGCCCTGGCTGAAATTTATGAGTTGGCTTTAAATACATGAGAGGTTCCGGAAGGCTGGAGTGTGGCAAATCTTGTGCCTCTTTGCAAGAAGGGCTGCAGGGAAATTGCTGGGAACTATAGGCCAATGAGCTTGACATTTGTAGTTGGAAAGTTACTAGAGAGTATTATGTACAGGCATTTAGACGAACAAGGGCTGACTAGGGATAGTCAACATGGTTTTGTTGCGTCTTACAAATCTGCGTTTTTTGAAGACATGAGCAAAAAGGTTGATGAGGGCAGAGCTGTAGATGTTGTATACATGAAGTTCAGCAAAGCATTCAACAAGGTTCCGCATGGTAGGTTGTTCTGGAAGGTTATATCGGATGGTATCCAAGGAGAGATAGCTGAATGGATAGAAAATTGGCTTCATAGAAGGAAGCAGAGGATGATGGTGGAAGATTGCCTCTCGGACTGGAGGCCTGTGACTAGTGGTGTGCTTCAAGGTTCTGTGCTGGGCCCATTACTGATTGCCATCTACATTCACAATTTGGATGAGAATATACGCGGCAAGATTGGCAAGTTTGCAGATGGTACAAAAGTGGGTGATTTTGCAAATAGTGAAGATGGTGGTGAAAAACTGCAGCAGCATCTTGATCGAGTGGCCATGTGGTCTGAGAAATGGAGTTTAATACAGGGAAATTAGGTTTTGCATTTAGGGCAGTCTAACGGGCAGGGCCTACACAGTGAATGGTAGGGCTCTGGGGCGTGTTGTAGAGCAAAGTGATCTAGGACTGCAGGTGCATGGTTCCATGAAGGTGGATTCGCAGGTAGAAAGGGTGGTCAAAAAGGCTTTTGGCACATTGGCCTTCATCTGTCTGAGTGTAGGAGGCCATGTTTTTTGCTGTCATTTACAGTTTGGTGTTCAGTTTTGGATGTGGTTATAGGAAAGATGTAGGCAAGCTGGAAAGGGTACAGTGAAGATTTACAAGTATTTTGCCAGGACTAGAGGGTCTGAGCTACAGGGAGAGGTTGTGTAGGCTGGCACTCTATTTCTTGGAGTACAGGAGGATGAGGGGAGATCTTACAGAGGTGTATAAAATCATGAGAGGAATAGATCGGTAAGATGCACAGAGTAGGCGAATCGAGGACCAGAGGACATAGGCTTAAGATGAAGGGGAAAATATTTAATAGGAACCTGAGGGGTAACTTTTTCACACAAAGGCTGGTGGGTGTATGGAACAAGCTGCCAGAGGAGGCAGTTGAGGCTGCCAGAGGAGGCAGTTGAGGCTGGGACTATCCCAACATTTAAGAAACAGTTAGACAGGTACATGGATAGGATAGGTTTGGAGGGATATGGTCCAAATGCAGGCAGGTGGGACTTGTGTAGTTGGGACATGTTGGCTGGTGTGAGCAAGTTGGGCCGAAGTGCGTGTTTTCACGTTGTATCTCTCTGGCACGTGACAATAATAAATAAACTAAACTGAAATCCCTCTCCCCATTCAAGGAATGAAATGTGTGAACTTTGACCGCACCCCTGTATGATAGGATATCCTTCTTCAGGTTGGGACACTAGGCATATACATAATAGTCCAGATTGTATCTCACCTGGACCCTATATTATGGCATTAAGACTTCTTTGGTCTCTACTTAAAGAGTTGCGCAATGAAGACCAACATACAATTTTCCTTTTTAATTGCATTCTTTACCTGCACATTAACTTTCATTGATTTGTTCACAATCAAACTCAAAGCCTAGTGAACACAAACATTTTCAGTCTCCCTGCCATTTAAACTCTGACTGTCAGTACTCCACCTCTTTTATCAACCAAAGTGGAAGACATATTTTCCACTTATTTTTCCATCTAATCCGAGTCAGTCTGTATCCTCCCTTTAAAACCCATCTGCATCCTCTTTACCAACTACTCTTTCATCCAGCTTTAATATCATCTACAACCTTGGAAATATTTCAATTGCCCTTTCATCCAAATCATCAAGATGGACTGTGAACAGCTGGGAGCCAGGGGCCAAACACAAATCCTACACCACCTCTCCTGAACACCGGGTGGCGCCAGCAATGGCTGCCTCGCCAACAGTCTGTCTGTCTCTTACTTCTTTGAGTTTAAATAGTGTGTGTTAAATGTATGTTTTAGTGTTCTTTAGCTTGTTTTATGTGGGGGTGTGGGGGGGGGGGGGGGGTTAGGGGAAACTTTTTCTAATCTCTTACTTCGACGAAGATGCAATTTTGTGGTGGATTTTTATGTTAACTTTTATGTAGTTGTGTGCCTGGTTCCTTTTTTCCCCTATGGTCCTATGGTAATTTGCATATCACTGTGCCTTAATTGGTAGATGTGACAATAAAAGACCTTTGAAACCTTTGAATGTGTGGCATTCCCACCTGAATATGATCGGTTTATTCTTGCTCTGTTTCCCGTCAATTAATCAAACTGCAGTATAGAGATAACCCCAATCTCGTGCACTAATTTTGTTTAATGACCTCTGATATAGCACTTTATCAACAGCTTTCTGAAAGTCAAAACAAACCATATCCATGTTCCAGAATTTTCTAAGTGACCACCATAAAAAGCTCTAACAAATTTATCAAACATAATTTTCCTGTCATAAATCATTTTACTCCAGCCAATCTTATTGTTATTTTATATCATCTGCTACCAATTAGTTTAATAATAGATTATAGTACTCTCTGGCTCTACCAGGTTAACTGATCTATAAATCTGTTTCTCATTGCATTCTTTCTTAATTAGAGTGATTATATTTGCCATTTGTGAAACGTTAGGATTCTTTCTGGATCTATAGGATCTTGGACGATGACAACCAGTGTTATCTCTATTGCCACCTTGTCTCAAATATTGGGAGGAGGTTTATCAGATTCTGGGGATTTATTGGCTTTCAATCTTGTCACCTTTCCAGAGTACAATGTGCTACCAATACTAATTTATTTTGGCTCCTCGTTCACTTGTTCATCACTATTTCCTTCCATTAATATTGATACAAAATATCTCTTCAATTTTGCCGTCATTTTGTGAATAAACTAAATAGCGGGGGGAGGGAGGAGTTGACAAATTGGGAGTATAAGGATGGAGTTAAAGGGGAAGAGAGTACAGGAAAAGTTGCGAAAGACACCCAAATTATTGAGACGGAAGGTTCAAGAAGGGATAAGAGAGTAAGGTCAGGTGAAATAGGAACTGGTGTGAGAGGGGAGGTGAAAAAAAAATTAAAAGTGATATATATGAATGCACGAAGTATAAGAAATAAAGAGGCTTGGTTAGAAATTGGTAAGTATGATGCTGTGGGAATTACAGAGACATGGCTGCAATAGGATCAGAGCTGGGAAATGAAAACTCAGGGGTGTACGTCCTATTGAAAAAACAGACTCTGGACAGAGGGGGTGGGGTGGCTCAATTGGGAAGGAATGAAATCCAGTCCCTTGCGAGGGGTGACATAGAATCAGAAGATGTAGAGTAATTGTGGATAGAACTGAGAAATTGTAAGGGTAAAAAAACCCTAATCGGAGTTATCTACAGGCCCCCAAACTGGAGATAGCCTGGAGATAGAGTGCAAGTTGAATCAGGAGTTAAAATTGGCATGTAACAAAGGTAATGCTACAGTGGTTATGGGAGATTTCAACATGCAGGTAGACTGGGAAAATCGGTTTGGTAGCGGACCCCTAGAAAGGGAGTTTGTGGATTGCCTCTGAGATGGATTTTTAGAGCAGCTTGTACTGGAGCCTGGGCAAAGGCAATTATGGATTTAGTGTTGTGTAATGAACTGGATTTGATAAGAGAACAAGGTAAAGGAACCATTAGGAGGTAGTGACCATAATTTGATGTTTTAATCTGCAATTTGAGAGTGAGGAGGTAAAATCGGAAGTGTCAGTATTGCAGTTGAGCAAAGGGGACTATGGAGGCATGAACGAGGAGCTGGCCAAAGTTGCAGGATCATTTCATTCCAAAGAGGAAGAAAGATTGTAAGGGGAGTAAGAGGCGACTGTGGCTGACAAGGGTACTCAAGGAGGTGGCTCTAGAAATCGTGGACGTGGTGATCATTTTCCAATGTTCTATAGATTCTGGATCAGTTCCTGTGGATTGGAGGGAAGCTAATGTTATCACACTTTTTAAGAAAGGAGAGAGAAAACAGGGAATTTATAGACCAGTTAGCCTGATATCGGTGGTGGTTAAGATGCTGGAGCTAATTATTAAAGATGTAATTTTTTGAGGATGTAAAAAGTAAAATGGATGAGCCAGAGGATGTAGTGTACCTGGACAATAGACAATAGGTGCAGCAGTAGGCCATTCGGCCCTTCGAGCCAGCACTGCCATTCAATCATCCCCAATCAGTACCACGTTCCTGCCTTCTCCCCATATTCCCTGACTCCGCTATCTTTAAGAGCCCTATCAAGAGAACCGGCCTCAGGTAGAGAATTCCACAGACTCATAACTCTCTGTGAGAAAAAGCATTTCCCCATCTCCGTTCTAAATGGCTCACCCCTTATTCTTAAATTGCGACCCCTGGTTCTGGACTCCCCCAACATCGGGAACATGTTTCTTGCCTCTAGAATGTCCAAACCCTTAATAATCTTATATGTCTCAATAAGATCTCCTCTCATCCTTTTAAACTCTAGATTATACAAGCCCAGCTACTCCATTCTCTCAGCATATGAGAGTCCCGCAATCCTGGGAATTAACCTTGTAAACCTAGGCTGCACTCGCTCAATAGCAAGAATGTCCTTCCTCAAATTAAGGGACCAAAACTACACGCAATACTTCAGGTGTGGTCTCATTAGGGTCCTGTACAACTGCAGAAGGACCTCTTCACTCCTATACTCAACTCCTCTTGTTATAAAGGCCAACATGCCATTCGCTTTCTTCACTACCTGCTGTACCTGCATGCTTACATTCATTGACTGATGAACAAGGACCCCCCAGATTCCCCCTTTCCCAACTTGACACCATTTAGATGGTAATCTGCCTTCCTGTTTTTGATACCAAAGTGGATAACCTCACATTTGTCCACATTAAACTGCATCTGCCATGCATCTGCCCACTCACCCAACCTGTCCAAGTCACCCTGCATTCTCATAGCATTCTCCTCACAGTTCACACTGCCACCCAGCTCTGTCATCTGCAAATTTGCTAATGTTACTTTGAATCCCTTCATCTAAATCTTTGATGTATATTGTAAATAGCTGCGGTCCCAGCACCGAGCCTTGCAGTACCCCACTGGTCACTGCCTGCCATTCTTAAAGGGACCCGTTAATCCCTACTCTTTGTTTCCTGTCTGCCAACCAATTTTCTATCCATGTCAGCACTCTGCTCCCAATACCATGTGCCCTAATTGTGACCACTAATCTTCTATGTGGGACTTTATCAAATGCTTTCTGAAAATCCAGGTACACTACATCCACTGGTTCTCCATTGTCCATTTTCCTAATTACATCCTCAAAAAATTTCAGAAGATTAGTCGAGCATGATTTCCCCTTCGTACATCCATGCTGACTTGGACCGATCCCGTTACTGCTATCCAAATGTGCCGCTATTTCATCTTTTATAATTGACTCCAGCATATTCCCCACCACCGATGTCAGGCTAACTAGCCTATAATTCCCTGATTTCCCTCTCCCGCCTTTTTTAAAAAGTTGGATAACATTAGCTACCCTCCAATCCACAGGAACAGATCCTGAATCTATAGAACATTGGAATATTATCATCAATGCATGCACGATTTCTAGAGCCACTGCCTTAAATACCCTGGAATGCAGAGCTTTAGGTCCTGGGGATTTATCAGCCTTCAGTCTCATCAGCCTACCCAACACCATTTCCTGCCTAATGTGGATTTCCTTCAAATCCTCCGTCACCCCAGATCCTCTGGCCACTATTATATCAGGAAGATTGTTTGTGTCCTCCTTAATGAAGAAGGATCCAAAGTACCTGTTCAACTCATCTGCCAATTCCTTGTTCTCCATAATAAATTCACCTTTTTCAGTCTTCAAGGGTCCAACTTTGGTCTCAACTATTTTTTTCCTCTTAACATACCTAAAGAAGCTTTTACTATCCTCCTTTATATTCTTGGCTAGCTTATCTTTGTACTTCATCTTTTCTCCCCGTATTGCCTTTTTAGTTATCTTCTGTTGCTCTTTAAACATTACCCAATCCTCTTGCTTTCTGCTCATCTTTGCTACGTTGTACTTCTCTTTTATTTTTATACTGTCCCTGACGTTCCTTGTCAGCCACGGTCGTCCCTTACTCTTCCTCTTTGGAATGAACTGATCCTGCACCTTCTGTATTATTCCCAGAAATACCTGCCATTGTTGTTCCACTGTCATCCCTGCTAGGGTATCTTTCCAGTCAACTTTTGCCAGCTCCTCCCTCATGGCTCCATAGTCTCCTTTATTAAACTAACACTGACACCTCCGATCTACCCTTCTCCCTCTCCAATTGTAGATTAAACTTGACCATATTATGGTCACTACCTCCTAATGGCTCATTAACCTCGAGGTCCTTTATCAAATCCAATTCATTCCATAACACTAAATCCAGAATTGCTTTCTTCCTGGTAGGCTCCAATACAAGCTAAGAAGCACTCCACAAACTCCCTTTCTTGGGGCCCAGTACCAACCTGATTTTCCCAGTCAACCTGCATGTTGAAATCTCCCATAACAACCGTAGCATGCCAATTTTAACTCCTGATTCAACTTGCACCCTATATCCAGGCTACTGTTTGGGGGCCTGTAGATTAGTCCCATTAGGGTATTTTTACCCTTACAATTCCTTAGTTCTATCCATACTGGCACCACATCTCCTGTTTCAATGTCACCCCTTGCATTTCATTCCTCACCAACAGAGCTACCCCACCCCCTCTGCCAACCTTTCTGTCTTTTCAATAGGAAGTATACCCTTGAATATTCAGTTCCGAGCCCTGGCCCTCTTGCAGCCGTGTCTCGGTAATTCCCACAACATCATACTTGCCAATTTCTAACTGAGCCTCAAGCATTCCTTATACTTCGCGCATTCATATACAACACTTTGACCTCAGTATTCACCTCCCCCCTCCAATTGGCTCTGACCTCACTCTCTTATCCCTTCTCGAACTTTCCCTCCCATTACTTCGAGAATCTTTTGTAATTTTTCCTGTACTCACTTCCCCTTCAACTCCATCTTTATACTCCCAATTTGTCAATCCCTCCCCCCCACTATTTAGTTTAAACTCACACGTGTAGCCCTAGCAAACCTGCCTGCCAGAACATCAGTCCCCCTCCTGTTAAGGTGTAACCCATCCCTTTTGTACAGGTCACCCCTACCCCAGAAGAGATCCCAGTGGTCTATAAATTTAAATCCTTGCTCCCTGCACCAGCCCCTCAGCCATACATTCAGATCTGCTATCTCTCTCTTCCTGTCCTCACTAGCATGAGGTACTGGAAGCAATCCAGCGAAAAACACCCTAGAAGTCCTGCTTTTCAGTCTTCTTATATCTCTGAATTCACGTTGCAGAACCTCCTTCCTCTTCTTCCCGATGTCGTTTGTGCCTATGTGCATAACTACTGCTGGCTGTTCACCCTCCCTCTCGAGGATGTTCTGAATTCGGCTTGTGACATCTTCAACCCTGGCTGCAGGGAGGAACCAGACCGACCTCGTGTCTCGTCTGCCGCCACAGAATCTCCTGTCAGCTCCTCAGACAATGGAGTCACCCACCACTATGGCTCTGCCCGACGTCGATCTCGCCGGTCGAGTCCCATCTCTAGGATTGGAGCCACCGACGTGTCCGCTGCTCGGACTGGAAGTGTCGTCTCCCCTGACAGTTCCCAAGAGGGCGTACCTGTTTTCATTAGGCACAGCCACCTGGGTCTCCAGCACTCCACGGTTAACACCCTTTCTCTCAGTCATACACCTTCCTTCTTCCCGTATCCTCAGCGTGACAACGTCACTGTAGGTCCTATCCAGGAAACTCTTGTTTTCCCGGATTGCCCTGAGGTCATCCAGCTGCTTCTCCAGTGCTCCAACACGGTCCTTCAGGAGCTGAACCTCGATGCACTTGCCACAGTTGTAGCAGCGAGAGGCTCCATCCATGTCCCTGCGCTCCCACATCCTCCAAGCCTCACACTGTCTCATCTTACCCGTCATGTGTTCACCGCTTTCCGTCCCCTCCAGCTTTTTGCATAGCCTCCGAGCCGAAGATTATCGAGCCGAAGACACACTTTACTCACAAGGCCACTCCCTCACTGCCGCTCTCCTAGAGCAGCCTTGCTTATATTGTCTGATAAATTGCCTAATTTGCCCGTTTACAAACCAAATTCCTCAGTTTTAAACTGTTTTTCCCTGTGACTGACTCAACTTTCCTGCAGGCTTCAGCCAATAAGCTCTTCTCCCTGCTTCTCTTCTGATTGCTGCTTCTCCGAGATCCACGTAAGCACTGGACTTTCAGAAAGCCTTTGATAAGGTCCCACAGGAGATTAGTGGGCAAAATTAGCCAACATGGTTTTGGGGGTAGAGTGCTGACATGGATAGAAAATTGTTTGGCAGACAGGAAACAAAGTGTTGGGATTAACGCGTCCCTTTCAGAACGACAGGCAGTGACTAGTGGGGTGCCGCAAGCCTCGGTGCTGGGACCGCAGATATTTACAATATACATCAATGATTTAGATGAAGGGACACATATATATTGTTACAAACATTGTACCCCGTAATTTTATGGCTTTTAAAGAAAAAGAATAGAAAGAAATAAGTGAAATAGGTGAAAAGAATTGTGATAGTGAAAGAGCGTGCCAAAGGGGAGAAGAAACCCTTGGTCAAAGAATTAGAGAAAGGGGGTTAAGAGATAGACCCTAAAAAAAGAAAAGGAAAAAGGAAAAAAGAAAAAGCCAGTTACTATGTTATATATATCACGCAAAAGGAATCCACCAACTCGATAGTTTTTCATCCCCCCCTACCAAGGCCCGAGGTACTCCTGCACCCTATCTTTGTAGTAATTCTATAAATGCAGACCACGTCTCATAGAAGCGTTCTGATTTTCCTTCCAGGCGGAGTCTCATATCTTCGAGATGTAGTGTTTAAAACATAGTTGAAATCCACATATTTAATGTTGGTATAGGAGCATTTTCCCAGAATTTTAAGATTAGTTTTTTTCCTAATATTAAGCCGTAATCAAATAAATTCTTTTGATACACATTTAATTCCAAACTACCTTCTGTCATTCCGAAAATAATCCATTCTGGCTTTGGTGTCATTTTTATTTTAAACAGTTTTGTGAAAATTTCAAAGATTTCAATCCAAAACCTTTGAATTTTTGTACAAAAGATGAATGAGTGCGCTATAGTAGCTTCTTGACATTGGTATTTATCACAAATTGGTTAAACGTTAGGGAAACAATTATTTAATTTAGTTTTTGAGTAGTATAATCTGTGTATAATTTTAAATTGTATTAAAGTGTGTCTTACATTAATTGAGCATTTGTGCACATTTAATAAGTACTCTTTCCACCTTTCATTGGAAATTTTTATGCTTAGTTCATTTTCCCACTCACCTCTAATACCTTCCGTTGTTGGTATTACTGCATTTAGTATAATATATATATATATATATATATGAAATTAAATTTGCTGATTCCGCCTTTGTATTCATTACTTCATCTAGTAAGTCTAATGGCATTTTGTGACATTCATGTGCATGTTTTTTCAAATAATCACATATTTGGAAATATTTAAAATACTGATTGTTACCCAGGTTGTATTTTAGTTGTAATTGTTTAAATGATAATAGTTTTCCTGTATCACACAAATCTCCCAAAGTTTTAATTCCTGCTCTTTCCCATTGTATAAATGCTTTGTCTATAATTGAGGGTTTAAACAGAGGGTTTTTAGCGATAGGAGATAGGAGAGATACGTTTCTTATTTTTAAATTGTATTTTATTTGTTTCCAAATCCTGATTGTACTATGTATAATTGGGTTTTTGTTGTAGTTTGTATTATTCACCATCATTGGTGAAAGAAGGATCGCACCAATATTAAAGGGGGAGCAGTCCTCTTTCTCCATAATGATCCATTCCGGTTGATGAAGAGAATTATCCAACAATTGAATCATATTTCTAATATTTACCGACCAATAATAATACATAACATTAGGGAGCGCTAATCCCCCTACTACTTTGGGTTTATTCAGGTGTGGTCTTTGTATTCTATGGGTCTTATAATCCCAAATAAAATTTGTAATATCTGAGTCCAATATTTTAAAAAACTTTTTGGGTAGATATAGTGGGATTGATTGGACCAAGTATAGAATTTGTGGTAGAAAAATCAATTTTATGGCGTTTATTCAACCTATTAAGGACATCGGAAGCGTTTTCCAAAGTTTAATTAAATTATGTAGTTTCTTAAGTACAGGGTTATAGTTTGCTTTAAACATGTCTTGATATCTTCTAGTAATTTCAATACCCAAGTATTTAAATTTTTCCACAGCTATTTTAAAAGGAAATTGTACGAGATGTGTAGAATCTTTCGGTTTTATTGACATGATTTCACTTTTATTCCAGTTTATTCTATAACCTGAAAATGAACCGAAATTCTCAATTAAATTTAAAATGTTGGGTATAGTGATATGAGGCTTTGTGATGTACAAAAGTACATCATCAGCGTATAATGATATTTTATTGTTTGAATATTTTGTGTTATATCCGTGGATATTCGGATGAGTTCTAATTTTTTCCGCTAGTGGTTCAGTTATGAGGGCAAATAACAATGGTGATAATGAACAACCTTGTCTATTACCCCTTGACAGTTGAAATTTCGTGGATAAAGTATTATTAGTTAATATTCTGGCCGTTGGCTTATTATATATTAATTTAATCCATTGAATGAAATTCTCTTCCAGTTGAAATTTTTGCAATACCTTAACCATATACTTCCATTCAACCTGATCGAATGCTTTCTCTGCATCCAACGAAATGATTGCGAGATTTGGATCTTTAGTTTGGTGTGAGTGCATTATGTTAAGCAGACGTCTCAAATTATTAAATGAATGTCTCTTAGGGATAAACCCCTTTTGATCCAGATGTATTAGTTTAATGGCGTACTTACTTAATCTTCTTGCTAATATTTTTGCTAATATTTTTTGATCTGTATTTAACAACGCGATAGCTCTATAAGATCCAGGTTCTTCGTCATCTTTATCTTTCTTAAGTATTAATGTAATCATAGATTCTGCTAATGTATCAGGTAATATTTGTTCGCTGAAAGCGTGTGTGTACATTTTCTGCAGACAAGGACTAAATATATCGTAAAAACTTTTATAGAATTCATTACTAAATCCGTCGGGACCTGGTGTTTTTCCATTTTTTAATGAGAATATTGTTTCTTCTATTTCCTTATTTGAGATTTGTGCTCCCAATTCCTCTTGTTCCTGCAATTCTAGTTTGGGAAGATTGCAATTATCCAGAAACTCAGTGACTTTGTTGGTGTCCGTTGGCGTTTTGGATGTATACAAATTCTCATAAAATAGCACAAATCTCTTATTAATTTCATTCGGTAATGTTAATACTTCCCCTCTGTCTGATTTAATCTTTGAAATCGTGTGTTCCTTTTCTTGTTTTTTTAATTGGCGTGCGAGAAGTTTATGAGGCTTCTCCCCAAATTCAAACTGTTCCTGTCTTGTAATTTGGAATAATCTTATAACTTTCTCTGATAGAAATTTATTTGATTTGAATTTTAGTATTAATATTTTATTATGTTTATCCATGGTCGGGTCTTTAGCATTATCTATGTCCAATTGTCTAATTTGTTCCTCTAGCTGCCATTGTTCATTCTTATTTTTTTTATTCTGAAAGGCTTGGTATGAGATTATAACACCTCTAATAAAAGCTTTGAAAGATTCACATAATAAAGTAGGTGGTGTGTCTGGCATTTCATTTATTTCGAAAAAAAGATCCATTTGCCGTCTTAGATATATACTCCCTTGCGGGTCTTTTAAAATTTGGGGGTTATACCTCCAGAACGATGTATTCTTAGATATACCTTCTATTTTTTTTATATAGTTAGAGGGGAATGACCTGAAATCGTATTTGTATGGTATTTTGGGTTAAGAGTATACGGAATTAATTTTGTGTCTACCAGGAAATAATCTATACGTGAATAAGTCTTGTGTACCGATGAATAAAACGAATATTCCATGCCTGTCGGATTTGCAATCTGCCAAACATCGGTTATATTTGTATTTTTTATATATGTGTTTAAAAGTTCACTAGTTTTATATTTCGTATTACCCCGTTGTTTTTGACTGGATTTATCTAAATAAGGATCTAAGACACAGTTAAAGTCTCCCCCAATTATAACATTCTGGGAATTATATTCTGGGAATTATATTCAACATTTTATTTAAAAAATGCGGATTATCAAAGTTAGGTGCATATATATTTACCAATGTGATTGGGATTGCATGGATCTCACCGGTAACTATCAAATATCTCCCATCCTTATCTGTTAAGGTATTTTTCTGTTTAAATGGTAAACCTTTGCGAATCATGATGGACGTGCCTCTGGATTTTGACGTGTATGACAAATGAAAAGTTTGACCTATCCAGTTGGCCCTCAATCTAACTTGATCTTGAACTTTAAGATGCGTTTCGTGGAGGAAGATAACATCTGACTTAAATACTTTCAGCTGTGCTAAAATCTTACCCCTTTTAATATGTTCGTTAGCCCCCCTAATATTCCAACTGCAAAATGAGATTCCTCCTGATTTATTTTGTTTAGTGTCTTGCATTTTGGCTAGGTTTAGTACCTATGTATCTTGCGGTGCATCCGTACCTCAGGTCTTTAAGCAATGGGGGAACAGTCAACCTACCAAGTTCGATTTGTGGATTCGTTTTGTGATTATCCTTGAATAAAAAAAACACTCACGTGATTAATTGTGATAGTGAAAATACAGTGACCGAGCTTGTCGGCACTATAATAAGTGGCCCACCTGTTGGTGGGAGAAAACATTATATCGACTTCCGTTGTCGATGTTAATGAACAAATAGCTCCGTTCCCTCAATAAGTCATAACATATTCATACTAGAACCAAGCCGATTCCAAATCAACTATATAATACCTAATTGCAGTACATATATCCATTTCATATGTATTCCCAAATATATCTAACTGTTTTATCTACAAACATCAGTTTTTACCTCAATATAAATCAGCTATTGGTTGAAGGGGCTACCTAAGGCAGGCTTCTGGATTTGAGCCAGGAGCCCGTCATCCCCCTCACAACCCGGTTATAAATCTGCTTAAAACTTATTAAGATATTAAGTTATAGATGTTAGTTTGTAAATCAGCCCCTTACTACCGATCTGGTTAATATTCATTACAATTTCTATGATAGTGTTCTATGTTTTAAGTGTTAAAAGTGTTACTTCTATAACATTAGGTTATTCAGTTAAATTTTGAACCATGGTAATTGCTCTGTTCAGATTATATTGTAAAGCTCTGTATTCAATGTTTATCTTTTTCCGCTTCACTTGGAACCCAGTATGTCCTTGAATTCCTCGATAAGCCGTCTAGTCAAAACACAAGGAGACTTCCATCTTCTGTTGAACACATTTCATGGTGAAATAATAAAGAGAAAGAATATCCATACAGTTCAGCTTTTCAAGTTACTGATTCTCTTCCAAGATGGTTAAGGCATATTTATATGCGCTCTCCGGATTTGTAAACGATTTTTGCTGATCCTTGTTAGAAATACGCATTCTCGCGGGAAAGTAGACTCCATATCTGACACCCTTCATGCCTTGGAGAGCTTGCTTTACCACATAGAACTGATTTCTTTTCTGGACAACTTCATGGGGATAATCTCTAAATATTTTGAAGGTTGTCTGCTCGTATTTCAGTGGTACTCCATATTTAATATTACTCATAACCTCTTCCACGCCAGAAATGTCCCGGAATTTCACAATGATCTGACGTGTGTATTCTGAGCCTGTTTGGGATTTTTGTTTGAATCTCGGAATTCGATGTGCCGCTTCAATTTTCGGAAGGTTAGGAAGATTGAGAACTTCTTTAATTAGATCCGCAGCAAACTCCCGAGGGTTATCTCCCTCGGCTTCCTCAGGTACTCCTACTAGCCTTAGATTAAAGCGTCTCGAACGAGTTTCCAAGTCTGAGCACTTATCCGAACATTTTGCCAGCTGTTTTGCAGTGAGGTCGTGCTGTATCTTCATTTTCTTCATATCCTCGGCCATTCGTCACATCTCTTACTCCATCTCGTTCATTGTTTTCACATATGAGGAGACAGTCTCATGCACTGCAACAAACTTCTTCCCCCTTCCCCTCTTCCCCCTACCCCTCTTCCCCCTACCCCTCTTCCCCCTTGTCCATTCACTCCAATAGTTCAACTCTCACATCTTCAATTCTTTTATTTACGGTGTTGATCGAATCCTGCACAGATTCAATAACTTTCAAATTGCCCGTATTCATATTCAGCATTAGCTTATCTGTCATATCTTTCATCATTTTTTCCATGTGCGCTCCGTCCACCTTTTCATCTTTCAGTTCTCTTACCGTTTGCTTTAAGTCCTCCAAGTCTTTCTCCTTATCTGCCTTATCTGCCTCAGCTCTTGTAGACATTTCGGAAGGCAGTTTTCCTTCAAGAGCACCTTCAAAAGTCGATTCTTCAAGCTCTTCAGGCTCTTTCTCAGTGCTGCAGTATATTTTTGAAATGCTTCTCTGAGGACTCTGAGCAAAAATCGGATTCTGCATTTAAAGGGTTAAATCCAGAGTTTAATGCACAGCACTTACTGATGATGCCATCAGCAGAGCATTCAAAGGCTCCGATAACTTTTTTAAATCCGTCCCGATCTGTAGACCCAGTTTTGATGCGAAAAATTGCAAATTTTCGGGAGCGGAGCTATGTGTGGCGACTGTTACCAAAACATGGCGCCACCGGAAGTGAGTATACGAGCATTTAACTGTAAAATGACTTGTACCTTATGAGCCAGCAGATTAGAATTGCAATTGAACTCTCAGGCACAGTAGGATAGGAATCCAGAATGACAATGTCATGCAGAGCTGCACTGTTGACGGTGTTGTCCCATTGAAGGGGCCTTGTCTACTGTCTTCTGTGGTTGTAACAAATCCCATGGTGTAATTTGAAAAAAACCCAGAGGTTATCCCCAGAGTCCTGGCTAATATGTTTACTTCAATCAACATCATGGAAACTGATTGTCTGGCCACTAGCCTGCAGCCTACCCCCAGTATTAGAGCTTTCTGAAAATTCTGAAATTGCTCTAATGTATCATTGATTACGCAGTGGCAATGTTGCTGTTGCATTACTTTTGGCTACAAATGGACAGTGTGGAAATTCATTAAAAGTTAATTCATTAATTAGATCTTAATACCTGTCCACCTTTGATCAATTTCCTTATTTTAAGTGTTTTTAAGTGTTAAAAGTGTTACTTCTATAACATTAGGTTATTCAGTTAAATTTTGAACCACGGTAATTGCTCTGTTCAGATTATATTGTAAAGCTCTGTATTCAATGTTTATCTTTTTCCGCTTCACTTGGAACCCAGTATGTCCTTGAATTCCTCGATAAGCCGTCTAGTCAAAACACAAGGAGACTTCCATCTTCTGTTGAACACATTTCATGGTGAAATAATAAAGAGAAAGAATATCCATACAGTTCAGCTTTTCAAGTTACTGATTCTCTTCCAAGATGGTTAAGGCATATTTATATGCCCTCTCCGGATTTATAAACGATTTTTGCTGATCCTTGTTAGAAATACGCATTCTCGCGGGAAAGTAGACTCCATATCTGACACCCTTCATGCCTTGGAGAGCTTGCTTTACCACATAGAACTGATTTCTTTTCTGGACAACTTCATGGGGATAATCTCTAAATATTTTGAAGGTTGTCTGCTCGTATTTCAGTGGTACTCCATATTTAATATTATTCATAATTATTCAAATGGACAGTGTGGAAATTCATTAAAAGTTAATTCATTAATTAGATCTTAATACCTGTCCACCTTTGATCAATTTCCTTATTTTCATGTTGTTCAATTTCACCCAGCACAATTTACCAAAAATAATTGTTATTCCTTTCTTCAATTGCTTCTTTGTAGGAAAGTCTTAAAGGAGATATCTGTTGGAGACCTGGAACCAAATGAGACTGTACAGGCTAATTTGGAAGCACAGTTGCTTTCGAAGCTTGATCATCCAGCAATTGTTAAATTCTACTCCAGCTTCGTAGAACACTATAGTTTCTGCATCATTACAGAATACTGTGAGGTGAGCAATTATTGAAGCACAAGACAGAATATTTGCAATGTTTTCAATTTGTTTAGGTTTATGTGACAAAACACTGGTTGATTTAAAGTGGCACATTCCCACTGTTAGGTTGTATGGTTATATGTCGTTGACTTAAACATTGCGGTGTTAAGACTAGATCAAACGTTTTCTATGTTTCTATGATATTTTGAATTGCAGTGAATGGATGCACCCAGTCTCATGCTACAAATTCTCATGCACTGCAATAGACTGGTAGCTCAGTCCTCAGAAAGAATTAGAATTTAGAAAATTGGTGAGAACATTTGATACATTTGTTGAGAGCATGTGATGCATTTACTGTATCACTTTTATTTTAGTCATGAGATATGATAGCTCAGAAAATAATTGTTTAAAAATGTGCTATAATGATGCGGGATGTTGAGTAGGAATCACCACTTGTTTAATCCAGATTGGGTAAGTGATTTTCTTGTATTCAAGTAGTACCCAGTGCATAGAAATGATATGAAGGATTCATAGCATGTTTAAGCACAATAACCTATGCCCTTTCTGTCTGATGGATTTAAAATCTTAGTTTTCAAGATTCTTACACCATATTTGAGATTATACTATTATTACCTTAATACTTCCTTGCTCCATGATTGCCAACACCCAACCACTTGAAAATTTTGGGCTTATACAGTTCTAATGATGTATGATAGAAGTTCCATCAAAATCTATTAACCAAATATGATTCAAAGTGAATACATTTGCATCTTAATTGAATTAATTGATGTTCTATATTATCCATTTAAGAAAGGTTATGTTGGTGTTAGATTTTTTTAAATTAATGGATGACCCTCATTTGAGGAATGTTGTGATGGATCTGAGAAGGAATGATGACTCACCTGGGGGCATAAAATAAGTTTATTTTACTGACATTGGTTTCCTGGACAATTTAAGTAATTGTTTTTTTCCCCCAAGTGGCAATAAGAAACAGCATCACTTTCTTGGAATTCTCTACCTCTAGAACCTATGGCTGTTCAATCTCTGATCCTATTGCACGTTGAGTTGTGGGTGAAAATCCCCCATAAAATAGGCAAAGGACAGGATTTTAGTTGGAGGATGTACCTTTAACATGTGGAATTGAGGAGCAGACTCGGAGGGCTGAATGGTCTAAGCCTGCTTCTAATTCTTATACTCTTGGAAGAGTGCAGTCAGCCAGCAACATTGCTGAGGAATGAATAACATCTGCAGAATATACTGCATCTATTCTCTTTGTCATCTGATGAGCTATTATATTTCTATACCATAGGACGAAATTTCATTTGAATTTTAAATATTTTTTTCATTTCACACTAGCTCTGCCGTTTTCAATTACTACACAAAAGTATGCAATTCGCATAGTAAATAAATGGATAAGGTGCCAATGCAACAATATCTGTTTTGCCCTAAGCGAAAATAACGCAGGGAGTCAAGGTATGCAATTTTCTCACCATGTAATGGAAAAGTATTACTCTTTGTCGGAATTGATCTACATCGGGAATCTTTTTTATGGCACCGTGGAATGTCCATGTTAAAAGCTTCTTGCAATGGCCAAACATGTACCACATTGCAGTGATGGTCAGAAGCTACAATATTTTTTATCAACAGACATCAATGAATTGATAATAATCAGAACTGTAAAGTTTGAATTAGAAGAGCTGAATTAACTGTAGGTTATTCGGTGCCTGCACCAAAATATATTTCCTTTACTCGTGCTGAACGTATGTTATTTACATGTGCACAGTTATCGTTGCTTTCAGAATTGCTGAATTCTGATTTACTTCCTCCACATGGCCCTTAGTCAGTCCCATCTAGGTTGTTTTGAAGTGGACGTTATTTGTAGTATTGGATCAACCTGTGCTGTTGTTGTTGGAGTCAGCAGTTCAAATTACTTTCTTCAGCATTGTTCTCTTCTTATTTCCAAATTTCTATTTATTTGAAGGACATACATGTCCTTGGCAATTTCAGCATTTATTGCCCGTTTTGAATTGTCCTTGAAGTATGGCTAGCCAGGTTGTGAAAGATTCCCTTTGCTAAAAATCATAAATGATGTAGATGGGTTTTTATGACATTTAAATGATTACTAATAATTTTCTAATTACTTAAAAAAAAGTATCCAGATTTATTCAATCAATGATTATAAATTCACCTTCTGCTGTTGCGGGATTTGAACTTTTAAACGTGTGCATTTATAATTAACCTCTCGAACCTTGTTTTTTCATTGAAGTTATTCAGAAAGATACAAGCTTTGTGGGGAGCTACCATTTACTTTGCTGTTAAAGATATTATTGGCTGAGTGAATCTACAGATAGAAATTAATACAGAATAAATCTGATGATGGTTTGCGACCCAAAACATCACCTAGCCATGTTCTCCAGAAATGATGCCTGACTCGCTGAATTAATCCACCTTTTTGTATCTTTCTATAGAAATGAATTCTTTATTTGGGGGAAGATTGGTGTATATTATGTGTAATGCATCATTGAAGATTATCTGTTGCTCAAAGAAGAAGAAATGTTAATGTGAATCGGCTTAAATATATTCATACCAATCACTTTATAATGAGCTTACAACCCAGTGGTATGAATATTATAGACAATACACAATAGCTGTAGGAGTAGGCCATTCGGCCTTTCGAGCCAGCGCCGCCATTCAATATTGATTTCTCTAACTTCAAGTAACCCCGGCATTCCCTCTCTCTCTCTCTATCCCTCCCCCACCCAAGTCGCACCAGCTTCTCGTTTTCACCCAACAAAAAGCTTACAAAGGCCTATTTCCTTTATCATTGTTACTTTTTTGCATATCTTTCATTCATTGTTCTTTATCTCTCCACATCATCGTATATATTCTTGGTTCTTGGTTACCTGGTCCTCCAAAATATTCCAACTGGAATTTAAACTGGAGGTGGTGAAGGGAGGGGTTAAGCCAGAGAGGGTTATTGGGAAGAAAGTGCCACTTTAAATTTAGTTGCATCTGGCTGGGCAACCATGGTTTGGTGGAGATTATTCCATGCTTTAATAGTGCATACACATTTGTCTTTGTGGCTGGGACCACAAATTGGATCGAATGCCCTCGTCTGCTCCTAATTGGTTTGGGGTTGGTGTAGGTCTTGTGATCTATGTCCAGCTGACCATTTAACATTTTGTAAAAACAGGTCAAAGGGTGAGCTTCACGTCTGTCTTCACGTCTATTCTCGTTTCCCTTTTTCCTAACAAGCCTGAAGGGTCTCGACTTGAACCATCACCCTTTCCTTCTCTCCAGAGATGCTGCCTGTCCCGCTGAGTTACTCCAGCTTTTTGTGCCTATCTTTGGATTAAACCAGCATCTGCAGTTTCTTTCTACGCTTTATAACGACTGCTTAATTTGTTCTAACTGATCCATTTTCTTGGCCTCACTGGAGAATGGAAGTAAGTGTAATTGAAGTTACTTGAATTAAGGAAATGGAACATCACAAAATGTAAATAATAGAGTCCAAGATTTTTCTTTCTTATAATTTAAGAAATTAATACTTTTTTGCAGAACCTTTCACTGTGGTCATGGCAGCACAAAGTGCTTTACAGCCAACAATTGATGTCACTGTTGTGGAAAAACATGCTAATCAATTTGGTCACAGCAGCTCCCACAACTGTAACATGATGAACCAGATGGTCAATTTGAATTTGATTGAAGGATAAATATCAACTAACAGTGGCTGTCATTCCTCCTCACTTTGAAACTATGCTTGCAATTTAAAATGCAGATGCAAACTAATATTGATGTAAAAGGCAGCATCTCTGACCATGCAATGCTGTTTTAATTATGCTCCGACTGGTACCCAAATACAAAATGTTCGGAGACAAGAATTGTTTCCAATGTATCAGTCTTAACAATACCATTTATCTGTGTATCTTATCCTTTATTGCTGATCATTGGACTTGGATCTTGCAAGCTTCAACTGTTTTGCTAAGTGAAGGTGCTGCATGGTGCAAATTGAACGATCAGTAAGATCAGGAATTATCTACAACATTCAGTCACTTTTACTCTTGTACTCGTTAATATGCCTTATGTCTATTAATCTTAAATTTAAAATTGACCAAACATTGATTGTTGTTTGTGAAATGGGGGTCTCATAATTCTACCATCATTGCATGCAATAATGTTTCATATTGCAATCCTGAAATGCTTGGTTCTTATTATAAAATTGTACCTCGGTGATCTCTCCTTGTCATTTAACTCTTAGAGTGCAATGTAGATTAACTAAAATTAAACTTGGACTCCAAGTGCTCATTTTCAGCTTCAGCAATCCACCTCTCTGTTCTTCCTCATTGAGTGGCATCTGCAAACCAGGATATTAAATTCTGCAATTGTGTATGGTGCGAAGCTGAGGCGTGCCATCTGCCACATTGTGCAAATCTGAAAATGAATTCATTATTCTACTCGCATCCTCCACCTGTCAACCTGTTACTGACCCCTGTTGAAGGTTCCCTTCAATTCTGCCTTCTGAGGTTTACTATTAACCTCTTGTAGTGAATGTTGTCAGATGTCAGAACTGTGCTTAGTGGACACTTCAGATAATTCAGTCGAGCTAGTCAGACGTGACCTGCATTTTAGGAAACTCAGCTGATTCTCTTCAAGTAGCTAATATCTGATAAGTTATTTAAACAATCTGACTCGGTTATTTACTGGGATTTGATTTCAAGGGAGAGGAAAGGTAAAGATGTAGCTTTGAACTTCAGTATGTCCCAAATGTCCTTAAGAACCAAAAACCTTTTCTAAAATGTAGTTGTGGTTGCAAATTATGGTGTCTGTTTGGTTCTATATCTAGGGGTGTTACAAAATTTTGAGAATTTTAAAATCAATCCTGTAATTTATCCCATCAGATAAAGCATAAAAATAACTTTAATTTGATACCTAATTCACTTTCATATCTTCAGTGTTAAAAAAGTTAGTCACTTTCATACTTGGAAATTAGCATCTTGTTCCCTATTGCTTTTCCATTAACACCATTAACACCATAAAAGCTGTGATCGAGGACAGTCAATTGACATAAAAACGCATAACTTTATTAAAGATTAAGAGATCTGAATGAAATGTTCAGTTATTATAGATTGATGCATTCTGAAACAAATATGTTTCTTACTTGGATGACCTGAAATTAAAGTATATCATTAGTTAATTACCTAATTAAGTAGCTAATAACAAAATTAACCATTGTGACAGAAATAGTAATAAACACCCACATTGCCTTGAAAATTCAAAAATGTGATATTCTCAAGTTCAGAACTTTAAAATTATTGTATTATATGCTGTAAGTCCGTAACAGGTAAATAAATTACAATTTCTAGCAAAAAAAACAAGTCTTCATGGAGAAAATCAGCTGCTAGCTGGTATGTTGGCACATCATAATCAGTAGCATCATCATAATCCTCAGACTGCAACCAATAAGCAACTCTGTACACCTTGTTTTTCCTCATCTTTTCAATTTTGGCATTGTAAACTACAAGTGTTTGCTTTTCAAACCATGCACGACATGCTTTTCTGCCCACTACTTTCCCATTCAGACTGACTTTTTCCAAACGAGGTATACAAGTACAAGATGTGTCAATTTTTAAGATCCCTCTTAGACTTCGGCATGACAGAGAAATTCACTTCAAGGCGAGCTCTAGCTGTGCCAGGCTGGGCATTTGGATTGACAATTTTGCATTTCTTCTTCTGAAGCATCTGAAAAATGTAAAGAAAAAAACCACTGAACAGCATTAATTAGAAACAAGTTGTTATTTGCAGTTTTAGAAAAAATATATTTTGAAAGAAATAATTTTGTTTAACAAAATGCCTAACACAAGTTAAACATTAAAACAAATAATAGATACCCAACAAAAAACTATATTCATCAGTCATCAAATCAATTAAATTCATATAAATTCAATTGCTAGATCTAAACATCTATCCCATTCTTAAGAAAAGGCTACAAATATTTTTTTAAATAGCCAGTATCCAAATAACAAACTGATCCCATTCACACCAGAATTCAAAATATAACATGATTTTTAAATCTCACTGTCATGAATTTCTATGCCAAATCAAAGGAATTGAATGTTTAATTACCATAAATTTTACTCTGTTTATAACACTGCAGCAGGCAAGGGCCCTATTTTACGGACATGTGTTCAAAATCCACAAACATCCACTCTCTATATAATCAAAATCATTATGTTTTGGACAATCATGTCGTAAGAACATCTAAATTATCTATATTTGTCTAACCATGATCAATATTTTCATACAAAATATCTGACTAAAAACTATGTACTGAGGAAGTTTTTAGTCAGATATATAGTATGAAAGATCGAGTTTCCTTGAATCCGTCATCATTGACGGGTCGGTGGTGGAGAGAGTTAACAAGTTTAAGTTCTTGGGTGTGTGTAACTCTGAATATCAGTCCTGGACCCAGCACATAAAGCAATCATAAAGAATTACTGTCAATGCCTCTACTTTCTTAAAAGATTGAGAAGATTTGGAATGTCGACAAGTATTCTCTTGAACTTCTACAGGTGTAGAGTAGAGAGCATATTGACTGGTTGCATTATGGCCTGGTTCGGCAACTCAAATGCCCAAGAACAAAGGAGATCACAAAGTTGTGGACTCTGTCCGGTCCAGCTCCCCGTCGTAGAAGGGATCTGCATGAGTCGCTGCTGCAAAATGGCATCCAACTGCCCTCAGAATGGCTGCTACAGAGAAGACACGGTTGCCCACCTCGTCGCAGAGTGTGGATCTGCAAAGAGTCTGGTGAATGATGCAAGGATCCTTGTCATGGTTTATTCAAATAGCTCTGCAACGGACTGTTCTCAGGAACACATTCAGAGATGGCCATCCAGTGCTGCTAGTCTTTCAACTCTGAAAGGCACTCTTCAGTCTACACAAAACTTGTTGATTTCCCAGCAGAGCGACATATCCGTCAGGGAATATTTCCGACTCCAGACTGCAGCAGTACGTGCTGAGGGATGCACTGAAGCTTGGGCAGCCAACACCAAGGCACTGTGGGGAAGGACCACAGTCTGGGATCTTTTCACTGCTGCATATTGTGAGTCAGTGTATGGTGGAGGTGCTCCTTAAACAAGGGAAGGGACATCACTCAGGGGGGCTACATGAGTGTCAAGGTGCCTGGTACAATGACAGTTTTGTGAACACTACCAAAGATAACTCTAATGAATGTAAGTGTAGCCCCTGAGGATGTCAGAAGAGTTTTTACACTTTTCTTGCTTTGTATATATTTATTCTAAATAACGTTTATTTTTGGAGAAAAAAAACCCATCATCAAGGACCCACACGATCTCCTTCCTGTAATGCAGCAACCAGAAATACACACAAAACCCCAAATATCCTAATCAAAGCTGCAGCATACGATCCTGATTTTTTCACTCAATATTCCATCCAATGAAGGTGAGCATGCCATACGTCTTTACCACCCTGTCTATTTGTGTTGCCGCTGTGAGAGAGCTATTGACAGGCCCAAGGTTCCTTTGTATATGAATGCTCCCAAATGCAAGGATATATGCTTTGTCCTTGCATTTGTCCCCCCAAAGTACAAAACCTACTATTTGTCAGGATTCAACACCATCTGCTATTTATCCACCATATTTTCAAACGATTGTGTACAGGTTTGGTCTCCTAATTTGTGGAAGGACATCCTTGTGATTGAGGCAGTGCAGCATAGGTTCACGAGATTGATCCCTGGGATGGAGGGACTGTCATATGAGGAAAGATTGAAAAGACTAGACTTGTATTCACTGGAGTTTAGAAGGATGGGGTATCTTATAGAAACATATACAATTATAAATGGACTGGACAAGCTAGATGCACGAAAAATGTTCCCAATGTTGGGTGAGTCCAGAACCAGGGGCCACAGTCTTAGAATAAAGGGGAGGTCATTTAAGACTGAGGTGAGAAAAAATGTTTTCACCCAGAGAGTTGTGAATTAATGGAATTCCCTGCCACAGAGGGCAGTGGAGGCCAAGTCACTGGGTGGATTTAAGAGAGGGTTAGATAGAGCTCTAGGGGCTAGCGGAGTCAAGGGATATGGGGAGAAGGCAGGCACGGGTTATTGATAGGGGACGATCAGCCATGATCACAATGAATGGCGGTGCTGGCTCGAAGGGCCAAATGGCCTCCTCCTGCACCTATTTTCTATGTTTCTATGTTTCTATGATCCATGGCCTGGTGGATCCTTTGACAATCTTGCCCTCTCCAAATCTACTGATTTTTGTACAAAACTTGCTAACCTACATTTGCATCCAATTCATTTATATTCTCATGCCACTGATGTTTTGATTGGTCAGCAATTCTAATAAATATTTACACCAGAAGTTCTAACCTTTTCTATCAGTTGTGGTTTTTACTTAATTGTAAAAATGTAGATGTGCTTCATTTCAGAAGCTCATTTATTATCTATTTTCTGTCTCTCACAATGGCTCCTCCACTTGGTCACATGGCATTAAGAATTGGTGATACTGGTGATCTTGTAATCACTACTACTGTACTCTGTCTTGGTTGGAAGTTAATCGAATGAAATTAATCTTCACTGCCCTTATTTTAATCATACTACAAATTCTTCGCAGTCGGGTCTGAATACTTGTGAAGGCAGAGGTGGTCTGATTAATTCCATGTCTTATGAGGTTATTTTCACAGAGTAAAATATCCTCCTTTGGCATGTTGCCCCTTCAATTTAGCTCATAATTATAACTGTGAATTGCCTCATTCATGAATGTGAGGTAATTACAGTATTAGTAATACAGATGGCTGGCATTTGAACTATACAGACATCTTGTATCATGTTGGCATATTACTGCCTGTCTAATTGTACTTTGAAATATATTTCTACACTAATCCTGTTTATGGATAAGATGTTTAAGAAGGAACTGCAGATGGTGGGCAAATCGAAGGTAGATAAAAATGCTGGAGAAACTCAGCGGGTGATGCAGCATCTATGGAGCGAAGGAATAGGTGACGTTTCGGGTCGAGACCCTTCTTCAGAGTTTCTCCAGCATTTTTACCTATCTGCTTATGGGTAGATGCTCTTGTGTAATATATGTGACTGCCATTTGCTATCATTGCACAGTGAGAATTAGCGAATTCACAAAAATATCCTTTCCAAGCACAAGGCAAATTTATTAAACTGACGAACTCTGCAAAGGAGCTGGGAATATCTTTGAAATCTGGTATGTGGTACGAGGTTTGAAATGCTGGAATTGAAATAAAATGCTTAATACTCTTGTTTTGGGAAAAGTTAGTTAAAAATAAATTACTCATTGCTTTGCATTTCCACTGACTATGCCAAATGTTTCTCCTCTGACATATTAGTGAACAATATTCTGTGGGTACAAATTTTGTCTTAAATTGCGCAATATATTAAATATATTTCCAGCTACAAATCTGTAGCTGGAAATAAATTTATTATTTTTTCAGTGCAGTATATTTAGTAATATAATATTTCAGAAGTTGCGTTTCCCATAATGACAAAAGCCGTTTTTACCCTTACTTTCTCCATCGCTACAAATCCTGCAACTACCTAGGATAATGCACACTTCTGAAATCTGATGATGCCAGGAATTGATTTGGACCAGTTAAATGAATGTTGAATTGTTTTAAATCTAGATGAAAAACGAATGGCCAAGAAATGGTGTAGAGCAGAGGGTTCTAGGAGTGCAGGTGCATGGTACCTTGAAGGTCGAGTCACAGGTAGATAAGGTGGTCCAAAAGACTTTTGGCATATTCGCCTTCATCAGTCAGAATATTTGTAGAAGTTGGAAGGTCATGTTGCGGTTGTATAAGACATTGGTGAGACTGCATTTAGAGTATTGTGTTCACTCTGGTCACCGTGTTATGGGAAAGATATTGTCAAGCTTGAAAATGTTCAGAGAAGAATTACAAAGATGTTGCCAGGTCTAGAGGGTCCGAGGTATAGGTAGAGGTTTAGGCTTAATCTCTATTCCTTGGAGCGCAGGAGGATGAGGGGTGATCTTATAGAGGTGTATAAAATCATGAGAGGAAAAAATCGAGCAGATGCATATAATCTCCTGCCCAGAGTAGGGGAATCGAGGACCAGAATATATGTTCAAGGTGAAGGGGAAATGGTTGAATGGGAATCTGAGGGGTAACATTTCCAAACAAAGGGTGGTGGGTGTATGGAACAAGCTGCCAGAGGAGGTAGGTGAGGCTGGGACTATCCCAATGTCTAAGAAACAGTTAGACAGGTACATGGATAGGACAAGTTTGGAGGGATATGAACCGAAAGCAGGCAGGTGGGACTAGTGTAGCTGGGACATGTTGGCTGGTGTGGGCAAGTCGCACCGAAGGGCCTGTTTCCAAACTGTATCACTCAATGAGTCTCTAAGACTAAGTCTGTCTGAGAATTAGTAATGCTAAACAATAAGGCAATATCTGTGTCTGATACTCAACCATTGAAATCAGTTGATGAATTTCAGAAGTGGTTGAAAAAGTGCAAAGGTGATAGACTTCATGTTTGGAGCTAACCATCTTAGAGCAGAATTGATAGAATATTAGAACTGAAAGTACAGAGACATAAATGCCTAGCAATTGGTTATATCACCACTCTTTATAATCATACAGAATGTATCAATTCATGTCTTTCAGTATTCTTTAAGGGATTGCATCAAATATTGTTAGAAACTACACTTGTAATTACATTAGCCCCAGTACTTCCATGCACTGTTCCTTCTTGTGTTCATGACTGCACAGATAATGATTCATCAATGTCCCACTTCCCTTTTGTACCCTAAGAATCCAATTTCCAACTTGTAGGATTCATTCCATGTTTAACTGTGCTTCTGTGCACTTCTGCACTTCTGTGCTCCACAGCTTTGTGTAGGTTTTAAGGCAGTCTGTTGCTTTTTCATCTACAAAGTCAAGGTCACCGTCATTCTCCACTCTCTTGCCACAGTGTCATTCCACGTGGGTGCAGCTGATCTTTGCCAAATCTTATTGCTGCTCCCTACTGCCCTGGTTACTGGAGATTCGCTAGGAGGAAAGTCAGTGGAAAAAGAGGCAAGAAAGTAGGAATCCTCGGGTGGAGACTTAAGCCCCCATCTAACAATGGTAGGCAGGAGATAGGCTGTGCAGTGGAAGAAATGGAACGCCCTTAAACAGTCTGCAGAGTCGGAAACCCAGATCACTCTACTTGGGCACCATCGTACTTGTGTGCGAGTGTAAGAATAGTACATTGCATGAAACAGTATACAAGAGCCATGTTCTTCCTTCAAGTTCAGAGTTGTTAAAATTGTTACTCTTAACTTGTCCATAAAAACCTATTGTCCTGGCAGTGGCACTGGGTTGTTGTTGCAGGTTCAGCCTGGCCAAGTGATGTTGTTGATGTACTCCGTACCTCTGCAGGCCACGTGTGCTTGGCCCGTTGGAGCATCCATTGATCTAACCAGGCCCCAGGCTATTGCAGGGCCTCTAGTGACTTACTCCATCAACATCCTGATCCAGACATATCAACCCATGAATGCGCCGTCCCTCACCCCACACGACCACTGCTCAGACTCTGCGTCCCTGGGTACCTCCCACAACTGACCTTGGAACATCAAGAGCAACTCCGAGATCACGGGAGGTGAGCCCCTAGCCTGTTGCTCCTGGAATGTGGAGAGCTGCTCATGACTAACAGCCCTCTGTCCAGTAAAGCCACAGTTTGCTCTCAAATGGCCTCTCATTTCTGTATGTGAACAGCGATCCATTGGCAAGTGGCATCTGTCGGCTCCTAGTTGGCAAGTTGCTGTTCCTTTAGAGGATGCACTCGGGTGGCATAGATCACTTGTCCAGCTGAGTCGGATGAAGACTGCGTGGATGCATTCGGACTCTGGGTGGCCTTTGATGCAGCTGACACCTGCTCCAGTAAGCACTGTGTGAGGGGGTTGATTTTGAGACTGTGCCATGAAGTGCTCTTGGTCTTCTGAGAGGCACTCGTTGCTTCCTGGTTCTGCACACCCTACAGGGAGGGTAAAGAGATTGACTCCCTGCTGCTTGTAATCCTCCGTCGCAGTAGATCAGGCAGCATGCCTACTGATGTCACCATCTCCATTAACATCCTCATCAGCTGGATCAGGAAGTCACCCAGTAATGGGTCTCACCTGATTCCTGTGAGGTAGTGCAGGTGCTTGGCACCTCTGTTGCCAAAATCTGCGCTTGACTTTCTGTCTCATGCCAAGCTGCAGCCCACTGCGTGCAAAGCCAATGCTGGGCATTTGAAATAAAAACAGAAAATATTCTCTCAATGTTATCAGTATTGATACAAACGCAAAGGCTAATATCGGAAATAGTTGCATTCGACATTGATTCACAAAGTTGTCATCAAGTCTGTGAGAGGTTGATGCTGTACTGGTTTGGCACACTTGCAGAGATGGACCATCAGTCTTTCAGATCTTTCTCTCAGTGATGCACTGAGATTTAATCTTAATATATTTTGTGCTCTGGTTTCTGAAATGCAATTAGAACTGATGACCTTTTGACTAGGAGGCTCTGAATCTTAGTTAATTCTCATAAAGATGTTTAAAATATCATTATAGTTCCCGTTGTTATATTTGGACAGAGAATACACTATCCAGGAATTTGATAGGGTTCTGGAAATGTGATCACATTTTTGAATAAATTATCAGCCAAGGACAGTTAATAAAAAGGCCTGGATTTGAGAGCCAGTAGCAATGTGATGGTGATTGCCCTTCACCTTGAAGTGTACACAATAATCCAGTGGTGTCCATGTAAGACCCAGGTTTGATCCAGTCTTTGGGTACTGAATGTATAGAGCTTCCACATTCTCCCTGTGACTGCATGGGTTTCGGCTGACTCCTTTAATTTATTCCCACATCCCAATGATGTGCTGGTAGGTTAATTAACTGCTTTGGTTTATGTTAGCGGCAATAGAATCAAAGAGACGTGTATAAATTTCAGTTAAAGAAGTGGGGTAGGGACTAGAACAACGGCCAGCAAAGACTTGATAGCCTGAGTGGTCCCTTTTTGTGTGAAGTAAGTGTGTGATTTAATTTAGTGAATGTTTGCAAGACCAGAGCGTCTACTTCTGCTCCTATTTCTTGTGATCTTGTGTCCTAATCTCTGGAATAGCAGCAGAAACATTTATCAAGCTGACTTTTGACACTAAAATTATCATTGCCAGAAAAGTGTAACTAAGAATATTCACAAATCTGTCATCTGCAGCGTTTGCACAAAAAGACCTATAATTCATGCTACGTCAATATTTCACTGCAGGGTGATACATTCATGCAACATCGTACACCGTGAAAGTGACAAATTACAATAGAAAATGTTAATTCCTGGTAGAAATTAAATAATGTGAAGACTAGAATAGGTTCTTGATCTGCTGGTGCTCATTAATCCTGCAAGTCTCACCTGAAGAGCACTCGAAATGGGAGCAGCCCTACCTGCCCCAGCAACGAGGCACTGAGCCTCTGCATCAATTGTACTTTCCTGTCCGATTCCCATAGAGTTTGGGAAACTGTTGATCTCTGCCTTGAATGTACTCAATCACTGAGCACCCACAGCCCCCTTGAACTGGGAAGCCCACTGTAAAATCTGTAACACAGACTATAATACTAGACTCGCAGCTTTTGTAACTTTTTTGAAATGCCATCTAATCTCCAGCCAGGCCATTGTTCCATCCCAGCTGAACTTGGAACTAGAGTCATACAGCATGAAGACAGGCACTTCAGCCCAGATTGCTCATACCGACTACTATACTCCATCTACACTTGTCCCACCTGCCCACGTTTGGCTCATATCTGTCTAAACCTTTCCTATCCATGTAGCTGTCCAAATGTCTTAAGTGTCATTATAGTTTCTGCCTCGACTGCATTCTCTGGCAGCTCATTCCATATATACACCACTCTATGTGTGGAAAAAATTGCCCCTCAGATTCTCATTACATTTTTCCCTTCTCAACTGAAACTCCTGGTTCTCGATTCCCCTACACTGGGTAGAACACTCTGTCCATTTACCCTATCTATCCCCCTAATAATCTTATACACCTTTATAAGATCACCCCTCATCCTCCTACGCTCTGAGGAATACTGTCCTAGCCTGCCCAACCTCTCCCTGTAGCTCAGGCCCGGAGGCCCTGTGCTGTACAGCTGGCGGAGGTATTTACGAGGATCTTTAACCTGTCTCTATCTCTGGCAACGGTCCCCAAGTGCCTGAAGACACCTACCATAGTACCAATGCCGAAAAAGTCTAAAGTCACCAACCTGAATGACTACCGCCCGGTTGCCCTAACTCCAATACCAATGAAGTGCTTTGAAAGGTTGGTTCTCTCCCACATCAAATCCAGCATCCCTGCATCATTGGACTCTCATCAATTTGCATACAGGGCAAATAGATCCACAGAGGATGCCAACTCTGTGGCTCCACACTGTCCTGACCCACCAGGAAAGGCAGGGCACCTACGTGAGGATGCTCTTCATTGACTATAGCTCTGCCTTCAATACGGTCATCCCCACCAAGCTCACCACCAAACTCCACCTGCTCGGCCTCAGCTCACTGATATGCAATTGGATCCTGAATTTTCTGATGGAGCGACCGCAGGCAGTGAGACTGGGGCCGCACCTGTCCTCCACTATCACCTTGAGCACCGGCACACCACAGGGCTGTGTACTGAGCCCCATGCTCTACTCCCTCTTCACTCACGACTGTGTTCCTGCATTCGACACCAACACCATTGTCAAGTTTGCAAACGACACAACGGTGATCGGGCTGATCACCAACGGTGATGAAACAAAATACAGAGCGGAGGTGCAGAACCTGGCGGACTGGTGCTCACGGAACAACTTGTCATTAAATACCTCCAAGCCCAAGGAGCTGATTATCGACTTCAGGAGGTCACAGAATGGGGAATACGCCCCAATCTCCATCTACGGGGACAGTGTGGAGAGAGTGTCCAGCTTTATGTTTCTGGGCACTCACATCTCAGAGGACCTCACATGGTCCACCAACACCGCTGCACTGGTCAAAAAGGCACAGCAATGATAGTTCTTCCTAAGAACATTGAAACGGACTGGTCTGCCCCAACAGCCTATTATTATTATTAGGGGGGGGGCGGTGTTTGTAGGTCTATTACCTAAAATTAGAGAATTCAATGTTCATATCATTAGTTTGTAAACTACCCAAGCGGAATATGAAATGTTTGCACATGGCCTAACTTTGGCAATAGACGAGGCCCAGGACCGAAAGGCCAGTATGGGAATGGGAGTTAAAATGGTGAGCAACCAGCAGATCCAGACGACCTTTGCGGACAGAGAGCAAATGTTCCGTGAAACGGTGGTTGAGTCTACGCTTGGTCTTGTCGATGTGAAGAAGGCCGCATCAGGAACACTGAATGCAGTAGATGAAGTTAGAGGAGATGCATGTAAACCTCTATCTCACCTGGCAGGGCCGCTGAGATCCCTGGATGGATGTGATGGAGGAGGTTTACGGATACGTGTTGCATCTCCTGTGGTTGCAGGGCAAGTTAAATAGTGCAGAATATAGTTCCCAACTTTGTAGCATCAGTTAATATTGCAGGTATATTAAACTGACATGGATAAGGAGTAAAAAAAAAATCTTTATTAAACAAAATACTGCCTTTATTCGGGATAGATTTACTCCTGAGGAAGCTGTTATAGTTGCTGTCAAATAGAAAATGTTGCACCTTCGATATTGAGTGATCAAAGTCGGGTAGTAAAAATATTATTTTATCTGTTATTGTAACATTGCTGCTACTATTCAAATAGCATATGTTGTGGGAAAGTTTTGAAATCCAGAAAAAAAGTGATTATTTTCAAGTATTGTACTTTGAAATTAAAGCCATTGGTGAAGGTCAACTGAACATCTGCAGTCTGTATGTTGTTGATGATTCCTACTGAATGTAGCCATCAAACAGGCATCATACCCTTAGCCAGGAACATTTCTTGTTAATCACAGCAATTCAAAGGCATCTCTACGAAGTTATTTAAAAGCCAGACTGGGTAAGGAGTGCAGGTTTCCATCCCTAAGGTCATTGGAGCGCAAAATGACTTTTTACACCAATCGAGTGGAACATACTAAATAGGAATACGAGTAGGCCACCTGACTCTTTAAGCCTGCTCCACCATTGATCAAAACCATGACTCGTCTACCTCATTTCCAGCACTATGTCCATATCTATTGATTCCCTTAATATTCAGCTGTAACAGCTTTCATCAAGATGTACCTCCATACTACAATATAGTGTTGGTCAGATAAACTTGCTGCTGATCCATTCTAATGGCTATGAGATGGAAGGAACATTTTTGTTCCTCATCTCCATGGTCAATTACACAGAAAGCAACTGGCCTGGACGGAGATCCTGGCTGTGTGCTTCGGAGCTGTTTACCAGCTGGAAGAGATATTCAGCGGAATTTTTAATTTCTGCCTACTTTATTCTGAGGTTCCCATTTGATTCCAGAAGACCGCTATCATCCCATTGCCAAACAGAAGCAAAGTAGCATGCCTTAATGACTACCATCCAATAGCTCTGACATCCACCATCATGAAGTGCTTTGAGAGGCTGGTCATGGCACATGTTAACTCCAGCCTCACAGACAACTTTGATCTGCTGCAGTTCGCCTGCCATCACAAAAGGTTCATGACAGACAACATCTCCCTGGTGCTACACTCATTACTGGAACAGCTGGATAACAAGGACACCTATGTTAGACTCCTATTTATTGATAATCGCTCTGCCTTCAACACCTTAATCCCAATCAAATTCATCTCCAAGCTCCTAGGAGTCAGCATCCCCTTTGGAAATGGATCCTCGACTTGCGGACCCATAAGTGAGTACAGGCAACAAAAATACCTCCAGAGTAATTTCTCAACACTGGTGCCCCGCAAGGATGCCTTCACGGCATCTTACTATGCCCCCTATACCCTCGCAACAATCACAACCAAATTCTGCTCTATACAAAAAATTACAGATGACACCACTGTGGTTGGCTGGATCTTGAACAATGATGAGACAGAGATAGAGAGCTTAGTAACAAGGAATCAAATCAAGAACCCCTCCGCCAATGTCAGCAAAAAAGAGCCAGTTATTGACTTCAGGAAGCAAGATGATGTACACATCCCCAGTCGGCATCAATGGTGCCAAGGTGGAGATGGCTCAGTGCTTTAAGTTCCTTAGTGTAAATTTCACCAACAATCTGTTGTGGACCAGCTACATTAGGGGCATATGGTGATTGATGCCTTGGATTAATAGCCTACAAGCAGATTAAGAATGTGACCACCCCTTTTCGTACAGTGAACTGTGCTAGAAAATTAGGATGTGGGGTAACCCAAATACAAAAGTTGTGGATCTGAGAGGCTGTCCGTAGGACCTTTATAGCTTCAAGTGTCCTACACGATTCAGCAAACACTGGTTGCAGGATGCGCAAGAAGTTCAAAGTTCAAAGTAAACTTTATTGTCAGTTCAAATAATGCAACAAGTAGTTACACAGAGGATTGAAATTGCGTTTCCCCATACTCCAAATGTGCAAGTAATGTTTATAACACAGACAGACAATATACCATTAAAATACCATTAAAAATATATACCATTAAAAATAGACATTTTTAAAAAATCACAGTGTGCCAGAGTCTAGTAACATTTTGAGGTATGTTATTAAAGTGCAATAATGCAAGATACAATATAGAAAGTGCAAATAGCATACTGCAGACATTGAGTTAAAGTTATTTGACAGTCAGTTGGTCTTTGTTTGTGTAATGTTCATGGAATTTTCTTGAGTGAGTTGAGTAGTCTGATGGCCTGAGGGAAAAAGCTGTTTTTGAATATGGTGGTTTTGCACCGCATGCTGCGGTAGCGCTTGCCGGATGGAAGGAGGGTGAACAATTTGTGTGCTGGATGGGCAGTGTCTTTGATGATATTGGTTGCTCTCTTGCGACAGCGAGATGGGTATATGTCCTGGATTGCTGGTTGGGGTGATCTGGTGATCTTCTCCGCTGTCCTCACCACTCTCTGTAGGGCCTTCTGGTCAGCAGCAAAGCAACTGCCATACCAGACTGAGAGACTGCTGGTAAGAATGCTCTCAATGGCACCCCTGTAAAAGGTGGTGAGGGCAGAAGGGGGGAGGTCGGCTCTCCTCATCCGTCGAAGGAAGTGGAGGCGTTGCTGTGCTTTCCTTCACTAGGGAGATGGTGTTGGTGGACCATGTCTGATCACCTGTGATGTGCACTCCCAGGAACTTGGTGCTTTTCACAGACTCCACTGCACTGCCACTGATGGTGAGTGGGGTGTGTGCTGTCTGTTTCTTCCTGAAGTCCACAGTTATTTCTTTTGTTTCATTGACTGAGTTGAAGGTTATTGATGTCACACCAGTTGATGAGTTGTTGAACCTCCTCTCTGTAGGCGGAGTCGTCAGAGAAACGGAACAGAGAAACGGAAGCTGTAGAGGGAGAGAGATAAAATATGCTATGCTATTGTTGATGTATAGGCAAGGGTTACATGAAAGAATGTTCCTCATCAGCAAATCAATTGCTTGAGATTTCCAATTGCTCCTCCCTCACCTCGGTTTACGACAAGAAATATTAGAGAAACTGTTTCCGTCGTCATTGATTGGACTCTGCATCAGATGACCCTCACCTCCCTCTCCCCAGACCTGATGCCTCCATCACATCACCCACAAGTCTTGTATACACAGACCTATTTAGCAATGAAGGGACTGCAGATGCTGGTTTAACCAAAGATGGACACAAAATGCTGCAATAACTGACCTGGACAAGCAGCGTCTGAAGAAGGGTCTCGACCCGAAACGTCATCCATTACTTCTCTTATGTTCCACTGAGTTACTACAGCATTTTGTGTCTGTCCTATTTAGCATAGTTTTGAATGTTTCATTAATGCATTTTTTTCTCTGAAAAGTTTGAAAAATATATTAGTACAATAATTTATGTAAATATATAGGAATAGATTAAAACATATTTTATAAGCTATACAATTAAAGTTACTTGGGTATTAGAATAGTATTGGTGATCTCTACTTGCACATTTGTCAAGATTTCTCTAATTTGGTACACTGAATTATTGTGGAATCATCAATTTCATTTGCTCTCCAACACCATTTATCTGGTGCACAAGCTGGTGGTGTGATTCTTTGTTTTTAATAATTTGGTTTCAGGGTAGAGATCTACAATGTAAAATTGAGGAGTATAAGCAAGCCAGTTTGACGTTCTCTGAAAGCCAGATCATCGAGTGGTTTATACAGTTACTACTGGGAGCCCAGTACATGCATGAGAGGTATGTATATCCAATTTATTTTTCATTTGAAACAATTGAACAGCTATTCATAAAATCTGACTTTAATCACAGGTATTGCATTTTCAATTTGTGTTATCTTTTGTGAAAATGTCGGAATAAACACATCACTGAATCATTGACATTTACAGCATGGGAGGAGGCCATTCATCCCATCCATGTCTCTGCAGGTTGTAAAAAAAAACATGCAATCCAATCTCACATTTGAGCTCTTGCTCTGCAGCCTTGAAGGTTAAGACACATAATGTGCATATCCAAATATTTTATAAATGTGGTGAGGGTGTTCTATTTTCACCAATCTTAAAAGAAGCAAGTGCTGGATTCCAACACCTCTGGTGAACTTTATTTCTAGTCATCCCCTTGCCAATCCTGCTTCCAGTTAGCCTGCTGACCAGTCCAGTGATGAAAATAGTCCTACCTATTCATCTGTTTAGGCCAGTCATGATTTTGTACACATTCATTGAATTCCCCTTCAGTCTCCTATGCAGCAAAGCAAATAACCTTACTCCACCCACTCGCTAATGACAGCTAAAATTTGCTAGCCCTCAAAGCAACCATGTGAATCTTCCCTCATCCTCTCCTGTGTTATCATATACTTCCTGTAATGTGGCAACTGGCGCTGTACACTATGCATAATAGTATCCAAACAGAATGGAATCAACCTGTTAATGTGAAATTTGACATTTATTATACATTCTTTTCACATCTTAACCTGTCTAAAAGATTTTGATAGTTTTTGATAGTATGGATAACAAGGGAAATCAGGGATAGTATAAAAACAAAAGATGAGGCATACAAATTGGCCAGAAAAAGCAGCCTACCGGAGGACTGGGAGAAATTCAGAATCCAGCAGAGGAGGACAAATGGCTTAATTAGGAAAGGGAAAATAGATTATGAAAGGAAACTGGCAGGGAACATAAAAACTGACTGCAAAAGTTTTTATAGATATGTGAAGAGAAAGAGACTAGTTAAAACAAATGTTGGTCCCTTGCAGTCAGAAACAGGTGAATTGATCATGGGGAACAAGGACATGGCAGACCAATTGAATAACTACTTTGGTTCTGTCTTCACTAAGGAAGACATAAATAATCTGCCGGAAATAGCAGTGGAACGGGGGTCAAATAAGATGGAAGAACTGAGTGAAATCCAGGTTAGCCGGGAGGTGGTGTTGGATTAAAGGCCGATAAATCCCCAGGGCCAGATAGTCTGCATCCCAGAGTACTCAAGGAGGTAGCAACAGAAATAGTGGATGCATTAGTGATAATTTTTCAAAATTCCTTAGATTCTGGAGTAGTTCCTGAGGATTGGAGGATAGCTAATGTAATCCCACTTTTTAAAAGAGGAGGGAGAGAGAAAGTGGGGAATTACAGACCAGTTAGTCTAACATTGGTAGTGGGGAAACTGCTAGAGTCAGTTATTAAAGATGGGATAGCAGCGCATTTGGAAAGTGGTGAAATCATTGGACAAAGTCAGCATGGATTTATGAAAGGTAAATCATGTCTGACAAATCTGATAGAATTTTTAGAGGATGTAACGTAGAGTAGATAAGGGAGAGCTAGTGGATGTGTTATATCTAGACTTTCAGAAGGCTTTCGACAAGGCCCCGCATAAGAGATCAGCATACAAACTTAAAGCACACGGTATTGGGGGTTCAGTATTGATGTGGATAGAGAACTGGCTAGCAGACAGGAAGCAAAGGGTAGGAGTAAACGGGTTCTTTTCAGAATGGCAGGCAGTGACTAGTGGGGTACCGCAAGGCCCAGTGCTGGGACCCCAGCTATTTACAATATATATTAATGATTTGCAACATCTCCAAATTTGCAGATGACACCAAGCTGGGGGGTATAGTTAGGTGTGAGGAGGATGCTTGGAGGCTGCAGGGTGATTTGGATAGGCTGAGTGAATGGGCAGATGCATGTCAGATGCAGTATAATGTGGATAAATGTGAGGTTATCCAATTTGGTGGCAAAAACATGAGGGTAGACTATTATCTGAATGGTGGCAGATTAGGAAAAGGGGAGATGCAACGAGACCTGGGTGTCATGGTACACCAGTCATTGAAAGTAGGCATGCAGGTGCAGCAGGCAGTGAAGAAAGCAAATGGTATGTTAGCATTCATAGCGAAAGGATTTGAGTATAGGAGCAGGGAGGTTCTACTGCAGTTGTACAGGGTTTTGGTGAGGCCACACCTGGAGTATTGCGTACAGTTTTGGTCTCCAAATCTGAGGAAAGACATTCTTGCCATAGAGGGGGTACAGAGAAGATTCACCAGACTGATTCCTGGGATGTCAGGACTTTCATATGAGGAAAGACTGGATAGACTTGGCTTGTACTCACTGGAATTTAGAAGATTGAGGGGGGATCTTATAGAAACTTACAAAATTCTTAAGGGGTTGGACAAGCTAGATGCTGGAAGATTGTTCCTGATGTTGGGGGAGTCCAGAACAAGGGGTCACAGTCTAAGGATAAGGGGGAATTCCTTTAGGACCGAGATGAGGAAAACATTCTTTACACAGAGAGTGGTGAGTTTCTGGAATTCTCTGCCACAGAAGGTAGTTGAGGCCAGTTCATCGGCTATATTTAAGAGGGCGTTAGATGTGGCACCTGTGGCTAATGGGATCAGGGGGTATGGAGAGAAGGCAGGTACGGGATACTGAGTTGGATGATCAGCCATGATCACATTGAATGGCGGTGCAGGCTCGAAGGGCCGAATGGCCTACTCCTGCACCTATTTTTCTATGTTTCTATGTTTTGTTATGCTTTCTGGAAAATATTTTTGTATTCCATATTTATTATAATTTGTGTGTACTACAATGTTTGCCTAATGCAGAACAAAACCACACTCTGTTTTCGGATATGACAAGCACTGCCCTGAGGATGGCAGGAGGATTACTTCTTTAAAAATCCCATTCCTCTTGGTTATTTTATTCTGACAGTACTGGTATGTAGTCAGTTTGTTTCTTAGTCTCAGTGAAACTGACGGAATATCAAGAGTATATTTAAGACTAAATAGTGCGAGGCTTGGTGAGAAACCTGCAGGTGGTAGTGTTTCCACGTACCTTCTGTCATTGTCCTTCTGGATGCTTTTGTTCATAGAAGGTCCTGCCAAGGAAGTCATTACTGGTTATACAGTATTTCGAGGCATTATTGGACTTCTGGGGTTTAATATCAATGCATGGTTCCTGAGAACCATATTGCTGCACAATGAAAGAAGGGCATGCAGCCACTGAACATTCTGTCTGCATGGGCAGAGATTATAAATAAAAACTTTATTTTGGACTCTTGTCAAAGTATATTTCCTTTGATTAAAGAAAGCTCTTAGTGGGGCAGCTGAATGCGGCTTTAATTTGGGCAATTATGCTATCAAATCTACTGGAGGGGTTATGGATTGCTGTTCCAAATGAACTGATGAAGAAGTCTAATTTAAATGAACATTTGTTCATTGCAGCTTGTGCTGTAATTGTTATTATCATCAAATAATCTTGCTAGAAGCTTTAGCAGAATTAACTTAGAGCCATTTTATTTTCTGAACACCTTTCCCTTTCGGCTACAAGTAACAGCATGTGTTTTCTGCTTAAATTGTGGTGCCACTAATTATTTTTTCCAAATTAAACTTCGCAGAAGAATACTTCACAGAGATTTGAAAAGCAACAACATCTTTTTAAAAAATAACATTGTAAAAATAGGTAAGAATTGCCATTACTGGTCCTTGTCTTGGATGTATCTATCACTGAGATTGATTTACTGACTGTTCTGCCTCTGACCTCAGCAGTAACCACAGAGTATCAGCTTTTGTGCAAGAGATGTATTGCATTTGAATGGGTAATGTATTTGTTTGACATGCCAATTACACAAGTGCTGGTTCGTTTCCAGCCTGGGTTCCTTTTGCTGGAGTGGAACTTTTCATCACTGGCACAATTTGTCTTACTTTTAGCTGCCAGCATTTTGCTGGGTTTCTTATACTTGTATGATTTATATACATTAGGTGTGAAACTTGCCTAAAATAAATCTCTGCTGATTCTATTTTCCTCCCACACTTAATAGGTCTGCCGATGTTGATAATTAAACCCCAACCCTAACTCGACCTATCCATGGCATTTCTGAGGTTTTAAAAAATAATTAAAAAAATAAAATTTATTTATTAGAAGTAAGTACATTACATTTTAATGGTACCTTTTTACAGGTTCCCAGAATTATTAAAACATTCTTTGTACAACTTCCTTTTTTTTTAGAAAGAAATGAGAGTGAAAGAAGTATCGAAGAGTAAAGAATAGTCTAGTGAGTGTAGTGTAAAGAAAGAAATAAGTGAGAAAGTGAAGCAGAAAGGAGATTCTCACACGCCTCAAGTCGATATATATTTATTTTTTTACTTAATCATTTTTCACTCAAACCCAGAATTTTTAATTTTACGATGTTATTACACCCCATGAATCCACAAGATCAATAAATGGAGATCAACTCGTTAAGAATTGGTCTTTTTTTTCTATCAGGAGGAGTCTCATTTTTTCCAAATGGGCCGTTTCCAACATATTACAAATCCACATTTTGAGTGTTGGTATAGTAGCCTTTTTCCAGAATTTGAGTATGAATTTTGTCGCTATTATTAAACCATAATTAAAAAATGAGATTTGGGATATATTTAATTTGTTTCCATCTCCTAATACTCCAAAGATAATCATTTCCATGCTAGGTTCCATTTTTATCTTAAATAAACTAGTGAATATATCAAATATATCACACCAAAATCTTTGCAGTTTTGTGCAAGAAACGAAAGAATGTGTGAAGTTGGCATTTTGAGAAAGGCATTTATCACAGATGGGAGAAATATTGGAATAAAATTTATTCAACCTAACTTTTGAATAATATAATCTGTGTAATATTTTAAATTGAATTAAACGATGTTGAGTGTTAATCGAACATTTATGTATATATATCAAATAACTCTCCCATGTTTCTTTAGAAATTTTTATCATTAAATCTTTTTTCCAGTCATCTCTAATTGCCTCTGTTGATGGCAATTCTCTATTAAGAATACTGTTATATAGATATGATATTAATTTTTGTGAGTCCGCCTTAATATTCATTGCTTCTTCCAGTGGGTCTATCGTTATATTCTGGAATCTTGGTATATATTTTTTTATAAAGCCACATATCTGTAAATATTTAAAGTATTTGTTATTATTCAGATTAAATTTTGATTTTAATTGTTGAAATGATAATAAATTTCCCATTTCATACATGTCACCCAACTTTTTAATTCCCAATCTTTCCCATTGTCTATATGTTTTATCCATAAAAGATGGTTTAAATACCGGATTATTCACTATTGGTGTTAATGATGATAAGTTTCTTAATTTTAAAGTTAATTTTATTTGTTTCCAAATTCGAATTATATTGTGTATGATTGGATTCTTCTTATATAATATATTATTCAATTTTATCGGGGAGAAGAGGATCGCTCCTAAATCGTAAGAAAAACAATCCTCTTTCTCCATTCTTATCCATTCCATCTGTTGAGAAGGACAATCCAACCAATAAATAATATTCTTAATATGCACTGCCCAATAATAATATTAAAAAATAGGCAGTGCAAGTCCCCCTACATCTTTAAGTTTACACAAATGATTTATTTTAATTCTATGTGCTTTGTAGTCCCATATAAAATTAGTAATATTAGAGTCTAGTTTAAAAATATATATATTTTGGTATATATATTGGTATGGATTGAAATAAATATATTATTTGTGGTAGCACTATCATTTTTATAGCATTTATTCTGCCAATTAATGATAGTGGTAGTGTTTTCCAAAAATTAATCAGAGCGTTCAATTTATTTAACAAAGGACTAAAATTAGCGTTAAATAATGATTTATATCTTCTGGTAACTTGAATACCTAAATACTTAAATTTTTCCGTTGCAATTTTAAATGGAAATTTTAATAGATGATTCGCTTTCTGGGGCTGTCATGACATAATTTCACTTTTATTCCAATTTATTCTATATCCAGAAAAGGAGCCAAATTCCTCTATTACATTTAATAAATTTGGGATACTCGTTTCTGAATTTCTAATATATAAAAGTATATCCGCATACAATGATATTTTGTTATTAGAGTCCTTAGTATTGTATCCCTGAATATTCGGATGTGTTCTTATCCTTTCAGCCAGTGGGTCTATCATAAGGGCAAATAGCAGGGGTGATTAAACACATCCCTGCCTATTGCCCCATGATAATTGGAATTTTGGAGACAACATATTATTAGTTAATATTCTTGCTGTTGGATTATCATATAATAATTTTACCCATCTAATAAAATTATCTCCCGTATTAATTTTTTGGATGTATAAATACTGCCACTCTACCTGGTCAAATGCTTTCTCTGCATCCAAAGATATAACTGATAAGTCTTCCTTTTCCCCTTTATGTGAATACATTATATTAAAAAGTCGTCTCAAATTGTTAAATGATTGTCTTTTGAGTATAAACCCCGTTTGGTCCTGGTTTATCAATTTATTAATATATTTGCTCAATCTTCTTGCTAACATCTTTGCTAACATTTTTTGATCTGTATTTAAAAGTGATATAGCTTATACGAGCCCGGATCTTCTAGATCTTTATCCTTTTTTGGTATAAGCGTAATTGTAGATTCTGCTAAAATTTCTGGTAATTTATTTTTGGTAAAAGCATAACTATATAATTTAAGTAATCGAGGGACCATTAACTCCTGAAATCTTTTATAGAATTCATTATTAAAACCATCAGGCCCTGGTGTCTTCCCATTTTTCAGTTCTTTTATTGTTTCTCTTATTTCTTCACTTGTAATCTGAGCTCCTAATTCCTCTTGTTCTAAGATATCCAATTTTGGTAAATTACGCTTATCTAAAACATTTATAATTTTATTGTCTTCAATGTTAATTTTAGATGTATATAAATGTTGATAAAATTGAGAAAACCTTTTGTTAATGTCCTTACGCACAGTTAACAGCGTTCCTGAGATTAAGTACCCACTATTGTTTTTCTAGATACAACCAGATTTGCCATAAATGTAATCATGTTATTCACATGCCAGTTAACACCCCGACCTTGTTAAACTGCTGAGCTGGATCATTGTGGCACAGTCTGGCCTGACACAAATCTGATTATTTAATCAGCAGTTATACCCAAGCAACTTGAACGTTGCATGTATGGTCAGATACTGTTGGGTTTTTTAGTGGTGGCAATAGAATGTAGTGGTGCACAATAGTAAGATTAAATGAGAACTTACCAGTTTGAAGGTTGATCGTGATTTTATGAGGAGTTACGTTGGTGATTACGTGAAGAAGGCCCGCCAGGCCGCATGCACACCAAACGTGAAAGCAGCGGTATGAAATTGTATTGTATTGTATTCAATTTATTATCATTATCTCATTTTAGAGACAACAAAATGGATTTTCCTTACAGTCAGTAACATAAAAGTAAATAATAAATAAATAAACATTTTTTATAAAAAGCACAAACACAGAAGTCCACACACAACATAACCCCACAGCGGCACCAGAGTTAAGGAAGGTACCAGAGTTAAGGAAGGTACCATAGTCCAGCCAGCCTCCTTGCCGATCTTCCCAGGTGTTCACCCGTGGTCGGGGCATCCCGAGCATCCGCAGGCCCTCTTGCCGGGAAAGATGCTCAGGCCCTCTCGCTGGGAACGCTGGAAATCCAACGGAGAACATCCTCAGTGGCCCGGACCTCCAGATCAGCCACCTCCCACCGGAGTCCGCGGCTCCCAAAGTCCACAGGCCGAGCCGGGCGGAGTCGCAGGGAGCTCCGCGAACCACAGCTCCGCGATGTCGGTGCAGCAGGCCCAGCACTCTGGAGCTCCAAATGGCGATCCCCGGTGAGGCATCGCCTGCCCATCGATGTTTCCAACGCTGCGCCGCTGCTGCTGGAGCTCTGGTCGATCCCGGCAGGAAAGGCCACGCCAATCCAGTAGGTAGGCCGCAAGGGGGGAGGGGGGCGAAGACGCGACTCGAATAATAGTCGCATCCTCTCCAGGAAGCGACTGGAGGACAGTATCCCCCTTAACGAACCCTCTTCCCCTCACATAAAGACATTAAAAAAAACACAAAAAATGTCTTCAAACATAACAAAAAAACAAAAAGATACCGGACTGAAGGCGGAGGCAGCTAGCAACAGCACCACCGGATGTCCACTAGTGTGTGTGAAATCACAAATAAACAACACCGAAGTACATAGTAAGATCAGTGACTGGAGAACTACCATATGATCCTTTATGAAAGAGGGTTGGGTGTGGCGGGCATGTAATCACCAACGTAACTCCTCATAAAATCAAGATCAAACTTCAAATTGGTAAGTTCTCATTTAATCTTACTATTTTACTTTGGAGTCACGTGAGTGATTCCATGAAGAGTTCAAAGCTTTGTGATTTCATGCTGCAGATTACAAATCTCAGCATCCCACTGCATTGATTAACTCGAAAGAGAAATAAATGCATTAGTAGTAACATTGCATTCAATGTAGAAATAGGGTTTATTTAACAATGTAAACAAATGACAGTACCCCTTACATTGAGGTACTTAAAATGGCATAGGCAAACAGTCCTGGATTGACAATCGGCCGATGATAAAGATTCTGAAACATCAGCTCATTTGCCCATCCGGCGGCCGCCAAAATATGGTCAAAGGGCACGTCCCTCGCCTTGGCCGCCGACGTAGCTGCTGCCCTAGTGGAATGAGATGTAAACATACTAACTAAATTATACGCTGACGTTGATACTGACCTGGTGGAATGAGATATACAATTATCAGTGTTAATACCTGTATAACCCAGAACTTGCAGCAGCCACCTTGAAAAAAGTCTGAACCGACCTTCCTTTGTGTAGTTGTTTGTGACCTAATAAACAGTGCTGATTCCATACCTCTTAGGATTCTGGTGGCCCAGATAACATAGAAATGAGACCGTGGGGTGTTCAAAATGATCTTCAATCATGCTACCCCTAGTCTACTCTGGTTGTGTAGACCAGAATGTAAATGTAATGGCACCTGCAGCCAATTCCATCCTATCTAGCCACAACGTTTGCAATGTTTGCTGTCGTTGTGCTGATATAAGCGTCATAACTAAGGATGTAGCTGGAACCCCTTGGTGAAGTAATGTTCATACATATTCAATAACCAACTGCATAATCTTGTAGTGGGAGAACTTGTGTCAAGATCTTGTAACAACTCGATATCCGGGTTGGACCCGAGAGCGTAGTTCCCTTATGTTGCAGCTGTAGTGTCTCTATAACTGAATTATTGTCAATACCATTTAAAATGAGCTGGGAATGTCAGTAATCTGTACCATATTAAATGTAACATTAACATTTAACAAACACTTCTGATCCTGTAGATTACAAATCTCGGCATCCCACTGCAATAGGAATGTACTGTTTTTTTGGGTGCTATCCCTGCACACTGCAGTGAGCACCTGCATGGCTTGATGTGACAACCTGAGGAAAAAGTCAATCCATTCAAAATGTGTAGGTCAATAATTGTTTTACTGTGCAAAAGCCGGTCTCCTGAACTACAGTTTGAAACAGCAAGTTCTTGTTTTTTGGCATAACAGTATACCGTTGTGCCATAATGCCTGATGAAACAGGCAACATGGACGCTTGGCCAGTCCGACAGTACGAATACAAGCGAGGTCTTGCTGACTGTTTTAAGACCCGGCTAATGAGGCAAAAAATGAGGAAGACATAAAGACCATTCCTCATATTGAGGCGAGAAAGTATTTCTCCGCACTGTTGTGCCATATATATTTTTCAATGAGTGAAAAACATGCATTAACATGATGAATATTCGATGAAGTATTAAACCATGGTTTCATCATACTTCGAGATCCAACACTTATTCTGTGTTATCATTGATCTGAACTGGATGATACACCAGTGGCAAGGAGATTAATTCCAGGATATTTTTCCTTGATTATCATGTGACTAACATATGTCACCATCGTAGAGTAGCGACTTGAGTTTGAGCATGTAGAATATGTATATTCACTCAAAACCCCTTACTCATGGGAGCATTTAGTGTATATATTTAGTTGATACCAACAACTGAAGAATTGGTAACTCTTGCAATCTCCACTAGTAGGTGATGGTATTTTGAACTTCTTAGAGTTCTAAACATCAGTTCATAATAACTGAATTCAACCGACCACACTACTGTAGCGAGGTTCAAGTTCAATGAGTTATTGCCATGTTCAGTAATGCTGAATTCTGTTACTTCATCATTGTGGCTGAAGTAGCCTCAGCTGACAATAATACAATGTTGTTAACAACGATCTAATTGCTACTTACACAATATCAGTTCCTTGATTTGCTCAGCTGCAACACAGCTGCTATATTGCCAATTACTCTTAATGAAAATAACTCAGTTTTGTAACAGATTGCTATAACCCCCAATCTCTTGCCACAAGGCGGAGACAAGGCTAATAATAATTATAGGTAAATCCCAATGACCAACAAACAGTTTATCCCATACTGCAAAGCTTTACTGTTATAGTACAGTTATATTGTCTTTGATAACCTTTGTAATGGGATTTGTATAACATGTATCTCTTACCTTATGAATCTGTTGTAGTCAAGAATACGTTTTTACATTCGGAAAGTCCATATGCCTGATACTCTCCATTCTTCATAATAACATGCCAATCCTTATTGCATGGGTGGTTTGCATAAGAACTTTTGCCCAATTTCCAAAACCTGGCCATAATCCAAACCTACTTGGAATGCTCCGGCTGTGCCTCAACCAAATATGTTTATCCTTTGTGTTTTGTACAAACAAATGTAAATATTACAACTTGTGAATGGTGCACTACCCAAATTTTAGAAGTGCTAGACCCATTTAGTTGAGGGTGATTCGTAGGCAATCCTAACAGGCGCTGCCGCAGGCCGCAGGATACAAATACTGATACAAATCCATTGGCCTTAATCCAATAGAATATTCTACTGGGATGGCAACTTTATTGTCAGGAAAGGTACATCTGACATGTGCCCTTCATCCCTTTGGGTATGCCCCACGGCCATACCCTGAGACTCAGTATCAGCAGGATACTGACCCAACTTGGTCTCTGCCTCCGAGAGGGAGACCTTTGCAGCACTGTATACAACAGTTGCTGTATTTAGGATAGTCATTTCAACGCACTATCCAGCCCCGGTGAGGAATTCATCCCCCGACTCAATGGGCCTTGCTCTCTTGCCCCGGTGGAGAATCATCTCCCGACTCCGTGGGCGAGCAGATATGTGTGAATTTGAGCAACCCTGTCCAAGACGTTGCTGGCATCACCTTTCATAAAGGCTGGCACGTTTTGACATGAAACAGCCCTGCATCAGGCGCTGTTGGCATGGCTCTCCCGTAGGCAGGCACTTCACACATGAAGCAGCCCTATCAGGCGCTGCTGGGACGGCTCTCCCATAGGCTGGTAGTGTCACAAATGAAACAGCCCTGTATCAGGTGCAGCTGGCACCACTCTCCCGTAGGCCGGCACTTTCATATATGAAGCAGCCCTGTCAGGCTGCTGGCGTGGCCTGTCCCATAGGCCCGCACATTTTACGCATGAAGCAGCCCTGTCAGGCGCTGCTGGCGCAGCCTGGCCCATAGGTCCGCCTATTTTACGCATGAAGCAGCCCTGCCAGCACTGCTGGTGCAGCCTGTCCCATAGGCCCGCACTATTGCTGTGTAAGCTCACTAAATCAACATCTTTAGTGTACAGCTTTACCTGTGAAGCGTAAAAATAATTCATAGCAACCTGTGCTTAAACAATTATAACATTAAAGGCTAAGCATAAAATCTGGCGAAAGAGTTCTTCAACCTGCAACCAGATAAAAGATCCGTAGAAGACAACTCGGTGTGGCTGAATAACTCTTTAAATAATATTGTCACAAATCATGTTCCTCAAAAACTAATCAAGGGCCGTATGCGTCCTCCTTGGTTTTCGGCAAAACTGAAACATCTCTGCAGTAAGAAAGATAAGTTTTATATCCGTGCCAAAAAAGGAGGTACAAAATTGGACTGGGACAATTTTACTAGTGTGCGAAAGCAAGTCGATCGTGCAATTAGGAGTGCTCATAGACAACATGCTTCCTCTATTCTTGGGGGAGAACAACCCAAGGCCTTTTGGAGATATGTGAAATCCAGACGGACAGACAATACTGGTGTCCAGATGCTAAAAGTGAACAACTGCCTGATCACTGAGGACCAGGTGAAAGCAGAAGCTCTTGCGAACCAATTCCAACACGTTTTAACCAGGGCAGATGTGGAGCCTTCATCATTTCCAGTCCTTCCGCCCAGCCCATATGCTGATATGCCTGCTATTAAAATTGAGGTTGAAGGTGTCAAGAAGTATTGCTCAACATTAATACCACAAAAGCAATTAGACCAGATCAGATACAAAATCAAGCCCTCAAGATCGCAGCCGAAGAACTGGCTCCAGTTTTACAGTTCATTTTTCAACAATTGCTTGACTCGGGCGATGTACCGCTGGATTGGAGGAAGGCCAACCATTCCTCTCTTTAAGAAGGGTTCAACCACCAACCCAGCGAATTATCATCTTGTTTCACTAACAAGTACTTGCTGTAAATTGCATGAGCATATCATTGATAGTAATCTGATGCGTCACGTGAGCAAACATAATATTCTTGCCGACAAACAACATGCATTTAGGAGGCATAGATCATGCGAGTCTCAGCTTATCCTGGCCAAGCACCTTGACAGTAACGTCATCATGGATTTAGTTATACTGGACTTTTCCAAAGCAATTGATGTCATCCGACACAGACTGCTTCAGAAGCTTGACTTCTACGGTATTCGTTCCACCACGAAACGATGGATTTCCAGTTTCCTGACAAAACGTCTTCAGCGCATGTGTGTGAATGGAAAGAGCTCCAATTGGGACCCAGTGTTCAGTGGTACACCCCAGGGCACAGTACTTGGCCCACACCTGTTTTTGCTTTACATCAATGACATCCATGAAAAAGTCGCAAGTACGACCAGACTATTCGCTGATGATTGTTTGCTGTACCGTCCAATTAAGTCAGCTGATGATGCAGATGCTCTCCAAAAGGATCGCGATACTATGGTCGAGTGGTCACAACAATGGGGCATGCAGTTCAACCCTTTCAAATGTGAAACCATGCGTGTCACCAGAAAGAGGAATCCAGGCGTCACATCTTACAACATACTTGGTGTCACCCTTGAAGAATCCAAACAAACCAAGTATCTTGGCATCAAATTGCAGAATGATCTACGTTGGAATGGTCAGACTCATCATGCAACAGTGAAAGCAACAGGTGTCCTAAACTTCCTGAGGCACAACTTCCATCATTGTTTAGCTTCTGTCAAGGAGAAGCTGTATTTCACCCTCGTTAGACCTCATCTGGACTACGCAGTTGCAGCTTGGAACCCATACACAGATAAAAACATTCCATCCATCAAACGTGTCCAAAGACAGGCCGCTCAATTTGTTACGAACACCTACGAGAGAGAAGCGAGTGTCACCAAACTTCTGAATTCTCTGGGGTGGAACCCTCTCCAAGACAGACGTGAAGCTCACCGTTTGACCTGTTTTTACAAAATGTTAAATGGTCAGCTAGACATAGATCACAAGACCTACACCAACCCCAAACCAATTAGGAGCAGACAAGAGCATTCGATCCAATTTGTGGTCCCAGCCACAAAGACAGATGTGTACAGCAATTTGTTCTTCCCACGCACTATTAAAGCATGGAATAATCTCCATGGTTGCCCAGCCAGATGCAACTAAATTTAAAGTGGCATTTTCTTCCCAATAACCCTCTCTGGCTTAACCCCTCCCTTCACCACCTCCAGTTTAGATTCCAGTTGAAATATTTTGGAGGACCAAGTAACCAAGAACCAAGAAGAACCAAGAACATTGTCAGAACATATAACAATAACTTTTTACTTTGCCTTTAGCTTTTACTTAAAGAAAAAAATACTATGAAATACATACTTTACATTATAAGGAGAATTTATAGTCCGACTCACCTGAGTCCAAATAGGGCTGAATGAGTCCCAGTAATTTATTGACTGGGGCCAACGTCTGTGAGCCACTGACCCCACTGTCAGTGGCTCCAGCGTTGCTTCCCTGCCGTTCCAACTGCATCCCACAGGCTGGGAGCTGCTGACACCCCTGTCAGCGATTCTGCTTAAATTTCTTGCCGTTTTTGCAGCATCCCTGCAGGCTGGGGATCCGCTACCTGCACTGTTAGCGGCTCCTTATCTCGCAACTCGATCAATTTTACCGGTTATCCGCATTTTCGGTCGGACTGGAATTTCACACGGTGTATAACCGGCAACTTGTTGGGCTGCGAAACTGGCAGGAAAACCACTATAAAAAGAGGCTCCTGCCTGAAAACCCTTGGTAAGTAAGAAACCAAACTTACCTTTTAAGTTCAACTTACCACCGGCAGGAGCTGTGTCCTGCCAGACTGGTGCTTGCGCCAATGCAGCTGACGTACTGGTGCGCATGTGGCCTGGCGGGCCTTCTTCACAGAATAATTCACATGACTCCGATGTAAAATCCTCCTGCACGCTGACTTCAAGAGATCAAATGTATGGAGATGTGTATAACCTTCAGAAAAAACATGGGTACAGCTGTAAAGGGCCTCTCCACATCCTATCCCTGTAATATCTTCCAGGCCAGAGAGGGTTAGGATATCTGCATATGAGAACATGTGAGAAAGTAGAAGCAGACATACTTCTGTGCGCTCGGCTCCTCTTCTGTGCCAGTTCCCCTAATTCTCAATTCTTTGTTCATTCAAAAATGTATGTAGTTCTACTTTCAATATATATAATGATGTGGCCATCACCTCCAACTGGAGCAGAGAATAGCAGATATTCACAACACTCTGAGAGAAGAACTTACAGTACAGGGACAGACTCTTTGGGCGATAATATCAATGCCGAACATGGCACCAGGTTAAATACTGTTCTCTGCCTGCACGTGACGTATATCCCTCCATTTCCTACGTATCCATGTGTCAATCTAAAAATCTCATGAATACCACTATTTTATCTGCATTTATCACTGTCCTTGGCAGCACATTCCAGGCACCAACCACTCTCTGTGTAACACAATATTGCTCTGCACATCTCCTTTAAATTTGGTCCTTTTACCCTGAAGCTATGCCCTCTTGTCTGATATTTCCCCTCCGGCGACAAAGGTTCTGACTGTCTACGTTACCTATGCCTCTCACAATTTGTATACTTCTATCAGGTCTCCTCTCAATCTCTGGTGTTCCATCAAAAACAATCCAAATTTGTCCAACCTCTCCTTGTAGCTAATACCTTCTAATCCAGGTAACATTTTGGTAAACCTCTTCAGCACCTTTTCCCAAACCTTCACATCCTTCCTGTAATGAATTAAACAAACTCAAGTCTTATAAAGATGCAACATGACTTCCTGACTTGTACTCAATGCCTCACCCATTGAAGGCATGCATAGCATCTATTTCACCATTCTGTTTGCTTGTGTTGTCACTATCAGGGAACAATGGACCTAGACTCCAAGATCCCTCTGTACAGCCATAATGTTCAATGTTGCAATTAACTATATACCTTCTCTTTATAATCAAAAGTGCAACACCTCACACTTGCTCAGATTGATGTCCATCTGCCATTTTCCACCCATACCTGTAACTGATCTAAATCCAATTGTATCATTTTAAATTCCCCCCCTTTCCCCCCTTCTCTCCCCATCTCCCCCCCATCCCCCCCCCTCTGCCCCTCTCTGCCCACTCTCCCTTTTCTTCAATAGCATCCTTACCACCGTGAGGCTCTTCTGCCTATAATTTGCTGAATTATCTTTGCTTTCTTTCTTAAAGAAAGGAGCAACATTGCTATTCTCCAGTCTTCCACGACTTTACCTTGTGCTAGAGAAAGTACCAAAATCTTCATCAAGGCCCTGGCAATCTATCTCTTAACACTTTCAATAATCTGGGATTGATCCCATCAGGACTTAGGGATTATTCCTCCTTTTTGTTCTTCGAGCCCCAACAACACCTCATTGATCTTAAACTGCTCCATCATATCTGTATTCCCCACAGTGATCTCAATATCCTCCATATCCTTCTCCTTGGTGAATCCAAATAAAAAATACTCTATTAAAACCTTGCACACATCTCCTTATTTCAAGCATAAACTCCCTTGTTTATACTTGAGTAACCCTACCTTCTTTCTGGTTATCCTCTTGTCTTTAACATAGGTATAAAACACTGGGATTTTCTTTAATCTGATTTGCCAATGACATTTCTTGAGCCCTTTTGTCCCCTTTTGCTTGCTTTATATTCCTCAAATGCCTTGTTTGATTTCATCTTTCTATACCTTGCATGTGCTTCCTTACTTTATGACCAAATTTACAATCTCATTGGTCATCCAAAATTCTCTTATCTTGCCATCCTTGCTTTTGTATCTTACTGGAACGTGCTGCTCCTGAACTCTGACCAGTTGGCCTGATCGATGCCCACACGTCAGATGTGGATTTACCCCAAAACAACTTCTCCCAATTTACTCTTCCTAGCTCCTGCCTAATAATGCTGTAACATACCTTACCTCAATTTAGTACCTTACCACAATGTCCCGATATCCTTATTCATAACAATCTTAAAAATGCATTTGGAGTATTGTGTTCAGATATGATCATCTTGCAGGAGGAAGGGTGTTATTAAACTGGAAAGAGTACAAGGAAGATTTATGAGAATATTTCCAGCACTTGAGGGTCTGAGCTACAGGGAGAGGTTGGGCAGGGTAGGACTTTATTTCTCAGCGTGCAGGAGGATGAGAGCTGGTCTTATAAAGGTGTTTAAGATCATGAGGGGCATAGATAGGGGGAATGCACAGAGTATTTTATCCAGAGTAGGGAAATCAAGAACCAGAGGACATGGGTTTAAGCTGAGAGGAGAAAGATTTAATTGGAATTCGAGAAGCAAACTTTTCACACAGGGTGGTTGGTGTATGGAACGAGCTGCTAAATAGTTCTGAGGAACTATCTGAGTGTCTGCTAATGTTTGGGTGATGCAGCTGTCATGGTTAAATAGATGGCAGGCAGGGTGTGCAAACTGCTGATGTTGGTGCGTGATGTGATATGTGAGTAAGTGTGTTAAGTGTCATGCAAGTGTTGGGTCTCAATTATGACTGATAGAGATGTGGTGAATTGTCACAGAGAGCTAGAATAGTGGTGAGTTGCTGAGATTGGAAAATGTTTTTAATGAACTTGGAACATTTTTGTGATATCATGAATCAACTTGCATCACTGCGCTCATGTCTCAAGGCTGGACTCCTGATCTTGACTTCCATACTATCTGTGTTCACTGATATCTGAGTATATCTGAAGCGTTTCCTAGCCCCTTCCAGAGAAAGGATGTCTCCAATGCTGCATCTATGAACCACAGAGTCTGTACTGCTCTCTGCTGCTCCCCAGATCAGATTCATTGTGGAAGCCACAGAACCAGCTGCAATCCATGTCCCCTTTAAAAGATGGAGCTTGGTTTAAAGCAGTGTAAGCTGTCTTCAACTCTCTCCCTCATTAAATTAATCCTCCGCTATCTATCCAGCCAGTCAATAGCAAAGATAGTGCTGGCTGCAGCTGAAATAACCAAGCAGCATGGTTTTCTTATCATTTTTGTTGGGTTTATATTGAATTTCATATTGATTAGCTCTGATTCTTTCTCTGCCTGACCTGCTGGAATCTTCTGGTGATATTCCAACTTTAAAGCAACCATGGGGATTTGCATTTACACTAACTTGTTTGTGCAATTTTTGCCTCTACAGAATCTCAGGAGCTATTCACCAGTGGATAGACTTTTGATAATCTCAATAGTTAAACCATTTGTGTTTATCTTTGTCTCTGCCTGCTTTTAGATATCTTGTTACTTTTATTGTGGTGTGTGAATTTGATCAAGATAATGGCATAATTCAGGCTAATTTCCTGGACCTCTGAAGGATCTTTCAGGTGATGGCTCCTTTGCAAGGCTTGAATAGCAAATAATTGGGACTATCATCTTTCAGGCTTGAGTAAACCTGCAATGATATCCAGAATATGCTCAGAGCTAGTTTTCCCACTGCTGGAGAAATTTGAAAGTGTGGACACGGTTGCTGGATAAGAGGGTTCGAGGGATATTGGGATTGAGTGGTAAGACAATAAGGTCTGATACAGGCCTGATAAATGTACAGCAAAGCTGACTCAAAAGTCCATATGTGCTTTTCTGCTCCTCTATCCTCTGTCCTACTCTTTTGATGGCCTATTGCTTCTCTGCACGTTTGGACAGATTGGCAATCAAATGAGTAAAGTTATTTATCTTTAAGTCTACATTGGGAGCAATCTAGATAGCCCCATTCCTGGCTCTCTCCTTGTTACTCTGCAAATCTTTCTTTGAGATACTTATCGAGCTCCTTTATGAATGGTACAGTTGATTCTACCTCCATTAATACCCCTAGTTAAGCTTTTTTAACCATGTTTTAATCACAAACATTTTATGTTCTTTTACTATTCAACTTCATTCAATGACTCTGGTTTTTGATTCCTCTGCCCAAGAAAAGTTGCTCTCTGTTTACTGTTTGCACTGATCCTCTGTCCTTACCTGACAGGGGAGAGACCGTGATCACTAAGGCGGTTCTCCCAGGACGAGGCTATCCCATTGCACTTCGGGTGTGCTGACGCCTGCGATGTCCCCAAATGCGGGATACTCGACTAATGCATTTCGTTGTCTCTGTACTGTACACTGACAATGACAATTAAAATTGAATCTGAATCTGAATCTCTGTTATAATGCCTTTATTGGACCATCCTTGTGATCTCATAGTTTCTTAGAAGAACACTCCTATGTCCCCCATCAGTGGAATTATTCTGGGAAGTCTATTCTATACATTCTCCAATGCTTTTACGTCTTTCCCAAAGTATTGCACACAGAACTGGACATAATACTTCAGAAAACAACATCATGCCCTCAATACATATCTGTTGCCTGCTACTATATTTTAGCCAAGGATCATATTTTGTTTTTCTAACCCTTTTTTATAACCTGCCCTGCAATTCGCAACAAACTTTACATATCCCACTGCACTTCTCTGTTCTTCTACCCCTTTTGAAATTGCATCCATTAAAGTTGTTTCTCAAATTGGAGGGAAATACACACTTGAGCTTCCCAAGTTTTGTATAAGGACTGCTGATTTCTTTAAAATGTAATAATGAATTAGGCTTGGAGGTACAGGGTTCAATTTGCAAATGTACAGATGAAGCAATACTTGGAGGCATAGTGACCTGTGACTTTAAGGAGATGCAGACATGCTGATGGAATTCAGGATAGGTGGTGGACAAAATTTAATATACTAGAATGTATTCTGTCTGGACCAGGTGACTCCACCCCCCCCCCCCCACTATAAATTCATTTAGCATATTCTTGTACTTCATAATTTTTTAGACCATTTACAACCTTGACCATATTGTTGCTGAAAATCTAACAGCATCTTCTTAGAAACATAGAAAATAGGTACAGGAGTAGGCCATTCAGCCCTTCGGCCCATTCAATATGACCATGGCTGATCATCCAACTCAGTATCCTGTACCTGCCTTCTCTCCATACCCCCGGATCCCTTTAGCCACAAGGGCCACATCTAACCTTCTTAAATATAGCCAATAAACTGGCCTCAACTACCTTCTGTGGCAGATAATTCCAGAGACTCACCACTTGTGTGAAAAATGTTTTCCTCATCTCGGTCCTAAAGGAATTCCCCCTTATCCTTAGACTGTGACCCCTTGTTCTGGACCTCCCCAACATTGGGAACAATCTTCCTGCATCTAGCCTATCCAGCCCCTTAAGAATTTTGTAAGTTTCTATAAGATCCCCATTCAGTCTTCTAAATTCTAGCGAGTACAAGCCACGTCTATCCAGTCTTTCCTCATATGAAAGTCCTGACATCCCAGGAATCAGTCTGGTGAACCTTCTCTGTACCCCCCCCCCCATGGCAAGAATGTATTTTCTCAGATTTGGAGACCAAAACTGTACGCAATACTCCAGGTGTGGTCTCACCAAAACCCTGTACAACTGCAGTAGAACAGCCCTGCTCCTATACTCAAATCCTTTTTCTATAAATGCTAACATACTATTTGCTTTCTTCACTGCCTGCTGCACCTGCATGCCTACTTTCAATGATTGGTGTACCATGACACCCAGGTCTCGTTGCATCTCCCCTTTTCCTAATTTGCCACCATTAAGATAATAGTCTACCCTTCCTCTTTTTGCCACCAAAGTGGATAACCACACATTTATCCACATTATACTACATCTGCCATGCATTTGCCCACTCACCCAGCCTATCCAAGTCACCTTGCAGCCTCCTAGCATCCTCCTCACACCTAACACTACTCCCCAGCTTAGTTTCATCCACAAACTTGGAGACGTTGCATTCAATTCCCTCGTCCAATCATTAATATATATTGGAAATAGCTGGGGTCCCAGCACTGAGCCTTGCGGTATCCCATTAGTCACTGTCTGCCATTCTGAAAAGGACCCGTTTACACCTACCCTTTGCTTCCTATCTGCCAGCCAGTTCTCTATCCACATCAATACTGAACGCCCAACACCGTGTGCTTTAAGCTTGTATACTAATCTCTTATGTGGGACCTTGTCGAAAGCCTTCTGAAAGTCTAGATATAACACATCCACTGGTTCTCCCTTATCAACTCTGCTAGTTACAACCTCAAAAAATTCTATAAGATTCGTCGGACATGATTTACCTTTCGTAAATCCATGCTGACTTTGTCTAATGATTTCACCACTTTCCAAATGTGCTGCTATCCCATCTTTAATAACTGACTCTAGCAGTTTCCCCACTACCGATGTTAGACTAACTGGTGTAATTCCTTGTTTTCTCTCCCCCTCCTTTTTTAAAAAGTGGGGTTACATTAGCTACTCTCCAATCCTCAGGAACTACTCCAGAATCTAAGGAGTTTTGAAAATTTATCACTAATGCATCCACTATTTCTGTGGCTCCTTCCTTGAGTACTCTGGGATGCAGACTATCTGGCCCTGGGGATTTATCGGCCTTTAATCCATTCAATTTACCCAATATCACTTCTCGGCTAACCTGGATTTCACTCAGCTCTTACACCTTATTTGACCGCCGGTCCCCTGCTATTTCCGGCAGATTATTTATGTCTTCCTTAGTGAAGACAGAACCAGAGTAGTTATTCAATTGGTCTGCCATGTCTTTGTTCCCCATGATCAATTGACCTGTTTCTGACTGCAAGGGACCTACATTTGTTTTAACTAATCTCTTTCCCTTCACATATCTATAAAAACATTTGCAGTCCATTTTTATGTCCCCTGCCAGTTTTCTTTCATAATCTATTTTCCCTTTCCTAATTAAGCCCTTTGTTCTCCTCCGCTGAACTCTGAATTTCTCCCAGTCCTCTGGTAGGCTGCTTTTTCTGGCTAATTTGTATGCTTCATCTTTTGTTCTTATATTATCCCTGATTTCCCTTGTTATCCATGGATGCACTACCTGCCCTGATTTTTTTTTGCCAAACTGGGATGAACAATTGTTGTAGTTCATCCATGCAGTCTTTAAATACCTTCCATTGCACATCCACTGTCAACCCTTTAAGAATCACTTGCCAGTCTATCTTGGCCAATTCACTTCTCATACCTTCAAAGTTATGTTTGTTTAAGTTCAGGACCTTTGTTTCTGACTTAATTATGTCACTCTCCATCCTAATGAAGAACTCAACCATATTATGGTCACTCTTGCCCAAGGGGCTCCGCACAACAAGACTGCTAACTAACCCTTCCTCATTACTCAATACCCAGTCCAGAATAGCCTGCTCTCTCGTTGGTTCCTCTACATGTTGGTTTAGAAAACTATCCCGCATACATTCCAAGAAATCCTCTTCCTCAGCACTGCTGCCCATTTGACTCACCCAATCGATATGTAGATTGAAGTCACCCATTATAACTGTTTTACCCTTGTTGCACGCATTTCTAATTTCCTGTTTGATGCCATCCCCAACTCCACTACTACTGTTAGGTGGCCTGTACACAACTTCCACTAGCGTTTTCTGCCCCTTAGAGTTTCACTGCTCTACCCATATCGATTCCACATCCTCCAAGCTAATGTCCTTCCTTTCTATTGCATTAATCTCCTCTCTCACCAGCAACGCTACCCCACCTCCCTTTACTTTCTGCCCAATTCTCCTGAATATTGAATATCCCTGGATGTTCAGCTCCCAGCCTTGGTCACCCTGGAGCCACGGCTCCGTGATATCAACTATATCATAATCATTAATAGCTATCTGCACAATCAACTCGTCCACCTTATTACGAATGCTCCTTTCATTGAGACACAAAGCCTTCAGGCTTGTTTTTACAACACTCTTACTCCTTGTACAATTACATTGACAAGTGGTCCCTTTTGATTTTTGCCCTGGAAACCCACCACCTCTTATTCTCTGTTTATTATTTTTTTCTTCTTTTCCCCCTACATGTTGGGTCTGAGTGCTTCCCTTCTCTGCCTCCTGCCTCAGACCCTGTGAACTGGCTTTCTTTATTTGAGTCCCTCCCCCCAACCGTTCTAGTTTAAAGACCCCCCCCCCCCCCCCCCCGGTAGCCTTTGCAAATTTCCCTGCCAGGATACTAGTCCCCCTCGGGTTAAAGTGCAACCCGTCCTTTTTATACAGGTCACTCCTTCCCCAAAAGAGGTTCCATTGATCCAGAAACTTGAATCCCTGCCCTTTGCACCTGTCCTTCAGCCAGGTATTTATCCTCCACCTTGCTCCATTCCTACTCTCACTGTCGCGTGGCACAGGAAGTAATCCTGAGATTGTTATGTTTGCGGTTTTTTTCCTTAACTCTCTTCCCAACTCCCTAAATTCTCCTTTCACGATCTCTTCTCTTTTTTTACCTATATCATGGTACGAATATGTACCACAACCTCAGGCTCCCCTCCCTCCCTTTTCAGGATATCTTGGACACGTTCAGACACATCCCAGACCCTGGCACCTGGGAGGCAAGCTACCATCCGGGTCTCCGGACTGAGTCCACAGAATCACCAATCTGACCCCCTAACTACCCTATTACTAATGCCCTCCTCTTCTTTTCCTTACCCTTCTGAGCAACAGGGCTGGTGTCTGTACCGCAGGCCAGGTCGCTGTTGCTACCCCCAGGTAGGCTGCCCCCCGAACAGCACTCAAACAGGAGTACTTACTTCCAAGGTGTATAGCCACTGGTGTACTCTCTAGTGCCTCTGCCCCTAGCCTCTCCTAACCATGACCCACATGTCTGCCTCCTGTGGTTTTGGGGAGACTACCTCCCTGTAACTCCTCTCTATGACCTCCTCACTCTCCCTGACCAGACGGAGGTCATCGAGCTGCTGCTCCAGGTTCCTAACATACTCCTTTAGGAGCCCCATCTCGACACACCTGGCGCAGATGTGGACGTCTGGAGGGCTATCCGACTCCATGACCTCCCACATCTGACATCCAGAACAGTAAACTGCCCTGGCACTCATACTTCCCTTACCCTAGATACAACACAACATACAATATACAATACAAAAAACAAAGTACAGTACACTACAAACTGCTGGAATCTGACTGCCAATCAGCTGCGTACTCAAGTCCACCAATCAGCGGCTTCCTCAAGCTCAGTTAATTGAATAGAATGTTACGGATTTCAGTCGCTCCTCCCTCGCCAACGGCTCCTGGGCCTCTGTAAAAACCTGGGTGAAGACTGGGTTCTTCCTGGGTGAAGACTGATCTGTAGCACTCTTTTAATATCTCATCCGTGATCTCTGGCACCATAGGTTGACTTGCTTTTTGGTCTCTGGTTCCATTGCTATTTTCCAGCAAGAGGCAAAAGGCCTCTTCTCAAATCTGAAATCAAAAGCCATTCTGCCATCTAATGACGTGCTGGTCTGGTGCATGAGCCCAGCAAATAAATCGACAGCTGCGGAACTTGGGAAACATATTACACAACGTTTAAACCCAACCATATAATTTTGAATCTAGAGTTTGTTTACTTAAACTTAAAAAAAGAATGTACTTTCTTTTAAGGAGACTTTGGAGTATCTCGTCTTCTGATGGGTTCATGTGACCTGGCGACTACATTTACTGGGACACCCTACTACATGAGTCCAGAGGTACTCAGCCACCAGGGCTATGATTCCAAGTCTGACATATGGTAAGTTGGTAGTAGATAAGTTCTGATGAATCATTTCCAAGTCTGGCAATTTATGATGAATTTACATCTGTAGCACTATCAGATCCACTTTCATTTAGCTGTTAATTTCATGAAGATTAACCCAAATGTGGAGGTATTGTTTAATTTGTTCACTTGTTCAAAGCTCTCTGTAGCTGTAACACTATATTCTGCATTCTGGTTATTACCTGGACAGCATGCAAACAAAAGTTTTTTACTGTGTTGGTACACATGACAATAATAAACAATTGCCAATACCTTCAGCGATCTCTGGACTTGTACACTAATGTCCCTTTGTTCCTCATGATTCCCCTTGGTGCCTGCTGTTCATTGTTTCTGCTACCCTTAATAGACTCCCAAAATGCATCACTTCACTTTTTTTCCTTTTGCTGTTGCCCTGCTCTACTCAGAAGTTTATCAATATTAGTCTAAGACTACCCTCGTCTTAATCAATAACACTACAATTCCTATGTCACCTGCAAATTTACTAATTGTAGCTCCTGCATTCACAACTAAACTGTTCATGCACAGTGGTGCAGCAGTAGATTTGCTGCCTTACAGCACCAGAGACTTGGGTTTGATCCTGACTATGGGTAGTCTCTGTACGGAGTTTCTCCAGGTTCCAGTTTCCTCTCACATTCCAAAAACATGCAGGTTTGGAGGTTAATTGGTTTCTGTAAATAGTCCCGAGAGTGTAAGATAGAACTAGTGTTAGAACAGGATAGAACAGGTGATCACTGGTCGGTGTTGACTCGGTCGAGCGAAGGGCCTGTTTCCATACTTGTATCTCTAAATAAACTAAATAAATAGATATGGTTCCAGCACCAAGTCCCACCGCTGGTCTCAAGCTTACATCACAAAACCTCACCATTACTAAAACCGTCTCTATTACCAAGCCGTATTATGCTCTGTTCTCTCTTATTCACCTGAATCATTTTCTCTTAGAAACATCTCCATGTTCTATGTACTATATTTGAAGGACCCATTCTCTCCAACAATTCATCTCTGCCACAGTTCCTCCTGTACCAGTTAATTGGCTCAATAAAAAGAGATTGAGATACTATTGGTGTAAATTTCCCCTATAACTGACCGGCTTGTAGCGTATTAACAAGTATGTTAATCTGGTGTCTTCAGTTGATAAGGAATCCTCCAGTTCAGGTTTACAGTGAAGTATTTAATTCCAGAAGCAGACTATTCTACACAAATTCTCCTATGCACGTGAAACAATCTGAAGAAGGGTCTCGACCCGAAACGTCGCCTATCTCCTTCGCTCCTTAGATGCTGCTGCACCCGCTGAGTTTCTCCAGCTTTTTGTGTAACCCTAGAGAGTATCATCCTTGTCAGCAGTTATCTCTTTTAATGATCTCTCCACTGGTGCTCAAAGGCATGTTCAGCCACATTCAAAACATTGGGTTGTTCTAACGGGAAACTCTGAGATGAGTAATTTCCTTGGTATCCAGTCATTTCCCGCATATGCCTCACAGATTTTTAATTTATCCGACTGCAATGATGGCATCTACCAGAGTCTGTCACCAAGTAGATCATGTCCATATTTATCTCCATGGGCTTGCTGCCTTCTTGCACCTCAGGTTAGTGTCCTGAGCAAAACTGTCTCACATTCTTCAATGTCCATTCTAAGCTCATTGCTATTCTGCAAAATCCTGTCAACATCAGAATCGGAATGTTTTGCTTAAATTCTCTTATTTCTCAATATGCACAGCAAATGATCCTCCAACACCTGATTTAACAGGGTCTGCAAGTTATAAATCAGGGAAGGTAGTGCATCCGTGGATAACAAGGGAAATCAGGGATAGTATCAAAACAAAAGATGAAGCATACAAATTAGCCAGAAAAAGCAGCCTACCAGAAAACTGGGAGAAATTCAGAGTCCAGCAGAGGAGGACAAAGGGCTTAATTAGGAAAGGGAAAATAGATTATGAAAGAAAACTGGCAGGGAGCATAAGAACTGACTGCAAAGGTTTTTTATAGATATGTGAAAAGAAAAAGATTAGTTAAAACAAATGTAGGTCCCTTGCAGTCAGAAACAGGTGAATTGATCATGGGGAACAAGGACATGGCAGACCAATTGAATAACTACTTTGGTTCTGTCTTCACTAAGGAAGACATAAATAATCTGCCGGAAATAGCAGGGGACCAGGGGTCAAAGGAGATGGAGGACCTGAGTGAAATCCAGGTTAGCCGGGAAGTGGAGTTAGGTAAATTGAATGGATTAAAGGCCGATAAATCCCCAGGCCCAGACAGGCTGCATCCCAGAGTATTTAAGGAAGTAGCCCCAGAAATATCAGATGCATTAGTGATAATTTTTCAAAACTCTTTAGATTCTGGAGTAGTTCCTGAGGATTGGAAGGTAGCTAATGTAACCCCACTTTTTTTAAAAGGGAGGGAGAGCAAAAACGGGGAATTACAGACCAATTAGTCTAACATCGGTAGTGGGGAAACTGCTAGAATCAGTTATTAAAGATGGGATAGCAGCACATTTGGAAAGTGGCGAAATCCTTGGACAAAGTCAGCATGGATTTATGAAAGGCAAATCATGTCTGACAAATCGTATAGAATTTTTCGAGGATGTAACTAGTAGAGTGGATAAGGGAGAACCAGTGGATGTGTTATATCCGGACTTTCAGAAGGCTTTCTACAAGGTCCCACGTAAGAGATTAGTATACAAACTTAAAGCACACGGTATTGGGGGTTCAGTATTGATGTGGATAGAGAACTGGCTGGCAGACAGCAAGCAAAGAGTAGGAGTAAACGGGTCATTTTCAGAATGGCAGCAATGACTAGTGGGGTACCGCAAGGATCAGTGCTGGGACGCCAGCTATTTATAATATATATTAATGATCTGGATGAGGGAATTGAATGCAACATCTCCAAGTTTGCGGATGACACAAAGCTGAGGGCAGTGTTAGCTGTGAGGAGGATGCTAGGAGGCTGCGAGGTGACTTGGATAGGTTGGGTGCGTGGGCAAATGCATGGCAGATGTAGTATAATGTGGATAAATGTGAGGTTATCCACTCTGGTGGCAAAAACAGGAAAGTAGACTATTATCTGAATGGTGGCCGATTAGGAAAAGGGGAGATGCAACGAGACCTGGGTGTCATGGTACACCAGTCATTGAAAGTAGGCATACAGGTGCAGTAGGCAGTGAAGAAAGCGAATGGTATGTTAGCATTCATAGTAAAAGGAGTTGAGTATAAGAGCAGGGAGGTTCTACAGCAGTTGTACAGGGTCTTGGTGAGACCACACCTGGAGTATGGCGTACAGTTTTGCTCTTCTAATCTGAGGAAAGACATTACTGCCATAGAGGGAGTACAGAGATGGTTCACCAGACTGATTCCTGGGATGTCAGGACTTTCATATGAAGAAAGACTGGATAGACTCGGCTTGTACTCGCTAGAATTTAGAAGATTGAGGGGGGATCTTATAGAGTCTTACAAAATCCTTAAGAGGTTGGACAGGCTAGATGCAGGAAGATTGTTCCCGATGTTGCGGAAGTCCAGAATAAGGGGTCACAGTTGAAGGATAAGGTCTTTTACGACCGAGATGAGAAAATCATTTTTCACACAGAATCTGTGCTGAATCTTTGGAATTCTCTGCCACAGAAGGTAGTTGAGGCCAGTTCATTGGCTATATTTAAGAGAGAGTTAGATGTGGCCCTTCTGGGTAAAGGGATCAGTGGGTATGGAGAGAAGGCAGGGACAGGATACTGAGTTGGATGATCAACCATGATCATATTGAATGGCGGTGCAGGCTCGAAGGGCTGAATGGCCTACTCCTGCACCTATTTTCTATGTTTCCATGTTTCTATGTTTCTATTCCTTTCAGCCAATATCTTTAAAATGATGTTATTCCCCAACTGTCTCCGATAGCACAAAACAAATGTTTTACTTGTGACGGTACTGACTACAGAGTCACTTTAAGTTTTCTAATAATATATCTTCAAAAATCCTGGTCCATGGTTGGTACTATTAATAAACCCTCGTGTTTTGTATATCTCAGGTCCTAACAGTACCGCCCTCCTCTTTGCACACATGATCATGTTGCTTTGTTCTTTGTCCCTTCCCAGGACCTTGGCAATACAATTTTCTCTCTGCCTTTTCTGTGAAAAGAATAAACAGCTGTGACCTCATTTTTTTCCAACTGACCAATGTATCTATACATCCAATTCCTGCCATAATTCCTATTCTCTCCAGCCATTCTTCTCTTTTCCCTCACATGATAACTGCCTTGTTTTTTTAATTGGTATCCAATATTTTTAATTGTGTTATACAGATGTTTCTTTCCTGCGAAGTGATAGCCAAAAGCAGTAATGTGACTGCATTATATTTGATGTTGCTGTACTAGCGGTTATTCTGCAGACTGGACATTAAAAGTTGCATGATCAATCTACCCTGAATATATTTTTATGCAGGCAGCATTTTTTTTGTTGTTGTTGCGATTCATCGACAATATTGTATTTTGTATTATCCAGAAAGCATTTAACCGCACTTTGCTTTGAGATGGATGGGTTAGAATTGTGACTCTTCGAACTGGCAATGTTAGTCCTTTTGCAGCATTTTTCAAATTAGATCAATTGTCCATAGTTCTTGTCAGCAGTAATCTTTGTCTACACAGGCAGATGGAGGGGGCATATCATAACCGAATGCAATAGCAATATATTCAGATTTAAATTTAATAATTCACAGAAACTTTGCAATTCCAGGAAAGCGATTACTCTGCAGAACTACACAGCTCTTGGGTGCACACTGAGTCTAGTGCTATAAAAGGATTAGCTATTAACTTGCCTGCAACTCTATCTCATTCCGAGTTTTCTCTCAGTGGGTTTCCTCCATTCCTCACATCATCTCAAATAGGTTTATTATTACAACCCAATGTTGGTAATTTCTCTGTCCACCAGAGCTCTGCTGTGCTGGTTTGAATGGTGTGTGAGTTGGATGGAAACCAGATAAACTATTTCTCCTGTTCTTCCGCTGCCATTGAAATGGGTTGAAGAGGGTTGAGGGGAACTGCTGAAGTAACCTTGGCAAGTTGCTGCAGTGCATTTGTCAGATGGTTTACACGATGGGTAGGGTACACTGCAGGTGGAAGGAGTTCCATTTATTTATTCCTATGATGTGGACATCTTTGACAACACCAATAGTTATCGTCAATCTCTAATTGCAACTCAATTTAGGTTTATTATTGGCACATGTAGTTGAAATGCATGTGAAAAGCTTTGTTTTGCATGTTATCCAATCATACCAGATAATGCTATACATAAATATAATCGTTAAACTTAAGTTAAAATAGGTAGATCAAAGGGTAAATGCAGAGTGCAAAATATAGTTCTCATCATTATAGCATGTTTACTGAGGTACAGTGAAAAGCTTAGTTTTCCGTGCTGTCTAATCACATCACATAATACTAGATATAGATACAATCAAATGAAACTCAAGTACAAGAGGTAGAGCAAAGGAAAAATATACAGAGTGCAGAATATATTTCTCAGCATTTTAGCGCATCAGTTTCAGAGACAACGTTTAATAGGGTAGAGGTGAATCGGACATTCCCCAGCTTACGAATACGCAGCATCTGAACAAGAGTCAATCACATTAGAGAGTCAGGAATCCCATTTTGAACAAGATGGAGTAGAAGTGGTTGACTCCATTCCCCCAAAGGACTTCAGAGGACCAGATGGATTTCTATGACCATACAGTGTCTTCCTGGAGACTATTACAGAGACTGATTTGTCCTTTAAATTCCCAAAATATTAAAAAAAAACACAAGAATTTTTAATTCTGCAATTGCCTCTGAGTAAAATAATCAATACTAATACTTGGTAATATACTAATAGTCATACCAATACTCAGTAATAGTCTCCAGGAAGACACCATATGTCATAGAACTCCATCTGGTACGCTGTGTGTGATCCAGAACCATGACAACTAAGTTAACCACCGCGCTGCTGTAGCTCTTCTGCTCCAGCTGCCAATAAAATGGCTGCTCTGTCCTAGATCATGTTCAGCTGCAATAATTGTCGTTGGAGTTGCTCACGTCCAAGCAGGCAGAACGTGTTCTGTCAAATGATAACTTGCAACTTGTAGGTGGTGGAAATGCCTTGGGGTGTCAGGAGTTGGTTAATTTGTCAGTGAACCTCTTTGAAATGCAGAACAGATGCAACAGCTTCACCTGTAAGATTTTGTCAGGAGGATTTGAAGGGGAGTGTGACAAAGGCCAGATAATGAAATACTGGGCTTTATCTCCAGAGGAATGGAAAATAAGTTACAGTATCAGCAACAGGTTGTTACTGGTCTCGTTAAGTTTCTTTCACTTAACCTTTATGCTTGTCCTGCTAGTGATGTGGATTTGAGGATTGAACTAATTTGTTTTCCCTGGATCCCTTGGGTTCAATTAGCTGCAAGAACACACAAATCATTGGGCCGAGTGGTTAGGTCAGTGGCACTGAAATTTGAATGACAGTAGCATTGTCATTCTCCAACATCAAATTAATATCTATCCACAAGAAAAACAGTAAAATAATTAATGTCCTGCATAAGAGCAAGCTAAAATTATGAACAATCTGTTACATAGAAACATAGAAAATAGGTGCAAGAGGGAGAAATTTGGCCCTTCGAGCCAGCACCACCTTTTATTGTGATCATGGCTGATTGTCCCCTATCAATAACCCGTGCCTGCCTTCTCCCCATATCCCTTGACTCCACTAGCCCCTAGAGCTCTATCTAACTCTCTTTAAATCCATCCAGTGATTTGGCCTCCACTGCCCTCTGTGGCAGGGAATTCCATAAATTCACAACTCTCTGGGTGAAAACTTTTTTTCTCACCTCAGTCTTAAATGACCTCCCCTTTATTCTAAGACTGTGGCCCCTGGTTCTGGACTAGCCCAACATTGGGAACATTTTTCCTGCATCTTGTGAGCTCAAGTGTCTGAGTGTTCTAAGTAAAATGTAAAATACTGACTGTAAAAATATCTAATGTGCGTCTGATGTCGGTCACATCATTTAAAAGAAAATTATATGCATTTTATGCCTTTCACGAGCTAAGAACATCCCAAAACATCCCAAGGTTGTAGTTTTGAGGTATTGTCATAATTCAAATGTATGAAAAGCAGTCACAGATTTGTGCACCTCATGATCCCAGCATAAGAATGTGATATGGAGCAGGTCATTCTCTTCATCGATGCAGGTGATTGAGAGAGAAATATTGTCCATGGAAACAATGGATTACTCCACTGCTCTCTTCTGAAGTAGTGTGTCCACCTGCGAGCGTAGATGGGGCTGCGGTTGAGACGCACCTGGAAAGCAGGATCTTTCAGTGTGCAGTGCATTCACACTGGATTTAAGGCTAGACTTTATTTTTTTCTTAGGTAGGCACATGATAGGGAATGACTTTCTTCAGTTCCAGTCTTGTGGGATCTGGGATGGCCAAGGAGGCCAATGTGGGAGCAAAGACTCTTCCTTAGATGGGTTAGGAGCTATCTGACAGGGTGCGCAGCTGCTTGAATAGTTTGTCAGGTGGTGTGCTCCTTCATAACTTATGTGTGCTGCAGGCTCAAGATCATTATATTATCTTTAATGCTTTTTCTCCATTTTAAGTGTCATGGACCAGAGGCTCCCAAGAATCAATGAGGGTATTGCATTTCTTTAAAGGTTTTGAAACTTTAACTCTCTGTCTTGTAATCCGTTCCTATGACAGAACATAGAATAGTGTCTGCTTCACGAATCTGGCCTTAAGTGTGCAAATGTCACAGCCTGCTTAGTGCAGCTGAAATATTGAAGCTAAGTTTTCAGTGCTGGCGACATTGGCCTTGGAGGCATCATCATTGGATTGCTTTTCCCATCAGTCAGTGTGGAGGATTTTATAGAACTTTGATAGTATTTTTTTAGTGTCTAGAGGTGTCCATTATAGTTAGTCCCGATCACAGAACTATGTAGAAGGGCAGTGCGTACTCTTTTCCTCAATTGGTTCGTAGCTATACTGGCACTTGGAAGACAGTCATGAATAATATGATTCGATGCATGCCTTTGCTGAGAACTGGGTCCTGAGACATGGGAAGTGCACCATGTTTGCTAGGTGAACTTGTTTTGTTGGTGCACTTTGGTGAATGGGATATAAGGTGGTAGAGCTGCCTGCGTGCGGCGGGAGCGTCCAGGGGAGACGCGCGCGCTTTATCCACCCGCCGAACAACCATGCCAATGCGCACCGATAGGCCCAATTCACCCGACAGGGGACTGCGGTGAAGCCAAGAGGCCCAAGGAGCGGTGATGGGAGCCTCGGAGGTGGCAGTGGGAGACTTGGCGACAGCACCGGGAGTCTTGGTGGCGGTGGGGCCTCGCAGTTGATGAGGGTGGCGGGGAGGGGGGGGGGAGGGGGGGGAGGGAAAGACAACGGGGACCCGGCATGGTTGAGGGGCTCTAGTTTATAATTCTCTGCCCAGGAGATAAGTCTGTGTTTGTTTGTTCCGGTGAAGGCGCTGTGCACACGGCAACCAGCCAACAGTCGCTTGTCTTTTTCTTTTTATTTTCACTTTTAATTTCAAGTTTTTGTGTACCTTGTGTGTTCTGACGGTCGGCAGAACACACAAGGCACACAATTTCCCTCTGGGGATGAATAAAGTTTTATCATATCGTATCGTAGAGGACCTATGTCTTATAGTTCTCAAATCTCTGGATGGGTGTCAGAACCCATACCCTTCTGATTGACAATTCAATTAAATACTTTTAAGCAAACTGATATGTGTGCACTGCATAGATGAAAGGGAGGAGGTTGAAAAGGGGTTTGAGGGGTAACATTTTCACATAAACGTTAATTGGTGTCTCCAATGAGCTGCCAGGGGAGATGGTGGAGCAAGACAATAACAACATTTAAGCATCTGGGCAAGGTACTTCCATGTGCAAGGCTTAGTGGGATATGGAATTAATGAGGAAAGTGTAGATATTCAAGATGGTTGTCATAGAAGCAATGGTCGAAGGAGCTGTTCAATGCTGTATAACTATGAATCTATGGAAATCACTATTTAGTAGTAGGCAATTTATCACAACCAAATTCTGCTGATATTTATTCTCCACATGAGCAGAACTATAACCTCTCATTCTTAGCCGGTTATATTCTTTCTGTCCACCATTACCATCTGCCATCCTTAAATATTGATACTGTGTCTGCTTCAATCTGCAATCCAATCTACAATATTCCTGCTTTCCGCCTTGAACCTTTACTGTTCAATTTCGTTTTAACCCCTTTCCTGATAAGCCTTAGTTATTTGAAATTTTCACTCATCCCATTAACACCCCTCTGCAAAAGAAAACCACTCCAATTTATAATACACTTTGTCGGCAGCATCTTAGACTATTTCCACTGCCACCTTACTAAGATTTTATGTAGATTTGAAATTTGCCTAGTCCTTTTGTCCAATATGTTGGACATACACCTCATTAATCCTTCCTAATGAGCAGTCGGGGTTTATTTAGTATCTTGAATACATTCAGCTCTTCAATAGATCATAGTCAACTTGTGACCTTGTTCATATACTCACCTTTTTCCATTTTTCCCCTCAATGCATTTAGTTAAGAAAAATACATTAATCCCAGGTTTAACAATTGGAGTACATTCAATTATTGTGTGGACAAGGGACTTGTACATGCATTCCTTCCTCTAGGGTGGAGGTTTTTCTGAATTCATGGCCAAGGCACCTGGCTCTAAAATTGAAACTATATCTCTTAATCCTATATTCCACAAATTGTTCCCCCCAATCTATTATCAATTTCTATTAGTTTCTTGAAAACTTTGATCAATTTAGTTTAGTTTATTGTCACGTGTACAGAGGTACAGTGAAAAGCTTTTGTTGCAAGCTATCCAGTCAGCAGAAAGGCAATACATGATTACAATTGAGCCATTTATAGTATAGATACAAATTAAGGGAATAAGATCAGCGTGTCAGACTACCACGGCAATGGAAGAGAGGTTGGTTTGTATGATGGTCTGGGCTGCATCCACAATTCTCTACAATTCCTTATGGTCTTCGATGGAGCTGTTCCCAACCCAAGCTGTGATGCATCCTGATAAATACTTTCCATGCTGCATCTGTGGAAGCTGGTGAGAGTTCTTGGGGACTTGCCGAACCTCCTGAGCCTTCTAAGGAAGTAGAGGCATTTGTGTGCTTTCTTTGTTGTGCTTCAATATGGGTGGCCCAGGAGAAGTTGTTGGCGATATTGACTGCTAGGAATTTGAAGTTTTCAACAATCTCTACTTTGGCACCGTCAATGAAAACTGTGGTATGTGTACCGCTTTGTTTCCGGAAGAACAAATCACCTACATTCCAGAAACCTATCCTGTAGTCCTGTTTTCAGTTTGGTAAATCTACTTTGTAATCTCTCCACTGAACTGTGGTTCCAAGAATTGCTCTCAATGTTCCACCAAAATGACTAACATTCCCGCATTTGTCATATTTATTTTGTATTTGTACCTTTGTCCTAGTCTAGGGTGACCAGCAGGAGATTATTGAGCTATGCATGCATGGCAAAATGTGAATGCAGTACAGTGTGAAAGATTGCTATTGAACATTAGATAATTGCCACAATCAATCTATCTATATTACTAAAAGTCAGATCTTGACCACTTCCTGTTGTTCTGTATATTGTTTTTAGAAAAAACGTGCCACTTACGGCTGTGAATTTTGGCCATCTTACTCAGAGTCCCCCTCCGCTGCGCAGGACAAGAGGATTTTTCCCAGTGATGAAAAATAAAAGAGTTATTAGTGTTTAAAAAATGTTGAGATTCTCTCTCCTGAAGGCCATGCCCCTTCCTGAGGGACTATAAAACCCAGAAGTGTTGAGTGCCTCAGTCAGTCTCTGCAAGATGGGGGAGTAAGAGGGTCACGTCTCTCAGTCTGAGCAGTGAATAACACTGAACACATGTCTACTAAATTGTGAGTGGTTTTATTGACCTGTCAGTGCCCTTAATGTGGTTTGAAAATATAGTTTGGAAATGCTAAAGCTGTGTTGCCTTTGGTTTGGAAATACTAAAGCTGTGTTGCCTTTGGTTTGCAATAGCTAAAGCTGTGTTGCCTAGTTAAAGTTGCCTTGCCTAATTAAAGTTGCCTTGCCTAATTAAAGTTGCCTTGCCTTCTATATAATTAAAAGTCTAATCTTGACCACTTCCTCTTTGCGCTTTATATTGATTTTAGAAAAAACGCTACCACATATGGCCATCTTACTCAGTCCCCCTCCGCTCATCAGGTGTCGAGGATTTTTCCCATCGATGAAAAATAAGTTATTGTTCACGAAGAAACTGCAGCATTTCTCCAGCATTTTTGTCTATAAAAGAGTTATTAGTATTTAAAAAAATGTTGAGATTCTCTCTCCTGTCAATCATGCCATGAAGGCCACACGCCTTCTGGTGGGAGGGGGGAGGGACTATAAAACCCAAAAGTGTGGGCGTGGCTCAGTCTCTGCAAGATGGAGGAGGGAGAGATCATGACTCGCGGTCTTCAGTGGCCTTGCACCCTGCTTGAAATGGTATGAAATTGCACTTGAATTTGGTGGCCTTGCACCCTGCTAGAAGTGGTAAGAAACAGCATTTGAATTTGGTGGCATTTGTACCCTGCTTGAAATGGAATTTCAAGGAATAGCCGTGAGTCAACTGCCAGCCCAGCAGCCATGAATGAGTGAGCTGCCAGCACAACAGGCTTGAGTGACTGAGCCGCCAGCCCAAGAATCCATTCGGCCCACAATGTCCATACTAACCCTCTGGAAACCAGTCATTTCAGCCCACAACACCCATACTAGCGCTCCAGAAAGCCCCCCCCCCCCCCCCCCCCCCACTGGCCACCAATATTGGAATTGGTGGAGAGGTGGACCAGCCCTCCCGTGTGATGCTGGGACTCTTCCGGCACCCACTGTCAATCACTGGCGAGGAGAATAAAGCTGAAAGAGCGGAGTGAGCAGAGAGCAGGCTGTGTTCGCGGGCAGGGGCTGTGTTCGCGGGCGGGGGCAATGTTTGTGGGCGGAGGTGGCAGCCACCACCACGAACGTGGAGCTGCTGAATGAGTTCGGAGCCGGGTCCTGGAGCCGGTGAGTGAGTTCGGAACACACACCCCCCACCCCCCTCCACCCGTCCCACACCCCCCCATCCCACTTACCCACACCCCCCTCTCCCACACCCCCTCTCCCACATCCCCCTCTCCCACCCCCCTACCCCACACCACTCACCTTCCCCCCCTCCCCCACACCTCCACACACGCCCCCACGTCCCCCTCCTCCACACGCCCCCTATCCCGCACGCCCCCTCCCCACCCCCCTTCCACAACCCCCTCTCCCACAACCCCCTCACCTACCCCCACAACCTCCTCCACCACACCACTCCCCCTCCCCCCCTCCCCACCCCTCCCCATCCCCCAACCCCATGCACACACCCCCCCACCCTCTCCCATGCCTCCCCTCACCCGCCTTCAATCCCGACTACGGGTGCTGTCTGCATGGAGTTTGTACGTTCTTCCTGTGACCACATGGGTTTTCTTCAAGATCGCCAGTTTCCTCCCATACTCCAAAGACATACAAGTTTGTATATTAATTGGCTTGGTGTATATGTAAATTGTTCCTGGAGTGTGTATGATAGTGTTAATGTCCGGGGATCGCTGGTCGGTGCGGACTCAGTGGGCCAAAGGGCCTGTTTCTGCATTGTACCTCTAAACTAAACTAAAAAAACTATACTCATTTGCTATACCATTAAAAAATCTATACTCATTTGGTATACCATTCTACCTATTTTTCCAATTGTCTCAAGCCTATTCCCTTCCACAATGCGTGCTCACTTAATACAAAACAAAATTACCTCTTTCCATATATAACATTCAGGATAAATGGTCAGTATCTAATTCTTGCAACTTTCTTGTATTCAATGCAAAATGTGCAATGGTTGGTAGATTGCATTCTCTGGGATTTCTAACAGGGAATAGTGGCACCAATAGTCCAACCAACCTCTGAGAACACTTCATCTCCTCCACCACTTAATAGATTGGAGGGAAGAATAGGTGAAAGGCACCTATAAAAATGCAATTATTTATTTTAGTAAATAGCTCCCTTGTAATATACCATATGGACATCAAAACATGTTTAGACTGAAAATAGACACAAAATGCTGGAGTAACTCGGGACAGGCAACGTTTCTGGAGAAAAGGAATAGGTGTTGTTTCGGATCAAGACCCTTCTTCAGACATGACTAAGACATGTTTCTTCTCTCCTAAACATGTAGGTCGATGGGTTGCATTTTGTATGAGATGTGCTGCTTGCATCAAGCATTCACTGGTCACAACTTCATGTCAATTGTTTTGAAGATCGTGGAAGGTGAGGCTCCATCACTGCCAGATCAGTTCTCCAGAAATCTCAATGCAATCATGACAAGGTAAGAGTGTCTTCAGTTGTCAGTAGTGCCCTGGAAGTCATGGTGGGGATGATGCTGTTGATCACAAAGAAGGCTTGGCTTATCCCCTCTGGGGTGTCACTGTGGTGCATCTGGTACAGCTGCTGCCTCACAGCTCCAGCAACTAGGGTTCAGTCCAGTCCTTGGGTACTATCTGTGTGCTGTTTGCACATTCTCTCTGGGACCATGTGGATTTCCTCTTTGGTTTCCCCACAGCAGACCAAAAGTGTGCAGCTTGGTAGATCAATTGGTCACTGTAAATTGCCCCTTGTGTGTAGCTTAGTAGCCGAATCTGGCAAAGGGGAGGGGTATGGGTGTGGGACTTAATGGGAACACGTGGAGAATAAAGGGTAGGATTAGTGTAAAAATGGTTGATTGATGGTTGGCACGGGCTCAATAGGCCGAAGGGCCTGTTTCCATGCTGTGCCTCTCCATGACTCTATGATTCAAACGGTTTATTTGTGGCAAGAACAATTCCTTTTGACACTTTTTGGTATTGGGTATCAGTGCATAAGCAACCCCTCTGCCAGGAGATGTGATGACCAGCAAATCACATTGAAATGTTCTCACAGACGTCAAAACTAAAAGGAAAGAGTTCAATTTTCAGCATATATTTTAAATACTTTACAGGGTGTGAAATTAAAAAAGGGGAACACTGGTAAATATAATTTAGTGTCTGGAATATTGTAAGACATGGTAAAAATATTTTGTAACATTTTTCTCATAAATTTTGTATTACACACATTAAATTGGTTAGTTTTCTCTCAATGCAGTTTTCTAACCGGTGATTATAAGTATTTGATTCAAAACCCAGATCTTGTGAAACAAAGTTTAAGATTTTCAGGACATGTACCTAGGTACATTGACCTACTTTGGTTTGCATACAACCTTGGCAGTACACAAGTGTCACCACGTTTTGGTTGCAACTAAGTAGTCTTTTCCACAGCCCGTCACCGCACGTGGCAGCAGGTCTCCCCCCTGCTGGGCCCCCCTCACTCTCGGACCCCTACCCCCCCCTCGCTCACGGACCCCCCCCACGTTCTTGGTCCCCTCTCACTCTCGGTCCCACCTCTTTCTCGGTCCCCCCCACTCTCAGTCCCCCCCTCACTCTCGGTCCCCCCCCCCCCTGTTCTCGGTCCCCCTCCCCGCTCGCTCTCGTCCGTGTGGTTTCCGTTGATGCCAGTAGGTCAGTGCAGATTCTGAGTCTGTGGTGGGTAAGCCACTTTCACCGGAGGGTCCTCTGTCATCAGTCCGTAGCAGGTGAGCCTCTGTCATCTGACCAAGGCGACAGGATCCTCTGTCGTCAAAGGGGCTGAATCACTGTCAGCAACTTAATGATTTCTGCATTAAACTACTGGATTGTCCCCATTTTCATGGAATAACAACAGTGAGTTGTGACGGCTCTCCTTCCTTAGAACCACAAAATCCACTTCAATACAATGTAAGCTTGATGGTACAGCTGCTTATTCTCCACCAATGCATGGTACTTTTTTTCAGCATGTTACAGAAGAATCCATCACATCGACCATCAGCTGCAGAAATTCTGAAAATTCCATATATAGATCTACAGTTGCAGGTATTAAAAATAACCCCCTCATTAATAATCCACACAATACTCACCTTCCAGGTACTTCATCAATTGCAATTGCAGAGATAATAGATGTTTAAAGTGTAGCTAGATAAGCACTTGAGAGATAGAAATTAGATTTGTGATTGAAGTAGGTAAGGAAAGAGAAAGCAAGATACGTGAAGATGTCAGCTAGGCTTGAGCAGGGGAGGCAGAAGGAAGATTTAAAGGTAGTGAATAAAATTATGCGAAACACTATTATTGTGACATGTATCGTGGTACAGTGAAAAGCTTTGTTTTTCAAATCAGATAATATAAATGCAATCAAGCCAAACTTAAGTACAATAGGTGGAGCAATGGGGAAGAAACAGAATGCAGAATATACTTCTCAGCATTGTAGCGCATCAGTTCCAGAGCCAAAGTCCAACATTTGCAATGTGGTTGAGATGAATGGGACAGTATCCTAGCCTATGGAAAGACCATACAGTAAACCTGATAATAGAGGGGAAGAACCTGTTCCTGAGTCTGACGGTGCATGCTTTCAAGCTTGTGTGTCTTCTGCCTGTAAGAGCAGAAGGAATGACCATGGTGAGTCAGGTATTTGATTATATTGCCTTATGAAGTGTGGATAGAGTACAGGCACGTGCCGTGAGTAATTACTCAGCGTAGCCACTCGGTCCGCTTTAAAAAAAAATTAAACCGCGCATGCGCAGATTATTCTCTCCGTTAAATAAATAAATAAATGAAAACAGTGACGTTTCAATTTGCCCAAGGCTTCCTCGTCCTAGACCAATTGTGGGAACATTTCCTTTCACAGCGTGTGGAGAGTCTGTGCCAGGGGTAAAGTTGTGGGGAGGGCACAAGTGTTGACAAGGAAGGGGTCGGGGATACTGCCAATAACTCACTCACTCACCGCTACCGCAGCTCTCCGGGCGCGAAGCCACGCACTGTGTCTGGGGATAGAAGCAGCTCAGGGAGCGGCCACCGGGACCCGACAGCAGAACTGGCCGCCACTTCAGCGCCTTCTGCCGGCCCGCTCACCTCTGGCAGTGCTCTCCGTCAGAACACCTGTCACCTGCCGTTCGCCGACTTCGCTCAAGTCAGCGGCTTCCTGCAAATCCTTAAATTCCCACAGCCGAGTAACCTCAAGCGGCAGGAGAGAGGTTTTTAGACAGAGAGCTGCCAGAGGTGAGCGGGGACCGGCAGAAGGAGCTAAGGTGGCGGCTGGTTCCGCTGTCCGGCCCGGCGGCCGCTCAGCCACCCGAACTACTTCTCTCTCTTCCCCCCCCCAGGCCTCAATGCGGTGGCATTGCACACCTCTGTGCAAGGAACGTCGCAAGTGGATGCTCCAGACCCCTCATTCATAACATTCGTGCCCTCCCCGCAACATTACGCCGGGCCAGACTCCCCAAACGCTGTGAAAGGAGCGCTCCCCCCACCCACACACCCCGGGAAATACGGTATTAAAAACCATAAACACAAAATGTACTTACCACATTATTGGTACACGACAAACCATAGTTGAAAACCCCGCCAAGAAACTTGCGCTGCGCATGCGCAGTAGACCGATGCGCATGCGCAGTGCAGCAAAGGCAGAATTTCTGCTGCCTTCAGCCCAGCTTGAAACTGACGGCTTCAGGCAGCGCTGACGGCACGTGGGCTGCACAGAGCTTCCCGTGTTACAAGCGCTGTGGATGAAAGGCACGGAGAATTATGCCTACCTAAGAGATCGGTCTCTTACATAGGCATAATTCTCCCATGCCTTTATTTATATTTAGATATTACTATGTTGTAATTTTAGTCAGGGTAGGCAGTGCCTACCTTGCCTACCCTGACGGCACATGCCTGATAGAGTAACTGGTAGGGAATCTGGTCTGTGTGATGGACTAGACTACATCCACAACTTATTGCAAATTGTTCTGGTCTTAGCCAGAGCCATTCACAAACCAAGCTGCAATACAACCCTACAAGAAAAAGACTTGGTTCTGGAGTAACTCAGCAGGTCAGGCTCACATGGATAGGAGTCGATTTGGATTGAAAGTGGGGGTTGGGGAGGAGAAGACTGGAAGAGAGGTGGGGGTGAGACAAAATCTAATAAGCGCTGGGTGGATCAATAAGAATGTGGAACCTCTTCCCACAAGAGGTGCTGCGGTGAATAGTATAGATGCATTTGTGGGGAAGCTAGATGAGGGGTAAGGCACTAGAATGTTATTGTAAAAAAGAAGTATGGGAGAAAGCTGTAATGAGGCATACACATATGACCTACGACTGAATGGCCTACTTGTATAATATTCTAAAATACTCCTACTTTGGTATGAGTGCTATATCTCAAAACCACGTCATTTTCAAATCTGACCCGTCTGATTTTGACCTTGACATTGAAAGACACAGTTTTTGATTACTCTGCACTCCTTTTCAATTTTCTTCCTTCAGCCCACACGGTATTTGGTCCCTGATGGAGCAGCAAGTCTGCACCTCGAGCTCAATCAAATGCCTGGTATTTCTCAACACCGTTCCCCAGCTCTGGGAGGGCAATCCCCCACATCTGCCACACAGATCCTCTTTTGGGATTGAGAGCTTTCTTACTGCACAATTTTCTTTTAACTTACTCTGCCAAATCCCCTTTCAGAGATGTAAATCTCGAGACATAGATTGCGCATCAAGATTAAAGGGCTTATGGGAAATAAAACTTCAAGTGGTAGGCGTCTGGGATTTACCACCTGAAATGCTGGTGCAGGTGGAATTCCAAAATATAGTTATAAACTCCTTGGATGGGCACTTGATATGGTATTATCTAGAAGGCTGTGGAATAGAATTAGTCTTAACAGTTTTTTATCAGCCAGCTTTGAGAGAATAGGTGGAATGACCTCCTGACATAAATCTCCGAGATGTTAACACTGTTCAATTCATAATGTGGGATAAAATGAAACGGCTTTTGGCATTTCTAAAACCCTCATTCTCATTATGTCAAAGAATGTAATTAATAACCACATAAATATGTGAAGGGGACAGCTTTAGACCTTTTTATCGACAGGCTAGGAAGTGTTACAAGATCCTCATCCATTTACTAGCAGTTAAAGAGATGGGGAAACCACAAGAATAAAAACTTGACTGGTGTCATTGATACTGTCAAACAAATCTCTAAAATACATTCAGTTTTGTCAGTTTCTCCAGTTACTGACAGGACCTGTCATGTCAAGCAGTGATAGGAGTGTCATCGACCTGAAGATTTAATGACAGGACCAAAATTGGTCGACTGTGATAGATTGGTGATTGGATCTCAGAATTTATATTAAAGTAGCACTAGATTTTCTTCTGCAAGAATAATCTACACTCTGTCAATTGTAAGTGAAAACATATTGTTAGAGAGTACATACATTATATTTCACATGCTAGCAGAGAACAACAGCTTTTCTTATAGACATTCCTTTTATTTAATGAGTTGTGAGTGAGGCTGGTGATGGTAAAGTCTGCATCAATTTCACCAATCTGATTGCCATCATAAGCATGGTGATCTGCCTTATTCCATTGCTACAAATGAGGTTCATCCTTGTGCTTTGAGTTTCCTGTTTTGTCCCAGTGATGTATTTTCAGACTGGTTATATCCCTAACCAGCCTGAAGAAGGGTCTCGACCTGAAACGTCACCCATCCTTCTCTCCAGAGATGCTGCCTGTCCCACTGAGGTACTCCAGCTTTTTGTGTCTATCTTCAGTTTAAACCAGCATCTGCATTTCCTTCTTATACATTTTGTCTGCTCCACTGCAAAATCTCCTCAAGGTATGTCTACTTTGAAGAAGTTCTCCTCCTCTGTTGGAGTTATGCAACATCCTCTCTCGCTGCTCCCCCTCTATGATTCCTGCTGCCCTCCGACTCTACAACCACGTTATAACCCAGACTCGCTACCACATCCACGTGTGTTTTCTCGGTGCTTGCCTGCGCCGCAATCTTCTACCTCAGGGATTCCAGCTCTGGTCCCAGACATCCTTCTTTATCGTTCTTTATCTCTCCACATCACTGTCTTTATCTCTCGTTTCCCTTATCCCTAACCAGTCTGAAGAAGGGTCTCAACCCAAAATGTCACCCATTCCTTCTCTCCAGAGATGCTGCCCGTCCCTCTGAGTTACTCCAGCTTTCTGTGTCTATCATGATTTGTGATTTAGGGGAAAGCTTGTGGACCAAGGGTTTCTATGTGCTTGCTTTCCTTTGTCTGGTTTCCCTGCTACGGGGATGTTTTGAAAAAGCCTTGCAGTTGTGAAGGAGGAAGTGAATGCTTCAAAGGAAAACCTTGTTTTCAATGGTTTCATATTTTAATGATCAGTCTAGAAATAAAAAGAAATACTACAGATGGTGGAAATATGAAACAAGAAGAAAAATGGTGGAAAAACGTAGGATGGAGAATTTATGGAAAGAGAAATAATGCAGGTTGAAGATTCTTGAATTCCCAGCTTTTAATTATTTACACACAATTGCTTGTAGCTTTATTTGTTTGATATTTCTTGGATTTCGTTGGATTCCTCTATATTTGCCTTTGCATTGCATGAATATTGAAAGCATTGTCATATCATGTTTTAATTATTGTTTTTCCTCTGTTATAAATTGCAGAACATAAAAAGCAAGTTCTCAAACATATCCATGAAAGACAAAATGATAAGCTCCCAAAAAGATGCTCTACAAATAAAGAAAGCCTTGTAAGTAAGAACTCATACATTTGATGTCAATGGTAGCCTTCATTGTTCTAATACTGAAGCCTGAAGACACATTATACGGTGGGGTGGGCAGAACGCACTAGGGCAATCAAAACATATCAAGGAAATGGGTTTGAAGTCAATGATGGGTAGTGGATGTTGGAATGACAGCAGATAGACTGGATGCTTTGAGGGACAATGGGAGCATTGAGGTGTGGTGGTTGGAGGTATCGGGGCTCCTAGTTATTCAAGTGCTCTGTTGTTGTTGTTGGAGGTGGAGATTGAGAACTGCTGCTCCCAGATGCAGCAGCATAGTGCATCCTCACATCTGCATGGTGTTTGCATGATCCCTCTGTTATTTAATGGCTTTTCCTTGTGTGCTCACTTATCCTCTGATGTCTCATATTTGTTGGAATTGGTGGCTAATCGGCCACTCTCATGTGTAGCTGGGTAGTAATGTCTGGAAGGCAATTGATGGGAGTGAAAGGAGAATAGAATGGGATTTGTACAAATTAGTGGTTGATGATTGGCGTGGATTCATATGTACCTGCACTCCTCTGCTCTGCAACACTCCCCAGAGCCCTGTCATGCACTGTGTAAGTACTGCCCTGGTTTGACTTCTCAAAATGCAACACCTTGCACTTATCTCTATTAAACTTCCTTAATCATTCCTCAGTCCAACTGATCAAGATCCTGCTACAATTTTTGCTAACCATCTTCGCTATCTAGGATGCCACCCAGTTTCATGTCATCTGCAAACTTGCTAATCATGCCTCATACCTTCTCATCCAAACTGCTGATATGAACCACAAACGGACAAGGGACCAGCACTGATGTCTGAGGCACACCACTTGTCACAGGCCTTCAGTCCAAAAAACAACTGTCCACCATCCCTCTGTGCTTTCTTCCATGAAGCTAATTGTCTGTGCATTCTCCCTGCTATCTAACATTCCAGAGCAGACTACCATGCAATACCTTATCAAGTGCCTTGCTGGTCTATGTAGATGTCTATGGCTTTGCCCTGATCAATCGTTTTATATACTTCCTCAAAAAAACTCAGATTGACGAGGTATGGTCTCCCACGTACAAAACCATGCGGACTATCCCTAATTAGCCCCCGTATATTCAAATGCATATTTATCTTATCCCTCAGAATACTCTCCAGTAACTTGCCTACCACAGACGATAGACTCTCTGTGAAGATGAATAGTGAAGGGAAACAAGACAGTTGAAATCGACAGATTACAGAAAACATATCGGAAAGGCATTTTGTCCATATCTATTTAGCCAGCAGATTTTTGTAATCTTAGGTGGCCGAGGCACGATTTAGTGTAAACATATCTGAGGTCAGATTATAATATTCAAATGACCACTCCGCTTGTTGGAGAGGATTAACCTTTGAAATCCCACTGACATTTGATGAAACTGGAAAGGCCGATTGAGGTTTACGTTTCAGAATCCAATCCAAATTCTCTGTTTCTACGAATTGCAAAATTCCTTCTAATTTCAATGATCAAACTGTCATACTAAATGAGAACAACTGCAACCTGAGATATTATCAAGAACTTGAAAGTGGTTATCTATAAAACAGGGCCATAACTAAATTGTGGGATTTAAATGCTTCATTACTGAATATTGAATAGCTGGGAGTCATTACAGAAAGGGTCTTAGATATTTCAATGGGTGTCAGGGAGTGCATGGCTACCAGGAGTTGATTAACGTTGAGATCGGCTATTGCAAGTTATCAGTCAAGCTCTATCCTACGCTGTTCATAGTCTGTGTGTTTCACACACATATTTAAACCTGTCACCCTTTGGCACTTTTAATTTATCCTGCTAATCCTTGTGATTTATAGAATTGCCTGCTTCTAAGTACTACATTTAATGTGTAGCCAATAATATGTTACAATGTCAATCCATTGTTCAGCGTGTGAGTGGTATGAAAGATTGTAAAGGCAATGAGAGTTCTCTGGGCCAGAGGCTCATACCCTGAGGGTGATGTACTCTGACTAATAGAATCTGTGCTGCCTGATATAAATTATACATTATTTTTGACTGTGACTGGTTTGGTAACCCTCTTGCCTCCAAATTAGGAGTTTGTGGATTCAAATCCCCCTTTAGCAATGAGAGAGTAGAAAGTGTGGAAGTGTGCTATGTTATAGGTGCTGCCCTTAGTGTGAGATATTACATTGAAGCTACATATGCTCTTTCAGTTGGAGATAAAGGGACCCATGGCGCTACTTCAAAAAGGTCAGGGCTGTTCTCCTTGGTATTCTGGGGAATATTCACTCCTGACTTTCATTACTAAACCGAAGAAAGGTTGGCCATTATTACTGTGGTGATTGTGGGAATTTGCCAAGTGTAACTTGGCCGATGCATTTCCTACCTCGTATAGCTACTACACCTCAGGTTTTGTCAAATCCTTTGAAAGGGCTGGATTCTCTCTCTTACTATTTTTATTATATTGATTTGAATATTGCACAAAATTTATTGATATCCCTTGGTCTTAATCCCTTACCAATGTTGAGGTAAGGAATGTACACCATTATTAAAATAGATTCTCATCTCAAAAACAGTTCACTTTTTATTGGAATCATTACATCTTGTGAGACAAGAAGTAATTTTCAAGAATTCTTCTTTGATGCACTTTTGGTATTATGGAGTTTACTGACGGTATGTTGCAGTCTAAAGGTAGAATAATTGTTGTTACGCAAGCAATTAATTAGTGTTTGAATGTTCTAGAACACGCCGATACCTAGAAGACATTAGATGAGAAATCATTAACGGGGTGAGAAATCAAAAGAACCTTTAGTTGTGGTCTAAGATATTTTCATGCTTGTATTCAAATCCTCGTAAAATAAATACTGACATATCTTTTCTTGCTAATTGGCTGTGCATCTGAATTTCATTTCGGAGTCACGTGAGTGACTTCGTGAAGAGCCCGCCGGCGCGCATGCTCGGCATATCGTCGTACCGCGTTGCTGCGACGGCTGGCGGTGGAGCGCGCTCCTCGCCAGCCCTTCAGAAGGGGCCACGGAGGTAAGTATTCTACCTTTAGTTGGTGGTCCTTGTTGTTGGTTTTGTCTTGCAGCAAGGACATGGATGGGAGTTCCAAGGGCCGGAGGACGTCAGGACGAGTTCGCCGGTCAACAGTTCCGGGGCCTTTACCATTGGCAGTACCTGCATCGCAGGCCGGGACTCAGGCGGAGATGTGGGTAAGCCCTGTGTTCACAGGTCCAGATCCGCCAGCACACCACAGCTCGGAGGAGTTCGACGAGGAGGAGTGTGGTGTGCCGCCAGAGCAGGGGGACCCTGCCATGGCAGTCAGGTCGTCAGTGAGCTCGCTGGCGACCTCGAGCAGGGTGCGTGCGGCTGCACGGCCCGTTCCACTCAGCCCTCCGAGTAGGGGAAGGGCAGGAGCCCAGAAGCCTAACCCTACCAGGGCTAAGGCATTGCCTGACACGGAGGAGCGGTCAGGTTCCAGGGAGAGACCCGGGGCGGCTGTGAGGTCCAGCCGGCACACCCCGACTCTCGACGCCGGGACGGGTCGGTCGAGTCGGGTCTCGTCACGGTCGCCGAGCCCCCCATGGATGGGTGGGCGAGACCATGCGTCGGCAACGTCCACGATGTGGGCAGCCGGCAAGACTGCGCGGGCCCCAGGCAGCCATGCTTCGGCTGGTGCCGACACCTCGCCGCAAGTGCCCTTAGTGGCAGCGGCTTCAGCTCCCGCTAAACGGAGGCGGTTGAACACGCCCGCGCAGGAATCGCGCAGTTCGCCTCGGCGGCTGTTAGCGACAACTACCGGCACCGGCAGGGCCTCGATGAGGTGCGGGCCGATGACCGGAGCCCGGTTTTCTTTTCAGAGCCGGAGGACTCCGACCACCTGAGTGTTCAGGGTGAAGGGCGTATTGACCGTATGGAGCGGCTGCTGGAGCTCCTGCTTCAACGTCAACACCAGCAGGGCAGCAACAGGCACAGGGCGTCTTCACAAACATCTACTATCAGCCTGGAGCAGCAGGAAGAAGTCCTCATCCAGGCAATGAGCCGTCACAAGGCTCCATTCAATTGCAACTCCCTCAACGTGCCTGTGGTCAATACGCCGATATGGGGCAACATCAGTGCGGCTATCCGTCAACAGGAGGTAAAACTGCAGCGGATCCTGAAGCTCCTCACGGCCGGTATTACCGCCTTTGTGCGGTCGGTGGACGGGGACGAATTGAATTTGGATCAGGGAGATGCCCTGGCCCTCCTATGCGCGACCCAGCACGAAATTAACGGGTTTCGCAAAACCAGCATCCGCCCAGCGCTCAATCCAAAGTTTGCAGGAGTGTGCAAACCACCGCCGCCGCCCCCGCCCCATCAGCTCTTTGGGAAGGACCTCTCGAAGAGAGTCAAAGAGCTTGACGAGCAAGCCAAAACGGTGGGGATCATGCGCCCTCAGAGTGCCCCCACACCGTCAGGCTCAAAGTCTCCATACATTCGATCACGAGGGTCTGCCAGTACCTCGACGAGGACCCACCCTCAAGCTCCACAACGACAGCAACATCAGACCCAGCACCAGGGGTCTTTTTTAGGACAGGGTCGGCAGAGACCCTGGTGGAAAACGAAGACGCCGCGCACTCAAGCCAACCCAGCACCTCCACGTCCACACACGCGTGTCAAGGACCGCCGGTAACCACGGAGGTGAGGGGGTCTGGTTCTCTCTTTTCTCTCTGTTTAACTTCACATGTTGGTGGTCACCTTCGGTGGTTTTTGGGTGCATGAGGTAATTTCACTGGTGACGAGTATGTGTTGCAGAATATTCAGGGGCATAAAATTGAGTTTATTAATGGCGACATTCCTCCATCCCAGCACATGCCCGCTCGAACATTTAAAATTATCTGCTGCAGAACAGGCAGCCGGCTATAAGGAATTGTTAAGTCTTGAGCAAAGGAGTGATTAAGAGAGTGGTGCATGAACCAGTTGAATTTGTTTCGAACATATTCACCAGACCTAAGAAGGATGGAAGTTGTCGTGTCATTATTGATCTAACCTGTTTGAATACTTTTGTAACATATTCTCATTTTAAAATGGATACGTTGAAACAACCAAATCATTGATTTCTCATGGTTGCTTTATGGCATGCATCGATTTAAAAGACGCATATTATTCCGTATCCGTCCAGAAATGTGACAGAAGGTTTTAAAATTCATCTGGATGGGGCAACTCTGGCAGTACAAGGCTTTGCCTAATGGGCTCACCATAGCCCTAGATTGTTCACTAAATTAGTGAAGCCAATTATGGCTTATTTGAGACAACGACACCATATAGTATGGCCTATTTAGATGATGTCTTAATTGTGGGCCACACCCTGGAATTGGCTGAACAGGGTGTTGCAGCTGCTGTCAATATATTTCAACAATTGGGGTTTATTGTCCATCCAGAGAAATCAAAGTTCTACCCTGCCCAGGTGATTAATTACCTAGGGTTCATGGTGAACTCTATAAGCATGAGGGTTACCATTCCAATTAACAAGATTGAGGAGGTTACCCAGGTGTGTCAAGATTTAATCCGCACCAATATACCATCGATTCGGCACTTAGCTACAATAATTGGGAAGCTGGTAGCTTTGTTTTCGGCAGCGCGATATGGACCTTTGCATTATCAGAATTTGCAAAGAGCTAAAATTGCTGCGTTAAAACAGAACGCTGGTCATTATGATCGGTCCATGCAGCTGCCGCCCGAAGCGATAAATGAGTTGCAATGGTGGGTGTGTCACATTAGCAACTCATTCAAGCCTATTAGGGAGGCTAATCCGGTGGTATATTTGCAAACTGATGCAAGCTCCAATGGTTGGGGATCCACGAATAATTGCTCTAGTTGTGGTGGCAGATGGGACACCCTTGAATCAACAATGTTGTTAACTCAAGGGATTAACTATTTGGAGTTGCTGGCAGCATTCCACGGACTTCGTGCGTATTGTTCCAAGCTTGTTGGAGCACATGTCCGTCTCCAAATAGACAACACCACAGCAGTAGCATATTTAAACCATATGGGTGGTACCAGGCCAGTTTCGTGTGACAAATTGGCAAACTCAATTTGGCTCTGGTGTGTTCAAAGAGACATTTGGATTTCAGCTACCTATTTGCCAGGTGAGCTTAATACTGTGGCGGACACCAGGTCACGCAAATTTAATGACAATATTGAATGGATGTTGCATCCTGAGATCTTTTCTAAAGTCACAGCCAAATTTGGTAAACCGGACATTGACCTCTTTGCGTCACGGTGGAACCATCAGGTACCAACCTACGTTTCATGGGAACCAGATCCTGGGGCAATAGCGCTAGATGCATTCTCGCTGGACTGGGGGAAGTGGTTTTTCTATGCCTTCCCCCCATTTTGCCTCATCAGTCGGGTATTGGGAAAGATTCAGGCAGATGCTGCCAAGGGTATCCTTATTATACCCGACTGGCCCACACAGCCTTGGTATCCGGTGGTCTTTGACATGCTCAACGAACCTTGGGTCCTTTTGAAGGGTTGCCCACAATTGGTTACTCACCCTGTCTCAGGGGAGCCGCATCCCTGCCATGGCTATTTAAATTTGTTGGCTTGCAGGTTCTGAACAGGCCGTTAGTCCAATACGGCCTCTCGGCTCGGACCATGGATACCACCGGGGCGTCGTGTCGAGAGTCTACAAGGCGAAGATACCGCTCGCATATTAAGAAGTGGGAAGCCTACTGCAGCCGCTCTCGCATCACGTACGATGACGTGACAACAACCGACGTCCTGGAATTCCTCGCGGGGTTGCACCATGATGAACACTTAAGTTACAGTGCCATCAACAGCGCCAGAAGTGCGCTATCATTCTACCTCAGTTTGGAGGTAGGATCCAACAGGCTAGTGTCCAGACTAATGCGGGGTATATTCAATATGAATCCGCCTACACCACGCTATAATATCACCTGGGATGTCAGGGACGTATTAACCCTGCTCAGGACGTGGTCACCCATGGAAGGGCTCCAACTGGACCAATGCACCATGAAGCTGGTGATGTTACTAGCGCTGACTTCAGCTCAGAGGGTACAGACACTACACAAACTTTGTGTCGACAGAATGACGTCTACCCCCACAGAAGTAGTCTTTTTCATTGACGAGCTACTAAAGCAGCATAGACCTGGGTGCACAGGGCTGCAGCTGAAGTTCCCGGCATACCCCGCAGATGCTAGGCTATGTGTAGCCTCACATATCCGCCACTATGTCAAGGTGACGGCACGCATCAGAGGAATGGAGAGATACCTGCTTGTCACTCATAAGAGACCTCATCATCGAGTGACAGTCCAGACGATATCCATGTGGCTTCCAGTCGTCTTGGGTAAGTCAGGTATCGACACTAATGTGTTCAAGTCTCTTTCCACCAGGGCTGCATCGACGTCAAGGGCGAGGGTCATGGAGGTGCCCATGGACCAAATTCTTGCCACAGCAGGATGGGCTAATGAAGCTGTGTTCCAGCGTTTTTATAACAAGCCTGTTGCTGCTCCTCTACAGTTCGCAGAAGCCGTGCTGAATGCAGGTCACGAACGTGGAGATGTCCCCGCATGAGGGGTTTTGATTTGTTGTTAATAACTCTGCTCTTGTTTTGCAGTATGAACTATTGAGCAAGTTTGTTCCTCCCATCCATCCCTGGTAGTGGTGTGTCAGCATGGACGTGGTCCAGGGCGTGTAATCACAGAAGCTTTGAAGTCTTCACGAAGTCACTCGCGTGACTCCGAAATGAAATAGTAAGATTGAACGAGAACTTACCAGTTCGAAGGTTGATCTTTATTTTATGAGGAGTCGAAGTGAGGGATTTCGTGCCCTCCTCGCCCAACCCTCAATCACCTTCATCTGGTAATCTTAGTCACTTCAATCTTACTATGCGAAGTCATTTCTTTGTTGGTTTCTGTGATTCCACGCCGCTACTTTGAAGTATGTCGAGCATGCGCGCCGGCGGGCTCTTCACGAAATCCCTCACTTCGACTCCTCATAAAATAAAGATCAACCTTCGAACTGGTAAGTTCTCGTTCAATCTTACTATTCTCCCGTACAAAGGCTTATGTACAAGTCACTTAACTCCAGTTGACTGGAGTTAAGTGACTTTCAACTTTCTCAGTTTGCCTGGAGACACGAGACTGCTGATGCTGGAATCGTGAACAAAACACAAATTGCTGGAGGAACTCAACCTGCCAGGCAGTATCTGGGGAGGAAATGGAAAGGTAATGTTTCACGTGGCACCCTTCTTCAGACTGATGACCCCTAGTTATTACATATTTCAATATTCTGCACTAAAGCCTCGGCATTTCTCTTTAAACGTCTAAATTTCCCCTCATCAGAAACCTGCCTACCCTCTCCATCCTGATGTTATCCAGTGTAAAGTCGTAATTGCAGCCCTTATATAATTAGCTAGAGCACTGGTCCTAGCTCAATTTTCTATCTACATCTAGGTTCCTGCCTGAAAGTAGAGGTATGTGGATTGATATAATCAATATATAACAGTTACCAGATATAATATTAAGAGTAGAACAGCTCCTTCTTGCGTAAACATGACTGATTGTGTGCAACCATAATAAAATTCATCCAATTGATTCATTTCAGGTTAGGTAAGAGGGAGGTATAGTGAGACCTGGGTGTCCTTGTGCACCAGTCTCTGAAAGTTGGCGTGCAGGTACAGCAGGCAGTGAAGAAAGTTAATCGAATGTTGGCCTTCATAACAAGAGGATTTCAGTACAGGAGTAAAGAGGTTCTTCTGCAGTTGTACAGGGCTCTGGTCAGACCACATCTGGAGTATTGTGAACAGTTTTGGTCTCCTAATTTGAGGAAGGACATCCTTGTGATAATAATAATAACAATAATATCTTTTATTGTCATTACACATAAGTGCAACGAGATTTGGTTTGCAACTTCGAGATTTTGGTTAGCAACCCTCGAGAACAAAGTTTGTAAAAACGAACATTTGACGATAGAGGCAGTGCAGCATAGGTTCACGAGATTGATCCCTGGGATGGCGGGACTGTCATATGAGAAAAGATTGAAAAGACTCGGCTTGTGTTCACTGGAGTTTAGAAGGATGAGGGGGTATCTTATAGAAACATATAAAATTATACAAGGACTAGACAAGCTAGATGCAGGAAAAATATTCCCAATGAACCAGGGGCCACAGTCTTAGAATAAAGGGGAGGACATTTAAGACTGAGGTGAGAAAAAACTTTTTTACCCAGAGAGTTGTGAATTTATGGAATTCCCTGCCACAGAGGGCAGTGGAAGCCAAATCACTGAATGGATTTAAGAGAGAGTACACAAAAGGCTGGAGAAACTCAGTGGGTGCAGCAGCATCTAAGGAGCGAAGGAGATAGGCGACGTTTCGGGTCGAGACCCTTCTTCAGACTTCAGACTTCAGAGAGAGTTGGATAGAGCTCTAGGGGCTAGTGGAGTCAAGGGATATGGCGAGAAGGCAGGCACGGGTTATTGATAGCGGACGATCAGCCATGATCACAATGAATGGCGGTGCTGGCTCGAAGGGCCGAATGGCCTCCTCCTGCACCTATTTTCTTTATTTCTATGTTTCTATGTTTCAGTTACTGAATTACAGTTACAGTGTATTCACGGCAGCACTTGATGGATTTTGAATAGTAAGGGAATCGAGTGATATAGATTCAATGCAGAATAGTGGCACTAAGGTAAAATAAGGTTGACGCCTGAAATAAGAGGATATAGTTAAGGGAGAATGTCAAAAAGATTGGGTAAACATTAAACCAATTTGATTGGGTAGGCACAGACAGAGGAAGACGTTTGATCGCTATTGTTAAATGGGCTGCTGAATGTACTCTTCACGGCACACTTGGTCTCATGGACCATGTGATTATTGAGAAATGAGTGCAGCTGGTGGCTGATATTCTTGCCTGTGTTCAAACTTACAACCAGAGAAGAATGTCTTGTTCCTAAAGACCTTTTCAGCTTTGGAAGAGCCCATTACATGTCGTAAATATAATAGGAGTTCCATGAGAAGCTACTTCTCATGGAGAAAGGCAGAGAAGTGCATGGTTGAGGTGATGAGCATTGATGCATGTGAGGAGAAGGTAAGCACATAGCAGAGAGAGGAGTAAAAGGAGTGGAGCGTCAACAGGGTTGAGGCCTCGGCGATGGTGAAGCCTCGCCGTGGTGATGATGCCTCGTGGGTTGACCCGTGATCAACAGTTGAATGCATGAAGGACCACCGTGAGGGGTGAGGGGAGGGGAAGAACAATGGAGGATACGGCGTGTGAGGGACCTCCATGAGGGGGGAGGGGAAGAACAATGTCGGACCCAGCATGGAGGACCACCGTGGGGGAGGTGGGGGGAGAACAAAGGATAATTTGGGACCTGGCGTGGGGGAACCACTGTGGGGAGGGGGGGGGGGGGGGGGGGCTGAGAACAAAAGGAGGAGCCGGCGCGCTTTGTAACTTTGTCAGGGTCGTATATGTTTGCTATTTGTATACATTGGGTAAATTGACAATAATGTATTCCATTCCATAAAAGGCTGTGCAGAAAGCATCTGATTAACATGGAGCAACCTCTGGCAGAGCATAGAGGGGCTGTCTCACTTGAGCGACCTAATTGGCGAGTTTAGAAGAGTTTAAAAAAAAAGACATGTTGAAGACCTCCGACTATGTAGAAGACCTCCTTTGACCTCCTTCGACTATGTTGAAGGCCAGCTTCGACTAGCTATGACTAGCTCCGACTAACTTCGGGAAAATTGGACACAGAATAGTGGAGTGTGAAGTGACCTCCTTCGATCTCCTTCGACCACCCTTTGACTATGATGAAGACTATCTACGACTACCTTCGACTACCTTCGACTACGCTCGATTACTTACAATTAACATGCCGACCTACTACGACTAAACCTATGAGTAAAAAAAGTATCGATTTTTTTCCATGGCAACCTTTTTTTTTCCCAAGGGCATTTTGTAACATATTGAAAAAAACATCGCGACCTAGCTGAGGCCTCAATTACGTGGAGACCACTCTAGAGCATGAAGGAGAGTTACAAAGACCTCCTGGACCTCGTGTTGACCATGCTGCGAGTATGAGTTGTGGGCAAACTCGCCAGAACTCGTGGATTAGGTCGCCCAAGTGGGACAGGCCCTGTGCAGAAAGCATCAGATTAACAGGGAGCAAGCTCTGGCAGAATATAAGCATGGATCAGGTGGACCAAATGCTTTTTGATCAAATATTATTGCTGAATAATCAGGTAGCCATTGACCCTCAAATTACAACATGTGTTATTCAATTAAGTAAAGCTCTTGAAATTAACTGATCTTTCTTAGGGATACCCCTAAGTAGTGTTTAAATAGAACAAAAATACTCCATAGGATTCACAAATAGTCACATTTCAAAATTTTGTATCATCTTGGTTCTGCCACTTGGCTGCTAATTAGAGCGAGAGCATCATATTGCAAAAACTATTTCACAAATCTCTAAATATAAATCAAATTAAAATAATTTAAAACAAATGTAGTCAGAGCAAGACATTTCAACATTTAGATAGCAGATACTAATTACAAACTGGAATATGATTTTCATGAAATTTACAATTATGAAGGAATAAGTAGCAAACCGTGGGTGTTATCTGGCTGGGCAATTAGAAGGAGAATTGGCAACATGTTAATTGGAGGGAATGCATATTATAATCACAAGCTGTTGAATTGAATTTGCATGAATAATTACCACATAAATCACACACTTGACTACAAATGGTTTGAAGTCATATTCGAAAACATATACATTGATCAACTGAGAATACCCGTGCATAAATTAATTTGTCTTTGTTCCCTGCCACTTTATTCTAATCAGTTCACTGTTAACAGCCTGTGTTTTATTTAAGTTTTTTACATCCCATATTTTTTTGATGAACATCTTTGATTTACTATCTAAACAGGCAGGCATGCCCAGGGATCTGATTGGGGGTGAGTATTGGTGGTCAGGGATGGTTGTTTTGTGTTTGGACCGATTTCAAAGTGTAGGGCTGGGATCTGCAGACATGAGGTCAAATTGCACCATGACAACTGGTGAATTTAAAGTCAATTAATTACATAAATATGGAATTAAAAAGATGGTCATGGTAATTGTATCGGTGATGCCGTTGATTACTGGAAAAACTAATTTCACTCATTAATACCATGTAGAAAGGAATGCTATTGATTTTTAACTGCTGTCTGAAATGATCCACTGTACCGTGAATTACCAAAATTTGGTGTAACAGTTGGACATGCAAACTATTCTGCACCTTATTGTATTAATTTAAGAGCTATTAAAGATGGTCAATAAATTGTGGTTTTGCCAACTAGGCTTTTCTCACAAATGAATCTGATCTTGAAATTAAAATCAAATGCTGTTTAAGTGTTTCACCATACTATATGCTGCAACACTTTGAACTTGGGAAATGGTGTCAGTCACAAAGTACTGCACAACATTTAGAGTTTTAGTCATGACAACTGGAATCTCATTTTGTTTGGAAAAGTGATCACTAACAGCAGGCACTAATTCAATTGGGTTATTTTCAAATGTTTCATAAACCATGAGAACAAAGCTCTGGAGATTACTCAAAACTTCACTTTCAGCAGTTTGATGTCTCGAAAGGAGACGCATTTGTCATTAGTATAAGTATAAAACTCGATGTAACTTGAATGATATAAAAACATTTCAGAAACTGAAAAAGATGCCAAGTAAAAGTATATAGTAAATAAGAGGGGAATATCTGAGTCATCAGTGCAGTGTAACAAGTGTGATTCTTGTATTTAATGGCAAGCCAAGCAATCCCATTTATTTTAACTGAGATTTACGGAACTACAGATGCTGATTTATCAAATAAAACCTGATTTTTTAAATAAAGTGCTAGATTAACTCAGTGGATCAGACAGCATTCCTGGAGGACATGGATCGGTGATATTTTGCATTGAGACCCATCTTCAAACTCATTGTGGTGGTGGGAGGGAGAAAACTGGAAAAGAGGTGGGGCCGGACAAACCTGGCAAGTGATGGGTGGGATAGTGTAGGTGGGACATGTTGGTCGGTGTGGGCAAGTTGGCCGAAGGGCCTATTTCCACATTGTATCACTCTATGACTCTATGATAGGAGGATACAGGTGAGAGGGGATTGATTGGTAAGTGGGTGGCCAATGACTTGGTATGACAAGGAGCCCATAAGATGGCAGATAAAGAGAAGAGAGTAGTGAAATGTAAAGCCAGAGGAAGGGACATAGGTTGAAATGGAAAAAGGGGGGGCACGATAGTTGGAGAAATGGATGAGTACCAGGGTGGGCCATAGGAAAGAGTATGGGTGTTATCTAAAATCTGTAGAATTTAGTGCTCATACTGTTGTGTTGTAAGCTACCAAAATGGAATATGCGGCAACCTATTGTTTTGCGATGGTACTGAGTTTTTTCCCCCATTTATAACCATGCCTACTAAACAAATAGTTGCCTGCTCGTTAGCCTAAATTTTAAAGATGGTAACCATAACCATTAAGTTAATTTAAAAAAGTGTAGGGTCATGCTTTCATCATGTGGTTTTGACATTGAAAGTTTGCCAGGTTAATTTATTCCGATCCCTAATGAGAGGCTGGATAAAGAAATGATGAATTAATGGTGAACATCTACTGTAAGGTAATTCAGCAAGCTTAAATATTGCTTTATTTTCTCATGGGTATATACTAAATGCCAAACGTCAGATACTTTTTTTGATTAAAGAACTATGGTTGAAGGGTTTAAAAGGTAAATTTATTTTGGAGAAATGATCCAAGTATTATGTAATGATGCTATTGTTGTGGGAATCCCCATGTTTTTTTAAGCTGGTAAAAAAGAAAAACTTGCATTTCTATAGCAGCTTTCACATCTTCTGCAGAATATTCCAAATTGCTCTTCTGCTCAAGATCATGTTCATTGTCATATGTTCTCATGCAATGAGGTACAAGTTTAATGAAATATCTTACTTTCAGCAGCACTTCAGACAAACACACAAAAATAAATGATACAAAATATTTACATAAATTGACAATTTTTGGATATGGAGTTTGTTAAATGAACACTACTGCATAGTCCAATAAATTGATTCATTGGAGGACAGATGTGCTTTCCTCTGTTTCTAGGTCTTTCTGTTGAAAGAAAGGTAACCTGTATAATCACAACCATTTTGCAAATGGCACAAAATAAAGACATAAATGCTTATAGCAGCTGTCATCTTATTCATCCTGCTTGTGGAGGGGAAATAAAAGCAAAGAATTGTTTGCAAATGATAAATTTTTAATTGGCAATATAGTTGACAGGAATTAGCATGAATGTTGTTAGCATGAATGTTGTTTGTAACATAACAATCGCATTAATTCCAAACAAACCACACTTCCTTTTGGTAACTCGTTGTCAGTGAAAGACATGAGCAAAGAACAATCAACTTTGTCAGATTGGAGTACACATCCTTTTCTCCCTAATTGGGTCCTGAATTTTGCTTTATCTTAATTAATGTTACCTGAGCTAAAAACCTTTGGGATTTCTTTTTGACTTAAAATCTGACTGTGCTATAGAAACAGAAAAAAAAATTAGTAGATGCCTATGTCTGACGCCCACGTATGAATAATGAAACTATATAAAGTTTTGGAGGTAGACAAAAATGCCTCTCCAGTCTGAATAAGGGTTTCGGCCCAAAACTTTGCCTATTTCCTTCACTCCATAGATGCTACCGCACCCACTGAGTTTCTCCAGCATTTTTATCTACCTTCGATTTTCCAGCATCTGCAGTTCCTTCTTAAACTATATAAAGTTTTTGTATGTGGTGATCTATACAAATGTATAATGCTCTGTGGTTCTGTCCAGTTTTCTGCATTTAAGCTGATGGTTAGTAAATTCTAGAAGGCAAAACAATATGTAGCCATTGGTGATCATAACTTCAAGGAAACCTTTGTAGAATTATATAAAAGTATGAAAGACATAGAAAGGCAGAGTGTAAGAACCTTCTCCCTATGGTGGAATTGTCAAAATAAAATTAGATAGCATTGCTTTAAGGTCAGAGGGGGAAAGTTTAAAGATGATATGCGGGACAAATATTACAAAGTGGTGGGTCCCTGAAACATGCTGCCAGGGACGGCGGTGAAAGCAGATATGATAGTGACATTTAAGAGGCTTTTAGATAGGCACATGGATATGCGGGAATAGAGGGATGTGGATCACATGCAAGCAGGGGATATTAGTTTAACTTGGCATCATATTTGGCAAAAATGGCACGAATTATGGGCCAAAAGGCCAGTTCCCCTGCTGTGCTCTTCTATGTTCTAAGAGGCTTGTCTTGAAATAAAAACGATAATTAATGCAGGAGGCAATGGGGAATTATTTGTTGTTGGAAGTGAGCTCAGCAACACATGTTTAGCAACCACACAATTTAATTATCATCTGAGGATAACTGGCTCAAATATTATGCTTAATTTATTTGCTAATTCCCGGAAGTACACTGATAAGATTAGCGTACACCAAAACAAAATATTAAGGATAAACTCTGAAGTAAAATGGGAAATGCTGGAAATACTCAGTGGGTCAGGCAGTATCTGTGGAGGGAGAAACTGAGCATTCAGTAGAACTTGAACATGTTTGTGATTTAAAGTGATTTTTGTTTAAGCCATGGAAAAGTGGAAGGTGGAGGGAATGACAGAACAGCATAGAATGTAAGGTCCACTGTAAGGTGTAAGGAGAGATTAAATGTCAGAAGTGGTGATTGTGCAACATGAAAGGAAAGTAATGGGACAGGGGATTTGGTTTTATAAACTATTTTACCATACATCTGAGTCATTCGCGTCTCTTATTCTCTCAAATGTGCATCTCGTATCCCACACCACTTTTTAAGATGAGCAGGGGAGTTGCCATTTGTGTCTTTTCCAATATATGCCCCTCAAATATTAGATTTGCTGATTTTATCATGTTTTCAGTGGAAACTTGTAATTTATAAATTGGTTGATGTTTCTCCTAGCTTGCTAAAGCTGCTTTAAACCTACTTCATTGGATGTGACATATATTGAGAGTCTCTGGGGTTGTAATAGTGGATATAGAAATGCAAGATTTATGGTTTTATTCTGTTTTTCTAGTCAGAAGAAAGTTCACCTTCAAACACTACGTGAGCAGTCTGAAATCCAGAAAATGACTCCACGAGAGAGGATGAGACTTCGAAAATTGCAGAGTGCAGATGAGAAAGCTAAGAAATTGAAGTATGTGCAAAAGTGCAGCTTTCATTTTGTTTAAGGAGGTGAAGCCTCCTTTAATTGTTTTATATCCTCGCCATATCAAGTGATATGAAGATTTTATATAACCTTGGATCACCAATAACAAACCTCAGCATGTGGATCATTCTCAAAAATTCATTCAAAAATGACAATTTAATTAACTAATAGTTCTTGAAATTTTTGGTAATCTCAAGAGAGAGGAATATTCAACTTTGGCATCAGCACCACATGCATGAGAAATTGCAAGGTAGTGAGCCACTACAGAAGAGTAAATATGCAGCAGCCACTGATTATGCTTCATTAAAATCAAAAGAACAAAATGCTGGGATGTGAGTATAACTATTGGCCAAAACTCTCACTGCCCAGCCACTACCACAATCACACAAGAAATGAAGAACATGATTTTTCTCCCACCATTACCTGATGTTCTTTATTCCTCTCAATATTAAAAAAAAATCTAACTGATTATTGATCAAGTTACAAGAATGCTCATTTTTTCTATTATGTATGAATATCAGGTTGGAACTTCCACATAATTTTTATTTTAATGTACCACGGTGTTTAACTTTGAGCTTCGATGAATGTGCCTTGATTATTTTATCCAAAGCCCCAATGTCACTCCCATCATAAGTTTGAAAACGATGGTAAATCACATTAAAGTATTTTTCTCCCCAATAAGAATAAATAGTAAGATTGAACGAGAACTTACCAGTTCGAAGGTTGATCTTTATTTCATGAGGAGTTGCGGTGAGGGATTTCGTGAAGAACCCGCCAGCACGCATGCGCGACATTCTTCAAAGTAGCGGTGTGGAATCACAGAAACCAACAACAGAAATGACTTGGCATAGTAAGATTGAAGAGACTCTAATTACCAGTTGAGTATGATCGAGGGTTGGGAGCGGAGGGCACGAAATCCCTCACCGCAACTCATGAAATAAAGATCAACCTTCGAACTGGTAAGTTCTCGTTCAATCTTACTATTTCATTTCGGAGTCACGTGAGTGACTTCGTGAAGACTTCAAAGCTTCTGTGATTGCACTCCCTGGACCACGTCCATGCTGACACACCACTAGCAAGGATGGATGGGAGTAAACAATTCTGTCAAACTGGTTATACTGAAAAACAATAAGAATATTTATTAGTAAACAAAGCAAAAAACCCCTCATTCGGGGACACCTTCACGTTCTTGACCTGCATTCAGCACGGCCTCCGCGAACTGTAGAGGAGCAGCAACAGGCTTATTGTAAAATCGCTGAAACACAGCTTCATTCGCCCATCCTGCTGTAGCCAGAATATGCCATGGGCACCTCCATGACCCTCGCCGCCGACGTAGATACAGCCCTGGTGGAATGGGATTTGAACACATTAGTGTCGATACCTGACTTACCCAAGACGATCCTGAGCCACCTGGATATCGTCTGGACTGTCACTCGATGGTGAGGTTTCTTGTGAGTGACAAGCAGGTATCTCTCCATTCCCCTTATGTGCCTCGTCACCTTGATATAGTGACGGATATGGGTGGCTAAACATAGCCTTGCATCTGCGGGGTATGCCGGGAACTTCAGCTGCAGCCCTGTGCACCCAGGTCTATGCTGCTTTAGTAGCTCATTGATAAAGAAGACTACTTTTGCAGGGGTAGAGATCATTCTGTCGATGCGGATTTTATGCAGTGTCTGTACCCTCTGCGCTGAAGTCAGTGCTAGTAACATCACCAGCTTCATGGTGAGTTTGTCCAGCTCTAGCCCCTCCATGGGCGACCACGTCCTGAGCAGGGTTAGTACGTTCCTGACATCCCAGGTGATATTATAGCGTGGTCTAGGTGGATTCAAATTGAATATACCCCGCATGAGTCTGGACACTAGCCTGTTGGATCCTACCTCAATATTGAGGTAGAATGACAGTGCGCTCCTGACGCTGTTGATTGGCACTGTAGCTCAAGTGTTCATCATGGTGCAACCCCGCGAGGAATTCCAATACGTCGGCTATCGTCATACGTGATTTGAGAGCGGCGGCAGTAGGCTTCCCATTTTCAGATGTGGGAGAGGTATCGCCGCCTGGTGGACTCTCGGCACGACGCTCCAATGGTATCCATAGTTCTGAGGGATAGGCCATACTGCAGTAATGGCCGGTTTAGAATCTGCAAGCCAACAAATTCAGATAACTATGGCAGGGATGTGGCTCCCCCGATACTGGGTTGGTGACCAATTGTGGGCAACCCTCTAAGAGGACCCAAGGCTGACTGATCATGTCAAAGACCACCGGATACCATGGCTGCGTAGGCCAGTCGGGTATAATAAGAATGCCCTTAGCAGCATCCATCTGGATTTTTCGCAATACCCGACTGATGAGGCAAAACGGGGGGAATGCATAGAAAAACCACTTCCCCCAGTCCAGCGAGAATGCATCGATCGCCATTGCCCCAGGATCTGGTTCCCACGAAACGTATGTTGGTACCTGATGGTTCAACCGTGACGCAAAGAGGTCGATATCCGGTTTACCAAATTTGGCTGTAACTTTAGCAAAAATTTGAGGATGCAACATCCATTCGATGTTGTCATTGAACTTGCGTGACCTGGTGTCCGCCACAGTACTGAGCTCACCTGGTAAATAGGTAGCTGAAATCCAAATATTCCTTTCAATACACCAGAGCCAAATTGTATTAGCCAATTCATCACATGAAATTGACCTGGTACCGCCCATATGGTTTAAATATGCCACCGCCGTGGTATTGTCTATTTGGATACGGACATCAGCGTCAATAAGATTGGAACAATAAGCTCGAAGTCCGTGAAATGCTGCAAGCATCTCCAAATAGTTTATCCCTTGTGACAACAACATAGTAGATTCAAGGGTGTCCCATCTGCCCCCACAACTAGAATAGTTGTCCGTAGCTCCCCAGCCATAGGAGCTTGCATCGGTTTGCAAGTATACCATCGGATTGGGCACAATAATGGGTTTAAATGAGCTACTAATATGGCGCACCCACCATTGTAACTCAATCTTAGCTTTAGGAGGCAGCTGCATTGGTCTGTCGAAATGAACGGCGTTCTGCTTTAACGTGGAGACCTTGGCTCTTTGCAAGTTTTGATAATGCAAAGGCCCGTATTGAGCTGCTGGAAACAATGCTACGATCTTGCCAATCACCTTAGCTGTTTGTCTAATTGATGGTATACTGGCGCAGGCTAAATCTTGACATGCTTGGGTGACATCCCCAACCTTATTAGTCGGTATGGTGGCCCTCATGCGATTGGAATCCACCGTGAACCCCAGATATAATCCATAACCTGGGAAGGGCAGAACTTCGACTTGTCTGGATGGACAATAAACCCCAGCCGCTGAAAAATTGCCACAGTGGCTGAGACTGCCCGTTCTGCCGATTCCAGGGTATTGCCAACAATCAATATATCATCCAAATAGGCCATCACGATATGATGCTGCTTCCGTAACTGGGCCATGATGGGTTTCAGTAATTTAGTAAACAATCTAGGGGCTGTAGTAAGCCCATTTGGCAAAGCCCTGTATTGCCAGAGCTGACCCATCCAGACAAATTTTAAGAACTTCCTGTGGTGTTTCCGAATGGATACAGAATAGTATGCATCTTTTAAATCAATGCATGCCATAAAGCAGCCATGAGAAATCAATGACTTGGCTGTCTCAAAAGTGTCCATTTTAAAATGGGTGTATGTTACAAAAGTATTCAAATGGGTCAGATCAATAATCACTCGACAGCCTCCATCCTTCTTAGGCCTAGTAAATATATTTGATACAAATTCAATTGGTTCGTGCATAGCTTTTTCTATCACGCCTTTTTCTTCTAACCTTAAGATCTCAGCATAGCCTGCTGCCTGTTCAACGGCAGACAGCGTAAACGCCCGATTGGGGATATGCTGGGATGGAGGAATGTCGCCGTTAATAAACTCAATCTCATGACCTTGAATACTTTGCAAAACAAACTCATCGGAAGTGATAGTTTCCCATGCCCCCAAAAAGAACCGAAGGCGCCCACCAACATGTGAAGTTAAATGCACAGATAAGTGAAAACCAGACCGCCTTACCTCCCTGGTTACCGGCGGTCCCTGACATGTTTGGGTGGTCGTGGAGGTGCTGGGTTGGGCTGGTGCTGCGGTGTCCGCATCTTCCACTGGGGCCGCTGCGGGCCTTGCCCTAAAAAAGGCCGCGGCTGCTGGGGCTGCTGGTAGCGAGGCGGAGCTGGAGCGTAGGTCCTTGTCGATCTGGACACAGGGCCTCGCGGCCGAACAAATGGAGCTTTCGGGGCCGGCGGTCTGGGGGCGATCTGAGACCGCATGAGTCCCACCGTCTTGGCATGTTCATCGAGCTCTTTGACCCTCTTCGGGAGGTCTTCCCCGAAGAGCTGTCTAGGCGGCGGCAGAGGTGACGCCTTGCACAACCCAGCAAATTTTGGGTTGAGCGTGGGGCGGATGCTGCTTTTTCTGAAAGCATTGATTTCATGCTGCGTGGCACAAAGCAGCGCCAGGGCATCCTCCTGCTCCAGATTGAGGTCTTCACCATCTACCGACCGCACAAACGCGGTAATTCTGGCCGTGAGCAGCCTCAGAATTCGTTGGAGCTTTAACTCCTGGGTTCTGATGGCCGAACCGATGTTGCCCCATATTGGCGTATTGACCACAGGCACGTTGAGGGAGTTGCAGTTGGAAGGGGCCTTATGCCGATTGATGGCCTGAGAGAGAACTTCCTCCTGGAGCTGGTGGTTGGTGAGGAAGTCCACGGTGGCAGCCAGTTTCGGGTTGAGGGGAAGCCCTGCTGTCTCTGGGGCAGCAAATTTTGCCGCCACATCCAGAAGTTCTTCCGGCGGCACTTCCGAGGGAACCGGTGTAGGGTCTGCGAAGTCTTCCTCTTCTGGCTGCCCCAGGCTGGCTATAGAGACCGGTGACACCTCCCTGTGCCGTTTGATGCTGGATGCCTCCTGCCGTTGGTTATGCAACAGGAGCTCCAGTAGCCGCTCCATACGGTCAATACGCCCTTCGCCCTGAACACTCGGGCGGTCGGAGTCCTCAGGCTCTGAAAAAGTACCAAGGCTCCTATCATCGGCCCGCACCTCGTCGAGGTGAACCCGGTGTCGGAATATGTCGCTGCCAGCCGCCGCAGCGAAGCTGAGCGATTCCCGCGCGGGAGGTGTGTTCAACCGCCTTCGTTTGGCGGGACCTGATGCCGCTGCCACGTAGGGCAAATGCGGCGGGGAGTCGGCACCAGCCTTAGCATGGAGACCCGACGCCCGCGCGGGCTTGCCGGCTGCCCACGTCGTGGACCTTGCCGACGCATGGTCTCGTCCTCCCATCCATGGGGGACTCGGCAACCGTGGCGGGACCCCACCCAAATGACCCGTCCCGGCGTCGGTGGTTGGGGAGTCGACACTCGACCTCACAGTGGACCTGGGTCCCGCCTTTGTACCAGTCTGCAACTTGGCGGCAGGTGATGCCTTGGCCCCTGAAGGGTTAGGCTTTCGGGCTGCATCCCTCCCCCTACTCGGAGGGCTGAGGGAGAAGGGCCGTGCAGCCGCACACGAGCCCTTGCCCACGGCTGCCAATGGGCCCGTTGGCGACCTGAATGCCGAGGCAGGGTCTACCTGCTCCGGCGGCACACCGCAGTCCTGCTCCTCAAACTCCTCCCCGGAGCTGCGGTGTATCAGCGGGTCCGGCCCTGCAGCAACAGGGCTCCCCGGTTTCCCCGCTTTCCTCCTGGCCTGTTTCACAGGTGCAGCCGATAATGAGGGCTCCGGGACAGGTGGCCGGCGACTCCGGACGGACGTCTTTCGGCCTCTCAAACTCCCGTCCATGTCCTTGCTGAAAGACAAAAACACTACCAGCAAGGACCAACCAACTTAAGGTTAGTATAACTTACCTTAGCGGTCCCTTATGAAGGACTGGTGGGGAGCGCACCCCACCGCCAGCCGTCGGCAGCAACGCGTTGCGACGATATGTCGCACATGCGTGCTGGCGGGTTCTTCACGAAGTCACTCACGTGACTCCGAAATGAAATCTAAATTCCGTTGCCATCCAGACAATAGTTATGACTCTGTGCGTCGTGCTTTGCTTCTTGAGTCACAAAGCTTTCGACTTGAAGTCCATTCAAGAGGCTTCACCACAAAAGTCTAGGTTGACATTGCATTTCAACACATAGGTAGTGCAGTGCTGATAGAAGTAACATCTTCTGAATGAATTATTAAGCTGAGATCTTCTTTGACTTTGCATATGAATGTTTTTTTTTTAATCCTATGTTGCATTTGAAGTGGGTAAATTATCTTCAGTGTCCTGGAGCCAAAACATATTCCTTAATAAAAGCCATGTACACGCGTACGCGTCAATAAACATGAGTTGAAAAATAACTTGTTTTGATATATTTACTTTCACATAAATTCCATAAGAGCAAATGTTATCCTGAACCACAAATTCTTGGTTAGTGATTTGTGAATTCAATAAGGATGAATGTACATACTGAATAGCTGTAAAGCAGAGGTCACTTAGCTGGAAATTCAGCTAGGAGTAAGTTCAGGTATGAATAATCCTCTTGCCCAGAGATGATTTTTCCACAGAGATGCTGTCTTCTGTTTCTTCTCCCATTCACTCCCTTCCCAAGACTTTCATTGCCTGTTTCATCTCTCATCCCCTAACCATAGCCCTGCCTGTAATCCTAGCAACAAACCATGTTACTGAGCTGCAAGCTTTAGTTCTTAATATATAAATCACATGGTCAATGAGCCAAGCATGACCCGTGACGGGGCCAGTTGTAAGCATCTTTCTGCAATATATTATTTGGGAGTATCATATTACGCTGCTAACATGGTTGAAAGCATCCATCATTTTTATGGTCTGTTATATTGCCAGACTATTTGAGCTCTGCACCGTCTGCTGCTTTGAGATGCATAAATAGAAGTATGAGTAGTGTTACAAACAATGATTTGTTGGTGCAGTTAAATTTCTTGATCATTATATTTCAATATATGTATCTAGAATTATGAGCAACAATTACCTGGCCTAAGTTTTGTTCCTATATTTTGTTTTTAATTCAGATAAGGTTTGAATTTTATTGCCATAATACCCATATTCATTAGGTTCAATCAATTGAGCAGGTATTATTGCTTTTTTATTGATTGCATGGTGCAAAGAACTGACTTTTTCCATTTTATACCAATAGGAAACTGGCTGAGGAGAAATATCAGGAAAATCGTCAGCGCATGCAGCAACTGAGGAATCTCAATTTTCAGCAAGTCAGTGTAGATGTTTTGCATGTAAGTTGGTACGAAGTTGGTGGGCTTTAATCCACCCAATGCAATTTCTGTCATCCTCCTTATAGGGATTGTAAATACATTTGTTCCAGTGATGTTAGCAAAGATATTTTGGTGAGGTATAAATTTCAATACGTATATCTAAAACTGACTGGTTAGCTTGCAACAAAAGCTTTTCACTGTACCTCATTACACGTGACGATCAGCCATGATCACAATGAATGGTGGTGCTGGCTCGAAGGGCCGAATGGCCTCCTCCTGCACCTATTTTCTATGTTTCTATACCAACCACAGGCCTTTTGATGGGCTTTATTTTGGTCCTTTAATTATGAATGCACTTTTAAAGCAGGTGGGAACCTCGGACCTCAGTAATGAGTGGTTGAAGATGTCTGCTAAGCTCCAGCTAGTTGGTTCACTCGGGTTTTGAGAATGCGACCAGGTACACAATCACATCCAGATGCTTTCCGAAGGGTCACTTCCATAAAGCATCTGACATCGGCCTTGGTGACTGAAATTACAACTCCACTGGGGATTGTGGGAGCCGAGAAGGCCCATCAAGCGGATCTTCTGGTTCACCCAAGGCTTCGGGTTGGGAAACACTCAGATGGTTTTGGTGGGATGACACTCCTCTGAACATCTCTTTATGAAGACGCTAATAATTGTGGTGTATTTGTTCAGGTCAATCATCAAATCCCTGAACTTCACCCAGTCTACCGACTCCCAAGTCATCCTAGAGTCATGCATCTGCCTCCCTTGACCAGCTCTGTGCAGTCTTCACTGCTGGGGCTGTGTATATCACTCACTGCCTATATACAGGAAAAAGGAACAAAGCCAGGTGATTGGATTTCCCAAAGTGAGGGTGAGGGATGGAGCAATTGTCATCTTTGATGATGGGATAATAGTGGTTGAGGGTGCGACTCTCTGATGTTGCAGGACACATGCTGGTGGTAGTTTGGAATTTACTTCATCAAACCAACATTGTTGAAGTCCCCAGCTATGATATAAAAGGCTTTGGGATATGCTGTATGGTGTTTGTTGACTACCACAGTGTGCAGCTCCTCCAGTGCTAGAAAACCATTTGTCTGGGGTGGGATGTCGACCTCGGTCATGATGAATTCCCTTGGTAAATAGAGATAGAAAGGATGGCTCTTCATTGCCTGGTATTCCAGGGGCACAGAACAGGACTGCTATGTCTGAGGAGTTTACCATGAGGCAGAGCCTTCACCTCTCCCTTTCTTCAATGCCTCAGTTCAGTCTATGTGATGAATGGAGAAACCTTCTGGCTTGAAGACCGAGTCTGGGGATCTGGGGGTGCGAAACTGAAACATGTCTCTCTGAAATAGAGCACACAGCATTCCCTTGTCTTTCTTTGATAAAACAGCCTTGCCTTTATGTCCTCAACCTTATTTTCTAAGGACTGTACATTAAACAGTAGAATGGTGGGGGTGGGGTGAGGTCGTAAACACTGTACTTCAGTTGTACTTGCAGGCTGCTCTGTTGACCACATTTCCAGACACAATGTGGAGTTCTGCTTTGTGTTTCCTGTAATTGTATTCACTGCAAGTGTGATCCCACATGTTGGGTATTACCCAGCCAAAGGGAGTTCCCTTACATTCCGTAACTCGGTTACTCTAGAGAGATTTGAAGAGCACTTATCCATTTAAATGGCCTAGCATCTTGTCTGTTACAGCACTGATTTAATCTGGTTCTTTTAGCCAAATAAATTCTGAACTGTTGTATTTGATCGTGTCCTGCTGTGCTGTATGCAAAATGTCATCACAGTACATCGCCATTTTTGTTTTTGTAGAATCTGACATACGGTTTCCAAACACCATGTGTACAGCAAACTCTCAGATAAGGCAAGAAAGCAAGAAGTCAATTGAGAAAAGCTGATCTATTAATTTCCAATCGCACGCAGTAATATAGCAAAACTTCCCGGTCGGTACCAATTAAACCTTCAGTTTTCCTGCTATTACTCATCCTCAACTGTTAGAAATATTATTCCCTGCAAGGAATCTGTGCACCTTCCTTGTGAAGCATTTCTGGGAATTCTACACTTTACACTTGGAACAGAAAATATCAGTTTACAAAAATCTATCCAATGTACAATTCCACTTGTTGGTGTTATCTTTCATATCCAGATCTCTCTTCCATGCCCTCAACAATGTATCCAATTGTAAGGACACAAAATTGTTTTAAACCTCTAAAGCTCAATTTTTTCTAACCTTGAATCCTTTTATTAAAGAATAGCCATTATTTCTCTCTTGATAATGAATACTCCGGAAAAAACTATCTTACTGTAATGTCCTTCCCAATTCTCTGTTGTCTCTGTTGATTTTTGAAAATAGTGATGGGGTCTTTGATTCTTGTCTATTCGGATGATTCAACCCATGAAAGAAGGATAGGAAAAGTGAATTATCAAAGTCAGGGGAGGAAACATCATTAGCCACACATAATTGTGGCATGATTTGTGAAGACAATTGTTCCCATTGCTTCTTGATATGGTTTAATCTTGACCCTAAATCTCTTATATTCATTGAGTTGCTAATCTATCTCTCTTCTCTGTCATATAGCTGAATGATTGGTTTGACTGACTTCAAACTACTAAAATCTTTGGGGCATTAAATTCACTGCATAAATGTCACTGCTACCATTTCTCAATCTGTGCAGTTTAAAATGTCACCCATATTTGCAGATTGCAGGTCTTGCTTGATTTATCACACATGAGCCCAGTATACCTTTATTGTTCCATAGTTATTTTTTATTTTATTTTTATTAGAAGCAAATACATATTATGGTAAAAACATTTCATATGTATCAATCATACATTATTAATATTATCAATTGTGGCTTCATTCTGCTTCTATTTTTTTAATAGATAGGAAGTAAGAAAGAAAGAAGGAAAAAACCCCACAAATGTCAAGATAACAAAAAAGAATGGAATGATTTACTAATCATTGGAGATAGGGTCGAAGATTATAAAGTATAACTTTTCTTCTAATCCTGAGTTCAAGTTTCAGTTAGGTTCCCGTGCCGAACCAATCTACCCCTTCAAATAAATGATGAATGAAGACCATATTCTAATACAAAGTTCTTGTTTGTCCATTAAGACCTGATTCTTTCCAGGTATAGGGTCTCCGACATTTCCATAATTCACATTTTAATTGTGGAGGTTATAGGGCCTTTCCAAAATGTTAATATTAATTTCTTCCCAGTTATTATACTGTAGTCTAGAAAGTTTCTTTGTCTTGTCGTGAGTGTTAGACTTTGTTCTGATATTCCAAGTATTATTAGTTTTGAGTCGGGATCCAATTTAGTATTAACAAGTTCAGAAATTATTCTAAAAATATCAACCCAGAATTTTTTGATTTTCATACAATTGGCAAAAGTACATGTTCTATTTAGTTTTACTTTAGAGTAGTGTAATCTGTGTAAACAATTAAATTGTATTAAAGCATGTGTGGCATTTAGCGAACATTAATGTATATATTGTAGACTTTTGTTCCAAATATCTTTCGTTATAGGTTGGCCTAATTCATTTTCCCATGTAAGTTTATATGATTCCATCAATGGGACCTCGCTATCTAAGAGGGTATTATAAATATAAGTTGTTAATTTTTCTGTATTAGGATGTTTATTCAAACATTCATCAAGGATTTCTGGTTCCATTCTCCTATAATCTTCTGTATTAGATTTAACATAATCTCTAAGTTGTAGATATCTAAAAAAGTTATTTGAGTGTAGTCCATAAATCTGTTGTAAGTCCGGAAATGAAAGAAAAATTCCTTGCATTTAAAAATGTCCCATCTTTTTAATTCCGTGATTTTTCCATTGTGTGAAACCTTTATCCAATATGGAAGGTTTAAATTAAGGATTGCTTACAATGGGGAAACAGAGTGATATATTATCCAATTTTTAAGCCTTTTTTTAATTGTTTTCAGATTCGTATACCACTATGTATTATAGGGTTTTCCCTATAGGTTTTTTTGTGCAACTTCTTGGGCGCAAACATAATCAAACCAATTTCAAAAGGCAAACAATCTTCCTTTTCCATCCTTTTTTTTGTTTATTTTGTTAGAAGTTAATACTGTACAAAACAATACAGTGGTACCTAATTTTAGGTGCCAGCTATGTCATAACGTAATACATTCTATGTACAACCTCTAGTTTTATGTTTTTGAAAAGGAAGTAAAAATAGAGAGTAGAAAAAGAGGAAAAATAGATAGTATAAAATAGAAAAACGTGACGTTTGTATGTAGGAAAAGAAAAAGTAGAAAGTAGAAATAGGAGAAAAAGACCCTTAAAAGAGAAATTTTCAAATCTTTGTTCGGAGATGTAAATCTATCCACGACCTGACCTGAAATCAGTAATGTTTATGGTACTGCTGCATCACATGATTCCAAAAAGTTGATGAAAGGGGACCAACCCCTTAAGAATTGGTCATATTTATCTATTAGGCGGAGTCTCACTTCTTCAAGGTGAGCTATATCCGTCATATTCCTAATCCACATTTTAATAGTCGTTATAGCTGTATTTTTCCAAAATTATCAATTCCTTTCCAATTATTAACCCATAATTAAAGAATACTTTTTGGTCTTTGTTTAAATTGATATCTTAACCATATAACCATATAACAATTACAGCACGGAAACAGGCCTTCTCGGCCCTTCCAGTCCGTGCCGACCATTTATTTTCCCCTAGGCCCATCTACTTGCACGCAGACCATACCCCTCCATTCCCTTCCCATCCATATATCTATCCACTTTACTTTTAAATGTTAAAATCGATCCTGCCTCCACCGCTTCTGCAGGAAGATCATTCCACACAGCCACTACTCTCTGAGTAAAGAAGTTCTCCCTCATGTTACCCCTAAACTTCTGTCCCTTAATTCTCATGTCATGCCCTCTTGTTTGAATCTTTCCTACCCTCAATGGGAAAAGCTTATCCACGTTAACTCTGTCTATCCCTTTCATCATTTTAAAGACCTCAATCAAGTCTCCCCTTAACCTTTTGCGCTCAAAAGAGTAAAGACCTAACTTGTTCAACCTTTCTCTGTAACTTAGTTGCTGGAACCCAGGCAACATTCTAGTAAATTTCCTCTGTACTCTCTCTACTTTGTCGACATCCTTCCTATAATATCTTCTACTATTATTCCAAATATAATCCATTCCGTATTAGGTTCTATTCTTGACTTTAAGAGCTTTGTAAATATTCAACTTTGTACATCCTACAAATGAATGTGTTATATTGGCATTTTGAAACAAACATTTATCGCATCTGGGAAAGACGTTTGGGTAGAATTTATTCAACCTCGTTTTTGAATAATATAGTCTATGTAATAATTTAAATTGAATTAAATTATGTCTTGTATTAATGGACCAATTATGTGTGTTCATCAGATACTTTTCCCATCTATCTTTTGGGATCTTTATCATTAGTTCATGTTCCCAATCTTCTCTTAGTGCCTCTGTTGAGGGTAATTCTCTATTTAATATACTATTATAAAAATATGTTATTCGTTTTTGTGAATCAGCCTTAATATTCATTGCTTCTTCTAAAGGGTCTAAAAATATAGTTTGAAATCTATGTATACATTTCTTCATAAAGTCACATATCTGTATATATTTAAAATATTGATTATCATTCAGTTTAAATTTTGATTTTAATTGTTGAAATGATATCAATTTGCCCAGTTCATACATATCTCCTACTTTCCTAATCCCCAGTTTATCCCATTGTTTATATGTTTTGTCGATAAGAGATGGTTTGAATGCAGGATTGTTCAATATTGGGGTTAGTACTAATAAATTATTTAATTTCAAGGATAATTTTATTTGTTTCCAAATTCTTATTGTATAGTGAATAATTGGGTTCTTCTTATATATTATGCCATTCAATTTTATCAGTGAGAACAAGATTGTTCCTATATCGTACGGGAAACACTCCTCTTTCTCCATTCTTATCCACTCCGACTGGTGAGTGGAACTATCCAACCAGTACATTATGTTCTTAATATGCACTGCCCAGTAGTAATACGTAAAGTTAGGTAATGATAAACCCCCAACTTCTTTAGGTTTACACAAATTCTTTCATTGAATTCTGTGTGCTCTATAATCCCATATAAACTTAGCGATATTAGAATCTAGTTTTTTGAAAAAATATTTTGGAATATATATTGGGATTGTTTGAAACAAGTATATTAATTGTGGTAAGAAAGTCATTTTTATAGTGTTAATTCTACCTGTCATTGAGAGTGGGAGCGCTTTCCAAAATTTAATCATAACATTCAGTTTATTTAATAGTGGCATAAAATTGGCACTAAATAATGATTTGTGTTTTCTCGTAATTTGAATACCCAAATACTTGAATTTTTCTGTTGCAATTTTGAAAGGGAATTTTAATAAGTGTCTCGCATCCTGTGGTTTTAAAGACATAATTTCGCTTTTATTCCAATTTATTCTATATCCTGAAAAAGAACCAAATTCCTCAATTAGTGTTAATAAGGTGGGGATACTCATTTGTGTATTAGCAATATATAAAAGAATATCATCGGCATATAATGAAATTTTATTCTTTGAGTCCTTGGTATTATATCCGTGAATATTCGGATGATTTCTAATCCTTTCAGCCAACGGTTCTATCATAAGTGCAAATAGCAATGGGGATAAGGCACAACCCTGCCCATTACCCCTTGATAAATAAAATTTTGGAGATAACATATTGTTAGTTAATATTCTTGCCGTAGGTTTATCATAAAGTAGTTTAAACCATCTAATAAAATTCTCTCCCGTATTAAATTTTTGGAGTACCTTATATAAATAGTGCCATTCTACCTGATCTCTCTGCATCCAGCATAACGACTGAAATATGTTCAATGTCCTCTTTGTGAGAGTACATTTTATAGAAAAGCCTTGTCAAATTATTAAATGATTGTCTTTTGGGTATAAATCCCGTTTGATCCGGGTTTACCAATTTGTTAATATAATTATTCAGTCTTCTTGCTAGAATCTTTGCTAAGATTTTCTGATCCGTATTTAGAAGTGATATAGCTCTGTAAGAACCCGGTTAATCTAAATCTTTAATTTTTTTGGTATAAGCATTATTGTTGATTCTGCTAAAGTTTCTGGTAGTTTATTTTCGGTATAAGCCTGCCTGTATAAGTTGAGTAATCTTGGTACAATTGACTCCTGAAATCGTTTATAAAATTTATTGCTAAAACCATCTGATCCTGAGGTCTTCCCATTTTTCAATTAGTTTATTATTTGTTTTATTTCTTCACTAGTAATCCATGCTCCTAATTCCTCTTGTTCTAAACTATCCAATTTAGGGAGGTTGTAATTATCTAAAAAATATGTAATTTTACTATCATCTGTATTTATTTTAGTTGTGTATAAATTATGGTAAAATTGGGCAAACCTTTTATTAATATCCTTTGGTAGTGTTAGAAGCTCACCCTTATCAGATTTAATTTTAGTGATAGTATTTTCCTTTTCTTGTTGCTTCAGTTGCCTCGCTAATAATTTATGTGGCTTATCCCCAAATTCAAAGTGTGCCTGTTTTGTAATTTGGAATAGTCTTATTACTCTTGCAGGTTATATTCTATTGAGTTTATATTTCAATAAGGTTATCTTATTATGTTTATCTATGGTTGGGTCACTTGCATTGCCCAGTTCTAGTGATTTTATTTCCTGTTCTATCCTCTGAAGTTCTCTTTTATTTTCTTTATTTTGAAAACTTTGATAAGAGATTATAGCACCGCAAATGTATGCCTTAAAGATTTCCCATAATAGCGATACAGAAATACCCGGCGTCTAATTTATCTCGAAAAACAATTTTGTTTGTTCTTTTATATACTCATAACCCTGCGGGTTATTTAATATTTGTGCGTTGAATCTCCAAAAATGTTTTATACCCGGCATTCCCTAAATAGTTTTACATCTGCTGGCACTAATAAACATAATTAAGGGAAAGAGAAAAACATAAAATGAAGTGTTCATAAAGATTGTTAAATCATACAACTCATAATAGTGAATAAACAAAAAAAGTGAGTGTAAGTTTTCAAAAAAGCGATATCTCACACAAAAATTTAAATTGGCCTCCGTCGATGGAATTATGCACTGGGCTTTGCCCCCCAGTAAAGTATCATCCAACGTCGATTAATAGCTAAAAAAAAATTAAATTAAATAGAAGAAAAGCTAGAAGATTTAAAATAAAATAAAATAGTTATTATGGGTTAAAGTACCTCATCAGTAATCACACTTTTCATTAGCTGTATGTTAGTTAATTCATAATTAGGATTTAGAATATCCTTTTCCATCCTTAACCAGTCTGGTTGCTGATCCATCTCTTCCAGCCAGAAATTCATATTTATAATATGGACTGCCCAAAAATAACACAAAAAAATTGGCAAAGCTAAACCTCCATTAGTCTTTGATTCTCATAAATGTTTTTTGCTTATTCTATGATTCTTATAATCCTTGTAACAATGGAGTCGACTTAAAAAAATGATTGGGGATATATATATCGGAATTGACTGAAATAGGTACAGTAATTGTGGCAAAAAGATAATTTTTATAGCATTAATTCTACCAAACATTGAAATGGGAAGTGTTTTCCAATACTGAATATTAATTAGTTTATTCAGTAAAGGTGGGAAAATTGATTTGAATAAAGAAGTATATGTCTTAGTTACATAAATTCCTAAATATTTACATTTTTCATTAACTATTTTAAAAGGGGATTGTTGTAGTGTATGTAAATTGAGTTCTGTTGTTGGCATGATTTAGCTTTTATTCCAATTAATTCTATATCCTGAAAACTGACCAAATTGAGTTATTAGATTTAGTAATTTTGGAATACTAGTTTCTGGCTTTGTAATATATATTAATACATCATCTGCACATAAGGAGGTTTTATTCATTGTGTCTTTAGTATCATACCTGTGTATTTCTGGATGAGTTCTAACAATTTCTGCTAATGGTTCAATTGCAAGAGCGAATAATAATGGGGATAGCGGGCATCCTTGTCTACAATCTCTAGAAAGATTAAATTTAGTTAACATTTGGTTTGTTAATATTCTAGCGGTTGGGTTAGAATATAAAAGTTTAACCCATGTACAGTAGTTCTCTCCCAATTGAAATTTTTCCATCACTGAAAATAAATTTGACCATACTACCTGATCAAATACTTTTTCAGCATCTAGCGAGATAATTGCTAAGTCTGCATTAGCAATTCTATTTGAGTATATAATATTAAATAGTCATCTCAATGAGTAATGTTTTGGAATAAAACCTGTTTGGTCGGGGTATATTAATTTGTTAATCACTAAACTCAATCTATGAGATAGGATTTTGGTTAATATTTTCTGATCTGTATTTAAGAGGGCTATTGCTCTATATGAACCTGGGTCTTCAAGATCCTTATCAGTTTTTGGTATAAGTATTATTGTAGATTTGTTTAAAGTTTCTGGGAGTTTCTGTTGAATATAAATGTGTTTATACAATGTCTGTAAATGTGGGGAAATCAGATCATGATTTTTTAAATAAAATTCAGAACTTAGACCATCAGGGCTTGCGGCCTTTTTGTTTTTTAAAGATCTAATAGACTCTTCGATATCTTTTATCGTTATTTCAATGCCTAATAATTCTCGCTCTTTCAGATCTAAACGTAAGATTACATTTCTGTAAAAATGCTTCCATTCCGGTTGATTGTTCTATCACCTTAGTAAAGTTTTTGATAGTATTGTGAAAATCTGTCATTAATATCTTTGGGTAGTGTTAATATTTCTCCCTTGTCTGATCTAATATTATAAATTGTTTTTTCCCCATCCAGTTTACGAAGCTGACATGCTAATAGTTTTTATGGTTTATCACCAAATTCAAAATGTAATTGTTTTGTATGTTGATAAAGTTTTATAACTTGGTCTGAGTATATTTTATTTAACATATTTCAGTGCTGCAATTTTATTGTGTTTTGCCATAGAAGGTGCTACTGCGTTTTCTATGTCTAATTATTTCCATTTCCATTGTCTGTTGTTTAGCCCAATTCTCTTTATTCAGAAATGCCTGGGAGGAGATTAATGCTCCTCATACGAATGCTTTAAAAGAAGGGAAGCAGAATTTCTAGGATGGTCATTAGCCTCGAAAAACATATTAATCTGTTTTGCAAGGTATTCATGAAATACCTTTTCATTTAAGATGTGGGGGTTAAGTCTCCATTGTGTCTGTTTCTCGGCCATTCCACTTAGCTTAATCATAAATTTTAGTGGAGCATGGTCCGAGATTATAATATTATGATATTGTGAGTTGTAGGTGAATGGAATAAGTTTAGAATCTTCCAAGACATAGTCTACCTTGAATAAGTTTTATGCATCGGTGAATAAAATGAATATTCTCATCCGGATGGATTTTCAATTCTCCAGACATCCTTGATGTTGGTAGTATTAATATATGAATTTAGAATTCATATATTAATTTAGACTGAGATTTTAATTTTCTTTGAGTTGATGATCTGTCTAAATAAGAATCTAGTGTACAATTTAAGTCTCCACCAATTATTAAGTTATATTGTGTGCATTCCGGGATAGTATTGAATATTCTCTTAAAAAAACAATGGGCTATCAAAATTTAGTCCATATACATTAAGAAGCGTCACTTTTTTTTAGTATAAATCACCTAATACAATATATCTGCCATCAATATCTTCTATAGCTGATATATGTTTAAAAGGTATACCTTTACAGATTAGTATTGCAACCCTTCTAGATTTATGTGAGAATGAAGAGTGATATGTTTGAGCAATCCATTTTGCTTTCAATCTGTGTTGTGCATCCTTTTTAAGATGTATTTCCTGGAGAAATATTATATCTGTTTTAAGTGATTTTAAATGAGCTAATACTTTACCTCTCTTGATGGGTTCATTAATCCCCTTAACATTCCAACCACAAAATGTAATTCCTTCACCCCCAGTTTTCATATTTATGTCTTGCATCTTATGATTAAGGTGGTCTATGATGGAGCAAATGGTTCAGCACATTAAACCCTACCTTACACCCGAACATCAAATAGATGAGTTTTAGATCTCGCAGATTTTCATCTCGGATATATCTCCTTAAATAAAACTTATAATTCCATTCAAAATAAAAATTATGATATAATATGAAATAGAAAAAAGTAAAAAAGAATTATATTAGTAAAGTGTAAAAGAAAAAAAACTACATCTATAGTTGGTGCAGTTAGTGATAGCCACCCTAATATGGCTAGACATCTAAGGACTTCCGTAGCTTTTGTTAAAAAGATATATTACTAGCTCCGTACTTTCCTTAAAAGAAAAGTTTCAATTTCAATAAAAACAATATATGTGGGAGGGGAAACAATAGTTATATTCCATTAATGGAATAATTATTAGTCTCAAAGTGAAATATTAGTCTTGTGTAACAAAAATACTAGTCAAAGATTAATCAAATGTATCAAAGAAAAAACCCTCCTAAATTTTTATTAATAAATTGCCTGACACATTACTTATAATTCATCCTTTTAGCTAATTCTAAGCTGATCCAGTTAACAATAATTAATAATAATAATTAGTAATCATGATTAGTAGTAATTAGTACTAAAATTTAAATATATATTCATAGCAAGATAACTACTCAATTCTCATTCTCAATTCTAGACAGTCCTTAAGTATAACACTTTCGAGTTCTATTACTTCCCAGTAGAGTAACAATGTCTGGTATCGTCAGGTGTATGGTGAATTCCCTCTAATTCAATTACAGTTTTCTGTTGTTGATTTAGTGCCTGAGAAATGGGCTCCAACTTTGAATTTTACTTCGGAGTCACGTGAGTGACTACGTGAAGACCCCGCCAGCACGCATGCGCGACATATCGTCGTTCGCATGCGGAAGCGACAGTCGGGAGGAGCGGGGCTCCTCCAGCGTAAGTTAAAAGCTTACGCCAGGTAAGTCTCACCGAAGGAGTGAGCATCGACAAGGATCATTACTATGGAATCACGGAAATCAAAGAGAGCAGCGGCGTGAGCAGCTGCCATGGAGAGCAGCCGGCAGCTGCCGCTTCTCCCGAGTTACAGGTTTTACCTGCAGTTCCCGACTTCTCGCCCATGAGGGCCGTTGGTACACCACGGTCGGGCGGCAAATCCACCCGGAAGTCGGACGGGGCCGCCGACTCAGCTGGGTCCGGACCCGAGGACACCCCGTTCGCAGATAGCGACGGAGGTCGTCTAGCCCGCATGGAGCGGATGATGGAGCGGTTGCTCCAACGTGACCTGCTAATGCAGGGGCAGAGTCACAGTGGGCCTCTTCGCAGGCCCACGGCAGGTTCCTACCATGGACTGCCTAATGTCTCGCCCTCTTCGCAGGGGAGCATTGAGGGTCAGAACTGGGCTGACCCAGAAGAAGGGGAGCTGGCTGAACAACCATCAGTGTCGGGTGTGTGAAGAATACCTGGATACGGTCAATAAACATGCAGTGCCTATACAGAAAGGCCTACCAATCCACCCTAAGCTGGCAGCCAGCATTAATTACATGGCTACTAACCAGCTACAGGAGCAGGCTATTAATTCTACAGCCGATAAATATATGGCTCCTGAGAATTGCAAGTCGCTGAATGTCCCCGCGGTGAACAACCGTATTTGGGGGAACATGAGCCCCATGAGCAGAGGGCAAGAAATTAAATTACAGAGGATCCTGAAGCTCTTAACCGCCGGGATCACAGCAGTGGCCAGAACTGCAGTGGGGATAGAGTTGCCGGAAGAACTGCAAGATGCCCTGGCTCTACTGTGTAATACACAGTATGAGATAAACAACTTCAGGAAGAGCATCATTAAGCCGGCACTCAACCCCAAGTTTGCGGGTTTGTGCAAGCCTGGGAACGCTCAGCCTCCAAACCTGCTGTTCGGGGATAACCTTCCCAAGCAGGTAAAAGACCTTGACGAGGAGGCCAAGGCCTTGGGCCTGATCAAAGTACCCGGCTCTACGAAAACTCATTATCCTCAGCGACAGCACCCCTACACACCCACCGGACAGAGATATCATAACAGATCTGCCGGTGGTGAAAGCTCGAAGGCCGGCCAACCTGCACAGCGGTCTTTTTTAGGCCATGGCCCAGCCCGGCCTTCTTGGAAGATGCGCCACTCCTACAACACGTCGAACCAACAGAAGAAACAAGGACAGAGACCGCAACACCGGCATTAACCATGGAGGTAGGTGGGTCTGGCTTCCCCAGGAACACATCTTGCCTAAATTCACTTTATGTAGGGGACCGGTTGCACATGTTCTATGAAATTTGGTGCACTTTTACCTCTGATCCTTTCATACTCAGAAGTATTCAGGGCTACAAAATTGAATTTATTCACGAACTCCCTACCCCGGTCCAGCATTCACCTAGCCGAAAATTCATCCTCTCTCAAAAAGAGAAGGCAGCAGGGCATGCTGAACTATACAGGTTAATTGAAAAAGGGGTAATTGAGAAAACCATCAGAGAACCTCAGGAGTTCGTATCTAATATATTCACCAAAAATAAAAAAGATGGCGGTTGCCGCATTATCATAGATCTGACCGAACTGAATACTTCTGTTCAGTATGTTCATTTCAAAATGGACACCTTTGCCACTGCTATACAGTTAATAGCTAATGGGTACTTCATGGCATGCATTGACCTCAAAGATGCATACTATTCAGTACTAATACACAAGGATCATAGGAAATACTTAAAATTTATCTGGATGGGACAGTTATGGCAATACAAAGCCTTGCCTAATGGGCTATCATCAGCACCTAGGTTGTTTACCAAGATATTAAAACCAGCTTTGGCCTACTTAAGAAAACAGAATCATACTGTAATGGCCTATCTTAATGATATCCTCATTGTTGGGGAGAATTTGGAAACGGCTACATTGGCAGTTTCAGCCACGAAACGTCTTTTTCAGAAGCTGGGGTTCATTATACATCCAGATAAATCAAAATTAAAACCCTCTACCACCATGAACTACTTGGGGTTTTTTATCAACTCAGTGCAAATGTCTATCACGTTGCCACCAAACAAGGTGGTGGACTTGATAGAGGCTTGCAGATGCCTTACTGGCATCAAGGACCCATCCATTCGACAGGTGGCCAGGGTGATTGGGAAGATAGTGGCTGCTTTTCCCGCAGCACAATTTGGACCTTTACATTATCAAAACCTACAAAGAGCTAAAATTATAGCTCTCAAGAGTCATGCAGGCCATTTCGACAGGCCTATGAAAATACCAGAGAAGGCAAAAGCCGAATTAAATTGGTGGATGATTAATGCCCAATATTGTTCCAAACCCATCATCATCAATCCCTCGATCACCTCACAAACGGATGCCAGTGCCAAAGGTTGGGGAGCAACTAATACCACTAGTTGTGGGGGTAGATGGAGTGCACAAGAGTTAACCCTATTCAAAACTTTGGGGATTAACTATTCAGAAATGCTGGCAGCATTTCACGGCCTAAGGGCATACTGCACAGACATGCACAAAGTACATGTTAGGATACAAATTGACAACAACACGGTGGTGGCTTATATTAACCACATGGGCGGAATAAAGTCGATATCGTGTGATGAATTGGCCAACAATATCTGGCACTGGTGTCTGCAAAGGGAAATTTGGATTTCAGCCACTTACCTCCCAGGTAAACTAAATACGGTGGCAGACACCAGGTCACACAAATTTAACGACAACATAGAATGGATGTTGGATCGAAAAGTGTTCACAGATATTGTAGAACGTTATGGGACACCGGATATCGACCTATTTGCGTCCAGATTAAATCACCAACTACCAACATATGTTGCTTGGGAACCAGACCCAGGGGCAGTAGCGATGGACGCTTTCACGCCACATTGGGGGGATTTGTCTTGTTATGCATTCCCCCCCTTCTGCCTCATCAGCTGGGTCTTGCAGAAAATCAAACAAGACTCCGCTTCGGGTATTTTGGTTGTGCCCGACTGGCCTACCCAACCATGGTTCCCAGCGGTACAGAAGATGGCCACAGAACCTTGCATTCGGGTCAATAAACGACCTAGTCTGCTCATACATCCTGTCACAGGACAACACCACCCATGTCATGACCGCATGGACCTGTTAATTTGCAGATTCTAAAACGGCCTCTTCTGAGATACGGACTCACCAGCAGAACCATAGACACCATCTCAGCAGCATGCAGAGAGTCCACCAGGAAGCAGTACCTGACCTACATCAGGAAGTGGGAAGGATTCTGCGTTACTACCAACACTACATATGAATCCGCTACTATTACAGAAGTGCTGGAATTCTTGGCTGCCCTTCACTTCGATGAGGGACTGAGCTACAGTGCCATAAACAGTGCCAGGAGTGCCATATCGTCCTACTTGGGCCAGGGGAGTGACCAATTGGGCATTGGATCACATCCATTGGTATCTAAACTAATGAGAGGAATATTTAATTCCAATCCCCCCAGGCCCAGATACAACCATACGTGGGATATCAGCATAGTTTTAACTATGCTGCGAGGATGGACACCCAACTCGGGGCTCACTTTGGCAAAGCTCACCTACAAAATGGTAATGATCATGGCACTAATCACGGCACAACGGGTCCAGTCCCTGCACAAACTTAGTCTGGATGCCGTGACTATCACCAATGACAAAATCATTTTTTATGTGCAGGGACTGTTAAAACAAGATCGACCCGGAGCGCCTGGTCATACCTTGGAGTTTCTGGCATATCCAGCAGATACTCGACTTTGCATCGTCACGTTAATTTCACGATATATTTCAGTCACCAAAAGTCTCAGGGGCACGGAGACAGCATTGCTTATAAGTCACAAAAAGCCCCATCACAAAGTAACGGTGCGAACCATTTCTAGATGGTTAAGGGTGGTACTGGATGCGGCGGGGGTGGATACTAATATATTCAAATCCCACTCCACCAGGGCGGCATCCACCTCGGCGGCTAGGATGATGGAGGTGCCCTTGGACCACATCCTGGCCACAGCAGGTTGGAGTAATGAGAAGACATTTCATCGCTTCTACAATAAACCCGTGGCCTCTCCTGACTCTTATGCAGGAAGGATTTTGAGTTCTGCCAAATAATATTACCCCTATGGGATATATATATATTTGTTTTGGTATGAATAAATACCTATTTTTGTTTTTCAGCCAGTGTCATGTCTGAATTACGTTCATCCTCTTATCCCAGCATAGCGGTGTGTGAGCATGGAGCTTCCAGGGCATGAAATCACAGAGCTTTGAAATCTTCACGTAGTCACTCACGTGACTCCGAAGTAAAATAGTAAGATTAAACGAGAACTTACCAGTTTGAAGTTTGATCTTTATTTTATGAGGAGCTACGATGAGGGATTACGTGCCCTCCGCTCCCAACCCTCTATTATAAAGATCAACTGGTATGAAAGTTCTCTCTTATCTTACTATGTTAGTCTACGTGACTATATCTGATTTCACACCACTGCTTTGAAGAATGTTGCGCATGCGTGCTGGCGGGGTCTTCACGTAATCCCTCATCGTAACTCCTCATAAAATAAAGATCAAACTTCAAACTGGTAAGTTCTCGTTTAATCTTACTATTAAATCTGGATTCCATCAAATTCAATTTAGCATTTACCTCTTCAATCTTTTGATTAAAATTTTCTTCCATGTATGACTTCCAGGTATCCAGTACATCCTGTACAAAGACTAAGACGTCTTCTTTAAATTCTTTAAAAAAATAATGTAATTCTTCCTTGAAGTTCTGTTTGAGTTTTTTTCAATTCTTCCATTATGTTTGCAACTTCTTGTGCGAGGAAACTTCTTAGTTCTTCTACATTAGTTTTTTTCTACTTTGAGATCTCTTCTTGGGACGATGTTAAAACTGAGCCAGAGGCTTCAGTCAGGCCTACTTCTTTGCACTTACTGGCTTTTCTCGACTTGGGGGGGGGGGGGGGGGGGCGGTATGTTGTGTAGACATACTGCTGGTGTCGCGCACCTGATGACGTTACACGCCTACTGCAAGCAGCCGGTACCGTTGTATTGCAGGTAAGTCCCGATCTTTTCCCCCATTTTTAACCGGATTTTTGCAGAGCTAATCGGCGCGAATCTCCCTTACTCCATAGCGCCACCGGAAGTCGTACTCTGGAAGATTAATAGATTTTATGGCTCATGGAATCATCAACATTCAATACACAGAAGGGCACAGTTTCACCAATCCTATAATCTCCTGTTGAAAAGGGTTTACTCGGTCCAAATCGTCATCCCAGCTGAAGGTTCATAGCCTTGTAGGTTAGTCCACCGTTTTTGAGGAGTTTTGCCTCCACACCCTTTCAAGTAGTTATTTTTAGCCTTCGTCCCCCACTTCTCAAAGCATTTCAAAGTATTTCAACATCAAAGTATTTTTCCCAGTTTTTCTCTCACTATTCCATCAGTTATGTAAAATCTGTGCCCTGTAGTTATTTACTTCTCCCCAAGGAAAATATATTTCTTGGACCTAAAAGTGTAAAATTGCCCATCCATATTCAATACCACATATATTTCGGCTTATTTTTCAATGTATCTAAACAGCTTGCAATTTGTTGATTAGGGTGGCTAAATATCTTACATCATTTGAACTGCATTTCTGAAGCAAGCAGAGAAAATTCCACAACACATCTGGCTTGTAGATGTATCCTACAAAGTGACTTGCAGTACCTATAAAAAAAAAACCATGGTGAATGTGTTTAATCTCTTTAAAGTCAGTAGATTTCTGCAATCTGGACTTTTGAATATGGTTTATTGTTTTTATCCAGTGAAATTACATTTGCTGTCAGCTATTTCTGCGGAACAAATTGGAAAGTTAATACATTTGGTTATATTCTGTGAATGGGCATCAGATAACATTTTTGTCAGGTTTTGCAACTTCTGGAAAGAAGATTTACATTTCTTTATTACCTTTCATTTCCTCGAGTTGGCTGGAAATGCTCTATGGCCAATGGAGGCCAAGTCGATGATGAAAACTTGGAAATGCATTAAGCATTCTATCAATAACAAGATCCCACAAAAAAGCACTAAAACTTGGATAATATTGTTTATTGATGATATTGGTTGAGCGATAAATATGGTTGGAGAGTCTGGGCTAATTCATCCGTTATTCTTCATATATTGTGATAGTGTACCAGTCACAAAGTGCTGATTTGGAATGTTAGCTGAGGTTTTGTGCTCAAGTTTCCAGAATGAATTTAATAGCTTTGTTGCATCTGAAGAGGTGTGGAAGTTTGAATATTTGTATGTCTGTGGATGATTGTTAAATCCACCATATCACTTCGTGAAGTACTCTGGTAGATTTGCAGTTCCCACTTTGACCTCATCTGCCATCTCAGAGCCCACACAGCTCGATTGGAAACAAGTTGTCCTTGACCTCAAGGGACTGCCTAAGAAAGGAACAGCAGAAAACAAATTTTTATTTTTTTTTAAATGAAAGAATTTCAAGGTTTTCCCAATGGCAAAATGTACCTAATAGCTTAAAACTGGGCCCAAAAAAGATTCTATGATTGCATAGCCATCATAGCTGTTTCCCAGTGGTCACAGCATTAATTCTGCTTTGGTTGATGGAGTAAGTGGGAGATAACTAACATGGATCTGGTCAGATAATGTTTGCAGTTGTATGGTCATTGACTTGGATCCATGAACAAAGGAAGGATTTTATTAAGTACACTAATAAAGCAATATTAGCACATATTAGTTTTTGACTCTGAGGATAACTGTCCTGATTTTTAGTGAAGACTATTGGTGGCTTATCCAGCAGATTCCCTCAAAAATCCCTTTAATCATTGTGCTCCATGATTATTAAGGTAAAACATAGTAAAACAAAGCTATGTAGGAATAGCAACAGAGCAACATGTACAAACTCAGTCAAACCAGCCACAGTCCTACTCATTTTATTGCCACAATTATTCCCCAACCATGAATCTTTATTGCCTTGCTAAATATTAATTGTCTTGTCCATCCCATTTTGTCATGGAAATAAAGTTACATACAACTTCCCAACATAATTTGTGATTCACATTTGAATGCTCATCTTTAAAATATTTGAACTCCTGAAACACTTGGGCCTTCATTGTGTTAGCTAATATAGAGTAGAGATGGGGAGGAGTGGGTGCCAGGAGAGTTTTAAATGCACTGAATACTCATGAGTTAGAAAGGTGAAAATCGACTTTGAACCCCAGTCCTACTCAATATCTTTTGAACTTCCTGAAAGATATGCAAGGACATCAGAATTACCTTTTATAGGTTGTTAAAAAGTCATACTGCAATCAGAAGAGGAGGAAGTGTAGGGTGAGCAAGGGCTTAAATTCCTCATTAATCTTCACGCCTCCGCAGCACATTGCAGGGCAATAGTGCAGATCATGATGTGGCTGTGGGACAAGAATGTATGAAACTGCTTATCCATTCTTTGTTTCATGCGGAAAACCAGCTGCCTGTCCCTGAAATCATTGCAGTGATTGGCAACCCATCATTCTGGTAATTGCAGTACAAATCAGCATCATTACATTGCATCTGCACCCACAATTTAGCCTGTTAATTCCGAACAAGATATCATAAAATTACAAACCATTTCATAGAACTGGAACAAGCCTGATATTTAACTGATTCCAGTGTTAGCGCTGTTCCCAAACCACCTTCCACCTTCATCTCATCCAATCATCATAAGCATATTTCCCAGAAGGACACAAAATGCTGGGCAAACCATCTGCTATGAAACCCCCATCTCGTCTATGTCCACCTATTACCTGTCAAACTTTGTCCTGTCTCTCCCCTATGCTATCTTCTCTCCCCACCCCCCACAACCAGTCTAAAGAAGGGTCCCGGCCCGAATCTTCACCTAACATCTCCAAGTTTGCAGATGACACAAAGCTGGGTGGCAGTGCGAGCTGCGAGAAGGATGCTATGAGCTTGCAGGGTGACTTGGATAGGTTGGGTGAGTGGACAGATGCATGGCTGATGCAGTATAATGTGGATAAATGTGATCTTATCCACTTTGGAGGCAAGAACAAGAAGGCAGATTACTATCTGAATGGTGTCAGATTAGGAAAATGGGAGGTGTAACAAGACTTGGGTGTCCTTGTACATCAGTCACTGAAAGTAAGCTTGCAGGTACAGCAGGCAGTGAAGAAAACAAATGGCATGTTGGCCTTCATAGTGAGAGAATTTGGAGCAAGGAGGATCTACTGCAGTTGTACAGGGCTCTGGGGAGATCACACCTGGAGTATTGTGTGCAGTTTTGGTCTCCTAATTTGAGGATGGACATCTTGCTATTGAGGGAGTGCCTCATAGGTTCACAAGGTTAATTCCAGGGATGGCGCGACTGACATATGATGAACGAATGGATCGACTGGGCTTATATTCACTGGAATTTAGAAGGATGACAGGGGATCTTACAGAAACATATACCATTCTTAAGGGATTGGACAGGCTAGATGTAGGGAAAATGTTCCCAATGTTGGGGGAGTCCAGAACCAGGGGTCACAGTTTAAGAATAATGGGTAGGACATTTAGGACTGAGATGAGGAAAAACTTTTTCACTTAGGGTGTTGTGAATCTGGAATTCTCTGCCACAGAAGGCAGTGGAGTCCACTTCACTGGATGTAGTTAAGAGAGAGTTAGATATAGCTCTTGGGACTAACGGAATCAAGGGATATGGGGGAAAGGTAGGAACAGGGTACTGATTCTGGATGATCAGCCATGATCATATTGAATGGCTGTGCTGATTCAAAGGGCCGAATGACCTACTTTCTATGTTTCTATCTATACTCTCCACAAATGCTGCCTGACCTGCTGAGTTACTTCAGCACTTTGTGTCCCTTTCTGTATTAAAACCATTTGTGTTCTTTGTTTCTGCATCTGAGCATTTATTCCCGTCTCCCTCATTTAATTATCTAACTTCCCAGTATTATTTCAATTTCTGGCCAATATATATTCCTCACTCAACATCAGTAGAGATTTGCTGTTCATCATCACATTGCCTTTGCTGGGAATCTGTTGTACAGAAAGTGTCTGGTTTTTTGAGGCTCAAGAAATTCAAGTGGTTGAGCTAGCTCTCAGAATTTGAATGAGTTGTCACAGTTTTCTGAGTAAGCTGATATCGTGAACTCTATAAATGACCGTTTAACACGAGTCTAGTCATATACTTCGCCCTTTATCCAATTTATTGGCTGACAGAGTTGTCAACAGGGAACTGTTAAATTATCACCCTGAACTTCCTCCAGGAAAAGCCTCAGTACAATACTTGCTCTTGACTTCCCACTTGTAATGGTGCAATAGATTTATTTATTGATTTGGCTACATGTCAGCAGAGAATTAACTAATTGCACACTCATTTCTGAGGCAGAAGGTTGTGGGTTCAAGTCTCAGCATTGAACCTCAAGCTTGTAGTTACTGTGCTGTTGTCGTTTGCATCATTCAGTTGAGATGTTACACTGAGGACTCCTCCGTTCTCTTGGTGGATGTTAAAGATTCAGTGAAACTGTTTTGAAGAGCAGGGAAGGTATCCCTGTTCACTATTAAACCTTCAGCCACCATTAGCAAAATAAATTATCTGGTTATTATCATTGTGCATTTTACAGAAGTTTGTTGTGTACAAAGTGATCGCCACATTTCTTAAATTACAATAGAGATTGCACATCAAAAGTACTTATATGGTGCAAGGCATTTTGGGCCATCTTGTAAGACATGAAAGACATTTTGGAAACAAACGTTGTTCCTTTTTTTGATAATATAATGAACAGTACGAGTATAGGAGAATAGAGCATTCAATTTGCTTGTTCAATTGCCAGTGCATAATGACTTGATATATTAGATATCGATATGTAGAACTTTATCCTCGAATAGTTGAAGTCACTAGAACTTGATTTTGTGCAGAGTTCAGTGTTCACATACTACAAAAAAAACTAGGGGAACCGTAGGTTAGGCAGCGTCTGTGGAGGCAGGGGATGGTTAACATTTCAGGTCGAGACCGTGCATCATCCCTCTGCCTCCCCAGCTGCTGCTTGATCTGCTGAGCTCCTCTGGCAGGTTGTTTTTTTGCATCCACAGTCTCATGCGTCTGCCAATGCAGCATCTTTGTGTGTTTAGCATCAGCTACTGCTAGCATAAATATCTGTTCTCAGAGGATTAATTACAAATAGACCTCTTGAAAAATAACATGCCTAGTGGATTGGCATACACTTGTAGCATGTCTACTTCTTCCTTTTTATTGCTCAAGAGATATTTTGCTTTTTAATTCATGCTCCACACATGACTGAACAGGATAATTGCTGAGAGCACAAGCTATAGATCTGTTCCAATATCACCTTTAGTTAATTCCTCTATTTGTATCGTGTGCATACATCCATACATAGCAGTGCTTTGTCATGTTGATTTGCAGATTTTATCCAAGTTTGCCAATAAGTTGCTATGCGCAACACCCCCTCCCCTTTGCCCAACCCCTAGGCATTAATCACTTTTTGTGTTGGCTAAATTCCCAAACCCTTTGCGCACTTTGCTAACACCTTATTTGGTGTAAACTTTAATTTTGCCTTATGAAAGTTAATTGACCCAAGGTCATAGCTTTGTTTCCCCACAAATTGAGTATTTCCAATTGTCTGTTTTGGTTTCTATTACCTCCTCAAGTAAATCACCACCAATTTTGTTTTAAATAATTAGGCCATTGATGGAGGATCATAGAGTGAATGCATCATGGAAGGAGAATTTTGTGCCCATTAGATCTGTGCTGGTTGTATGCCAGAGCAATCCAGCTTGTTCAATCTCTTGCATTCACCTTCGATTCCTGCAGTGTTCTTCCCCTTTCAAGTACTAATCCAGGCCCTATTTGATTGCTGTGATTAAATCTTCCTCCATTACCTACTGCTAGTAAATTCCAGATTCTAACCACATGCTAAGTATAAAAGCTTTTCTTTAGGACTCTTTTGGTTCTTTTGTCAGTCATTCACTCTATTTTCTAATGATTGGCTATTGTACCTATGGGAACAGTTTCCTCTGTCTAGTGTAGGAAGGAACTGCAGATGCTGGTTTAAACTGAAGATATACACAAAAAGCTGGAGTAACTCAGTGGGACTGGCAGTATATCTGGTGAGAAGGAATGGGTGACATTTCGAGTCGAGACCCTTCTTCAACCAGTTTCCTCTATCTTCTTAGTATAGACCTCGAATGGTTTTCAAATCCCGTCTCAACCTTCTTTGTTCAAAGGCGAGCAGCCTGGTTACTCCACACTGACTACTGCAATAAACCTCTCCATTCCATCATTCCAGAAGTAATTCTAATAATTCAAGGTGCTGTGTGAACAGATGTCACTCTTAATATGATCAAAATACAAAGGATCAGATTACATCTAGTCCATCATTGATCAAATTGGAAGTGAGGGAACTCTCTGCATTGATGCTTGAAGTCATGCAATCAGCACTTAATTCCTGCTAAAATACTTGCTGCCTCTGAGTTTTAATTCTGTTTCTTTTCCATTTCTGAGCTACACTGTGAACTGCTCTTGTGCTAAGTTTTGTAGCAATGGTTTCCAATGTGTTCAATAACATCATTAGATTTACCACTGTTCACTTGGGCAATCACATCCTCAGTCAATAGTCAACGATATTAATCCCATCTGAATCTATGATGAAATACACTTAGTTGTTCCAGTTTGTTCCTGGCAGGGGCTAGATCACTTCAGCTGTTATTGACAATACGACCAATATGACTGTCATTTCAATTAGTTTTACAACAGCATGGATCAAATAATAGAATCAGATTAGATTGGTCATGTTATTTGAACATGGAAATGGGATTAGGTTATTTCCTATTCATTAAGGCGGCTCAGAGGTGCAGTGGTAGAATTGTTGCCTTACAGCACCAGAGACTCTGAATTGATCTTGACCATGGGTGCTCTCTGTACGGAGTTTATACATTCTCCCTATGACCACATGGGTTTTCTCCGGATGCTCCGGTTTCCTCCCACATATCAAAGACATGCAGGTTTGTAGGTTAATTAGCTTTGATAACTTGTCCCTAGTGTGTTGGATAGAACTAGTGTTCGTCGGTCGGTGAGGACTCAGTGGGCTGAAGAGCCTGTTTCCATGCTGTAAAACTCTAAACTAGTTCTCTGCTACTCTTTGATAATTCTTATAATATTTGTATAATTTAATTATTATTGTCCAATGTGTCTCTCTTGAATGGAGATGAAGCAATAAATTGAGCATTTTAAGCCTGTTGGTTAATCACTTGGCAACTGGAAGTTTGTGTAATGGGGATTTTGCAGAGAGTTATAGCAGGATTATTGTGAGTCAAACTGTGCATTTATGATTTGGGCTTGATTGCTTTGTGCTATGATTAAGAAGTTTATGAATGATATTTAAATTGATGGTAAAGATAAAAAAATCCTGCCTGTGGGAAGGTGGTTAGTCAATGGACTGGTCAGCTGAGTATAATAGTGCCATGTAGCATTATCCATGGATTTGTTACTTTCCTTATAAATGGTGCTATGGGTCTTTGCATTCACCGCAGAGGCCAGTTTAGCATTTCACCTGAATGTCACCACCTCCAACAGCATAGCATCCCCTCATCCTTGCGCACAACACCCTTCAGCCTTGTGCAGGAATATCAATGCAGATTATATGTTTTACTATCCAGACTTACCCTTGAACCTATGATATTCTTATCTGATGAGCCAAGCCAGTAAATAGGTTTGCTAGTTTGAAGTTTGTTTATGTGGGGCGTGGGATGGGGGAAATGTAATTACATTATGTGTTCTATAAAACATTTAAAATCTTGCGTCTATTGTAATAAAAATAGAATTTAAACTGGTTGAGTTAGCACAAAGCAATAGCATATTCATGAGTGTTTACTGCCTGAGCTTGAAACAAAATTAGATGGGTAGCCTGCTGCTAATTTATCCCATTTGTTCACAGTAAGTGTTCTTTTCTTCCTTAATAGTTTCTCAGGGTTAGCAGAACCCAATAATCAGTTCATGTTATTGCATTGTACAGGAATGCATGCCTCAAAGTATTATTTATTAACACAAATCTGTTTCTAAAGGACAATGCACATTTGCATTTATTTTTCAGGGGAATTTAAAAAGGCAGCAAGAACCTTCTAATTCCCTCTCTGAGAGAATCCTTCTGCACACAGGGTCTTGATTGATAAGACATTCAACCACAGAGTTGGAAGTGAGCAGGAATGCCTGCTTGGGCTTATGGGCAGCTGATTGTGCAGCAACAAAGTTAATATATTTAATGAATTGGAGCCTACATAAAGCATATAACAGCTTCTTCCAATATAGCAACTTCTTCCCATAAAACCAGTGCACTTTCTCCAGGAAAATGATAGTTAAATAAATTCAATAATGACTTTATTAATTAGTGTCTTAATAATGCGCCAGTTTGTGCAGCAGGCTTGATTGATGGGGCAGTCATCCCTTTTCTGCCCAGGGATGCTGTTGCCACATTTTTGAAGCCTGTTATTCTATTCAGATTAATATGGAACAGGAAGGCCATAGTACTGCCAATGAAATATGTGGTCACCATCAGGCTGCAGTTAGTGAGAGCTTAGGGTTACACAAAAAGCTGGAGAAACTCAGCGGGTGCAGCAGCATCTAAGGAGCGAAGGAGATAGGCGACGTTTCGGGTCGAGACCCTTCTTCAGACTGGTCAGGGATCAGGGAAACGAGAGATATAAACAGTGATGTGAAGAGATAAAGAACAATGAGCAAAAGATATGCAAAAAAGGTGATAAAGGAAGCAGGCCATTGTAAGCTGTTTGTGGTGTGAAAATGAGAAGCTAGTGCGACTGGGGGGGGGGGGGGGGGGGGGTAGATGGAGAAGGAATGTCAGGGCCCGAGGGCTGGGGGAGAGGTGGGGAGGAGGCAGTCTGGGTTAACAGAATTGAAAAAATTCAATGTTTAAGCCCAGAGGATGCAGACTCCCCAAGCGGAATATGAGGTGCTGTTCCTCCAACTTGCGGTGTTGCTCACTCTGGCCGTGGAGGAGGCCCAGGACCGAGAGGTCGGATACGGAGTGGGAGGGGGAGTTGAAGTGCTGAGCCACCGGGAGGTCGGGCTGGTTATTGCGGACCGAGCGGAGGTGTTCGGCGAAACGATCGCCCAGCCTCCGCTTGGTCTCACCGATGTAGATCAGCTGGCATCTGGAGCAACGGATGCAGTAGATGAGGTTGGAGGAGGTGCAGGTGAACCTCTGTCAGACTTGGAATGACTGCTTGGGTCCCTGAAAGGAGTGGATGGGGGAGGTGAGTGAGAGCTTGCTGTGAATAGGGGGTTACACAAAAAGCTGGAGAAACTCAGCGGGTGCAGCAGCATCTAAGGAGCGAAGGAGATAGGCGACGTTTTGGGTCGAGACCCTTGCTTGCTGTGAATAAACTGGTTGCCATATTTCCCAGAGTATGACAGAGATCATATTTTTTTTTAATGGAATTTGTTATAAATTGCTTTATAACAACTTGAGATAATGAATGGTGCTAAAGAAGTAAGTGTTAGCATTTTCTCTCATTCTAGCTATTAATATCTGAAGGGTAATCACAGTTGTAATGCAAGGAATGTGGAAGGTAATTAGTGCATGACAAGCACTCAGCTTCAAAATATTCTCATGAGATTATTTATATCCACCTGGAAACAACAATCAGACTCTTGTTTTAACATCTTATCTAAATGGTAGGACCTTTGACAGTACGGAACTCCTTCCAGTGTTTCCTTAAAACATCAGAGTTATAGAACTGTACAACACATGCACAGGCCCTTCAGTCCACTTTATCCATGCCGACAAAATTGTCATACTCCGCAAGACAATTTGCTTGCATTTGTCCCATAGCCCTCTTCCTAAACCCTCTAAACCCTTCTTAGCCATATACCTTTAATGCCTTTAAATAATCGTAATTACATCTACTTCAATTGTTTCCTGTGGTAGCTAATTCTGGATCTGGACTACCTATTGAGTGAAGACTGTTCCCTAAGGTCACTCTTACATCTTTCCCCTCTCACCTTAAGCATATACCCTCTAGTTTTAGGATCCTCAACCCTGGTAAAAAAACTGTGAGCATTCACTTTATCCATGCCCCACACAATCTTGATCATCTCAAGAAAGTCACCCCTCAGCCTCCTACACTCCAAAGAAAAAAGTCCCTTGCTATCCTTTAGCACTCTTCTCAAAATAATGACAACTTTCCAGTAACTACATTGTGTGAACTTCACAAAGTACTCCATGTGGTCTTGCCCTTGATATGTACAGCTGCATCATAATGCTCCAAATATTCTACTTAATACCTTGCCCGATGAAGGCAAGTGTGCCAAAGGCCTTTGTCACCACATCGTCCACCCGACTCACTACTTTTACTGAACCATGCACCTGTACTCCCAAATCTCTGTTCTGCAGTACCCTACGGGGCTCTACAATCTGCTGTGAAGTCCTACCCTGCTTTGATATACCAACATGTCACATGACACACTTTTCTGAGGTAAATTCAATTTGCTATTTCTTGGCCCACCTTCCTGACTGATCTAGATCTTGTGTAAACTTATATATCCTTCCTCATGGTCGATTATACAACCAATTTTGGTGTTATCAACAAATTTACAAGATTCAAGAGACATTTATAGACACATGCACCAATTGGTACAGTGAAATTTGGGATCATCATACAGCCATACGAATGAAAAAGAACACAGAACATGATAGTTTTTAACATAAACATCCCCACACAGCGGAAACAAAGTTTCTCACTGTGAGGGAAGGCACCAAAGTTCAGTCATTCTCCTCTTTGATGTTCATTGATGTTCACCCGTGGCCGAGGCCTCTCGAGCCCCCCCGCAGTCGCAGCTATGTGCGGCTCGATGTTCAGGCTCCCTCGCCGGGATGTTTGAACTCCAACGTTGGAATGGAAGAACACCCTCAGCGGCTTGGACTTCCGAATCGGCCACTTCTTACCGGAGACCGCGGCTCTCAAAGTCCACAGGCTGAGCTGGAGATTCACACTGGCGGCCCTCGGCAAAGGGATCCCCGGACTCCATGATGTTGAAGTCAGTGCCGCCCACGCTGGAAGCTCTATGAACCACAGCTCCGCAAAGTTGATGCCACAGGCCCAACACTCCGGAGCTTCAAACGGCGATCCAGGTAAGACATCGTCCACTCCGCGATGAATCCAGTGCTGCGCCGCTGCTGAAGCTCTGATCCAGTCTCGAGCAGGATAGGCCGCGCCAATCCAGATGGTAGGCCATGAGGGGGGGGGGGTGAGGACATGACTCGGAGAATAGTTGCATCCTCGCCAGGAAGTGATTGAGAAATGGTTTCCCCCTTACCTTACCCACCTCCCCCACATAAAAATACTAGGAAACTCCAAAACATACTTTTTAAACAGACTAAAAATATCAAAAAAGATGGAAAATCAGACAGACTGTAGGCAGAGGCTGCCATCATGCGGTGCCCCTAGTGGCGGTAACAATGTTACCTATATTGTTATCTACATTGACGACTTGGATGGTAACCAACAGCAAACCCAGCACCGACCCCTGGTCACAGGTCACCAAGGAGAAAAACAATCTTCCACAACTACTCTTTGACTCTTTCACCAGCTTGAATTGCTTTCCTCAAGGTTCTAAACTGGAAATCATGTTCATAAACTTCATATTCAAACTGCAAAGAGCTAATTGTTGACCCACAGCTGTCGTTACAATTTTTATTTGCTGGCTCTGAGCTCGAGGCTACCATTAAAGGTTGTAGAGCTGCTGCCTTGCAGTGCCAGATACCTGAGTTTGATCCTGACCATGGCTGCTGTCTGTGTGGAGTTTGTACATTTTACTTCGGAGTCGCGTGAGTGACTACGTGAAGAACCCTGTACAGCCATTCGTGCGTCCATTGCGTCAGACATTTTCGTGCAGACGACTGTGGAGCAGCGCAGCTCCTCCACGGTAAGTCTAAAAAAGTTGCAGGTAAGTGTTATTTTTTCTTACCTGTTCTAGGTCTCTGCAGGAACCTCCGGGGTTTTTGCAGTGGATGTTCCGATAGCCGACGAGGGAACCAGCCTAGGGCTTTGGGGGAAAAACCCTGGTCCGACCGCGGAAGCAGAGAGCTGGGAAAGTCGGGTTCGCGATCGGATTCACTGATAACGCGGTCAGTGACTCCACACGTTGGGTTCCCGGGTTGGGGAAACCCGAGAATAGTGCGGTTTTAGACTGCAGTAGTCCCCAGGGGATGGGGCTTAACAGACCTGAACGGTCAGCCTGGGTTCCCGGGGAGGGGAAACTCAAGTATATGCGTTTCTAGACCCCATTGGGTTGGGTTAAAACTAACCTAAATGGTTAGGCTGGGTTCCCGGTGCAGGGGAAACCCAAATATATGCGGTTTTACATCGCAGTAGTCGCAGAACATCGCAGAAATTCACCTATGGGGTTCCCAAACTACAATAATCCCCAGGATATGGGGACAACTGACAAAATAGTCAGTACAATTGGGAAAGTTGGGAGATTTCACCTCTGGGAATTAAGTTGGAGAGCAACACTTTTGGGTAGGGCTGCTTCATGGGAATGTCAAGTTATAGCAGTGCCAGCCTATGGGAAAGGCTGTGCCAGCAGTACCTTTGTTTAGGACTGCTCATGGGCATGCCAAGCTATGGTAGGCTAGCCTGATGGAGAGGCTGTGCCAGCAGTACCTTTGGTCAGGACTGCTCATGGGGATACCAAGCTATGGCAGGCAAGCCTATTGGAGAGGCTGTGCCAGCAGCACCTTTGCTCAGGGCTGCTCATGGGGATACCAAACTATGGCAGGCTAACCTATTGCAGAGGCGGTGCCAGCAGTACCTTTGCTCAGGACTGCTCTAAGGGAATGCCAAGTTATGGTAGGCTAGCCTATTGGAGAGGTTATGCCAGCAGCACCTTTGCTCAGGGCTGCTTGATGAGAATGCCAAATCTATGGCAAATACTGGCCTATGGGAAAGTACATGCCAGCAGCTACTTTGTTCAGGGCTGCTTCATGGGCACCAGGGGTACCTTGTTAGGGCTGCTTTATGTGAATAGCAGTTTAGTAGGGTATTCCCATTTACAGTGATCATGGGGGATGAGGAGGCATTGTTAGGATAAGGCAATATAACAGAATGATGACAAAAAGTATTCAAAGAAAACTATACACAGTTTTAAAAAGCGCTGGTTATATTTGTGCTAAAATCCACTGTTTAGTCTCAAACTATATTTGAGAAATTGGGCTCCTCTATCCAGTTAGATTAAGTTCCTATCAAATAGATTTGTAGGATGTTGGGATTTACTTTTACGTATTCAATTGGCCATGATGCCGGCCTGGGCAACAGATTGCAGTCAATAAGACTTTGGTAACAGTTGTTGGTATAAAACAGTTCTAGTCGTTGGACTAATTGTTAAGTGTATAGATGCAATTCAGGTGTGTAAGTAGAGCATCAGTTATTTTGTTAAATGGTTAATTATTAAGTGCCATCTACGTCATTGTTAACACCAGCTGAAATTAATAATGTCACGATGATGAACAAACAATGTTCATTACTGCTCTAGTAGTTGTTAGGTAAATCTTTTATTCTATTGCAAATTGGTGCTAATGGCCTAAATGGGAAATTGAGTCAGCAGGGCTTTGTAGCAGGCCTGCTTTATGGCTCCCTCATGTAAGAGGTGAGCATGTGGGATTGGTATAGTTTAACGCCGAGTCTGAGGGTATAGCCATAGAGCATACCCAAGAGATCAGGGCATGTGCCAGAGGTCTATGCCTGGCAAGAAAGTTACCATCCCAAACACAATATGCAGTGAACACTGCTCTCAGAGGGACATTACAGTTGGCTGCCGAATCTTCTATTCAGGTAAGACTTTTCCATAGGTGTAACCTGGAGGGCGAAGCACAAGCTATTGGAACGAGCAAGGTTTCATAGTTTCGGTGACAATGCATCCCATGTCTTTATTGGCAGTAGCGGTTCACTGAAGTTGCTGGCAGCATGAAAGCTGGCCAGAGGTTCCACGCACTGGACCTGTGCTACTCTACAATTAAGGGACCATTTGCAGTTTGGTAAGGTGTATACTTAGTTATGCAGTACAAATGATTGAGACATTATCAGCTACTTTGAACGGTACATGTAAAATGTAAAATATTAGTTTTCAAGCAGGTTAGAATTGGACAGGTTCAGTATAAGGACCAAGATTGTCTTGCTAGACTGGCTCGGAAATCGGGCCACAGTTGCTGTTTAAGGTAGTTACCAAGTAGCTCAAATATCATCTCGAGTTTGGAGATGGAACAGATTTGCATGACTTGCCAAAGAAGTTCTGTTATTAATATCAACTATAGACTCTATGGGCTATAGAGTGATTGGACAAATAAGCATATTGTCATGCTCATGTTCAGGTTGATGCATTGAGATGATGGCATATGTTAGTCACGAGGGTGCAATCGGTTAAAGAACCACTGGAATGGTTACATAATTTTGTTGCCACAAGAGAATCATCAAGTGTGGGTAATGGCAACACAGAGTTGGTGTTGAATCGCACTGTATTATGAAATTCTGGTTCAATGGAACACCTAATATAAAAATATGTATGTCAGTTTCATGTTTATTTCACTGGTTGCAAAATATTTGGCATAGCAGTGGCGAAAGATACACTCTCGCCAAAAGGAGCAGGTAGGTCTTTTATGGCTACCTCCATTTTGTCTCATCAATCGAGGTTCCAAATAAAGTCATTAAGAGGCTTTAAGTTCCCATTGTGTGATTATGCAAATTGATTCCTGATTTGTTGCGAATATTATATAACCTTATTGGTTATTTTAAACTTGAATTTGCTTGTTCAGCCTGACGCTTCGGAAATCAGATGTTGCATGATAAACTCTAATTTATGTTCTGCAGGTCTAACAAACTACCCTAAGATTTGGGTTGTTACATCTATCCTTCTATGTGTTCAAAGTGTTTGCATAGCACCAAACGGCTGAATTTTTTTTTCCAGGAGATGAAAGAGTTTGTTATGGTTATGTTCCATGGAAAATGGTATTGATTGCTAATGTTTTGAGTTCATGCTAAATGATTGTCTGTTAATTATGGAGTTATATGGCCATTAATTGGCTCGACGAGCTTCCTCATTGAATTGGCTGTAGCAAACAAGACTCACTCTGTTGGGTCCACACCGGTTATCAAGGGGTAGGATATCTTCAACATGGGTCCCAGGACCAGTATTATGCCATATGCGATGTTGACATTTGTGAACACTATTTCACCAGGAGGCTGCAGCTATATCCTTAAATTTGGCTGGAGTTTATTAGGTAGTTATCCTTCTGGCACTGGTTTAGTGCAGCAGGTTCAGTCGCTAAATAATTGTGATGGTACAGGATGATAACGTCTGTAAGTTATAATATTATGTTAAATACTTGAGCAGACCAGAAGGGGGTCAGGTCTCAAAATAGTCACAGGCATACCAGGGGACCTTTGATAAGCTAAGCACACATGTATACAACAATATGTCAAGGTCATCAAGAGCCTTGGAGTTCTGGACTAGCAATGTTGTTAGTCACAAAGAATTTGGGAGAACGTATTGTTCATGGCATTCCAGATGAGGAAAACGGAGTTGTGTTATGTACTAATGGATTCTGTTTCCAGATCTCATTCCACCAGGGCTGCTACAACATCAGCAGCAAGGGTATTTATGTTCCGCTGGGTCGCATTGTTATGGCTGGAGCATGGTCCATCGAATGAATCTCCAAACATCTGTAATGACCCATTGGTGAACCAGGAGTATTTGTTAACTCTATTTATGTTCTGGTTATATGTTTCATCTGGGTGAGAGATGGAAATATTATTGTTTCATTTAAACAGCATCAGCATGTTTTACATCTATGTTATGACTGTATGCATTATGAATGTTTTCCCTTCATTTGTCAATGAAGCAGCTGTGGTTGTGCATACTCGTTTCACACGGCATGAAATCGCAGAGCTTTGAAGTCTTCACGTAGTCACTCGCGTGACTCCGAAGTAAAATAGTAAGATTAAACGAGAACTTACCAGTTTGAAGTTTGATCTTTATTTTATAAGGAGTTGAGGGACTACGTGCCCTCCGCTCCCAGACCTCATACATTTCATCTGGTAGTTCTAGTCTTTGTTCTCTTACCATTATACTTCAGTTATTATTTGCTGTGATTTCACACCGTTGCTTTGAAGATTGACGCACGAACGGCTGTACGGGGTTCTTCACGTAGTCCCTCAACTCGACTCCTCATAAAATAAAGATCAAACTTCAAACTGGTAAGTTCTCATTTAATCTTACTATTCTCCTTGTGACTGCATGGATTTTCTCCAGATTCTTTGGTTTCCTCCCACATCCCAAGGACTTGTGGGTGAATTAGGTGCTGTAAAATTGCCCACAATATATAAGGAGTGGATGAGAAAATAGGATAACATAAAACTAGTGTGAATGGGTAATCGATGGATGGCATGCTGTTGATGGGCCGAAGAATCTGTTTCCAAACTGTGCCTCTAATTACATACCTTGGCAGATGAAAATGTACTTGTTGCCATGCCTACACGTAGCATACTCCCTTCTGGTGATCACTCTTTTACACAGCAATTTCCGCTAACAGCAACGTGGATAAAATTATTTTAAGGACAGGACTGATTACCAGACTGATTCCTGGGATGTCAGGACTTTCATATGAGGAAAGATTGGATAGACTCGGCTTGTACTCACTGGAATTTAGAAGATTGAGGGGGGATCTTATAGAAACTTACAAAATTCTTAAGGGGTTGGACAAGCTAGATGCTGGAAGATTGTTCTCGATGTTGGGGGAGTCCAGAACAAGGGGTCACAGTCTAAGGATAAGGGGGAATTCCTTTAGGACCGAGATGAGGAAAACATTCTTTACACAGAGAGTGGTGAGTCTCTGGAATTCTCTGCCACAGAAGGTAGTTGAGGCCAGTTCATTGGCTATATTTAAGAGGGCGTTAGATGTGGCACTTGTGGCTAAAGGGATCAGGGGGTATGGAGAGAAGGCAGGTACGGGATACTGAGTTGGATGATCAGCCATGATCACATTGAATGGCGGTGCAGGCTCGAAGGGCCGAATGGCCTACTCCTGCACCTATTTTTCTATGTTTCTAGGACATTTGTCAATTTGTATTTTCCTTTTAGTGCAAGGAAGATGCAATTCAATCTGCTTCCTGTTTCTATTACTGTATGCTGATCTTTAATGCAAAAGGATTTAGGTACAAGAGTGGCGGTGTCATGCCCCAGTTAGAAAATGCATTGGTGGGACTGTGTCAGGAATGTTATGCACTGGTCATGACACCTTACCCAAAGAAAGATATATTTGCGATATCAAAAATAAAGAGATTATTGGGATGGTAGATTTGTCATATGAAGAGCAACTAATCGGGCCTGTCCCACAGGCGACTTTTCAGTGGACTGCCGGCGACTGTCAAGTTGCCAACAGTGGCCTGAAAAACTGACAACTGGAACGGTGACTGTCAGAGACGCACACACACACCCCCACCCCCCCCCCCCCCCCCCCGCCGGCTTCCTTTACCAGCCCGTTATGCAGGTGGGGGACAGGACAAGTGGGGAGAGCGCTGTTTAAAAAATTCATACGGTGCAAAGCCAAGGTGAAACAGACACGCACTGCGATGAACAGGAAGGTTGGCGCTGTAATTAAGATGGCTAAAGCACAGAGTACGGTAAGTCCTTTAAAAGAGGGGGGTTGGGGAGAGGGGGAGAAGGAGTGGAGACAACTTTTAAGTAGCCTGTGAAGCTCGACCGACCATTAACATTACCGGTCGGTTTTCCTTGGTTCTGAAAACTACCGCTTATTTTTCCCAATGAGTCGATGACATTTATTGGTCGGCACCGGCTACAACCTACGAGAATCTCAGAGAACCTTCGACCTGGCAACCCATTAGGACCTCCTGGCGACCCACCTATGGCTCAAGAATCTTCGCTACTCTCCATGGAGGCTTCATTCTAGTCACTGCTAATTTTTCAACATGTTGAAAAATTCATGGCGACCATATTGAGGCCGCGACTAGTTCCCAGAATGTGGGAACTCCTCACGACCATTAAGGCGACTCCCCGGCAACCACCGCGAACATGTGGCGACTGCATAGTCTCCTGCAGTCGCCTAAAAAGTCGCCTAAGTGGGACAGGCCCAGTAGCAGCCTGGGCCTGAACGTTTTTTAAATTCAGAAGAATGAGAGGTGATCTAACTGAAATGCATGGAACTGGCTTGGCAGGGTACAAACAGGAATTATGTTTCCCATGGCTGGGGTTGTGGCTTAGAATAGAAATCACAGTTTCAAAATAAGGGTGTAACTATTCAAGGCTGTGAGAAGACGCGTCTTCACCAGTTTGCAGTGAACCTTTAAATTCTTTATCAAGAGAACTCTGGAGATTTGGGGAGATATGAAACTGCAAATGTTGGTCCTCTTCAAGAAGGGGTGCAGGGAAAATGCTGGGAACTATAGGCCAGTGAGAACATCTATAGTTGGAAAGTTATTAGAGAGTATCCTGAGGGATAGGTTATACAGGCATTTGGATGGGCAAGGGCTGATTAGGGATAGTTAGCATGGTTTTGTACATGGGAGGCGTGTCTCACAAATCTGATTATTTTTAAGCCGTGACCAAAAAGGTCAATGAGAGCAGAGTTGTAGATGTTGTATACATGGAGTTCAGTAAAGCGTTCGACAAGGTTCCGCATGGTAGGCAGCTCTGGCAGGTTAGATCGCATGGGATCTAAGGAGAGATAGCTGAATGGATAGCAAATTGGCTTCATGTAAGGAAGCAGAGGGTGATGGTGGAAGGTTGCGTCTCAGACTGGAGGCCTGTGACTAGTGGTGTGCCTCAGGGTTCAGTATGGGTCCATTATTGTTTGTCATCTATATCAATGATTTGGATGAGAACATACATGGCAAGATTAACAAGTTTGCTGATGATACAAAACTGGGTGGTTTTGCAGATAGTGGAGATGATTGTGAAAGATTGCAGCAGGATCTGGATCGATTGGCCAGGTGGGCTGAGGAATAGTTGATGGAATTTAATACAGAGAAGTGTGAGGTAGAAACATAGAAAATAGGTGCAGGAGGAGGCCATTCGGCCCTTCGAGCCTGTATCACCATTCAATATGATCATGGCTGATCATCCAACTCGGTATCCTGTACCTGCCTTTTCTCTATACCCCCTGATCCCTTTAACCACAAGGGCCACATCTAACTCATCTTAAATATAGCCAATGAACTGGCCTCAACTACCTTCTGTGGCAGAGAATTCTACAGATTCTCCACTCGGTGTGAAAAATGTTTTTCTCATCTCGGTCCTAAAAGACTTCCCCCTTATCCTTAAACTGTGACCCCTTGTTCTGGACTTCCCCAACATCGGGAACAATCTTCCTGCATCTAGCGTGTCCAACCCCTTAAGAATTTTGTAAGTTTCTATAAGATCCCCCCTCAATCTACTAAATTCTAGCGAGTACAAGCCCAGTCTATCCAGTCTTTCTTCATATGAAAGTCCTGCCATCCCACGAATCAGCCTGGTGAACCTTCTCTGTACTCCCTCTTTGGCAAGAATGTATTTCCTCAGATTAGGAGACCAAAACTGTACGCAATACTCCAGGTGTGGTCTCACCAAGACCCTGTACAACTGCAGTAGAACCTCCCTGCTCTTATACTCAAATCCTTTTGCTATGAATGCTAACATACCATTTGCTTTCTTCACTGCCTGCTGCACCTGCATGCCTACTTTCAATGACTGGTGTACCATGACACCCAGGTCTCGTTGCATCTCCCCTTTTCCTAATCGGCCACCATTCAGATAATAGTCTACTTTCCTGTTTTTGCCACCAAAGTGGATAACCTCACATTTATTCACATTATACTGCATCTGCCATGCATTTGCCCACTCACCCAACGTATCCAAGTCACCTTGCAGCCTTCTAGCATCCTCCTCACAGCTAACACTGCCTCCCAGCTTCGTGTCATCCGCAAACTTGGAGATGTTGCATTCAATTCCCTCATCCAGATCATTAATGTATATTGTAAATAGCTAGGGTCCCAGCACTGAGCCTTGCCGTACACACTAGTCACTGCCTGCCATTCTGAAAAGGACCCGTTTACTCCTACTCTTTGCTTCCTGTCTGCCAGCCAGTTCTCTATCCACATCAATACTGAACCCCCAATACCGTGTGCTTTAAGTTTGCATACTAATCTCTTATGTGGAACCTTGTTGAAAGCCCTCTGAAAGTCCAGATATAACACATCCACTGGTTCTCCCTTATCCACTCTAATAGTTACATCCTCGAAAAATTCTATAAGATTCGTCAGACATGATTTACCTTTCATAAATTCATGCTGACTTTGTCCAATGATTTCCAAATGTGCTGCTATCCCAACTTTAATAACTGACTCTAGCATTTTCCCCACTACCGCTGTTAGACTAACTGGTCTGTAATTCCCCGTTTTCTCTCTCCCTCCCTTTTTAAAAAGTGGGGTTACATTAGCTCAGGAACTACTCCAGAACCTAAGGAGTTTTAACAAATTATCACTAATGCATCCACTATTTCTGGGGCTACTTCCTTAAGTACTCTGGGATGCAGCCTACCTGGCCCTGGGGATTTATCAGGTGTTGTATTTTGGGATGTGCAACAAGGGCCAGACCTACACAATGAATAGTAGGCCTCTGGTGAGTATTGTAGAGCAGAGGGATTAAGGAGTGCAGGTGCATGGTTCCTTGAAGGTCGAGTCGCAGGTAGATAAGGTGGTCAAAAAGGCTTTTGGCACATTGGCTTTCATCAGTCAGAGTATTGAGTTTAAAAGTTGGGAGGTCATGTTGCAGTTGCATAAGATGTTGGTGAGACCACATTTAGAATATTGTGTTCAGTTCTGGGCACCATGTTATAGGAAAGATATAGTGAAGCTTGAAAGGGTTCAGAAAAGATTTACGAGGATGTTGCCAGGACTAGAGGGTGTGAGCTATAGGGAGAGGTTGAGTAGGCACTGAGATTAAAGGGCATAATAAAACAGCAAAGGTAGACAAAAAATGCTGGAGGAACTCAGCGGGTGAGGCAGCAACTATGGAGAGAAGGAATTGGCGATGTTTTGGGTTAAGACCCTTCTTCTGACTGATGTCGGGGGGGGGGGGGGAAGGAAGAAAGGAAGTAGGCGGAGACAGTAGGACTTGTGGGAGAATTGGGAAGGGGAAGGAGGTAGAAAGCAAAGGTTATCTAAAATTAGAGAAGTCAATGTTCATACCGCTGGGGTGTAAACTACCCAAGCGAAATATGAGGTGCTATTCCTCCAATTTGTGCAGGGTCTCATTCTGGCAATGGAGGAGGCCCAGGACACAAAGGTCAGATTTGGAATGGGAGGGGGAGTTGAAGTGCTGAGCAACCGGGTAATCAGGTTGGTTAACACGGACTGAGTGGAGGTGTTCAGCGAAGCGATCGCCGAGCCTGCGCTTGGTCTCACCGATGTAAAGAAGTTGACACCTGGAACAGCAGATACAGTAGATGAGGTTGGAGGAGGTGCAGGTGAACTCTGCCTCACCTGGAAAGACTGATTTGGTCCTTGGATGGAGTCGAGGGGGGGAGATAAAGGGACAAGTGTTGCATTTCCTGCGGTTGCAGGGCAAAGTACCCAGGGAAGGGGTGGTATGGGTGGGAATGGAAGAATTGACCAGGGAGTTATGGAAGGAACAGTCTCTGCAGAAAGGGGAAGAGATTGGAAGATGTGGCCAGTAGTGGGATCCCTTTAGAGGTGGCAAGAATGTTGGAGGATTATCTGTTGTATGCAAAGGCTGATGTGGTGGAAGGTGAGGACAAGGGGGACTCTCCTTCCACCACAGCCTTCGCCTTGTTACGAATAGGAGAAGTGGGAGTAAGAGCGGAGCTGCGGGATCTAGAGGAGACCCTGGCGAGAGTCTCATCTATAATGGAAGAGGGGAACCCCGTTCCCTAAAGAATGAGGACATCTCCGATGCCCTAGTATGGAACACCTCATCCTGGGTGCAGATGCGATGTAGATGGAGGAATTGGGAGTAGGGGATTGAGTCTTTACAGGAAGCAGGGTGGGAACAAGTGATGTCAAGATAGCTATGGGACTCAGTGGGTTTGTAGTAAATGTCAGTCAGTAGTCTGTTGCCTGCGATGGAGATGGTGAGATCTAGAAATGGTAGGGAGATGACTGAAATGGTCCGTGAATTTGATTTAATTTTAGATAGTTCTCGCTTTCTCCTTCCTTTTCCTCCCCTTCCCAGTTCTCCCACAAGTCCTACTGTCTCCACCTACTTCCTTTCTTCCCCACCCCCACCACCCCCCCCGACATCACTCTGAAGAAGGGTCTCAACCTGAAACATCGCCAATTCCTTCTTTCCATAGATGTTGTCTCACCCGCTGAGTTTCTCCAGCATTTTTTGTCTACGTTCCAGCATCTTCAGTTCTTTCTTAAATAGTAAAATAGCTGTTTTCCACAGGGGCAAAGGAGGATGTAGGGACCATGTGATTTACTTCCTGCAATTGCTGCTTGTATTCATATGTAGGACATAGACAGACATACAAATTTAGTGTATCTACTGCAACTGGTCAAGAAAAACTATGTATAGACTATCAATGTAAAGCACCAGTGAACAAAGAAAGAAATCAGTGGTGAGAGTGTGCAATTCACTATTACAGGGCATGTGGATAGCCTGGATGTATTTAATTGGAAGCTGGAGGTGGCAAAGGGACGGTGAGCATATGAAGGGGAAAGGACTAAAAGTATGGTAATTGCATTGGAAGTTGTATGATGGGCAGGAGGACCATGTTAAAAACAAACATCAACATAGGTTTGCTGCATTGTGCAATCTATTTCTGAGAAGGTAGTCTCAATGTATCTCAGTGTAAACAAATTGTCTGCTGCTGAAGCCACAAGTCCTTTTCGTGAAGCAGTGCACATTTCATTTCCACTCACTGATAGAAAAATTAAATTGTTTAGCTCACTTAAATGATTTAGTGTTTTTAGACATGTTACCAGTAAATGAAAATTAAAAAGAAAATCCAGATTCTGGAAATCTGAAATACTAACAGGAACTCCCTCAGCTTGGAGTTCTCGAAGTTGGTCTCTGATCACGGGCTCCGTGATGTTAAAGTCCAGTAGGCTCCCCACAGTGGAGCTGTCGTATTCGGTCTCCAGCAAAGGCCACCAACTCCTCGATGTTAGGCCGTAGTGCGGACTGAGATACGATACAGGAAAAAAATCGCTTCTCCATCGAGGTAAGAGATTAGAAAAGTTTCCCACAACCCCCACATAAAAACAAGCTAAAGAACACTTAAAACATACATTTAACACATACAATTAAAATACAGACAGACCGTTTGTGAGGCAGCCATTGCCGGCGCCACCTGGTGGATGAGAACGTTCATGCCCAAGTTATAATATACTGTACATTTGACCTTTAATTTGTACTTTTGTCTGATTTAAATTAGGAATCTATTGAGCGCAGATCATCACATGAGACCCAGTCACAGCCAGTAGTTGCTCATGATTTCCGATCATTAAGGCAACCTGAGCTCAAAGGAAAGAAGATTTTGGATAGACTGTGCATGTCTGAGGCACCAGACCATGGTAAGAAAGTTCCACATATTTCTGCTGCTTTTGTAAGGGTGTTGATATATAGCATTTTATGAGGAAAGAGAATGGCTACTCCATAGAGAGGTGACTTGGTGGCAGTGTTCGGAGAATGTTCCAAAGCTACAAATTGATATCTACAGTGAACAGTAACTACTTAATTTCTTTATCTTCTTCACCCCCACCACAATAGTGTAGCCTCTTATATTTTTGGCCCCACAGTTGTTGTTCTCATCCAATCTGCCATTTTCTTGTGAACACTGGGAGCAAGTTCCAAATGCATGATAAACAGCGGGAAAGGGTGAAGTTACTCCTCACTGAATCTGTACTTCCCTGATATATAATAAAACTTACCCATCACTGACATGTAAGAGATGCAACCACCACCTAGTTGTGTGACTGTCTCATGGATCAATTTTCAAAGCAACTCTACCCCTCACTTATGGTATCTGGACCCCAACTTAACAATGTGAGCCAAAGTTCTCAATGACAAAATAAAAGGAAGAGGGCACATACTCATTAAAGCTTGCATTTGTTAATTAGTAAATTCATGGGTTTTGGTAAATCTTGATTTACTTCAGCTTACAAGTCTCATTCTTGAATATACTCAGTGGCTGGGGATTCAAATTGTCTTAAGTGAGAATTTCAAAGGTTTACAACATCTGAATGTTTTCTTTTTCCTCATCTCTGTCCATGTGTCCAACCATGGTTGGCTGTGATGACATATCCACAGATTTAACAGGGTGCAGATATGACAGTTCTTTGCTTCATCAGATTTTAATTTTAATTTCCCATGTAATGTAAATAAATAATGTTATATATTTTGTTACTCACAAAATAACTTATTGCCCAAGCCTATACAAACTAAGTGTTAAGGGTAAAAAAGAGCACCTCCATAACCTCTCTGTCCCACATTAGCAATTTAACCAACTTCCTTCTTTCTCTTTACTCATTCCCTGGTTGACAGTCAATAACAAGGCCAGTATTTACTTCCAATTCCTCATATTCCTTAGTGGTGACAGTGGTGAGCTGCCTTCTTGAGCTGCTGCTGTATCTGCGGTGAAGATTTACAGAAAATTCCAAGATTCAGATGAAAGAATAGAGGGAGACTTCCAAATGAAAGATGGAGAGAGGATTTATGAAAATCAAAACTCCAAATACTGTGATTTTGAAATAATATAAAATATTGGAAGAACTCACCAGCTAACTGTGTCAGCATCTGTGTAAGGAGATACAGAATTAATGTTTCACATCAAACACTCTTCAGTCAGACCTGAGTATTTTTGGCATTGTACTCCATTAATAATGTGGATTTTTGTAGCTGTGTGCTTTGTCCAGCACTTTATTTCTAGTTTGCTTTTTATTGATAAGGATGTGATGCTCCTTAAGTTGGAGGCACAATAAATTGTCAACTGTACAGCAAGCAAAATCAATTTACTCAACAATGAAAATAGAAGTAGTGAATGGAACTATAATGACTTCTGCCATTACAAACAGAATAATGTCTGCTGCAACTTGCAGTGCTTAGAGGCTCATAACATAGATTTGTGTAAAGGTTTCACTCACAGTTGGCATAGATCTTGATTGGCGGCAGACAGTGTAATATGGAAGATACAAAGTAACTCAACGAGTCAGGCGGCATCTCAGGAGAACACGGATAGATTACATTTTAGGTCAGGACCCTTCTTCAGCCTTGTTTCAGAAGTGCATACTCCATTATGGTACTGCTATTTTGTGCACTTTTAAAAACAAATTATGATTTCTAACTTTAAATTAAGACAGCACATACATTTCCTCACTCTCAAAATAAGTGCAATTCCAATGCAACAATGCCATGCATTTATAGCATCCCTCAGAATATCAGTTGGTGCTTTACTGTGAAGTGCTTTTGTAGTGTAGTCACCATTTCAGTTTAAGAAATGCATCATTTCATCCAACAAGATCTCAGCAGCAGCAATAACATAACAAAGACCTGCTTAACCTTTTCTTATAAAATGTTGATTGACAGATAAATATTGGTTTGGACTCTGAGAATAATTCACCTGGTATTTTTCAAGATAATGCTATGGGACCTATTATATCGACAGGCATGCAGACAGGGTTTGTGATTAGCTTTGCTGCTGGTAGACAGCACCATCCGCTCGGTGCAATATGAGAAGTGTCAGCCTGGACTGTTGAGTTCACGACTCTGGATTGAAACTTGAACGTACAGCCAACAGAATTAGAAACATAGAAAATAGGTGCAGGAGTAGGCCATTCGGCCCTTCGAGCCTGCACCGCCATTCAATATGATCATGGCTGATCATCCAACTCAATATCCCGTACCTGCCTTCTCTCCATACCCCTTGATCCCTTTAGCCACAAGGACAACATCTAACTCCCTCTTAAATATAGCCAATGAACTGGCCTCAACTACCTTCTGTGGCAGAGAATTCCACAGATTCACCACTCTGTGTGAAAAATGTTTTTCTCATCTCGGTCCTAAAAGACTTTCCCCTTATCCTTAAACGGTGACCCCTTGTTCTGGACTTCCCCAACATCGGGAACAATCTTCCTGCATCTAGCCTGTCCAACCCCTTAAGAATGGTGTAAGTCTCTATAAGATCCCCCCCTCAATATTCTAAATTCTAGCGAGTACAAGCCGAGTCTATCCAGTCTTTCTTCATATGAAAGTCCTGCCATCCCAGGAATCAGTCTGGTGAACCTTCTCTGTACTCCCTCTATGGCAAGAATGCATTTCCAGAGATTAGGAGACCAAAACTGTACGCAATACTCCAGGTGTGGCCTCACCAAGACCCTGTACAACTACAGTAGAACCTCCCTGCTCTCAATCCTTTTGCTATGGATTAGAGATGAGTATGCTGACTCGCTGTTCACTGCCACTCACTTATTAAGCTTTTACATTTAAGATAAATCTTCTGGGTGCAAGGGGACTAGTGAATATATTCTAATTGCTGTTGACATTAACATATTAACATTTTGACATTAACATATTAACATTTTATGAATAGCTGCCTTCAATGAATCAATGCAACACAAAGTAGTCTAGACATAACATGGCTGTCATTTTGAAATGAAAATCAAAAATCAAGACAAAAATCAGGAAATATGCAGCAGGTCAGGCTTCATCCCTGGGAAGAGAAAGTGAGTTAACCTAGTGAGATTAGAGATGTTGGCTGAGCAGCAGACCATTTACAGCATTTTCTATTTTTTTTTCCTCTTTTTGAGATGTGCCAACTCTCAACTACATAATAAAACAGGCACCAATCTCACTCATTCTCCCACTCAAACACACTCCACTCACTGTATTCCTTCCCTCTCTCAGGCATTCCTAACCACCTCTTCCTCCGCACAAACCCTACCAACCTCATTTACTCTCTCCCTGATACACTCCACACCTCTGTTTTCTCTGTCTTCTCTCCCACCCCAAGCAGGTACCAAGCAGAAAGTAGGACCGCACAAGGATAAAGGAAGGAAACCAGTGAAATCAGTGTGGAGAAGACTAATATGCTGGGGCATTATGCAATCAAGGAGGAGATGGTGTTGAGGCTCTTGCAGAACACTAAAGTGGATAAATCCTCAAAGCCATGGGATATTGTCTTCTAGAACTTCAAGTAACCCTTGCTTTCCCTCTCTCCATCCCTCCCTCTTCACAGTTCTCTAATCAGTCTGACTCTCTGATTGTAAACAAGGGAGATAAAGGGGAAAAAAAGGAGGTACAATTAGAAGCAGGTACGGGGAGGGTGATAAGCAGCAATAAAGGCTGCAATTGCTGGAATGTGAAAAATAAGGAAAGTGATAATGGAAACCATTGAAGGGAGTGATGGGCAGCTGAAACCAGATGGTGGAAGTTGATCTAGTGGGCGAAGTGTGTGAATGCAGGTGGATGAAACCAGGAAGGGAATGGAGATGAAAAAGGGTGATGGGGCTAGAGGGGAGGGTGAGGGAAAGGGAATAATAATCAGAGGACCAGGGATGGAATAGAGCAGGGAGAAAGAGATGGTTGAGAGAGGAGGATCAGGTGGAATGGTTGAAATTGGAGAATTCAATGTCGATACTGCGGTTGCTATGAGCTGATTGAGGCCCAATGCCTTTATATGCCACCAGCTGCAAACATGTCGTTCCTACTGGAAGGTAGACACAAAATGCTGGAGTAACTCGGCGGGTGAGGCAGCATCTCTGGAGAGAAAGAATGGGCGACGTTTCGGGTCGAGAACCCTTCTTCAGTCTGAGTTACTCCTGGTTTCATCTCCGAACCACCACTCTGCTAGGCTTATAGCTGAATGATGCTAAATTACATCTTTAACTTTATTTTTTACATGATTTTACCAATCTTCAGCCTTTTTGACTTTTTTTATATCACCATTATGAGCCTCTTTTGATCCTATACCACCTTAAACTCCTCTTGATTGCCAAGTCTGACACTTTTTCTATTGCCGTCTTTTGCCTTGAAGGGAATATATTATTAATTCTTTAAATGTTAGCCATAGCTGGCCTGTTATATTTTTCATGTAGAAACATAGAAAATAGGTGCAGGAGGAGGCCATTCGGCCCTTCGAGCCAGCACCGCCATTCATTGTGATCATGGCTGATCGTCCGCTATCAATAACCCGTGCCTGCCTTCTCCCCATATCCCTTGACTCTACTAGCCCCTAGAGCTCTATCCAACTCTCTCTTAAATCCATCCAATGATTTGGCCTCCACTGCCTTCTGTGGCAGGGAATTCCATAAATTCACAACTCTCTGGGTAAAAAAGTTTTTTCTCAGCTCAGTCTTAAATGCCCTCCCCTTTATTCTAAGACTGTGGCCCCTGGTTCTGGACTTACCCAGTTCTTCATTTTCACCCAAGACTTCCATTCTTGCTTAACCACCTCAAGCTTCATGCCTTTGTATTTTGCTTATATATACAATGATTCCTAATGATCACTGTTCTATAAATGTCCTTAACTACCAGGTCATCAATTAATCCTTGCCGATTACACAATATGAAATCTAATAGCCTCTTCCCATGTTGGTTAGTTCCTCAGCATAATTAATTTAGAAAACCAGAAAGTTCACTGATGCACATGTTAGAATTCTCCTGTAACCCCTTGGAGATTTGCAGTGCCTGCATTTTTTTTAAAGCCTATTTTTCTGTGTTATTCAGCTTTCAGGTCAATATTTCCAGTGCATCCATGCCTGCAGAATGATTGCTGCAATTTACCTTGCAGCAAAGGATGTGGCTTTCTATTTACACAAACTTTACAAAATATCCCAATTAGCTATTGATAATACCTTTTAACATAGTTTAATCTTGTCCTTACCTGTGATCAAGTATATTATCCCAACTCAACAGCACTGTGTGTTGATCCAGATGATATTTTGTACCAGTTAATGTCACTGGGATACATCTATATTTTAAGGTATGTTTTCTGCTAAAGTTCTAACCTAAAGAAAACACTGTCTTTCTGGGCAATAGGTCATTTTAAATATTCTTATTTAATATTCATGAGTTGCATATTACAAATTGAAAATAGAGCATGAATTGGCTGAAGGAATTACTTTGAAAGTAGGCTTTTTAAATTGGTGGGTGCTATTACATAGAACATAAAACAGTGCAGCTCAAGAACTGGCCATTTGGCGCACAACGTCTGTGCCGAACATGATGCCAAGACCGTCACTTTACTATCTGCACAAATACCGTATCCCTCTAATCCCTACATATCAATATACTTATCCGAAAGTCTTTTAAATACCACTAATGCATCTGCTTTAACCGCCACCCTTAGCAATGTGTTCCAGGCACTCACCGCCCTCTGTTTAAAAAAAAACTTGTCCTGCACATCTTTAAACTTTGCCCCTCTCACCTGAAAGCCTTGCCCTCTAATATTTGATTTTTCCATCATAGGAAAAGGATTCTGACTATCTACCCTATCTATGCCCCTCATAATTTTATATACTTCTACAAGGTCTCCCCGCAATATCTGAAATTCAAGAGAAAACAATCCAAGTCTGTCCAACCTCTCCCTGTAGTTAAAGCTCCCTAATATTCTAGTAAACCTTCTCTGCACCCTTTCCAAAGCCTCCACATCCTTCCTGAAATGGGGTGACCAGAACTGCATGCAATACTCCAAATGCAGCCTAATCAATCTATTATAAAGCTGCACCATGACTACCTTGTGCTGCTACTCAATGCCCTGACCTATGAAAGTAAGCATAGCATATGCTGCCTTTACCACTCTGTCTACTTATGTGGCCACTTTCAGGAAGTTATGGACTTAGACCCCAAAATCCCTCTGCACATCAATGCCGTTATAGGTAATGCCATCCATTGTATATTTTCCACTTACATTTGATCTCCCTTACATATTGCCTTAAGACTAAAATTCAAATGGCTTATGGAAACTATTTTCTAAAAATTGTTTTCATTAAAATATTTGCTGACCAACGTTTTGATATTGAAAGAAATCCCCAAATCAGATTCTGCTTCTCATGTTTTTATCAAAAGCCAGCATTGAGGGCAACACTTTAAGCTCTACATTTATTTTTTCCCACCATTGCAACAAAGTGCAGAAACGTTTACTGATTTGTTGCAAACCATGTATGTGCCAGGATGTGATTGAGAATAGTAAGATTGAACGAGAACTTACCAGTTCGAAGGTTGATCTTTATTTCATGAGGAGTCGAAGTGAGGGATTTCGTGAAGAGCCCGCCGGCGCGCATGCTCGACATACTTCAAAGTAGCGGCGTGGAATCACAGAAACCAATGAAAAGAAATGACTTCACATAGTAAGAATGAAAACGACTAAGATTACCAGATGAAGGTGATTGAGGGTTGGGCGAGGAGGGCACGAAATCCCTCACTTCGACTCCTCATGAAATAAAGATCAACCTTCGAACTGGTAAGTTCTCGTTCAATCTTACTATTTCATTTCGGAGTCACGTGAGTGACTTCGTGAAGACTTCAAAGCTTCTGTGATGACACGCCCTGGACCACGTCCATGCTGTCACACCACTACCAGGGATGGATGGGAGGAATAACGTGCTGACTAGTCCATACTGCAAAACAAATCATATTTATTAACAACAAATCAAAAACCCCTTATTCGGGGACATCTCCACGTTCTTGCCCCGCATCTAGTACGGCTTCTGCGAACTGTAGAGGCGCAGCGACGGGCCGATTGAAGAAACACTGGAACACCGCTTCATTAGCCCATCCTGCTGTGGCGAGAATATGGTCCATGGGCACTTCCATGACCCTCGCCGCCGACGTCGATGCAGCCCTGGTGGAATGAGATTTGAACACATTAGTGTCGATACCTGACTTACCCAAGACGACTCGAAGCCACCTGGATATCGTCTGTGTTGTCACTCGATGGTGAGGTCTCTTATGAGTGACAAGCAGGTATCTCTCCTTTCCTCTGATGCTTGCCGTCACCTTGACGTAGTAACGGATGTGGGAGGCTAAACATAGCCTAGCATCTGCGGGGTATGCCGGGAACTTCAGCTGCAGCCCTGTGCACCCAGGTCTGTGCTGCTTTAGTAGCTCGTCAACAAAGAAAACTACTTCTGTGGGGGTAGACATCATTCTGTCGACACGTAGTTTATGGAGTGTCTGTACCCTCTGTGCTGAAGTCAGCGCTAGTAACATCACCAGTTTCATGGTGAGTTTGTCCAGCTGGAGCCCTTCCATGGGGGACCACGTCCTGAGCAGAGCTAAAACTACCCTGACATCCCAGGTGATATTGTAGCGTGGTGTAGGCGGATTCGTATTGAAAATACCCCGCATGAGCCTGGACACTAGCTTGTTGGATCCCACCTCAATATTGAGGTAGAATGATAGAGCGCTCCTGGCGCTGTTGATGGCACTGTAGCTTAAGTGTTCATCATGGTGCAACCCCGCGAGGAATTCCAGGACGTCGGTTATAGTCACGGCATCGTACGTGATGCGAGAGCGGCTGCAGAAGGCTTCCCACTTCCTGATGTGAGAGCGGTATCTTCGCCTTGTAGACTCTCGGCACGACGCTGCAATGGTATCCATGGTCCGGGTAGAAAGGCCGTATCCAACTAAAGGCCGATTCAGAATCTGCAAGCCAACAAATTTAAATAGCCATGGCAGGGATGTGGCTCCCCTGATACAGGGTGAGTAACTAATTCTGGGCTACCCTGCAAACGGACCCAAGGTTCACTGAGCGTGTCAAAGACCATCGGATACCACGGCTGTGTAGGCCAGTCGGGTATGATAAGGATGCCCTTGGCACCATCCATCTGAATTTTTCGTAATACCCGACTGATGAGGCAAAACGGAGGGAATGCATAGAAAAAGCAATTCCCCCAGTCTAGCGAGAATGCATCTAACGCTATAGCCCCAGGATCTGGTTCCCACGAAACGTAGGTTGGTACCTGATGGTTCAACCGGGACGCAAAAAGGTCAATGTCCGGTTTCCCAAATTTGGCTGTGATTTTTGCAAAAATTTCAGGATGTAAGATCCATTCAATATTATCATTGAACTTGCGTGACCTGGCGTCCGCCACAAAATTAAGCTCACCTGGCAAATAGGTGGCTGAAATCCAAATGTCTCTCTTGACACACCAGAGCCAAATTGAATTAGCCAATTTATCACATGAAACTGACCTGGTACCGCCCATGTGATTTAAATACGCCACCGCTGTGGTGTTGTCTATTTGGAGCCGGACATGTGCTCCAAAGATCTTGGAACAATATGCACGAAGTCCGTGAAACGCTGCAAGCAGCTCCAAATAGTTGATCCCTTGTGATACCAACATTGTATTCGCAAGGGTATCCCATCTGCCCCCACAACTAGAATGTTGATTCGTAGCTCCCCAGCCATCAGAGCTCGCATCAGTTTGTAAGTATATCATCGGTTTCGCCTCACTAATAGTTTTAAACGAGTTACTAATGTGGCAAACCCACCATCGTAACTCATCCAATGCTGCAGGCGGCAGCTGCATTGATCGATCATAATGACCAGCATGCCGTCGCAGCGCAGCAATCTTGGCTCTCTGCAAGTTTTGATAATGCAGAGGTCCATACCGGGCTGCCGGAAACAAAGCCACAATCTTGCCAATGACAGTAGCTGTGTGACGAATCGATGGTATACGGGTATTGAGTAAATCTGTACACACCTGTGTTACCTCCTCAATTTTGTTAATTGGTATGGTGACTCTCATGCTAATGGAATTCACCTGGAACCCCAGATAATTAATTACCTGGGTGGGGCAGAACTTAGATTTTTCTGGATGAACAATGAACCCAAGCTGTTGGAACAAATTGACCGCAGCTGCAACCCCTTGTTGAGCTGATTCCAAGGTGTGTCCGATAATTAAAATATCATCTAAATAGGCCATAACGATATGATGTCGTTGTCTTAAATAAGCCATAATTGGCTTCACCAATTTAGTAAATAATCGAGGGGCTGTGGTGAGCCCATTAGGCAACGCCCTATATTGCCACAGCTGGTCCATCCAGATAAATTTTAAGAACCTTCTGTAATATTTTTGCATGGGTACGGTATAGTACGCATCCTGTAAATCAATACATGCCATAAAGCACCCTTGTGAGATCAATGATTTGGCCGTTTCAAACGTGTCCATTTTAAAATGAGTATATGTTACAAAGTTATTCAGAGTGGTCAGATCAATAATGACTCTACAGCCTCCATCTTTCTTAGGTCGGGTAAAAATATTGGAAACAAATTCAACGGGCTCATGAACCGTTTTCTCTATGACCCCTTTCTGTTCCAACCTTAAAATTTCCTTATAGCCTACGGACTGTTCCGCAGCCGTTAGTTTAAACATACGACCCGGTCTATGCTGAGACGGAGGGATGTCCCCATTAATAAACTCAATGCTATGGCCCTGAATATTCCGTAACACATACTCATCACTGGTAATATCACCCCATGCACCCGCAAACAACCGCAAACGCCCACCAACATGTGAAGTTAAACAAAGAGAAAAAAGAGAACCAGACCGCCTCACCTCTGTGGTTACCGGCGGTCCCTGACACGAGTGGGTGGACGTAGAGGTGCTGGGTTGGTTTGAGGTCGTGGCGTCCTCATTTTCCATCTCGGCTTCTGCCGAGCCTGTCCTAAAAAAGACCCCTGTGGTTGGGGTGGTTGATATCGGTTTGGAGCTGGAGGGTAATTCCTGGTAGACGTGCTGGCAGACCCTCGTGAGCGGCCAAGCGGAGCTTTGGAGCTCGATGGCGTGGGGGCACTCTGAGAGCGCATGAGCCCCACGGTCTTGGCTTGTTCATCAAGCTCTCTGACCCTTTTGGAAAGGTCTTCGCCAAAGAGCTGACGGGGCGGCGGCGGCGGTGGTTTGCACAACCCTGCAAATTTGGGGTTGAGCGCTGGGCGGATGCTATTTTCCCGAAAGCCGTTGATTTCGTTTTGAGTAGCGCATAGAAGCGCCAGAGCATCCTCCTGGTCCAAATTAAGCTCCTCTCCATCGACCGACCGCACAAAGGCAGTAATCCCGGCCGTGAGGAGTTTCAGGATCCGCTGAATCTTTAGCTCCTGCTGACGGATAGCCGCACTGATGTTGCCCCATATCGGCGTATTGACCACAGGCACGTTGAGGGAGTTGCAGTTTGATGGAGCCTTGTGACGGCTCATGGCTTGTAGTAGAACTTCCTCCTGAAGCTGGTGATTATTTAGGAAGTCCACAGTGGCTGCCAGCTTTGTATTGATAGGAAGCCCCAAGGAATGAGGGGCTGCAAACTTGGTGGCCACATCGAGGAGGTCCTCCGCCAGTAATTCAGGCGGGGGTGGGATGGGGTCGCCCACGGCCTCCTCGTCCTGCTGCTCCAGGCTGGTGTATGAAGCTGGTGATGAAGCCCTGTGCCTGTCGCTGCTGGATGCCTGTTGATGTTGGATGAGACGTTCCAGCAGCCGCTCTATACGGTCAATACGCCCTTCACCCTGAACACTCAGGTGGTCGGAGTCCTCCAGCTCTGAAAATTGGCCGGGGCTCCTGTCATCGGCCCGCACCTCGTCGAGGCCCTGCCGGTGCCGGTAGTTGTCGTCGACAGCCGCCGAGGCGAAACTGCGTGATTCCTGCACGGGCGTGTTCAACCGCCTCCGTGTAGCGGGAGCGGAAGCCGTTGCCTCTAAGGACAGATGCGGCATGGTGTCGGCACCAGCCGAAGCCTGGATACCTTGGGCCCGTGCAGGCTTGCCAGCTGCCCACATCGTGGACCTTGCCGACGCATGGTCTCACCCACCCATCCATGGGGGGCTCGGCGACCGTGACGGGACCCCCAACTGACTCGTCCCGGCGTCGGAAGTTGGGGGGCGACGGCTGGACCTCACAGCTGCCCCGGGTCCCGTCCTGGAACCTGACCGCTCCTTAGCGGCAGGCAGAGCCTTAGCCCCGACAGGGTTAGGCGTCTGGGCTCCTGCCCTTCCCCTGCGCAGGGGGCTTCGTGAAGCGGGCCGTGCAGCCGCACGGACCCGTCTGCTCGAGGCCGTCAGCAAGCCTGCTGACGACCGGACTGCCATGGCAGGGTCGTCCTGCTCTGGTGGCACACCACACTCCTCCTCGTCAAACTCCTCCGAGCTGTGGTGTGCGGGCGGGTCCGGACCTGAAAAAACAGAGCTCACCGACATCTCCGCCCTCGTTCCGGTCTGCGTTGCAGGTACCCCCGACAACTCTCGCTCCGGAACTGCTGGCCGGCGACTTCTCCTCGAACTCCGGCCTCTTAAACTCCCATCCATGTTCTTGCTGTGAAGCAAACACAACAAGAACCACCAACTTAAGGTAGCATACTTACCTGCGTGGTTCCCTTATGAAGGGCTGGCGAGGAGCACGCTCCTCCGTCAGCCGTCGCAGCAACGCGTTACGACGATATGTCGAGCATGCGCGCCGGCGGGCTCTTCACGAAGTCACTCACGTGACTCCGAAATGAAATGGTGTGTAGGTGGGAAAGAAACCCCACTTAGCCCAAGTAGTCAGTGAAACCAGCCCATTCAGATGTAAAATAACCCTTGGGTCAGGAGGAGGAAGGCAAATATATATTCATAAGGAGAGTACAAGTTGTTGGAAATGTTTGAAGGGCAATATAACCAAAGTAATAAAATAATGGGAAATCATGAGGAAAGTAAATAATCAGGAGGCAATAATCAAAATATTAAAAATGCTCACTAGTACATGGTACCTTGTATTGGAATCTTGATTGCTTTTTTGTTGCTGCTATTTATTTTATTTTCACTGCAATTTTCTGTTAATATGCAGCAGTCCAGAAATCAAAGGTACAAATGGTGTTCAAGGCTTGGCAACACTTTGTTATTGGCAATACCTTATTAACACTTGGCAATACCTTATTATTGGTTCAAATAGCCCAGATCATGCATGGCTACAGCTGTACGTGTGCACAAGCTCCTGTTTAACAAGATGCAGGAAACATGTTCCTGATTGTGGGTCCAGAACCAAGGGTCACAGTTTAAGAATAAGGGGTAGGCCATTTGGGACTGAGACGACTAAACACTTTTTCACCCAGAGAGTTGTGAATCTCTGCCACTGAAGGTAGTGGAAGCCGATTCATTGGATGTTTTCAAGATGGAGTTAGATGTAGCTCTGAGGGCAAATGGAATCGAGGTATATGGGGAGAAAGCTGGAATGGGGTACTGATTTTGGATGATCAGTACCCCATTGGCTGATAAAGCGGTGAAAGATGATTCAATAATGGCCTTCAGAAGGGAACTGAATAATTACTTGGAGACATTTGCAGAGCCATAGTAGAGGGACAGCAAAGAAGAACCAGGTTGGTGGGGCTGAAGTCAAGCTAATACTATGAATGGAAGTCCAATACAATTTTAAAACAGTCATTTAAAAAGATGTCTAATGCATGCGTATTACTAATTACCTTTAGTTAGGGAAATATCAGTTAAGTGAGATGAAAGATGCACTGATGAGTCTCATTTTTGCAGAGATTTTTCTGACATAGTAATTCACCATTCAACCTTTTCTACCACATTTACATTTGTTCCCAATCAGCTAGTGCTTTGGTTTTAAATGAACATCGTTGCCTTCTTATGGCTTGTCCTACAGTGTCTGAAACTTACATCAGTGCTACATTTCTGTGGATCCAAGTGGATCCTTTGCACAACCTGTATTTTAATCATTACAATTTGAAAGTATCATTTCCTCCTTAAAGCTTTGTTAAAATCCACCCCTTGTCTGAGCTTTCTGTTACTTGCTCTGATTTCCCATGATGTGACTCATTCAAAATTAAGCTGATAATATTTTATTGAAGTGCCCAGGGCCATTTGGCCACATTAAAGGTGCTACTATATAAATACGTTGTTGTTTTTCTTGTTATTATGTTCCATCTGTCTGCCCTGTCAGTGAATATTTTAGTGCAAATTCTATCTGGTGTCTCTTTTTAAGTCAAAAGAAAGTCTTTTTATTGTACCTGCTGTTTAGAGTTTGCTGCAGTCAGAAGAAGTAAATAACTCATTTCCAGCCATTAGCACATTTAAGACAAGTGCAATCGAAGATTTAATACAAACCTTGACAACAGAGGGCCTGCGACACCAGCAGAATGTTTGATTAACTCGGAGCAAATATTCAACCTTAATAGTTTATGCTAAGCATGCAAAATAGTAATAGCTTCATGGAATCCATTTTTGCAGGCAGAGCATAGTGACTTTAGAAGGAAGTGGAGCCGCATAATAAAGTAGCTAGTGGAACTGGTGACTTTCTGCTCCAGCGACCCAGGTTCAATTCTGAAATTCGGTATTGTACAGTTTGCCCATTCTCCAAGACCACACGGTGTTCCTCAGAGGGAATTGCTTTCCTCCCATATCTCAGAAAAGTACAGATTGATGGATTGATTGGTCACTGTATAGGTCTGAATAGAAGTGTAGAGGATGTTTCCATTAGTGGGACAGTCTGGGACCAGAGGCCATAGTCTCCGAACAAAAGGACGTACCTTTAGGAAGGAGATGAGGAGAAATTTCTTTAGTCAGAGGGTGGTGAATCTGTGGAATTGAACCTCCACAGCCTCTGTGGCAATGTCAATTGGTATTTTTAAGGCAGAGATTGATCGATTCTTGATTCGTTCAGGTATCAGGGGTTATGGGGAGAAGGCAGGGGAATGGGGTTGAGAGGGAAAGATAGCTCGGCCATGATTGAATGGCAGAGTAGACTTGATGGGCTGAATAGTCTAACTCTGCTCTTATCACTTATGAACTGTAAATTGCTCCCACTTTATATATGTGTGATGGAATCTAGAGGTTGTTGATGGGAATGTGAGTGAAATAAAAATGGAAATTGAAACCTATAAGATTGTAAGGGTTTGGACATGCTAGAGGCAGGAAACATGTTCCCCATGTTGCGGGAGTCCAGAAGGAGGGGCCACAGTTTAAGAATAAGGTGTAAGCCATTTAGAACGGAGATGACAAAACACTTTTTCTCACAGAGTGGCGAGTCTGTGGAATTCTCTGCCCCAGAGGGTGATGGAGGCAGGTTCTCTGGATGCTTTCAAGAGAGCTTGATAGGGGTCTTAAAAATAGTCTGGGGATATGGGGAGAAGGCAGGAATAGGGTACTGATTGGGGATGATCAGCCATTATTACATTGAATGGCGGTGCTGGCTTGAAGGGCCGAATGGCCTACTCCTGCACCTATTGTCTATTGTCTATTGAAATTGTGTAAATGGGTTATCAATGATGATGGGGTCTTTGTGGGCCAAAGAGCTTTTCCAATGTGTATAATGTTATGATGTGCATGCAATGCGGCAATGTCATTGTAACAGGCATAAAATGGATTTTTACACTAAAAGATTTTAGGATATGCAATAAGCTAATTAGATAGATTTGCAATCCAAACAAGGTGACTTAAAAGCAAAAATAAAAGTACTTACTGGGAATCTGAAATAAAAATAGAAAATGCTGGAAGTATGCAGCAGCATCAAAGTTAATGTTTCAGGTCAAATTGATCTTGAGGTGATGTTTTAGGCAGCTTGTCTGCATAGGGATACCAGTTGCAGTAAATATCCAGAGAGAGAGAGAGAGGCCCCCTTTAACCATCATCTATTTCTGTTCCTGTGGCCAAGCACCATCCAACACATTCATCCAGATCACCATCCTCTATCGCTAATGACCTCCAACAATATCAAGCCCAGAAATCAGGGGTCCTACATTTTGTCATTCTCCAGCTTCGTACAACATTTTGGTGATTCCTGATCATCATTTGCATGTACGGCTCAAAGTTAAATTCTGCCGATTATGCTCCTCGGAAGCGATCTGGGGTTTTTCAGTGTGTTAAAAGCCGCACAGAAATGGAAGCTATTGATTTTGGATTATTCGTGTCAGTATCATTGATTGACAGTGACACAATAACTCCATTTTTAGCAAGTGATATTCTGAGATTCCAAACAGTGCTTTGTAATTGAATTTGTAATTGGCGGTTAAGGCTAAATTATCTCTCCAAGTCTAAAAGCATGATAGGCACATTAATATTTAGCTCCATTGTCCTTTTTATTGATACTTGCAATCTCCTGTGCCATGGTGAGACAGTGATAATGCTGCTTACAATAGTAAAGCTGTTGTGCTCATAACACTACTTTCCAAACATTGACGACATCAAACACTGTTTCAATGGTGTTTTCAGAAGTTATTTTAGTTGTTGCGAGACTACACTGAGAAATGAGGGGCCATTAGTTCAGTCAGTTTATTTAACATTATTTTAGTAGGTAATATACTGTAGAACTATTGCAGGGTTCACAAATTAAAACATGGAATGTAGACAAGAGTAACCTGGACGTGTCTTGAGCCTGCTTCATTATTTTATATTATGTCCACCATCATATCCCACCTCCCCCCCCCCCCCCCCCCCCCCCAATATCTTATTCCACATATTATCCATTGATCCCTTAGGCTGCATTTACCTCAATGACTGAACTGCCAGTGCCTTCAACAATAGAGAATTGCAAAAATCCACTATGTCAAAGTTATCGTATTTAATTATCAATTGCATCATCCAAATCCATTTCATTAATGAGTGTTAAGAAAAAAATCATTTCTTTATGCCCACTGTCAGCATCAGGCATTCCCAAGTCAACTGAATCACAAGACAAGTAAAGACTATTCTTCAAATGATAAACAGAACCCTTCAGTAAAAATTGGGAAACGATCACAACTGCACACATTTATGTAGCAGATATCACGTAGCAGAAGCTCCCATGGCGCTTCACAGAGCTGTTACCATGAGGTTACGCCTGGCTTCTGATGCAAACTGCCAAACAATGCGATCTGAAGCCATAAGTAGACTTCCTCACATTCACAAATAGACAAAAAATATGCGCTAGATCTGAAGGTAAAAGATGAGAAACTATTGAATACAAATTACAACCTTTTGGTATAAGTGTGCCCTGACTTTAAAATTGCTCAGTCCTGATTCCCAGGTGTTAGCTTTGTGACCTGCTAAGCAATACTGACCGATTCTCCAGACATACAGTATAACACTCAACCTTTGTTAATTTATGTTGTTATTGTTCAGGAAGAAATAAGTTGAGAATCATCGAGTCTATCCTGTGGTTAAAGTAGTTTGCCTGCAAGTTAAGTTAGTAATTACACATCCAAATATGTAATTATCTGCAAAGAGCTTTGAGGTGTTTTGATATTGTGTGCATGCATTTTGAAATTCAAATTTGCCTAATAGCTTATTTACATGTTTAAAAAAAAAAGGAATGCAAATGCTGGTTTATAGCAAAGATAGGCTCAGCGGGTCAGGCAGCATCTCTGGGGAACACTTATGGTTGATGTTTTGGGTCGGCAACCTTCAGTGGTACTCCAGCATTTTGTGTCCATCTTCAGCTTAATTACATGATTGTGCATCATTTAACAAGTGCATGTCACCCATTGAAAATTGTTGAAGTACCAAACATCCTCCGAGAGATGAAGAATTTTCCATCTGTTTTATATTGTTGGCTTGTGCATTCTGGCAATAGAAGACTCTTCTAAAAAATGGTTCTTCTGATACTTTAATGCTCCCTCACTAGTCACCATGGAGTTTACTCAGTGAATATGGAATAATGAATCGTCTGACACGGGTAATAGTGACACTCATTGAGTCACAGGGTGCATAAAAGGAACAGGTTTCTGGGCATGGGAACCATCATTATGTTTTTTTTCAGGCAACTATGGCATCAGGTACTCTAGGTCTCAGGAAAAGTGGCAGCTGAAATGAGGCACACTTGGTTGTGTTTAACTAATTAGTTCTGGCCAATTGCAATGTATTACATCAAGTATATTCTCCAGAGGTTCATTCAAGAGCATCAAGGAATTGTACAGTTCTCTCCACTTGCAACTGATAATATACCAGCTACATCTTCTGTGGTTTGTGAGCTACAACCACAGCCAGTTCAAACCGTTTTTTTAAATGGAGTATCTCCTTTTTAAAAAAAAATTATTTATTAGAGGTAAATACATCAATGTACTTCACATATATTTTATTACAATCATTGTAACACATTTTTATGGCTTTTAAAGAAAAAGAATAGAAAGAAAGAGTGAAATAGGTGAAAAAATTTGTGCGGGTGAAAGAGCATGCCAAAGGGGAGAAGAAACCCTTGGTCAAAGAATTAGACAAAGGGGTTAAGAGAGAGACGCTAAAAAAAGAAAAGGAAAAAGAAAGAAATAAAAGAAAGAAAAAAAAAAGCAAGCCAGTTTTCTAAGATAGATAGATCTCTCTCTCAAACTGTAAGCTGTTTCATGAGTAAAGTACCACCGTTGATAGGGCCAGAGGTCATAGCCTCAGAATTAAAGGACATTCCTTTAGGAAGGAGATGAGGAGGAATTCCTTACCTCAGAGGGGAATGAATCTGGAATTCATTGCCACGAAAGGCTGTGGAGGCCAAGTCAATGGATATTTATGGCAGAAATGAATAGATTCTTGTTTAGTCAGGGGTTATGGGGAGAAGGCAGGAGAATGGGGTTAAGAGGGAACGGTAGACCAGCCATGGTTGAATGGCGAAGTAAACTTGATGGGCTGAATGGCCTAATTCTGCTCCTATCACTTATTAATCTCGTGAAAATACTGACTAATAACTAATGCAAAACTCTTGAAAATACATCATTTACATTCCAGAATGAATGTCATCTCCATCCCTAGTAACAACATACATAATGCAGATAACACTTGCAACTCAGCTCCAATTCATCTTCAGTTTATTCACTAAACATCCACAAACAAAAGCCTGAAATTGCTGTGCAACATATTCTCCAACAATAACGATCCATGAAGAAACACTTAACACATGGACTGCATCCTAAAACTCAGGAAAGAGAAGACAGACATGGATGATGAAATTCACCACTGCTTTCAATGTGCCAACACATCTTTGATTGACTGAGAAAGAGTAGTTCAGATCAAATCATCAACCCTGGCACAAATCAGTGATGGCTGCCCGCTTGGATTGTTCTGGAGTAGGCAATACAAATGGGCAGCTTACAACTCTGTGGTGTGAATATTAATTTCTCTAAAGGGGCTGTCCCACTGCGGCGACATAATTGGCAAGTTTAGAAGAGTTTGCCCTCGACTCATACTCGCAGCATGGTCAACACGAGGTCCCAGGAGGTCTTTGTAACTCTCCCTCATGCTCGAGAGTAGTCTCCACATACTCGAGGCCTTAGCTAGGTCGCAGCTTATTTTTCAACTGAAAAATACCCGCGAGTAAAAAAAGGTCGCCATGAAAAAAATCGATATTTTTTTACTCATAGGTTTAGTCGAAGTAGGTTGTAGTAGGTCGGCATGTTATTCCTAGGTAATCAAGGGTAGTCAAAGGTAATCAAAGGTAGTTAGTCTTCAACATAGTCGAAGGGAGGTCGAAGGAGGCCGTCTTCACTCTCCACTATTCGGTGTCCAATTTTCCCGAAGCTAGTCTTCAACATAGTCGAAGGAGGTCTTCAACATCATACTTTTTCAAACTCTCCTAAACTCGCCAATTAGGTCGCCGCAGTGGGACATTCCCTTAACTTCAACCCTTGATTTCCCTCTCTCTGTCCCTCCCCTACCCTAGTTCTCCAACTAGTTTCACTCTCCTCCTGATTAATTTTACTGATTGAATGCCTCGTTATTATTTTCCTCTCATCTAACAATGAACCATTCTACATTTCCTTGATCAACATCTTTGATCTGTCAAACCTTAATGTCACACCTTACCCTCCATATCTCTAGTCTCCCACTCCCTTGACTCTCTGTCTTAAGAAGGGTCTCAACTCAAAATGTCACTCATACCTTATTTCCAGAGATGCTGCCTGTCCCGCTGAGTTATTCCAGCATTTTGTGTCTATCTCCAGTGCATTTTTAAACCGGCATCTACAGTTCCTACCTACACAATACAAATCCTTACCAGGTTACAAACCCCTGACATATTTTAGGTACAATCAAGCATTTTGGAGACTGAACAGGTGGAATTGTCAGCTGCCGTGGGGCTGCACATGATATTACACATTATAACAATGAATGCACTTCAAAAGTACCTAATTAACTGTAAAGGGATTTGGGAAATCACAGGATTATAAAAGGCACCATAAATTGAAAAGCTTTCTTTACAGAATTACCAATTTCCTGTTCTTAATGGAGGTCATGAGAAAAGTCTGTCAGCCTGATTAGCCTTCTGTAAATCTGAATTATCAACTTAATAGTCTGCCATACTTTTGTAGTAAGCCAGTAAACAGAATTGTTGATTATCTCACACAGAAGGATGAAATATTTATCTATTATGTACTTGTTTCATTGTCTGATTTCAGTCAGAGCCAAACTGCAGGAAACTAATTTTTTTTAATGCAAAATCCCAGTTCGGTTATTTTCTTGCTTTTGTTTTGACTGTATCTCTGGATAAAGATACTGGCTACATTACAAGGTTCAGCAGTTTGGAGGAAGTATCACATTCCTTGGCAATGTAATTGCACATCACTCACAAAGCAACTGCAGGATGTTTGCCATGTTGACTGAAAGGTAGTTGTGGTTATAATTTCACTCCCTGTAGTCCTTGAAACGAAATTAATCTTTTGAGGGCAAAATGAAATTATTTGTTCTACCAATTGTACTGATGCAGCTAATGTGGATATTAAGAGCTTATCTGAAAATACAACTCAGCCATAATGGCCTCAAAATTATATTCACATAACTGCGTGCATAAAACAGTGTGCTAATGATTATTTTATTCATGAGCGCCAACACCCTGCTCCCAACACCCTGGTCCCAACACAACCCCCGTAGCTGGGTTCACCTGAAAGGCTGTTACAACTTGCAGTGGAAGATGCTCTGCCTGAAGCCAAGGCCAGATTGGGGGACTGAATGAGAGGGCTGTCCACATGAGGACCCGGATCAGAGAGGCAATTGGTTGAAAGTGGGATTGGTCAGGGTCAGCAACTGAAAGGGGCACCTCTGCAAAGTTTAAGGCTTAGGAACATAATCAGAGACGGGGATATTCAGCAATGACCAGGAATTAGGGGAATGAATCACTGTGAAACTTCACTGAGAGTTAGTCTGCACTTGGATGCAATGTTCAAGAAAGAAGAGATAAGGGTAATTAGGGTTTCTATCAGGAGCACAAAGTTGGTGCCAGATGGGGAATTTGGCTTTGAGACATCATGAAATTTTGGATGTCGTGGATAGGAGGAGAGGGTCAGAGAGTTGTGAGACCAGGCATGCTGAGAACGGAGGGGATTGCACGAATGGAGTGATCGTGGATGGCTGTGGATTTGAGTTGTTGTGTGATGGGGTGAGGACAATTAGGAGATCAGAAGGGGTTGACATTTCAGGTCAGGAATGAGATTGGTAGGTCAGGGTTGGTACCATATGGGTAAAGGGAGAAGAAAGATGAAAGCTAAGGAAGTTACAGGAGTTCCAATCTCTTGCTGCATATACAATAATGCCATCCCATGTATAACTGGCATGTAAATAGCATCATTTGTGCAAATGTCACTCATGTCAGAAGTGCCCATTTGAACCCCTGATGTCTCTCCACCCATTTCAACTCGACACTAAGGTCAGCATCGACTCAACTATTCCACTTGTCAACCTCCCACCTACTCCAATCTCCCCAACACCCTTTTGTTCCAACATCCTAATTCCCTAACCTTTTGATCTTCAACTTTCCAAGACTCCTTCGATTCCTAACAAATTACTTGATGATGTCTCCCTCTGTAAACATCAGAGCTTCCAAAAATCATCTATCTATCCTAACTCACTCAAAGCTTGAGTCACAGTGTATTTGTGTTTGCTGGCCTGCAACGTATCCCAGTCCATCAATTGCTGAGTTTCTCTTTGAATTTGCGAAAAGGCCTTTCCCTTTCCTAACTCTGGAATCTTCCCCAACCCTGTAACCCCCTAAGAATTCCAGAAACCTTTAACTCTGCTCTGGTTCAACCCTGACATCTATTCCCCCATCATTGGCTGCCAGTGCCTCCAACTGCAAAGATCCTCATCCTGGAATTATTTCCCCAAACCCTTTTATTTGTTGCATCTCTTTAACCACTGCTTGGTAAAATTGTCAAACTTATTGCTAATTGCTCCTGTGAAACATCTTGGGATGCTTCATTAAGTTATAGCAGCTGACTAAATGGAGGTTTATTTTGGCAGAGTTCTTGATCATAATCCTTTGAGCATGTAACTGCTTCCTGATGTAACTCTAATTCAACCTGGCACAATGTAAGATTGTAACTGCTTACTATGAATTCTTTAAAGTATTCCATCCCCTTTTTCTCATTGAATGCAGACATTCAATTGTTCCTCTTTAAATTAAATTTAGCATCCTAGGCCATCATACAGCAATGTGTTGTCAGTGCAATGTTCCCTCGTGTATCTTTCCTTTGTGTCTTTGTTTTTTTTGGATACTGTGGGAGCACAATAGTTCATTTTTATGAACTAAAGAAAACTCCCCAATGAACAAGAAGAATTAGAGAATTATTGTTGAATGTCACTTATTTAAGATTAATTTGAAACATTCAAATGTCTGAATTTAATCGGTTCTAGCCTGACCTTCTTTTACTTTCCGGCCTTCTGATTTTATAATCTGCTCCTTTCCCAATATGCACTGTCTTAGTGAGAATGGAACTGGGCACTGAAATAAAAGTGGAGAATAAACAAAAGTGGCAAAACAGCTCATTTGTTCCGTCAGAGCCTATGTTTCAATTAAAGCTCCTTTCACCTTCCCGCATTTAACTCCAACAAGATGACACTCCCTTTCCTTTTCTCTCCAGCTCTCTCTGAAATAAACCTCAATTAGTCATTTCAACTGTTCCCTTAGGCAACAGATTCCATGTTAATACCACTCTACATATATTTTCTTCTCCTTTGTAGACTTCTGATCAGTCCTTCCATAGCTAGGTTACAGTCTGATTCACCTTATTGTGGACATTGGACTTTGCCCATGGAACTAATGCACTGCTATGCTCAGATCTATATTCTGCATTCTGTATATTTCCCCCATGCTATCCCTATTGTACTGGAGTTTGGGCTTGATTGGATTTATGCACAGTAGGACCTTATTGGACAAAATGCAAAACAAAGCTTTTCACTGTACCATTTGGTAATTAAAAAACTTAAACAGATGCTTAAACCTAAATAAATTTTTGTTTAAAAAGGAGTATGCCTTTCAGCCCTTTATACTTGCTCCATCATGAATGAATCCATTGCTTGATTCCTTCAATACCTAAACATTCACCAATCTTGAATATATTCGTGACTGTGTCCCCACAGCTCTCTTGGATAGAGAATTACAAAGATTCCTTAGCCATTGGATGAAGGTAACTCCTGTCCTGAATATTTTGCTTTTGAAACTAGTGTGAAAGCACAGATCAAAAAGAAACAAGCAAAAAAGTTGTCAAGGCATGTTAGAATCTTGTACATTTTGCTAAATTTGTCCTGTCATCCTTCTGAACATAGAATTTTGGCCTAGTTTGCTCAATCTTTCCTTTTCTGGGAAGGAGTTTGCTCTAGGTTTTTGGATCTTTGCGGTATTCCATAATGATATCTATGATGGGGTAATCAGAATCTGGATACAATATTCCAGATGTGGCCTTACTGGTGTCTGATATAATTGGAGCAAGGCATTTCTACTGTTGCTTTCAAAACTTCAAGAAAAGTTTCTCTCAAATTCGCGATTGGATTTCATGTCATTTATATTGATGACCTCTAGATGTCTTTCAGAGCAGTCTTTCAAATTGTTTGTGATCTCAATGGAACTGACTGAGCTTGCATCTGTCACATCTTAGTGCTGGTGAAGTTCCTCTCGAACAAGATATTTATATTTAATTCATTCACCTGAAGATGAGAGATGTCAACTGTGGGTAAATTACTGATCCCCCATATATAGCAAGCCGCATCAGTTTTGGATCATACCCACATTACACCTTGCATCAAACAGGAAGCATGGAGACTTTTTTTTGCCTGATATGTATGTTTAAAAGTGCAATGTGATAGGCTGATGCGGTTGATAGAAGTCCCCGATCGTCTAACTGAATAGACTTGGCCAGAAATAACTGGATTAATAAGAAATTCAACGATATAACTGAAAATGTGAAAGATACAGCAGACTAGTTAATATTCACACAGAGAGTACAGGTTAACGTCTCATCTCGTCCACCATGAGACTGAAGATTCGGCCCAAAAGGAAAAATCAAAACCAGACCACCGTCAAGAAATTCAATGTTGATGTCCTTCAAGACATCAACCATGTACAGAAGTTTCAACAAAAACTTCAAGAACAACTGCCTCAACAAATCCCACCATCTGTCGAAGAACACTGGAATCTATTAAAGAACGCTATCATCGCCTCCTGCAAGGAAACAATTGGGTTCAAGTCAAAAAACCATCAGGATTGGTTTGACAATAATGACAAACAACTCCAACAATTCATCGATGAAAAGAGAAAAGCTTTCATCACCTTACAAAATTACCAACAGTCAGCTACCAAAAGGAAGTGCTATCACGAATGCAAGGCTGCAGTCCAGAAGAGCATCTGAAACCTGAAAAACCAATGGTGGACGGAGAAAGTTCAGGAAATCCAACAACTAGCAGACGCCAATGACACGCGAGGCTTTTTCAACACCACCAAAGCCATTTTAGGTCCATCCACTCGCGGTCAAGCCCCTCTCAATAGCAAGGATGGGTCAACCATCCTGAAGAGCAATGCTGACATCAATTCTAGATGGGGGGAGCACTTTGAATCAAACCGCCTCATTTGACAGGAATATGATTAAGAACATTCCAAAGCAGCCTGTTGATGACTCCCTAAGCAGATTACCATCACTTGAAGAAGTGAAGTAAGCCATCAAAATCTTGAAAAACACCAAGGCAGCTGGACTCGATGGAATACCAGCCGAGGTCTACAAAATTTGAGGTAACCTGCTCCATTACTAACTGCATCAACTTCTCATCAAGATCTGGATAAATGAAGACATACCAAGAGACTTTAGAGACTCGGCAATCGTTACCATCTACATAGGAAAGGCGATCGATCTCACGGCAGAAACTATCGTGGAATTTCCCTATTAGCAACAGCAGGCAAAGTCCTACCCTGCATCATGAACAAGCCAGCTTTAGGGCTTTAACGGTTTTTGACGAGATCCAACATCGTCTTATGTGTGCTGGAACAGCTTTTGGACCTCTTCGAACAAGTGTCTTTCAAAATTGTGACAACCGAATAGACACCAAAGTGTTAATGTACAAGGTAGCGGTGATTCCAATGCTCTTGTATGCATCTGAAACCTGGACACCATACCAACGACATCTGAAAACACTTGAAAAGTTCCATCAATTATGTCTTCAAAGCAGCTTAAATATCAGTTGGGAAGACTGAAGAACCAAGGAGTAGACTGCGGGCACGGTGGGGCCGGCCGAGTGCGAGTCTACTGCGAGCGGGTGGTGACAAAATGACTGAGTCACGGGGGTAATGTAACTCACAGTTCGTGAAAAACAGTGCCCAGCAGGCTACGCGTTAAACTGGGGCGCGAGGAGCAGAGCCATTGTGACATCATCAGCTCGTTAACTTCAAAAAAGATTTCAGATTTGTGAACAATTTTAATTAAATACTCAAGAAATAATGAATCAAATTTCCAGATGAGGCGATTTTGAAATCACGCGGTAAATCTACATTGGAATATGCAAAATTTTCACCGTTAGCGCATCGTGCTTTCGCGGAGATGTGAATCACAGACAAACAAATAAGCACACACAAATCCACACACACACACAAATAAACACACATAAATAAATACACATCCAAGATCAGAGTTTTAATAGTTATAAGATATAACCATATAACAATAACCATATAACAATTACAGCACGGAAACAGGCCTTCTCGGCCCTTCCAGTCCGTGCCGAACATTAATTTTCCCCTAGTCCCATCTACCTGCACTCAGACCATACCCCTCCAATCCCTTCCTGTCCATATACCTATCCACTTTACTTTTAAATGTTAAAATCGATCCTTCTCCACCACTTCTGCTGGAAGATCATTCCACACAGCCACCACTCTGAGTAAAGAAGTTCCCCCTCATGTTATCCCTAAACCTCCGTCCCTTAATTCTCATGTCATGCCCTCTTGTTTGAATCTTCCCTACCCTCAATGGGAAAAGCTTATCCACGTCAACTCTGTCTATCCCTTTCATCATTTTAAAGACCTCAATCAAGTCCCCCCTTAACCTTCTGCGCTCCAAAGAATAAAGACCTAACTTGTTCAACCTTTCTCTGTAACTTAGTTGCTGGAACCCAGGCAACATTCTGGTAAATCTCCTCTGTACTCTCTCTATTTTGTTGACATCCTTCCTATAATTAGGCGACCAAAATTGTACAGAATACTCCAGAATTGGTCTCACCAATGCATTGTACAATTTTAACATTACTTCCCTACTCCTATATTCAATGCTCTGATTTATAAAGGCCAGCACACCAAAAGCTTTCGTTACCACCCTATCTACATGCGATTCCACACAGGGAACTATGTACAATTGTTCCTAGATCCCTCTGTTCCACAGCATTCCTCAATTCCCTATATATACAGTGAATGACAGGGCTGTGGAACGTGTGGTAGAACAGAGAGACTGATGGGTCAGGAATTTCAGTTCCTTGAAATTGGCTGCAGGTTGAAAAGGTGACAAAGGCATCTGGCATGGTTGCCTTCATCAGACAGAACATTAAATACGAGAGTTGGTGAGACTGCACCTGAAATATTGTGCACATATCTGGTCACCATAATATAGGAAGGGTGTGATTCAACTGGAGAAGGTGCAGTAAAGATTCACAACGATATTGACAGGACTGTAGGGCTGGAGTTTATAAGAGTTTGTAAAGTGTAAGTCTGTATTTCCTAGAAGAAAAGAGAACTCTCCATTTTGAATCCAGTAATGCTAAAATGAGGCAAGTTTAATGCTGATGTCCCAGTGGGGACTGGTGTTCATAAAGACTGATAATCAGAAACTCCTTGTATTGTACATCCTATTTCTAATCCACTCTCCAAGTTCACCTTGTGTTGAGAGCATGGCTAGACTGAAGATATTTATCTCTTACACTGTAAACTACTAATCAAGACTGGCTCATTACACATAATGCCAATGATTATCACTGATCTGCAGCTGAATATGCAAAACTCTATCACTGTAAACCCCATTTCATAAGTGGAATGGAGGGGCCGGAACATCTAATTTCCATTCCTCATTGGTATCACATTATACACAAACAGCCTCCGGCTAATTACTTTTGCAAATTTTCAGTATGTGCATTTATATAAACTTTTGTCACATATTAAAGATTTTCACAAGAATTTGCTGAAAATATGAATCCAAACAATTTGAATCTGAGTTGGTGGACAAATAGAATTCAGAAAATGATAAGAATATTGGGTTACTCCAGTTTGAAGATTAGGCTGAACTGTTTAAATTTCATTATTGATTATTGCAATCATTGCATCTGTGGAATTCAACATTGGTACCATCAGCTGTTCATTTCTACTGGAGCTAGATAGATATAGACTCAACCAGCATCTTAGTTTTATGACCTACTTTCTCTACTGCCATTGCTACCAATATTATTGGTTATGACATAAGTGGCCACTTTAAGTCCCAGAGGCTCACACAGCAGCCGTTGGGAACATTTGTAGCTTCACACTGCAGCCTTTTACACTCAATGACAAGATTAACAATTTCAGTGAAATTACTTCCTCGGTTTGCATCAGTCATTACTATTGTGAAGGTACCCATTTCTGATAGAAACTCAGTTTTTCTTTCTCCATAAATACTACCTGATCTGCTATGAATTTTCAGCTTTCTTGAGGTTTCAGGCCTCAGCAACAGCTGTGACCTGGATTTCACTATCTTAATATGTCACATTCTTCTCTGCTATTTTCCCTTTTTAATCTATTAACTAGATGGCTCCATGAACATCGGAGTCACCAGTGCAATCCTGCCATCAATCTAATTCCCTTTGTCCAATTCATTCCTTTCGAATGGAGACGAGGAAACACTTTTTCTCACAGTGAGTGGTGAGTCTGTGGAATTCTCTGCCTCAGAGGGCGGTGGAGGCAGGTTCTCTGGATGCTTTCACGAGAGAGCTAGATAGGGCTCTTAAAAATAGCGGAGTCGGGATATGGGGAGAACGCAGGAACGGGGTACCGTTTGGGGATGATCAACCATGGTCACATTGAATGGTGGTGCTGGCTCGAAGGGCCAAATGGCCAACTCCTGCACCTATTGTCTATTGTCTTTCCCAATTGAAAATTCATCCCTTTCATGTAATATTTTTTTTATTTGAAGTAAATAGTTTACAATATATAGCTTACTTTATAAACTAACACCTTAATTCAGTATTACTACAAATAGCATATCAATACATAATATCTTCTATTTTTATGGAAATAAAGAAAAAGATATATAAAAGAATAAAGAAAAAAGGAAAAATAAAAGGGAATAAAAAAAATTTTTTCCGCACATATATCAATTAAAAATTAAAAAGATAATTTGAAAAACAATAATATTACATATATATATATATATATATAAACAAAAACTAAAGACATTGTACGAGATACTATTTCATTCAGAAATATCTCTAATAAATACACAATATTATCAATTATAGGCAAGTTATTCGCATCGGATCCATAGGGTGCCCGTCGAAGCCGTGATTCCAAGAATAGCTACTTCTCTAAATACTGTATATATGGAGACCATATCAATTCAAAAGAATTATACTTGTCCAAAAGGACAAATCTAATTCTTTCCAAATTCAACGTCTCCAACATCTCTGCTTTCCACATTTTAATTGTTGGGGATAATGTTCCCTTCCAAAATTTAAGTATCATTTTTTTCCCAATTATTAAACAATAATCAAAAAAATTTCTTTGATTAATTGTAAGTACCAAATTTGGCTCCGGGATTCCAAATATTATTAATTTTGGGTCTGGGTCAAGTTTAACCTTAAGGACTTCCGAAATAACTTTAAAAATTTCAATCCAATAAAAATTCAACCGTGGACATGTTACAAAACTATGTATTAAATTTGCTTCAAAATTCTTACATTTATCACAAATAGAGGAAAGGTTAGGAAAAATACTTTTTAATTTGGTTTTCGAGTAGTGTAATCTATATATAACTTTAAATTGTATCAATGTATGTCTGGCATTCAAAGAACACCAATGTATTCTTTGTAAGCTTTCTTCCCAAGTTTCTTTCGTTATAGGTAATCCAATTTCATTTTCCCATGCTTGACGATATGTTTCAGTTGTTGGGTTCTCTTTATCTAAAATAATATTGTAGATATAAGCTATAAGCTTATCCGTATTTGGATGTAAATTAAACACTTCATCTAATAAGCCTGGTCCTTTATTTTTATAGTCGTATGTGTTACATTTAATAAAATCTCTAATTTGTAAATACCTAAAATGATGTTGTGAAGGTAATCCAAAAATATCTTGTAACTCTTCAAATAATAATAATTTTCCATTTCTATAAAGGTGTTCTATTCTTTTAATTCCTAAATCCTCCCACAGTCTAAACCCCGCATCTAAGATTGAGGGTTTAAACAGTGGATTATTCCTAATTGATAACCTAAAAGAAAGATTATCCAGATGTAGGGTCTTAACTATCTGTTTCCAAATACGCCTAATATTATGAATGATAATGTTGTCCCTATAAGTCTTTTTTTGTACTTCCTTTGGTGCGAAAATAATCGACTCTATAGTGAAGGGTAAACAGTCTTCCTTTTCCATTTTTAGCCACATTGGTTCAACATCCATATTTACCCACCAAAAATTCATATTCTTAATCTGGACTGCCCAATAGTAATATAAAAAATTTGGAAGTGCCAGCCCTCCATTTATCTTCGACTTACATAAGTGTTTTTTACCTATTCTATGGCTTTTGTAATCCCAGACAAAATTATTAACTATGGTATCAATTTTTTTTAGAAAACTTTTTGGAAGAAAAAAAGGAATTGCCTGAAATAAATATAACAATTGTGGTAAAAAAATCATCTTTATAGCATTAATTCTACCGATCATAGATATAGGAAGTGTTTTCCAATATAAAATGTTTTTTTTAAGTTTCTCTAATAATTGATAATAATTAGCTTTAATTAATAATTTATAGGATTTAGACACATTAATTCCTAAATATTTAAATTTATCTGTAACTATTTTTAATGGGTATTTTTGTAATATATTTACATTTATACCAGTTATAGGCATTATGTCACTTTTACTCCAATTAATCCTATATCCTGAAAATACACTAAATTCATTTATAAAAATTCATCCCTTTCATCTCTGCAATTTAAAACAAACTTATGTTTGTTTTCCCAGTTCTGGTGAATGTTCTTTGACCTGAAATGTTAACTCTTGTTTCTCTTTTCACTGATGTTCTCTGACATATTGCATATTTCCAACATTTTCAATTTTATTTATCTTGTAAAGTTTGATCAGCAATGTTTAAGTCAGGTTTTATTTTTAAAGGAAATCATTTTTGTTCATTATTGGAGCTATTTTAGTGCATTTAATTGATTAAATTGTATTTAATTAAATGAAATGAGAACAGTATGTAAAAAAATGCTGCATTGCTATTATTCATGGCCTTATTGCTTATTGCACTGCTTTGTCAAATTATTCCTGTTAGATTACAAATATATATGCAAATTATTGTAATGGAAGAAAATTAATACCTGTGGTTACAAGGTGACAGTTTGCTTAAAATTGACAAATCTGTCAATCATAAATGCCTGTTATAGGGGATAAAATAAAATCATGATATTGCAATTAAGGTACTATATTTATGCAGTTGGCTGTTTGAATTTTCAATGAAAAATTGTATGATTAAGTGTTTTCCTCAAAGTGCTTTAGTTTCCTTCAAAGTTGCATTGTGTTTATATTAAGTGGTGATGAAAGTCGAAGAGAGGTGAAGACTGTGCTTGCTTTGTCATTTAGTGAAGTTCTGCAGATGTTATGAAGCTCTTGTTAAATAGTCACTGTTACAACCAAGGAAACTAATGACCAGCTTTATTTTGAATGAGGGTTAATAATGATCAAGATTGTCAGACGAACCCCCCCCTCTTTTACTTCAAAACACCCATCACATCTCTTGCAGGAGCACTGTTAGGGTCTCAGTTTAACATCACATTTGAAAGATAGCACCCCTTCATTGATGTCTAGATTTTACTGTTCAGATTCCAGAGGAGAATTTAAACCCAAATCATTTCAACACAAACATAAGTACTCCTCAGTGAAATTATTCCTACCATACTATTTCAGGTTGATACATTTATTTGTCTGATGTAAATGGTATTCGTTCCCCCAAATCAGCCTCTAAAATAGAAATACGATTTAACAAGGAAAATGAATTATGCATAGAGGGAAACTGAAGGGGAAGCCTCACAAAGCCTCTATAACTAAAAGGAAGGAGCAGATTTTGGGAAGAGCAGCAGATTAGATCAAGCAATACAGATGTCGTAGCTTGACTTTGACTAGGTAGTAGATTGACGTAGACATTGTCATGGGGGGGGGGGTCCAGTTGCCCTTTTTTCGGCGACCTGCTACGACTGACTGTCGGCGGCTGTCACCAAAAAAATCGCCTAAGTGGGCAGGCCTTTTAAATAGTGTAACCTTTAACATTGTGTATTCCTCAGTGTGTCGCATGTAATCTATTTTCCAGAAGGATTCAATTTAATGATCTTGCATTGACTGACTATATGCTGGTGAATTCATTTCTCTAAGATGCTGGAAATAAATTTGCCTATACGCAGGGAACTCCGTATTTTATGTAATAAAATGGATCTTGTTCTTCGTAGCATTTCTTAAAATAACATTTTTATTTATACAGCACCTTTCCATCTTAGTGGTAATGTGACTACACTCTGGATTGTCAAAACACATGTTTCTTTGGAAACATAGAAACAGAAGGACAAGTTATAGTGGTTGAATGAGGTTTCTGTCCTGCATTAATATTTTAAAGCTGTTACCTGAAAGCAGCAACCAGTTTGTGCACATCCAGCATTAATTACTGGATAATTTGTTTTAGAATATTGCGTGAGTAATAATTATTGACTAGAATATCATTTCAGCAATCTTCCCTATTTGAATGTTAAACAGTACTGTACAAGAACAGGCCCTTCAGTCCATAATGTCTGTGCTGAACATAATGCAAAATTACTGTGCTCTTTAAAAAAAATAGATGATCCTTTTATCTTTAAAAAGAAAAGCCAAAGGCGATTTCTTGTAAAAACTATGTGATATTAAATGAACACATTAATGTGTACCCAGACAATTTACATTTCATGTCTGTGAAAAAAATCTTTCTCGGTGAAGGTTTTGCACAAAATGTCTAAAGAGAAAGTGGATATTTTTGTTCGAACATCTATTTCAAATTTATTCCTAGAAAAGCAGCCTTGACAAGTTACATCTTGAGACTAAATCTGGGGTGGGTGCGGGGATGGAATTGAAGAGTAGAACAGTGAGCTGTTTGATTATGTGAACAAATTTGGTAAAGAAATTGCACCACATTAAAATAACAGCAGAGAAACTGTTCTTGTTGCTATTTTCAGTTGATTGGTTTGTCATCCCTCCTAATTTAATTCCATCTTGCATTATTATTTTTGTTAGATTATAATTTTATTATCAGTTTATTACACCAGATTCAGTTAATGTAGAGAATGAACTTGTTTAGCTGTAGACTACACCCCAGTGCATTGCAGTAGGTACAGTATATTAAAGTCGAGGGGTTTATTGTTTCCACTAGTGCAATGAAATTTTAATTGAACTGTGTTCTGGTAGGTGGCACTATTATCTCTGCATCAAAAGACTATTAGTTCATGACTAAAAGACTATTAGTTCATATTAGTCAGAGACCTTGAGAAGTTACTGTGAAATTCTGAAAGTTGCCAAGAGACAGGTAAAAATACAATTAATTTTCTTCCACAAAATAGCATATATGGGTCAGTGGGGGCGCTGCGAGACGGCTGCCCTGCCAGCAGTTTGTTCGTTATTTCTAATTTTGGAGTTTTTTTGTGTGGGTCTAGTGTCAGTTTGGGTGCATCTCGGTATGGCTTATGTGGGGGGTAGGGGAAAGGGGGAAACCGCTTTCAGCCGCCTCCTCCACGGAGACGCGGCTTTTTTCATGTCGCCTCCCTCGCGGCCTAACATCATGTATTGGAGCAGCCTTTCCCGGAGTCGGGCCCGAAGCATCGACAGCAGGTGCAGTGTGGACTTTCCATTGCGGACCGGGCGAACCCTTACTGGGAGTCGCCAGAGAGGAGTGCTCTGAATGCTGGCCTGGTGTCGCTGACATCGTCGGGCTGTGGTCTGCGTAGCTTCTAGCCGCGGGCGTGATATGGACTTGCCATCCGGAGCCAGGGATCCCTCACCGGGATCGCCAAAGAAGAGCTCTGACCGCCGGCCCGCGGCTGAAAACATCCTGAAGCCGTGATATGCGGAGCTTCTAGCCCCAGGCAGGACGTGGACTTAACATCCGGAGCCTGGGGAACCCTCGCTGGAGAAGAGCGCCGACCACCGGCCTATAACACCCTGAAGCCACAGATTCCGGTTGGAAAGTGCCGATTCGGGACCTCCAAACCGACGTTGAGGTTTAGATCATCCCGACGAGAGGGCTCGTACATCGAGGGCCGTCTGTAGCAGCGATTACGGAGGGTCTATGGCCCTAACCACGGGTGAACAAGGGGGGAGGACTGGCTGAACTTTGTTGCCTTACACCACCGTGAAGAATGCTGTGGTGGGTGTTAGCTTTAAATTTTATTGTGCATTGTGTGTGCTTTTTTAAATGTATCGCTGCTGGCAAATTTCACTGCATGTAATGTGCGTGTGACTAATAAAATTGACTTTGATGAATAATGCTTCAAACTTGGGGATGATGTTGTTGATGAATTAACTACATTACAGTAAAGTTAGTTCATTTAACATTGATGCCATTCTACATTATTGTACGTTCTTCTATTAGGAATAATGTTAATTATTTTAGCCGATCTAAATCTTTCTTCCAGAGTATAGATTCGATTTGCCCATCGGAGTAAGAAACATTAGTCCATTCCATTCCCTTGATCTGTTCCACTGTCGAAGCTGAGTGTTATCCAAGCCCTAGTTCCACAACTTTGCTCCTTCCCTTGAACTCATACTTATAAACACCTATTGATATAACTCTCAAAATTGTCCAGTCTTTTGGGGGGTCAGAATTTGAATCTTTCCTTATCCTTTGTACAAAATAAAAAGATTAAGGAAAGTTTAGAATTCTCTCCCAAAAAAGGTAAAAATATATTCCTTGATTTCCTTCCTTCATAGCTTAGCACCAATAAAGGAAATAGTTTTCTCAGACGTTTCTTATTTATTTGCTTTATCAATTTAAAACTGCCAATTAGATCTCGAGAAAATTGGACCTAAATTCAGCCACCTGTCTCCTCAAACTTGTTTCACCCCTCAATCCTATCTTGATTAATTTGCCCCATGCCTCACTCCTCCACTGTACTAGTTCCCCAACTTCCCTCAATTTCCTATTCTTTTAAAATATTATCTATTTTCACTTTAAATACTTCCACGGTGAACAGCCTTAACAACGCTATAAGGTAATGAATGCCAGAGATTTCATAACCATCTGTGATAAATACACCCTATCTGCCCGTTTTAAATGGCTGCCCTAATCTTGTAACTATGCTTCTTTGTGTAAAATTCTCCCACGAATGGAACCATCACAACATCTAAACTGACATACCCCCTTAGGTACTTGTAAGGTGACCCTCATTCGACTAAACGCCAAAGAAACTCAAAACTTCTGAATTGAAGCTTGTAGTGTTCATAACCATGTGTTATCAGAATGCCGAGTGCATGATCCATCTCATTTTCCTGCGGAGATATCACCATCTCAAAATCCAGACTTCACCAGTTCAATGTAATATTTAGAAATGGCTGAGACTGCAGTGTAGAGCAAAGACAGTTGGACCAGACAGTCTAGCTAGAGAACTGTTCTACAGAACTAACTATGCTTCTAAAGGTTAGACACAATAACTCAGCGGGTCAGGCAGCATCTGTGGAGAAGAGGAATAAATGAATTTATCTTGCACTAAATGTAATACTGTTTATCCTGTATCTGCACACTGTGGATGCCGCGCTGTATCTCGAAACTAAAACTAAGCTATTGTAGCAAGAGACTTGACACCATCATTCATGAACAATGCAGCATGCTTGATCCTTTAAACATTCATTGTCTTTGTCACAAGCACACAAAAGTTGCAATCAGATATGATCAGTCAACTCACTTTTATGAAATTCCATTGACCCGAGACGTTACACAACAGTATGGATCACTAAAAAAAACCTTTGTTAGCACAGTAAACAAAGTCAATTTATTGAGAAATCAGAGTGCATTTAAAGATCTGCAGCGTATTCTCCAAATAGTAGTGCAGTTTCCTCAGTTACAATCCAAAAAAGCATTGCAGCACCTTATAAACCTTCAACCTCAAGCCAGGAAAGACAAGATCAAGAAGCAAGATACAAGATCAAGATACATTTATTTGTCATGTGCCAATTGTCACAGTGAAATTAAATCACCATGCAGCCATACAGTAAAAATAAAGAACACAACGTAGAGTTGATAGAATTCAACATAAAACATCCCCACACAGCAGGATCAAAATGTCCCACTGTGTGGGAAGGCACCAAAGTCAATCCCTTCCCCTGATGTTCCCCACTGTTCACCCGTGGTCGGGGCCTCACCGAGCCCTTCGCAGTCACTGCTACGGGTGGCCCGATGTTCAGGCCCCCTCGCCGGGGTGATGCAAGTCCGTCGACGGGGCTGGGGGACCTCCTCAGCGGCCTGGACCCCGAGTCGGCCCCCTCCTACCGGAGTCCGCGGCTCCCTAAGTCCGCAGGGCGTGCCAGGTGGAGATGCAACACTGAAGGTCCTCAGCAAAAGGTCCCAGGACTCCACGGAGTTCAGCGTCGCCCTCGTTGGAAGCTCTCCCAAACCAGAGCTCCATGATGTTGGAGCAGCGGCCCAACGCTCTGGAGCTCCAAATGGCGACCCAGGTAGGCATCGCCTGCTCCGCGGTGAATCCAGCGCCGCTGCTGTTGCAGCTCTGGTCCGGTTCTCGGTCCCCGGCAGGAAAGGCCGCTCCGATCCAGGAGGTAGGCCACGAGGTGGGGGGGGGGGGGGGGGGCGGGCGAGGACACGACTCTGAGAAATAGTCACGTCCCCGCCAGGAAGCGACTTGGAGTTGGTTTCCCCCTTACCCTGCCCCCCCCTCTCCCACATATAAAAGTTAAAGACTCCCCCAAAAACAAACTTTAAACTGACTAAAAATTATAAAAAGATGGAAAAACAAATGGGCTGCAGGCAGGGCTGCTGTCAGTGCAGCGCCCCTAGAGGAAGTGGGGCACTGGGGAATATTGCCATTTGCTGGAATTCTTGCAGGTGCCTCATCACCCGAATTGGAAATATATCACCATCTCCCCATCTGAGCTAAAAATACCTTCATCAAAATGACTTCAGCAGTCAGGAGCCCACCAACTTCTGATGGAAAGTTAAAAATGAGTAATAAATGCTGGCTGGGGCATTGTGAAGAGAAAATATATCTACCATAACTATGCAAGATTTATTTAAGGTTAAGTTAATCAGGTTGTGCTTGTGCAGAGAGCATTTAACCATTTCCAGTGGAGTGAGAAAAGAGGAGAGAGTGGGGATGAGTAGGGGGGGGGGGGGATAGAAAGAGCTGGAAGAAAGGAATGGAGAGAAAGTTGAAGAGAGGAGAACAGGAAGGAGGATGATATGAGGTGAAAATGGCAGCAAAGGTAATAGTGTAGGGGAGGTGAGATGGGGAAAGTAGGAGAGAGCATGGGGAGGGTGCAGGGAAATGAGAAAGGTGAAAAATAATGACAGCGGGGCACAAGGAGGTGGAGGAAGTAATTTATAGGATCACAAAAATAAAACAGCAAATAAGGAAAGGAAAAGATCACTCCCAAGGCCAAAACCTTTCTGTTCCCTGTAGATTTACCGCCATTGACAATTTTCAATGCTGAGAAGTAGCCTAATAAATTTCTGATCATAACACGGAAAAATAGAAAACGATTGCCTGCAAAGAGTAGGAGTGAGCGGGTCCTTTTCAGAATGGCAGGCAGTGGCGAGTAGAGTGCCGCAAGGCTCGGTGTTGGGGCCGCAACTGTTTACCATATATATTAATGATTTGGAAGAGGGAATTAGGAGCAACACTAGTAAGTCACAAAGCTGGGTGGCAGTGTGAACTGTGAAGAGGATGTTGCAGGGGGACCTGGACAGGTGAGTGAGTGGGCAGATGCGTGGCAGATGCAGTATAATATAGATAAATGTGAGGTTATCCACTTTGGCGGCAAAAAGAAGGGGGCAGATTATTATCTCAATGGGGTTAGGTTAGGTAAGGGTGAGGTACAGCGAGACCTGGGTGTCCTTGTACACCAGTCACTGAAAGTTGGCGTGCAGGTACAGCAGGCAGTGAAGAAAGCTAATGGAATAAAAACATAGAAAAATAGGTGCAGGAGTAGGCCATTCAGCCCTTCGAGCCTGCACCGCCATTCAATGTGATCATGGCTGATCATCCAACTCAGTATCCCATACCTGCCTTCTCTCCATACCCCCTGATCCCTTTAGCCACAAGAGCCACATCCAACTCCCTCTTGAATATAGCCAATGAACTGGCCTCAACGACCTTCTGTGGCAGAGAATTCCAGAGACTCACCACTCTCTGTGTAAAGAATGTTTTCCTCATCTCAGTCCTAAAGGAATTCCCCCTTATCCTTAGACTGTGACCCCTTGTTCTGGACTCCCCCAACATCGGGAACAATCTTCCTGCATCTAGCTTGTCCAACCCCTTAAGAATTTTGTAAGTTTCTATAAAATCCCCCCTCAATCTTCTAAATTTCTCACAAATGTTGGCCTTCATAACAAGAGGATTTCAGTACAGGCGTAAAGAGGTTCTTCTGCAGTTGTATAGGGCTCTGGTGAGACCACATCTGGAGTATTGTGTACAGTTTTGGTCTCCTAATTTGAGCAAAGGGCATCCTTGTGATTGAGGCAGTGCAGCGTAGGTTCACGAGATTGATCCCTGGAATGGCAGGACTGTCATATGAGGAAAGATTGAAAAGACTAGGCTTATATTCACTGGAGTTTAGAAGGATGAGGGGGGATCTTATGGAAACATATAAAATTATAAAACCAGGGCCACAGTCTTAGAATAAAGGGGAGGTCATTTAAGACTAAGCTGAGAAAAAACATTTTTACCCAGAGAGTTGTGAATTTATGGAATTCCCTGCCACAGAGGGCGGTGGAGGCCAAATCACTGGATGGATTTAAGAGAAAGTTGGATAGAGCTCTAGGGGCTAGTGGAGTCAAGAGATATGGGGAAAAGGCAGGCACGAATTATTGATAGCGGACGATCAGCCACGATCATATTGAATGGCGGTGTTGGCTCGAAGGGCCGAATGGCCTCCTCCTGCACCTATTTTCTATGTTTCTAATTGCAAATAATAGGCATTGGAAATAAAAACAGGGAATATTCATGGAATGAATGGATGGAATGGATGGAAATAATCAGCTGCCAGCTTCTGTGGAGTGAGACTAAGAGTTAGCTTTATAGGTCTATCATCAGATGTAATCATCTAGTCAACTGACTTTCATCTCACGAAAGGCCATTGACCTGAAATGTTATACAACAGTACGGATCACTATATAATCCCTTTGTTAGCACACCAAACAAAGTCAATTTATTGAGAAATCATTTAAATCTTCTGCAGTGTATTCTCCCAATAAGTGTAGAGCAGATTCTGCAAGAAATTGCCAGTGTGTGGGGGATGGTTATACATAAATTACTCTCTCACTTGCAGCAGTGTGGTCACCAAGCTGGATTGACAAGGATATTACTCATTCATCTCCTGGCTGCATAACAAGGTTGCTGTACAGGTCTTTTAAAAAAATTACTGCAGAAAAAGATGTGCAGTTTTATACCCAGTTAATTAAGCCAGATTGTATCACATGTGGAAATAATTTAAAAAAAAAAGATTTTGGAGAATTGCACTACTTTCCAAACACTATGCCTTTGTTTTTTTTTAACATCTGAAGGCTAATTATTTCCCTGTTGGGTTTCCTATCAGGATACTTTTAATGAAGATAAGTGCAACTCACACAAGCAGGTGCTAGAAGAAGAAATTGCATTTTGTAGTGTCATCAGTTAAGTAAAATGGTTTTTAGGCATTTGTAACTCAGGTTTGAACAGGTTGTGCTCTCTATTTATTGCAATGATGACCAAATCACAATCAGAGAAACATGAATGTGTAGAATGACAAAAAAAGATTGGATTATCTAACAGATTTATATTTTATTCATTAGTTGGTAAATACATATGTAAAGGCTTTTAAACTGTTATAATTGCTTGTTTCAGCAATTCCCGAAGATCCAGAAGTAGCTGAAGAGTTTTATCATGAAGATGGTTTTGAATCTTGTTCTGATGAAAACCTAGAGTCTGAAGAATCCAATGAAGAAAGTGAATGCTCTACTTTCAAAACTTATGAACAGGTAGACAATACTCCAGCTAAGTATCAAATGCAGCAATTTTTGACTGGTATTTGAATAGATGTTTTTATCGATTCTGTCGAGGAATGACGAAGAGAGTGAATTAAGGAAAACTAATTAGCGCCACGATGGATGTGGGATATGTGATGGTACAAGAAGAAAGCCTGTTTAGATGTTTCACCAGAGACGTCATGACTGATTATTGCCTACCTCTATCACCCCATGTTAACCTTGTTTTCCAAATAACTTTACCTAACAAAAATACATCCATTTCAGATTTAAATTTGGCTAGTATTTACTTTTTTAGATAAAGTGCCAAATTTTGACTCTCCATGTGGGACTGCTCCTAGACTCCAAAATTAGCTGAAAGAGTTCATCCAAAGCTACTATCTCAGTTTTCTTTATGTTCTTGAAAACCTCTACCAGTCTTCCCATAACCTTCTAACTTTCAGCAAATACCAGTTTGTACAATTCCTCTTTGTGATTTAACACCAAATTCTGATGGTTGCGAGAAGTTGCAGCAGTAGTGGAATTGAAAGGGCAAGAAACCCAATTGTATAATCTGTAATTATATTCGTCAGTGATTAGCAATTACAGTTGGGTGTCTTTTTCTGCACAGCTGAAATTTGGATCCTCACTAAGAATGGACATGCGGTAAACCCTCATAATAATGGACCATGGAGTGGGGGGTGGGGGTGGGGAATGGTGTCCTTTATTGCTGATTGTCTGCTATAACCGAGAAAGTTATCGTTGTATAAGTATTGGAAACAGGGAACTGTAGATGCTGGTTAATACACAAAAGGACACAGTATGGGACTAACTCAGCTGGTCGGGCAGCATCTCTGGAGAATTTGGAAAGGTGACATCGAGTCAAGGCCCTTCCTCGGACTCTTGATCTTAAACTGGGCCTGGAATCCAGGCAAGTTGATGGCCCAGCCTAGAGCTGGCCAGAAGGCGGTGTGGGCCAGTGGTGGCATCAGCAGCCCGGCCTGGCGTGAAGGTCGGTAAATCAGTCCACTATAACCAAAATCCGTTATAAAGGGGGCCGTAATAATAAGGGTTTACTGTATGTATAAAGTTTGAATTTAAAGCCATTTTGTTTCAAGGTCATTTGAATTTAACCTACAGAACAGTATGTTCTTTGCTCACATGTTTCTCAAATGGATATTTCAAATAGATTATTAATCATTTCAAGTCATTAAGATGGAAGAATAATTAGGTGTCAATTCACTAACATTCAATGGATGAGAATAATATTTTTGGACTTATTTTTCAAAAAGGTTATGTAGATCTTGCACTATTGCTTTGATAACATTTAACATTTCTAGGCTTGCAATAGTTCATAGATTTACTGGTGTCAAGAAAGTCAAGAGTGTTTTATTATCATATTTCCCACAATGGAATTCTTACTTGCAATTGTTTTGTAGACACTGCAATTAATTGATAACATAACAAACAAAAAACCCAATATAGTGCCAAGGCAAAACAAAGCTCAAAGCCTATGTCCCTCGTGCAACTAAGGCAGTTCACAGTTCAAAGTTTAATTGGAGTTTGTTGTGTTCAATAGCACTCAGTGTTCCCTTGGATTTTGAAGCAACAGCAACAAAGAGAAGCAGGAGAAAGCACTGATTGGCTCTAGCCCTAGTGGGAGGAGAGTTCTCAGTGAGTCAGAGGGGGAAAACAGTTGAAAAGGAGAGACAAAGCACAGGCAGACTTTACTCAGTGTTCCCGTGGATTTTGAAGCAACAGCAACAAAGAGAAGCAGGAGAAAGCACTGATTGGCTCTAGCCCGAGTGGGAGGAGAGTTCTCAGTGAGTCAGAGGGGGAAAACAGTTGAAAACTGAAGAATTTGGTTTGTAAATTAGGCAATTTAACAGTCAATATAAGCAAGGCAGCTCTTGGGGAGTGGCAGTGAGGGAAGTGCCCTGTGAGTAAAGTGTGAGCCTTTGGCACGAGAGTCTTCGGAGAGGAGGCTGCACAAAACACTGGATAGGGAGAGACCGAGGCAAAAGAAGGAGATGTCAAGCAAGCTGATGCAGTGTGATGCTTGCAGTATGTGGGAGGTCAAGGACACTGCTGGTGCCTCTGGCTGCTACAAATGTGAGAAGTGCATCCAGGTACAGCTCCTGAAGGACCGTGTTGGGGAACTGGAGAAACAAGTGGATGACCTCAGGTTCATCCGAGAAACTGAGTCGTTCCTCGACAAGTCCTACAGTAAGATTGTTACACCCAAGGCACTAGAAGAGAGAAGGTGGGTGACAGTGAGAAAGGGAGGAAAAGATGGAATGCAAAGGTCCCCGGGTTTTGTACCTCTTGTGAACAGGTTCACCCACGTGGAAGCTGCCGGGACAGAAGACGGTATCTCACTGAGCGGCGGACTGGCTTGCAAAACAAAAAGGGCTGTTGAGCCAAAACCAAAGAGGCCAAAGTCGGGCAACGCCATTGTAGTTGGAGACTCCATTGTGAGAGGTATGGACAGGGGTTTTTGCGGCAACAGACGGGATTCGAGGATGGTGTGCTGCCTTCTTGGTGCCAGGATCTAGGATGTCATGGACAGAGTGCAGACAATCCTCAAGGGCGAAGGTGAACAGCCAGAAGTGGTCGTGCATGTTGGCACAAATGATGTTGGAAAGAAGGGGATGAATATTTTGCAGCGGGACTTCAGAGAGCTCGGAAAAATGCTGAAAAGCAGGACTTCCAGGGTTGTTATCTCCGGTTTGCTTCCAGTTCCTCGTGCTGGCGAGAACAGGAACAGGAAGATACGGGACCTGAATGTGTGGCTGAGGAACTGTTGCAGGGGGCAGGGATTTAGATTCTTAGATCACTGGGATCTGTTTTGGAGTAAGGGGGAACTGTACAAAAGGGACGGATTGCATCTTAACAGGTGGGGGACCAGCATTCTGGCCAGCAGGTTTGCCACTGCTACACGGATGGTTTTAAACTGAATAAGGGGGGTGGGGTGTCAAATGGGATAGTCGAGGACGGAGTTAAAGGGAAAGAGAGTAAAGGGATGGTTAATGACCCCAGAATTAACGGGAAAGAAAGCTCACAAAGGGATAGGAGAGTATGGCCAAGTGTTATAGGGATCGATGTGAAAGTGGCCACTTGTCAACATAATTGTATAAGGAGTAAGAGTGTTGTAAAAACAAGCCTGAAGGCTTTGTGTCTCAATGCAAGGAGCATTTGTAATAAGGTGGATGAGTTGAAGATGCAGATAGCTATTAATGACTATGCTATAGTTGGGATCACGGAGACATGGCTCCAGGGTGACCAAGGCTGGGAGCTGAACATCCAGGGATATTCAATATTCAGGAGGGATAGACAAAAAGGAAAAGGAGGTGGGGTAGCGTTGCTGGTGAGAGAGGAGATTAATGCAATAGAAAGGAAGGACATTAGCGTGGAGGATGTGGAATCGATATGGGTAGAGCTGCGAAACTCTAAAGGGCAGAAAACGCTAGTGGGAGCTGTGTACAGGCCACCTAACAGTAGTATTGGAGTTGGGGATGGCATCAAACAGGAAATTAGAAATGCGTGCAACAAGGGTAACACGGTTATAATGGGTGACTTCAATCTGCATGTAGATTGGGTGAATCAAATTGGCAGGGGTGCTAAGGAAGAGGATTTCTTGGAATGTATGCGGGATGGTTTTCTCAACCAACATGTGGAGGAACCAACAAGAGAGCAGGCTATTCTAGACTGGGTATTGAGTAATGAGGAAGGGTTAGTTAGGAATCTTGTTGTGCGTGGCACCTTGGGCAAGAGTGACCATAATATGGTTGAGTTCTTCATTAGGATGGAGAGTGACAAAATTAAGTCAGAAACAAGGGTTCTGAACTTGAACAAAGGTAACTTTGAAGGTATGAGATGTGAATTGGCCAAGATAGACTGGCAGGTGATTTTTAAAGGGTTGACAGTGGATGTGCAATGGAAGGTATTTAAAGACTGCATGGATGAAGTACAAACATCGTTCATACCAGTTTGGCAAAAGAATAAAGCGGGGAAGGTGTTGCATCCATGGATAACAAGGGAAATCAGGGATAGTATAAAAACAAAAGATGAGGCATACAAATTTGCCAGAAAAAGCAGCCTACCGGAGGACTGGGAGAAATTCAGAATCCAGCAGAGGAGGACAAAGGGCTTAATTAGGAAAGGGAAAATAGATTATGAAAGGAAACTGGCAAGGAACATAAAAACTGACTGCAAAAGTTTTTATAGATATGTGAAGAGAAAGAGACTAGTTAAAACAAATGTTGGTCCCTTGCAGTCAGAAACAGGCGAATTGATCATGGGGAACAAGGACATGGCAGACCAATTGAATAACTACTTTGGTTCTGTCTTCACTAAGGAAGACATAAATAATCTGCCGGAAATAGCAGTGGAACGGGGGTCAAATAAGATGGAGGAACTGAGTGAAATCCAGGTTAGCCGGGAGGTGGTGTTGGGTAAATTGAACGGATTGAAGGCCGATAAATCCCCAGGGCCAGATAGTCTGCATCCCAGAGTACTCAAGGAGGTAGCCACAGAAATAGTGGATGCATTAGTGATAATTTTTCAAAATTCCTTAGATTCTGGAGTAGTTCCTGAGGATTGGAGGGTAGCTAATGTAATCCCACTTTTTAAAAGAGGAGGGAGAGAGAACAAAGCGGGGAAGGTTTTCAAACAAGAGGACATGACTTTAGAATTAAGGGACAGAGGTTTAGGGGTAACATGAGGGGGAACTTCTTTACTCAGAGAGTGGTAGCGGTGTGGAATGAGCTTCCAGTGGAAGTGGTGGCGGCAGGTTCGTTGGTATCATTTAAAAATAAATTGGATAGGCATATGGATGAGAAGGGTATGGAGGGTTATGGTATGAGTGCAGGCAGGTGGGACTAAGGGAAAAAAGTTGTTCGGCACGGACTTGAAGGGCCGAGATGGCCTGTTTCCGTACTGTAATTGTTATATGATTATATGGTTATAGAAAGTCGGGAATTACAGACCAGTTAGTCTAACATCAGTAGTGGGGAAACTGCTAGAGTCAGTTATTAAAGATGGGATAGCAGCGCAGTTGGAAAGTGGTGAAATCATTGGACAAAGTCAGCATGGATTTATGAAAGGTAAATCGTTTCTGACAAATCTGATAGAATTTTTCGAGGATGTAACCAGTAGAGTGGATAAGGGAGAACCAGTGGATGTGTTATATCTAGACTTTAAGAAGGCTTTCGACAAGGTCCTGCATAAGAGATTAGCATACAACCTTAAAGCACACGGTATTGGGGGTTCAGTATTGATGTGGATAGAGAACTGGCTAGCAGACAGGAAGCAAAGGGTAGGAGTAAACGAGTCCTTTTCAGAATGGCAGGCAGTGACTAGTGGGGTACCGCAAGGCCCAGTGATGGGACCCCAGCTATTTACAATATATATTAATGATTTGGACGAGGGAATTCAATGCAACATCTCCAAATTTGCAGATGACACCAATCTGGGGGGTATAGTTAGGTGTGAGGAGGATGCTTGGAGGCTGCAGGGTGATTTGGATAGGCTAAGTGAATGGGCAGATGCATGGCAGATGCAGTATAATGTGGATAAATGTGAGGTTATCCACTTTGGTGGCAAAAACATGAGGGTAGACTATTATCTGAATGGTGGCAGATTAGGAAAAGGGGAGATGCAACGAGACCTGGGTGTCATGGTACACCAGTCATTGAAAGTAGGCATGCAGGTGCAGCAGGCAGTGAAGAAAGCAAATGGTATGTTAACATTCATAGCGAAAGGATTTGAGTATAGGAGCAGGGAGATTCTTCTGCAGTTGTACAGGGTTTTGGTGAGGCCACACCTGGAGTATTGCATACAGTTTTGGTCTCCAAATCTGAGGAAAGACATCCTTGCCATAGCGGGAGTACAGAGAAGATTCACCAGACTGATTCCTGGGATGTCAGGACTTTCATATGAGGAAAGATTGGTGAGACTCAACTTGTACTTGCTGGAATTTAGAAGATTGAGGGGGGATCTTATAGAAACTTACAAAATTCTTAAGGGGTTGGACAAGCTAGATGCTGGAAGATTGTTCCCGATGTTGGGGGAGTCCAGAACAAGGGGTCACAGTCTAAGGATCAGGGGGAATTCCTTTAGGACCAAGATGAGGAAAACATTCTTTACACAGAGAGTGGTGAGTCTCTGGAATTCTCTGCCACAGAAGGTAGTTGAGGCCAGTTCATTGGCTATATATAAGAGGGCGTTAGATGTGGCACTTGTGGCTAAAGGGATCAGGTGGTATGGAGAAAAGGCAGGTACGGGATACTGAGTTGGATGATCAGCCATGATCACATTGAATGGCGGTGCAGGCTCGAAGGGCCGAATGGCCTACTCCTGCACCTATTTTTCTATGTTTCTATGAAGGTTGTTGGAAAGAAACTGTTCCTGAACCTGGACGTTAGAGTTTTCAGACTCCTCTACTTACTTCCCAATGGCAGCAGTGAAAGTAGAGCGTTGGCATGGTGGTGCGGGTCCATGATGATGATGGCTGCCTTTTTGATACAGCACCTCTTGTTGATTGCTTCAATGGTGGGATCGATATCAATACATTCTCCAGACTTTGAGAATGTATTCATTTTTAGAAAAAATATCATTATTAAGCAAAATGATTGGAAAAACATCCTGGTGATCAATAGATCATATTTGTTTGTTTTCTGTCCATAACCTCATTTTCCTGTTCGCAATCTTTCAGGACACAGATGTTGAAGCCCTAGTACGGTGCATGGAGGATGTTCTGGACAGCAGAACGTTAGGTATGTCTTTCCCAACTTTACTGCCACCATCATCCAATTATAGAACTGAATATCCAATTCAGTGGCACAGAAGACCTACTTTTTGAAACCACCTCTTTCCCAACTATGATTCACACCAGACAAATTAAATGATTATTTAGTGCCTCAGTAGGCCTGTATATAATTGTAATTTTCATAACGGGCCGTACAGGCTTTCTGGAAATAGACAGTCTTTACAGAGAATGGCTGGAGAATGTCATTGTAATCAGCAGCAATACGTTGTCTATACATAATAGTTGTTTATATGTGATAGTAATAGCCTGCCAACCAGCGAGTCTGGCGATGGATCTCGATCCTTTCTCTTACAAGCAAACATCCAGGAGATTAATTATTAGGACTGGATGTTACAATCCCTGAGATTTCACTACAATTGACATTCTTGGGTATGACCACCAGGTGAATTTTGTAACAATCAGACACATCTTCAGTTGTGTACCTCAACGTTACTGGGTGTTTCGGCCTTTTATCACAAGACACCCTCAGTCGAGGCAGGCCCACCACAGGTTGATCAGACCTGGGTGTGTGTCTTATTGTTAGCCTCTAGATGGTCACGTGGCAGCCCAGGCAGCATCTTTCCTCTTCAGCCGCAGCCAGTGACTGCTCCGTTCGGCGCCATTGGCAAGTTATTTTATTGCCCTCCTTTGTGCCTGCCCTTTGACTCCTACTTCCCTCAGGAGCCTTGCGGTGGAACTGGCTACAAAGCCCCTGCACCCCACCTCCACTGGACACACCCTTACCCTTCAACCTCTCTCCTCTGCTGCAATGTTTGAATATCAAAGCTTTTTCCTTTCATAAGCCTCGTCCACAGCCTCCTCCCATGGGACCATCAGCTCAATGATGAAAACACACCGGCAGGAGTTGGACCAGAGAACGAGGTCTGGTCGCAGGTTGGTAACTGCGATTTCAACTGGGAACAAAAGCCTCTGGCCTAGGTCAACACGCATTTCCCAGTCCCTGGCTGCGTTCAGTGGGCATGAGTTGAGAGGCGAGGGGTTAGTCCTCTGTTTCGCTCCTTCCCTGATGAAGGATGGTATTTGTGGGAATGTTACCTGGGCATTGATAGGCATGGCGTTGGTGGTAACTCTCTTGCACTCGAGTTCAGCTGCCAAACACCTCAGCACCTAGTTGTGTCGCCAGGTGTATCTGCCTTGTGTTAGGCTGGTCTTACGACTGACCAGGATGTGCTTGAGGATTGCTGGAATTGCACACAGGGGGCAGGCTGGATCCTCTCCCAGCCAAAGATTTAGGTTTGTGGGAGAGGGAAGGACGTCATATGTGGCTCTCAACGCCATCCCACGTCATCCAGCGGCCTTGTTTGTCTTGGGATATGGCTTTGGCACACCTGGCTGCTTCTTCATGGTGTTGCACCTCCTCCACCACCAGGTGCCGACGTTCAGCTGGAGTAGCCTTTTGCCAGGTAGGTTTCATTACTCCCAGGCCAAAGCCCCCTCGGCCTTGTTGGACATGGCCCATAATGTCCCGGTGTTGGAGGGCGGATTTCGCATCCAGTACCATTGCTGCTGGAGTCCAGTTCCTCCCTGTTGCTAGGGTTGGAGCGACACTTATTATTAGGTCCCTTATTATTAGATTCTGTTAGTGTCATGTCCAGCCTCACTTTGGCGCATTTGTATTCCTCCGCCAGGCTTGAGACTGGCAGTGAGAGGGCTCCATGGGAATGGAGCCCTATGCTGCTGAGGCATCTCGGTAGCCCAAGCCACTTCCGCACTTGTGAGTTCACCAGTCTTTCCATCTGGTTGACATGGGATAATGTGACCTCGTAGATGGTAATTGGCCACATCAGTCAGGGCATTAGACCGAATTGCAGGCACCAAAGCTTCAGCTTCCCTGGGAGAGCAGTATTGTTAATTTGCTTGAGGCCACTAATTGTATCCGGCCTGAGTTCCATCTGTTCTGCATCCTTGAGGTATGCGGTGTACCATTGCCTGAGGCTTTTGACAGGCTTCTCTAGGACAGTTGGTATTGTCTCGTTATTGATGCAAAACCTTTCATCAGTGAGCCGGCCTTTGACGATGGAAATACTGCAGGATTTGCTGGGTTTAAACTCCATTCGTGCCCATTTGATGTTTTCCTGGAGTTTATCCAGCAGGCATTTGGTGCATGCTTTTGTTGTTGTTATTGTGGTCATGTCATCCATGTACGCCTTGATTGGAGGAAGACGCAGCCCACTGGAATGGTGACTGGCTCTTGCCTCCAGTTGTCGGAGAGGGAAGGACGTCATATGTGGTTCTGATAATGAAGCTCAACTTATTTGACTCGATGGTCCACAGCTCTCTCTCCATGTGATCTTCCTCCTCTCAACGCCATTCCACGTCATCCAGCGGCATTGTTTGGCTTGGGATATGGCTTTGGCACACCTGGCATTAGACATCCATTCCTTCAAGCCTGCTTTCCAGTTAGTGAAATCAAAAGTGATTTGCAGCTAATTCTTATCTATCATCTACGCAAGTCGTAATGGCCTTGGCGAGGGAAAAAAAATCAATAAGAATCGCATCAGGCATTTAAAATGAAGGCACCACTCTTCCTTAGAATCTACAGTCTGTGGCTTTTTCTGCCACTCACAGAGAGCACCGATTGAGATGTGACGATCTCCGAGAATGAAGACACCATGGGTGAGTGATTTCTTGAACAGAGATTTATTGAACTGCAATGCTCCCTATTAAGAGCTGCTGGCCATGAAATAATTTCAATGAAACACTGCCGTGCCTCACTTACAGTAACTACGATCTTTAGTCTTGTTGCTTGCGTGCTTTCTCTTAGGCTTACATTGGCTGTTGGCTTCGTGATTTTATTGAATTTCTGAATTTAAGGCAGGTTTTTCTGTTTTCTCCCCTGCTGTAAATACCAGTGGTTGAGCATTTGTCTTTTTTTTAGTGTGATAGAAAGTACATGTCTGAATTTAAACTTTGACTAACAATTTAAATGAAGAACCGGTGCATAGTACCCTTTTCTCCCAATTGGAATGTTGTGTGTTCAAATAGAAACATAGAAACATAGAAAATAGGTGCAGGAGTAGGCCATTCGGCCCTTCGAGCCTGCACCGCCATTCAATGTGATCATGGCTGATCATCCAACTCAGTATCCCGTACCTGCCTTCTCTCCATACCCCCTGATCCCTTTAGCCACAAGTGCCACATCTAACGCCCTCTTAAATATAGCCAATGAACTGGCCTCAACTACCTTCTGTGGCAGAGAATTCCAGAGACTCACCACTCTCTGTGTAAAGAATGTTTTCCTCATTTCGGTCCTAAAGGAATTCCCCCTTATCCTTAGACTGTGACCCCTTGTTCTGGACTCCCCCAACATCGGGAACAATCTTCCAGCATCTAGCTTGTCCAACCCCTTAAGAATTTTGTAGGTTTCTATAAGATCCCCCCTCAATCTTCTAAATTCCATCGAGTACAAACCGAGTCTATCCAATCTTTCCTCATATGAAAGTCCTGACATCCCAGGAATCAGTCTGGTGAATCTTCTCTGTACCCCCTCTATGGCAAGGATGTCTTTCCTCAGATTTGGAGACCAAAACTGTACGCAGTACTCCAGGTGTGGCCTCACCAAAACCCTGTACAACTGCAGTAGAACCTCCCTGCTCCTATACTCAAATCCTTTCGCTATGAATGCTAACATACCATTTGCTTTCTTCACTGCCTGCTGCACCTGCATGCCTACTTTCAATGACTGGTGTACCATGACACCCAGGTCTCGTTGCATCTCCCCCTTACCTAATCTGCCACCATTCAGATAATAGTCTACCCTCATGTTTTTGCCACCAAAGTGGATAACCTCACATTTATCCACATTGTACTGCATCTGCCATGCATCTGCCCATTCACTCAGCCTATCCAAATCACCCTGCAGCCTCCAAGCATCCTCCTCACACCTAACTATACCCCCCAGCTTGGTATCATCTGCAAATTTGGAGATGTTGCATTGAATTCCCTCGTCCAAATCATTAATATATATTGTAAATAGCTGGGGTCCCAGCACTGAGCCTTGCGGCACCCCACTAGTCACTGCCTGCCATTCTGAAAAGGACCCGTTTACTCCTACCCTTTGCCTCCTGTCTGCTAGCCAGTTCTCTATCCACATCAATACTGAACCCCCAATACCGTGTGCTTTAAGTTTGTATGCTAATCTCTTATGCGGGACCTTGTCGAAAGCCTTCTGAAAGTCTAGATATAACACATCCACTGGTTCTCCCTTATCCACTCTACTAGTTACATCCTCGAAAAATTCTATCAGATTTGTCAGACATGATTTACCTTTCGTAAATCCATGCTGACTTTGTCCAATGATTTCACCACTTTCCAAATGCGCTGCTATCCCATCTTTAATAACTGACTCTAGCAGTTTCCCCACTACCGATGTTAGACTAACTGGTCTGTAATTCCCCGCTTTCTCTCTCCCTCCTTTTTTAAAAAGTGGGGTTACATTAGCTACCCTCCAATCCTCAGGAACTACTCCAGAATCTAAGGAATTTTGAAAAATTATCACTAATGCATCCACTATTTCTGTGGCTACCTCCTTGAGTACTCTGGGATGCAGACTATCTGGCCCTGGGGATTTATCGGCCTTCAATCCGTTCAATTTACCCAACACCACCTCCCGGCTAACCTGGATTTCACTCAGTTCCTCCATCTTATTTGACCCCCGTTCCACTGCTATTTCCGGCAGATTATTTATGTCTTCCTTAGTGAAGACAGAACCAAAGTAGTTATTCAATTGGTCTGCCATGTCCTTGTTCCCCATGATCAATTCACCTGTTTCTGACTGCAAGGGACCAACATTTGTTTTAACTAGTCTCTTTCTCTTTACATATCTATAAAAACTTTTGCAGTCAGTTTTTATGTTCCCTGCCAGTTTCCTTTCATAATCTATTTTCCCTTTCCTAATTAAGCCCTTTGTCCTCCTCTGCTGGATTCTGAATTTCTCCCAGTCCTCCGGTAGGCTGCTTTTTCTGGCAAATTTGTATGCCTCATCTTTTGTTTTTATACTATCCCTGATTTCCCTTGTTATCCATGGATGCACCACCTTCCCCGATTTATTCTTTTGCCAAACTGGTATGAACAACTTTTGTACTTCATCCATGCAGTCTTTAAATACCTTCCATTGCACATCCACTGTCAACCCTTTAAGAATCACCTGCCAGTCTATCTTGGCCAATTCACATCTCATACCTTCAAAGTTACCTTTGTTCAAGTTCAGAACCCTTGTTTCTGACTTAATTTTGTCACTCTCCATCCTAATGAAGAACTCAACCATATTATGGTCACTCTTGCCCAAGGGGCCACGCACAACAAGACTGCTAACTAACCCTTCCTCATTACTCAATACCCAGTCTAGGATAGCCTGCTCTCTCGTTGGTTCCTCCACATGTTGGTTGAGAAAACTATCCCGCATACATTCCAGGAAATCCCCTTCCTCAGCACCCCTGCCAATTTGATTCACCCAATCTACATGCAGATTGAAGTCACCCATTATAACCGTGTTACCCTTGTTGCACGCATTTCTAATTTCCTGTTTGATGCCATCCCCAACTCCAATACTACTGTTAGGTGGCCTGTACACAGTTCCCACTAGCGTTTTCTGCCCCTTAGAGTTTCGCAGCTCTACCCATATCGATTCCACATCCTCCACGCTAATGTCCTTCCTTTCTATTGCATTAATCTCCTCTCTCACCAGCAACGCTACCCCACCTCCTTTTCCTTTTCGTCTATCCCTCCTGAATATTGAATATCCCTGGATGTTCAGCTCCCAACCTTGGTCATCCTGGAGCCAAGTCTCCGTGATTCCAACTATAGCATAGTCATTAATCGCTATCTGCACCTTCAACTCATCCACCTTATTACGAATGCTCCTCGCATTGAGACACAAAGCCTTCAGGCTTGTTTTTACAACACTCTTACTCCTTATACAATGATGTTGACAAGTGGCCCCTTTCACATCGATCCCTATTACACTTGGCCATACTCTCCTATCCCTTTGTGAGCTTTCTTCCCCGTTAATTCTGGGGTCATTAACCATCGCTTTACTCTCTTTCCCTCTAACTCCGTCCTCGACTATCCCATTTGATACCCCACCCCCCTTATTCAGTTTAAAACCATCCGTGTAGCAGTGGCAAACCTGCCGGCCAGAATGCTGGTCCCCCACCTGTTAAGATGCAATCCGTCCCTTTTGTACAGTTCCCCCTTACTATAAAAAGAATCCCAGTGATCTAAGAATCTAAATCCCTGCCCCCTGCACCAGTTCCTCAGCCACACATTCAGGTCCCATATCTCCCTGTTCCTGCTCTCGCCAGCACGAGGAACTGGAAGCAAACCGGAGATAACAACCCTGGAAGTCCTGCTTTTCAGCATTTTTCCGAGCTCTCTGAAGTCCCGCTGCAAAAAATTCATCTCCTTCTTACCAACATCATTTGTGCCAACATGCACGACCACTTCCGGCTGGTCACCTTCGCCCTTGAGGATTGTCTGCACTCTGTCCGTAACATCCTGGATCCTGGCACCAGGAAGGCAGCACACCATCCTGGAATCCCGTCTGTTGCCGCAAAAACCCCTGTCCGTACCTCTCACAATGGAGTCTCCAACTACAATGGCGTTGCCCGACTTTGGCCTCTGTGGGTTTGGCTCATCAGCCCTTTTTGTTTGGCAAGCCAGTCCACCGCTCAGTGGGATACCGTCTTCTGTCCCGGCAGCTTCCACGTGGGTGAACCTGTTCACAAGAGGTACAACACCCGGGGACCTTTGCATCCCATGTTTTCCTCCGTTTCTCACCGTCACCCACCTTCTCTCTTCTAGTGCCTTGGGTGTAACAATCTCACTGAAGGACTTGTCGAGAAACAACTCAGTTTCTCGAATGAACCTGAGGTCATCCACTTGTTTCTCCAGTTCCCCAACACGGTCCTTCAGGAGCTGTACCTGGATGCACTTCTCACATTTGTAGCATCCAGAGGCACCAGCAGTGTCCTTGACCTCCCACATACTGCAAGCATCACACTGCATCAGCTTGCTTGACATCTTCTTTTGCCTCGGTCTCGCCCTATCCAGTATTTTGCGCAGCCTCCTCGCCGAAGACTCTCGAGCCAAAGACTCACACTTTACTCACAGGGCACTTCCCTCACAAGACCACTCCCTCACTGCCTCTCCCCAAGAGCTGCCTTGCTTATATTGACTGTTCAATTGCCTAATTTACAAACCAAATTCCTCAGTTTTGAGGAACTGCTCTCCCCCTCTGACTCACTGAGAACTCTCCTCCCACTTGGGCTAGAGCCAATCAGTGCTTTCTCCTGCTTCTCTTTGTTGCGCTTAAATACCACTTAAAAATCAGCACATAGTCCAAGGAAAATACTTCGATGCCATTCTGGGGGACTGCTGCTCGTCGAAATTTCATCTTTCAGAAGAAATAGTAATTGAGGTGCTCTTTACTCTTGTACGTATGTGATAAAGAAATCATATGATCTTGAAGAAGTTTGGAAACTACGCTGTCTAAGCTAAAGTTTTCCGCAGCATCTTGTTGTTTGTGAAAGCAGCTATTTGGAAATTGGCTGTGGTGTTTCCCACATTTCATCTGGGGCAGGATGGTGCAACTGTTCCCTCAGAAACCCAGGTTCAGTCCTGACTTTGAGCACTGTCTGTGTGGAATTTGCACGTTTGTCTTGACTGCATCAGTTTTTTCTGGGTGTTCTGATTTATTTCTACGTCACAAAGACGTAGGTAGGTTAATTGACTGCTGTAAATTTCCTTTTCCACAGAACATAGAACAGTATAGCATAGGAAAAGATCCTTCAGCCCACAATATCTGTGCCAAACATGATGCCAAATTAAACGAATCTCCTCTACATGTGATCCATATCCATCCATTAACTTCATATACACATGCCTATCTAAAAGTTTCTTAAATGAGACTATCAAATCTGTTTCCATCCCTAACCCTGGCCGTGCATTCCAGGCACCCACCACTCTGTGTTAAGAATTTGAACCACCCTTTGACCTTGTCAAATACTAAAGGGTATAGCTACATTTCCAACCTGGGAATAAGGTTTTGACTGTCTACCCCATCTGTGCCTCTCATAATTTGATATGCTATGTCTTGTTTCACATTTCAATCTTGGGGGAAAAAAAGAGTCTGACTATCTACCATATCTATATCTCATTTTATAAATATCCCTCAGCCTCCATATCCAAGTTTGTCTAACCTTTTGTTGCAGTTAACATTCTAGGTACTTTACATTACAAATAAAAAGAATTGGAGGGCATGTGGAAAAGAATTATATAAAAAGGAATGGTCCTGTTTGTATGGCAAAGACCCAATGGGCTGAAATGCCTCCTTTAAATGTTTTGATATCCAAGTAACAATCTATACATAACTAAAACTCTGATCTTGTTATGTTCCGGTTTGGCGGTCTTTCCATTTGCGCAAAAATGGTTCGCGATAGCACTACGATTTTTTGCCAGTTCACTCACCATTCTCCTGTGCTGCGAGTGCACCAAGTTTTGTTCCAATTGGTTGAATGTTGTAACACTTAGTGAGGTTTAAAAATCTTAAAAACCGTGCGTGCGCAGATCGATCTCTTCCACAGCCAGTCGGCACAGCGCAGATTAGTTTTTTGCCATGTCACTCCCCGGAACCGCATGCCCCTTCCTACGCCATCGCGTCTTTACTGTAGCTGAGGGTGGCCAGCGGAGGTTTCCAACTGGGATTTCGGAGGGACCCGAAGCAGCCCAGACCCCAGCAGCAGCCCGGTGTCGGAGACCCAGCCCAGCCCCGAGTCGGAGATGTCGCTAAATGGAAACGGGGACTCTGATCCTGGCAGAGGAGAACAACCAGCGAGCAGCACCCGCTGTGAGTCCCTATCGCACCGCCAATTCCAGCCACTACCCCTCTGGTCCCTCTCGCTGGCCCCTCTCCCCCATGGCTCTTCCCCCGTCTTTTCTCCAGGCTCACTTCTCCCCGCCCACACACCCCTCTCCCCCCACAACTCCCCCCTCAACTCTCCTACCGTCCACACACCCCTCCACCCACCCACAGCCCCCGGAAAAAAAAACCTTGCTCACACCCCTCCCCGCCCACACACACACCCCCTCCCCCACAACCCCGTCCCCACAACCCCGTCCCCACAACTGCCGGAGGAACACAGCTGGTCAGGCAATATATGTGGAGGGAAATGGACAGTTGGTGTTTTGAGTCTAAACCTTTCCCAAGACTAATGGAGTAGAGAGAAGACAGCTGGTAGAAAGATGCAAGGGGAAGGTGTGGGGCAAGTGCTGTCGAATGATAGGTGGATCCAGGTGAACGGGTTGATTGGTCAATGTGTCAGATGAGGAAGGGACAGGAGGATATAGTAAGGCGAGTCTGGGTCAGAACATGGTCAAAGAGATGGAGAGCTGCTGGAATCAGAGTGGAGAAGGGAGCGAGACATGTCAGACCAATTGAATAACTATTTTGGTTCTGTCTTCACTAAGGAAGACATAAATAATCTGCCGGAAATAGTGGGGGACCGGGGGTCAAATGAGATGGAGGAACTGAGTGAAATCCAGGTTAGCTGGGAAGTGGTGTTAGATAAATTGAAGGGATTAAAGGCCGATAAATCCCCAGGTCCAGATGGGCCGCGTTAAGGAAGTAGCCTCAGAAATAATGGATGCATTAGTGATAATTTTTCAAAACTCTTTAGAATCTGGAGTAGTTCCTGAGGATTGGAGGGTAGCTAATGTAACCCCACTTTTTAAAAAGGGAGGGAGAGAGAAAACGGGGAATTACAGACCAGTTAGTCTATCATCGGTATTGGGGAAACTGCTAGAGTCAGTTATTAAAGATGGGATAGCAGCACATTTGGAAATCATTGGACAAAGTCAGCACGGATTTACGAAAGGTAAATCATGTCTGACGAATCTTATAGAATTTTTCGAGGATGTAACTAGTAGAGTGGATAAGGGAGATCCAGTGGATGTGTTATATTTGGACTTTCGGAAGGCTTTCGACAAGGTCCCACATAAGAGATTAGTATACAAACTTAAAGCACATGGTATTGGTGGTTCAGTATTGATGTGGATAGAGAACTGGCTGGCAAACAGGAAGCAAAGAGTGGAGTAAACGGGTCCTTTTCACAATGGCAGGCAGTGACAAGTGGGGTACCGAAAGGCTCAGTGCTGGGACCCCAGCTATTTACAATATATAGTAATGATTTGGACGAGGGAATTGAATGCAACATCTCCAAGTTTGCAGATGACACGAAGCTGGGGGGCAGTGTTAGCTGTGATGAGGATGCTAGGAGGCTGCAAGTTGACTTGGATAGGCTGGGTGAGTGGGCAAATGCATGGCAGATACAGTCTAATGTAGATAAATGTGAGGTTATCCACTTTGGTTGCAAAAACAGGAAAGTAGACTATTATCTGAATGGTGGCTGATTAGGAAAAGAGGAGATGCAATGAGACCTGGGTGTCATGGTACACCAGTCATTGAAAGTACGCATGCAGGTGCAGCAGGCAGTGAAGAAAGCGAATGGTATGTTAGCATTCATAGCAAAAAGATTTGAGTATAGGAGCAGGGAGGTTCTACTGCAGTTGTACAGGGTCTTGGTGAGACCACCCCTGGATTATTGCGTACAGCTGTGGTCTCCAAATCTGAGGAAAGACATTATTGCCATAGAGGGCGAACAGAGAAGGTTCACCAGACTGATTCCTGGGATGTCAGGACTTTAATATGAAGAAAGACTGGATAGACTTGGCTTGTACTCGCTCGAATTTAGACGATTGAGGGGGGATCTTATAGAAACTTACAAAATCCTTAAGAGGTTGGACAAGCTAGTGCAGGAAGATTGTTCCCGATGTTGGGGAAGTCCAGGACAAGGGGTCACAGTTTAAGGATAAGGGGGAAATCGTTTAGGACCGAGATGAGAAAAACATTTTTCACACAGTGAGTGGTGAATCTCTGGAATTGTCTGCCACAGAAGGTAGTTGAGGCCAGTTCATTGGCTATATTTAAGAGGGAGTTAGATGTGGCCCTTGTGGTTAAAGGGATCAGGGGGTATGGAGAGAAGGCAGATACAGGATATGGAGTTGGATGATCAGCCATGATCATATTGAATGGCAGTGCAGGCTCAAAGGGCCGAATGGCCTACTCCTGCACATATTTTCTATGTGTCTATGTTTCTATGTCTGGCATCTTTTGTTTTACTTTCTGGTAAACTTAAATGCATAAGCTTAATCTTTATATATGATGCCCATATGTAATTGGACAGGTTGCTAGTTAACCCAATGCACATAAACAGTGTATACCCTGAAGGGATTGAGCAGTAGACTCCATGCAGATGCAGAGAAGTGAGGCAAGGATCAGTTGATAAACACAAAATGCTGGAGTAACTCAGCAGAACAGGAAGCATGTCTGGATAGAAAATGGGGGAAAAATTCCAGCTTCTATTTCTTATGTTCTCGCAACAGCCAGGTAATACTTCAAAAGACACAAAGTGCTGGAGTAACGCAGCAGGTCACTATAACTGTATGCAGTTAATGACAAGATCCTTAACAGCATTGATGTGTGGAGGGATCGTGTAGTCCAAGTTCATAGCTCACTAAAGATGCCAGTACATGTAGATAGGATGGTAAAGATGGTGTATGTATGCTTGCCTTCATTGTTAGGTGCTTTGAATTCAGGAAGTCATGATGCAGCTCTATAGGACTTTGGTTGGCTGTATGATACTGATACTGATTTGGAGTATTGCATGCAGCTTTGGTTGCCCCATTACAGTATAGATGTGGAATTTTTGGAGATGATGCAGAGGAGGTTTGCCGGAATGCTGCCTGGGTTCGAGGGTTTCAGCTACAGGGAGAGGTTCCATAGACCTGGATTGTTTTTTTATGGAATGTCGGAGATTGAGTGGAGACTTGATAGAAGTATATAAAATTATGAGAGGCATGATAGGGTAGACAGTCAGAACCTATTTGATAGGGTGGAAATGACCAAGACTAGAGGACATAGCTGTAAGTTGAGAGGGTTTGTCAAGTTATTTACAATGAGTCTGTGGCTTCAATGTATACTGCCATATCTCTGCTCAGATTTCTTTCCTCTGCGTCATTAAGGTCTTGAAATTTGAAGCCTTCCTGCATCACAACTAATTGTTCCTGGTTCTACAACTTCAAGAGCTGAAGGCTTCCCCCTTTGAGGCAGAGGAAAATGTCGTAAATGGATTACATTCATTTTCATGTCTCTTGGTACTTTGATGTATAACCCTTGGCAATGTGTGAGAGAGCAGAGATTTTCCTTATTATTTTATGATGCAGACGGAAATCATGGGTTGAATGGCCTAGTTCTGCTCCAAGAACCTATGAATAATCTCTATTTCTTGTAACTAGAAATATTAGAAAGGCATCCATGTGTTTGCATGAGTACATCAGAAAATAAGACTAAAAGGCTTTTTGTTCAACTAATAATATTGTGGCTGATCTGCGCCTCAGCTCTACCTTCCTGCCTATTACCCATAATCCTTGTTCCACATTGACCAAAAGTATATTTATCGCAGCCATAAACATTTTCAAAAACTCTATCTCCACCATTCTCTGGGGTATAGAATGCTGAAGATTCACAATGCTCTTGGCCCTTATTCTGGCCCCCCCTAGTCTCAGATTCCTCCATAAGGGGGAAACACATTGTCTCTGTGCTCTTAACTAATTCTCAATGTAATGCCTTGCAATTGTTAGGGAGGTGAGAAACCTGCATGTCATGAAATGCTGCCCTTCTGAATTGAGAAAGATGGCATCAACAACGTGTCTCTGTATTAATTACAGACTGTGGCACTGTGACTCCAGCTGCCTACCGGGGACCAACTGCGATCAACTGTGTCATGGCACAGGCCAAGATGAATCGCATGAGGGCGTAAGTACTTTATGGTGCTCATTTTATTAACTGGAAACCATCCCATATTTGCCAAAGATCAGTGATTATATTACTGGACACTTAATGCAGAGGACTGGAATGATGATCCAGTCTTGAGTTTAGATAGTTAATTAAATAAATTAGCCAAATCTCTTATCTCAATCTCTTATTCTCTTATCAGTGATGGAGGTCACAATGTAATTATTGGAATATTATATAACCAGGGGGTAATGACCACTAATCAGCCAATTGCAAATAAGTATATTCATCTCTTTAACATTTTAATCATAAAGTAACAGGAAAAAAAATATTGCACCAGTGTTTTCAAGTCTCTGGGCATATGAGAGAGAAAGGTTGCAGGGAATAGAAGGAAACAGGAGACAGCAAATGAATTGTGAAATTTCCCCGGGAGTCAGGATGAGTATAAAATAAGATACATCTATCTCTATACTTATAAAACTCTGATCTTGGATGTGTATTTATTTGTGTGATTCATAACTCCTCGAAAACACGACACGCTAACGGTGCAATTTTTACATATTCCGATAAAGATTTACGCTGTAGTCAAAAAACACCTTATCTGAAAATGTCATGCATTATTTCTCGAGTTATTTATGAAAATGTTCAAAAATGTCAAATAACGTAGAAAATAAATGAGCTGACGATGTCACAATGAGTCTGTGACCTCATCAGCTCATCCCCCCCCCCCCCCCCAACTCGCATTCATTTGGTCGCCGCCTGCCCGCTCTCTGTGGGCCCTGCAGCCCGGCTCCCCTCCTCCTCTCCCCCTCTCCTCCTCCTCTCTCCCCCTTTCCTCCTCTGTCCCCTTCCCCTCCCTTCCCCCACCCCTTTAATTTTCCAAATTTTGTCTCAAAAACTTCTTCCATGTTTAATTAAAAGCTTTTCTACATCCCCGCTCATTCATATTCACTACAAGACTGCTTCTAGTCTGATTCAAGTGTCTCAATGGAATAGCTCCTCCTTCCCTGAGACAGTTGCCAATGCCCCACAAAACCAATTTCAGTCAACATGAATTTATATTTATATCTAAAGCTATTTACAGAATTAGAGTTGCGGATAATTTTAGCCTCATCAAAATGTCCTCATTTGCTTAATCTATTTCCAAAGATGAGAGTGGGACATCTTTCCACGGTGCAATATCCTCATAAATTTGACATGAATGTATTCCAGGATTAGGAACAAAGTTAATTTAACTTGGATGATAAAATGTGATTGAGTATTGAAATTGCTTCTGCGTTGATGATTGTTCTTATTGTTTGAGCTAGTGAAATATTTGCCTTGTGAAGCAAATTTCAAAAGCAGAACTTAAGTAAATAAATTTACATACAGACTGGAATAGTGATGAACACGCAGCTATGATCATTGATTTTAGATATGGGTGGATATACATTCCAATAAGTAACAAATATTACCTTTAATTTGTCAGATAGCGAAAAGCAGTGCTTTTGCTCAATGCAATGAAGCGATGATAGAAGTAGAAATTGATCATTGTTGCATCCATCTAGATGTAAAATGAGAAAACATAAACCTTTGTGGAAGGGGAAAGTAGCATCTAAATGCAGAATATTCTCAGAAGCTGGAAGCAGGGATTAGTGATAGATTAATGACTACCTTTCACGCTGTACAGTAGTTAGCAGTGCTGTTCCCATCGGTACTTTAAAGCACTAAGGTTTCTTCACTGTCTAACCAAGCTAGTGTTTAGTGCAGGGGAGCAACATCATAAATTGAAAACATGAATTTCTGTGTTGATAAAGAAACAAAGTAAATGTTAGAATGAGATGTGCAATGTTAGGACGAGGAGTGGGGGAGAGTTAAAGGAATGCCCATTAGAGGGAAGAAACAAGGAGAGACTGAAAGATACAAAAGGTGGTGGGTATCAGTTGAGAGAAGATAACAAACGATTTTAATTGCGGCTGATGTATCTGGAGAAGAAGTAAATAGACAACAGCAAATAAACAGTTCTGGAACTGAGATACTGAGCACTGCACTCATAGTTTTTAATTATATGTAAATGTCTTGATAGTTTTAATATTTGCTTTTTAAAATTGTTTAAATTAGTTCATTTTTTAAATGACTTTAATTATCAGTGATAATTAAAAGTAAGTAAAGTCCTCAAACAGCTCACCATTTTCAATGAATGTCTATGGCCAACTCTCTCACGAGACCTCCTCCACCAATCATGTACAGAGATTCGTCCGTCCAGACCTCCACACCCAGAAAGACCAGGCCTGGGAGGCTCTTGCATTTTCTACATCACAACACTAACCACACTTGTTAAAACAAAACTTCATTGGCTGTAAAGGGCTTTGTGATGGCCTAAAAAGATGTGAATGATGCTCTATAAGCACAAATCTGAGCTTTCACAGGATGGAGGACCATAAAAGAATAATAGTCTTGTGACTTTGCTATGTTATTGATATGTTTTGTCTTAAATGTGCAGAATGATGTTCATCCTTTATTTGAGCATCATTGTACTGCTACATATGATTGGCTTCCAAACGTTCCTCTGTGACACAGTTTGACACAGTCACCAAAATTAAAACTCACATCTTTTTGTTTAATGGGCATGCCCTTTCCCCATCTCTATTGTCCCTGGCTTCTGAAAGATAGCATTCTAAGTCACAGAGAGGCTGTCCAGGTTTGTGCACGCATGTCTTTGAACTGAGAATTGAATCCATAAAGATGAGGTGTGGGTTTGTCTTAATGAACAGAATACTGAAAGGACTTTGTGTGTAGGAACGAACTGCAGATGCTGATTTAAATCGAAGATAGACATAAAATACAGGAGTAACTCAGCGGGACAGGCAGCATTTCTGGAGAGAAGGAAGTGGTGACATTTCAGGTCGAGACCCTTCTTCAGACTGAAAGGACTTTTCTACCTATCCCATTTCCACAGTATCTCCAGCCGAAAAACAGGCTATTTGGTACAATTGATCATGTTCATTCTCCAGAAATGTTTATCTCACTCTAGTTACTACTTCACCTTCTGGGTCAATATCCCTTTATTATTTTCTCCCTTGTCCATGCATCAGATTTCCAATCAAGTATATTGAAGGGATCTGATTCAACTAATCACATGACTGTGAGCTCCACTTCAAAAGCAGGACTATATTTGTGTGACATTTTTGATGCCTTTTAAAATTCTCCCTAGTTCCTCACAACCAGTGGACTACCTGGTTGGAGTGTGACTACAGTTGTAGAAAATATGGTAGCATGGAGCTCAGCAAATTGTCACAGCACAAGCATTAAATAAGCATTTGCTTTTGAGTTGTCAAATGAAGGATACATGTGAATCAGGACATTGAGGAATAATCTAACCATTCAATATAGAACTTATGTGCCTGGCCGAGAGAATCCACACGTCTTGGTTTCACATCTTATCTGAATGACAATACATCAAACAATAGCGTTTCCTCAGTAAAACACTGGATCCAAGACCAGATTTTCTATAAAGTCTTTGAAGTCTAATACCCCTGTCCCACTTAGGTGATTTTTTAGGCAACTGCAGGCGACTAGGCTGTCGCCACATGGTGTTGCTGGAGTGTTGCCTGTATGCTCGTGAGTAGTCTCTTCAGTCGCCCAAAGAATCGTAGCATTTTTCTGGTAGCCGCTGGGTTTTGAAATTTTTCAAACCTTTCAGCGACAGTTGGCTTGATGTCAATGAGCATAGTTTGACTTCTCCTGACGCAGGTGCTGTCGTAGGTTGTCGCCAGGATGACGTAGGTTGTTGCCGGTGCTGACTTTGGTGAATTCCATTGGCGACTACCTACATCAACCTATGTCAACTGGTGACAGGAACCGGCGACTGAATTGTCTTACATTGTCGTAGGTGGACATAGGTTGTCGTAGGTTGTCGCAGGTGTGGTCGAAGGTGGACATCCTAATGGGTTGCCGGTTGTCCATAACTGGACGTCGACCAGGTGGTAGGTCGTTGTAGACATGGTCATAGACATTGTCATAGGGGGGTCCAGTCGCTGGTTTCTCGGCTACCTACTACAACTATGACAGTCGCCGAAAAAATCACCTAAGTGGGAAAGGCCCATAATTTTAACCCATAACTTTCTGACAGAGTGAGAAACGGACATCAGTAAACTATAAATGTGAGAAGTTATCTTGAATTTCATAACTCAATATTCATTGAAATGAAACTTCAATTGCAGTGTGTGTGTGTGTGTGTTTTAATGAGGTGCGTTTCTATGTTCAGTGTTTGGGGAGATGACTAACATGGCAAATATCTATTGCAATCACTAGACATTTTTTGCTTGACATTTCCAAAGTTAACACATTTCAGATGAAATAGGTGCTGATTAATTACAGAATATGAATCAGGCTCTGGCAACCTGCTATTAAAATTAATTATGCAGCAAGTAGGTCTTTAAGAAATATATACAAACGGTCAAAGTGCCAGTATCAAATAATTAAAATTGATCATTATTGGAGAGAGCATTGTATTTCTAGGCAAGGACATGAGACTTTAATTTTCCCTATTTTTTTTTTCCTCCCCATTGTTTATTGAATTATCTGATTCCTTATATTTTCAAGACTAGTGTCTGCAGAAACAATTTGCAGATAATGTCAACGTTGTTCTCAAGCACTTTCAATTGTATAATCAACCAATAAATGGACTTTGAGCTCAGGAGATAACATGAGAATGATGGTTGGGTGTTTTAGGGAAGGAATTCTAGAATAAAGGGCTTGAATAAAACATTTAGAATAAACCATCCTTAACTGGCAGAAATGGCATCCTACATGACATTAAGTTCCAGACAAGAGGTTTGCCAGTAGGATACCTGCCTCTCTACCTGTCTTGCCTCTTGAAAACCTACATTTTTCTCCAAGCAAGGGTTACACCATCTATGGCCTATTTGCAAAACATCTCTTGGGTGCAGACGATTACTTTATGCAACTCTTTGCATCCAGACAAGGCAAGCATGAGCAAGTAGCACAATAGGTGTCACATCTTGTGGCCCTTGTGGCTAAAGGGGTCAGGGGGTATGGAGAGAAGGCAGGTACAGGATACTGAGTTGGATGATCAGCCATGATCATATTGAATGGCGGTGCAGGCTCGAAGGGCCGAATGACCTATTTTCTATGTTTCTATCCGGATACTGGGCTTGATCCACGACAATTAGGCCTGATGTCAGTTTATGTTTGATTATGTTCCTGAGAGGTGCCTGTGGGATATTTTGGCTGCATTAAAATTATGTCATTTAGTCTTCAAGGTCCCTCAGTACTTCATATTTTGCACCAAATCTCCTCCCCATTATCCCAATTAGCTTCCAATGGTCAGCCCCATCCTTCAGGTGAACATCATCTGAAAGCCCTTAGTGAATGTTGTCGGGGTTGTAACAATGAAAGAGGGGTTGGGCATCTAAAAAGATATAAGAAATTAGATAAAAGCTCTGATCTAATTCCAAATATTCACCTTTTCTCCAACTCCCTCAATATTTTGGTTATCAAAAGATCATCGATGGCAGATTCCTATTTTCTGTGAGGAGATTGTTCCACTTTTTCTCCAAAAAAGGTCTGGCTCTAATATTTAGAGTGTATCTCTTTATATATATATATCAAGTGGACATAATATAAAATAATGAAGCAGGCTCATGATGTATCCAGCTTACTCTTGCCTACATTCCATGTTTTAATTTGTGAACCATGCAAAAGTTCTACAGTATATTACCTTTTAAAAGAATGTTAAATAAACTGCAATGGCAATGACTGAACTAATGGTCCCTCATTTCTCAGTGTGGTCTTGCAACAACTAAATTAATATCAGAAAACAACACCATTCAAACAGTGTTTGATGTCGTCAATGATTGTGAAGTAGTGTTATGAGCACAACAGCTTTACTATTGTAAGCAGCATTATCACTGTCTCACCATGGTACAGGAGATTGTAAGTATCAATAAAAAGGACAATGGAGCTAAATATTAATGTGCCTATCATGCTTTTAGACGGAGAGATAATTTAGCCTTAACCACCAATTTGCAAAATGTAATTACAAAGCACTGGTTGGAATCTCAGAATATCACTTGCTAAAAATTGAATTATTCTGTCACTGTCAATCAGTGACACTGACACGGATAATCCAAAATGTTCTGCGAAGCTAGAGAGTGACAAAAAGTAGGACCCCTAATTTTTGAGCTGGATGTTGATGGAGATCATTAGTGAATGATAGAGGTCATCAGTAATAGAGTAGCTCTCTCTCTCTTTCTTTTTTAGTGTAGAAATCCCTCTCAACCCAAATCTTCTACCTTCTCCCCATAACCCCTGATACCTGTACGAATCAAGAATCGATCAATCTCTGACTTACAAATATCCATTGACATTGCCGCAGAGACTGTGGAGGTTCAATTCCACAGATTCACCACCCTCTGACTAAATCAGCCCATCAATCTGTACTTTTCTGAGATCTCAGAATTGAACCTGGGTCGTTGGACCAGTTCCACTAGCTACTTCAGTATGCGGCTCCACTTCCTTCTAAAGTCACTATGCTCTGCCTGCAAAATTTGATTCCATGAAGCTATTACTATTTTGCATGCTTAGCATAAACTATTAAGGTTGAATATTTGCCCCGAGTTAATCAAACAATCTGCTGGTGTCGCAGGCCACTCTGTTGTCAAGGTTTGTATTAAATCTTCGATGGCACTTGTCTTAAATGTGATAATAGCTGGAAATGAATAACTTCTTCTGACTGCAGCAAACTCTAAACAGCTGGTACAATAAAAATACTTTCTTTTGATTAAAAAAGAGACACCGGATAGAATTTGCACCAAAATATTCACTGACAGGACAGACAGATGGAACATAATAACAAGAAAAACAACAACTTATATTTATATACAGGTATCTCAGTTATAATATCCAGTTTTGTGCAAAAACTCCAATTACAGGTGAGATTGGCCAAACTTGGAGTGCTTTTTATGGAGCATCGGAGTTTGAGCAGAGACCTGATAGAAGTCCGTAAAATTAAGAGACAGCCAGAAACTTTTCCCAGGGTGAAAGAGTCACAAACTACAGGGCATAGCTTTAAAATGTTAAAGGAGATGTGCAGTTGCTTTGATTACACTGAAAATGGTGGGGGCTGGAATGTGCAGCCAAGGGTGCAGGTGGAAGCAGATTAATTTGAATTGTTTCGTTTAAGAGGGTTTATAGACAATAGGTGCAGGAGTAGGCCATTTGGCCCTTCGAGCCAGCACCACCGTTCAACGTGATCATGACTGATAATCCCCAATCAGTACCCCGTTCCTGCCTTCTTCCCATATCCCCTGACTCCGCTATCTTTAAGAGCCCTATCTAGCTCTCGCTTGAAAGTATCCAGATAACCGGCCTCCACCACCCTCTGAGGCAGAGAATTCCACAGACTCACAACTTTCTGTGAGAAAAAGTGTTTCCTCGTCTCCGTTCGAAATGGCTTACCCCTTATTCTTAAACTGTGGCCCCTGGTTCTGGACTCCGACACCGGGAACATGTTTCTTGCCTCTAGCGTGTCCAAACCCTTAACAATCTTATATGTTTCAATAAGATCCCCTCTCATTCTTCTGAACTTCAGAGTGTACAAGCCCAGCTGCTCCATTCTCTCAGCATATGACAGTCCCGCCATCCCAGGATTTAACCTTGTAAACCTACGCTGCACACCCTCAATAGCAAGAATGTCCTTCCTCAAATTAGGGGACATTCAAATTAGGGGAAATTCAGGTGGGCAATTGGAATGCAGGGAATGGATTGATATAGGTCACCTGCAGGGAGAGATTAGTTTAGCTTGGTATCATGTTCATCACCAGCATTGTTGGCTAAAGGGCCAGTTCCTTTCCTGTTCAATGTTCATTTAATTCTTAAATGAACAACCTCATATCCTGAGCCTTTTGCTCCTTGTTCTAGACACTCAGTCAGAGTCACAACTTATTCAACATGTTCTTTGTCAGTTCCCCTCAGATCATGCTGTGTCTCAGTACGACAGTGTGTTCATACCAATCTTAACTTCCCTTAACACAAACCTCTCATCTCAGGAATCAACCTTGTGAATTGTTCCCACAGCAAGCATACGTCTCATCAAGTGCAGAGAGCACACCTTCGTAATGTTCTTTTGATAATCTAAATCAAGGTTAGTAATGGTGTGTAAAATTGTGATTATGGTTTAGATTAAATTTGACTTGGACTGGCCTGAGAAGCGGAGTGTTTTGTTTTCCTGAGTGATGATCGACTTGTTTGAACTCACTATGAATTAACATTTTATTGTTGTTCATTTTTACTTCCTGTTTTGGGGATTGGATAAAAACTTACAAAGTAAAGCCTGCTAGATCTGAGCAAGTGTCACACCTGGGAATCACCTTCACAAGTCCAGATCTTTGGTGATTTCATTTCAAACGATAACATTCTGGCACAAATCCCAGAAATGTTGGAAGTTATCAGCAGGCAGCATCAGTAGGAAGAGAAACAATCAACATTCCAGGTCCAAGTCCTCTCATCAGAACGGGATAAAATAAGAAAAACAGTGGTTTCAGTTGCAAGGAGAGAGGGGGAAGGAATGGGTAAATGTCTCTCATTGGGTGGGAATATAAAGGGCCTGTCCTACTTCGGCGATTTTTAGGTGACTGCCGGCGACAGTCACAGTCATAGCAGGTCGCCGAAAAACCGGCTTCCCTGGACCAACCCTACGACAATGTCTACGACAAGCTACCACTTAGTCTACGACAAGCGGCGACACAATTCCTCGCAACTTGGGTCGTCCACCTACGACCACACCTACGACAACCTTCGACAATCGAAGTCAACTTAAGAGCTTATCCCACTGCATCAAGCCCACTGTCGCTGAAAGGTTTTGAAAATTTCTAAATCCAGCGGCGACACGAAAAAAAGTTATGACACTTGAGGAGCCAACTCACGACAACACAGGCATCACCTCAAGACCATGTGGCGACAGCCTATTTTCCGTCTGTCACCGAAAATATCGCCTAAGTGGGACAGTCCCTTAAAGCTGATTTTTTTTTTTTCTCTCTCTCTGCTAATGTCACTATACTTATCTGTTTCAATGTATCATTTTTTTTTTCTGTCTCCAATTGTTGTTTTTGAAAAAAAGGTGAGCAGACAACGGGACTGCTCACTGTTATGGACCTTCCCTCTGATCTCTCCGTGCTCTTGAAAAGATGCTTATCTTTTCACTTTTCCAGTGAAAGATACTCTACTCAAAACATTTCCTGTTTTACTCCCCACTGATGTTTCTGGACCTGCTGCGTGCTTCCAACTCCAATTATAAACATTGCAGGCCCATGTGACTCTTGCTGAGCACACACTTTACAAATCCTGTGTGAAAGCCTGGTGCCTCAGCCTCTTCGCTACATCTCTGTGATGAGGGGAACTACACAACATTGCTCTCTGCATCCCTTGGCGACTGCTCAGTGGTAATGGTGATTCATGATCTTTCTTCCCCTAATGCAGGAAGGAAGTGCATGAATATTTTAATCTTGAAGCCTGTACTCCCCAGTTACTGAATTGCCGTTTAAATCTTTGAATTATTTGCACCTCAGTCTGTGTAATTTTAAGTTTCCCAGCAAACTTACAAGCTCTCTTTTAACTTCTCATTTTGTGTGTTTGAAGCAAGAAAAGGAGACTAGAGTTAGAAAGTGCTTCCGACATTGGTAGTTTGAATGAAATCAATGAATTAACTAGTGAATGCAGTGTTTGACTGTGTCAGTTACAAGGATTATGATAGCACCAGCAGAACAAGGTATACAGTGAAAAGCTCTGCTGTGTGTTATCCAGTCAAGTCATCCTGTTACACGAGCATGATCAGGTCATGTAGACGTACACAGGTAGCGCAAAGTGAACATTCCAGAGGGCAATATATGGTTACATAGTTATGGCATTAAAGTTACAGAGAAATTGCAGATAAAAAAGTGCAAGATCCACAATGAGGTAGGTTGGGAGATCAGAACTACACCTTTAGTTTATGAGAGGTCTGTTCATTAGGCTCATAACAGCTGGAAAGAAGCTGTTTTCAGCTGGGAGAAACCAAATTGACATTTCAGGTCAAGGACCCTATATCAGTCGAGAGTGTGTTTTATGTTGCAGAAGGTATAGAGGAAACATACATGGTCGGGTGCAGACCAACATTGTCAAGGTAACAATCGCTTTTAAGAACCAACACTTGGAACAAAATCGTACAGAGGCAAAGATAACATATTGAAGCAATGGAAAAATGAGGATTTCCTAAAATTATTACACACGGTATTATGTCAGGAGGGCCGCAGTGTGGTGTGTGCCGAAACTAAAGATAAGATGCTGTTCCTAGAGATTTTGCCAAGTATTTTGGAGCAATAGCCTGATCACACAGAGGCACTAGAAACTCACTGAGACTGATGAATGAACAAATGAATGAATACTGTACAAAGTGAAATGTTTGCTTGCATACCCAAGGCATGCAATAGTCGCCACATAAAGAGCTCTAACATTGTTACAGTATCCTACGCCAAGTCCACCTTTGTTTCTCCCCCCCCCCCCCCCCCCACCCTCGGTCCCCCCATGCCGGGTCCTCCGTTGTTCTTCCCCCCTCCCCTAGGCAGTACCCCCACGCCAGGTCCTCCATTATCCTTCCCCCTCCATCACGGAGGTCTCCCCACTCCGGAGTGTTCTCCAACAAAGAGGCCACACATTGAGCACTGACACAATACATTACATTGGAAGTAGTGCAAATTAATTGCTGCTTCACTTGGAAAAAAATATTTGGATCCCTGAATAGTGAGAAGGAAAGAGGTAAAGACACAGGTGTTATTTCTCCAGCAGTTGCATTCATACATGTTGTGAGAAGGGCTGTGGATTTCTATATATTGAAAAATGCAATAATTGTGGACATTTTTAATCATGCAGAAAGGGCAGCCATGAGGATTAATTCTAGAATGCATTTGGAATTGTTTCCTGGTTAATACATTATGGAGACAACTGGAGAACAGGATGTCTTGAATCTGCTCATGGGAAATGAGACGGGTTTAATAAATGATGTTAGGATAATAAATTCCTCCGGATGTGGTGATCATATTATGATAGAATTTTGTATTCCAAATTGAGAGGGAGAATAAGGTGTGGTTAACTTAAATAATGAGACTAAGAATGGAATGACGATAGAGTGGCTACGGTGCACTCAACCAATAAATTAGCAGGAAAGATAGTAGGCAAGAAGTGGCAACCATTTAATTCGGGACATGTGTTAGAAGGAACTGCAGATGCTTATTTAAACCGAAGATAGACACAAAAAGCTGGAGTAATTCAGCGGGACAGGCAGCATCTCTGGAGAGAAGGAATGGGTGACGTTTCGGGTCGAGACCCTTCTTCAGACTGGTTAGGGATAAGGGAAATGAGAGATATAGACGGTGATGTGGAGAGATAAAGAACAATGAATGAAAGATATACAGAAAGGTAACAATGATAAAGGAAACAGGCCGTTGTCGGGTGAAAATGAGATGCTAGTGGGTGGGGGAGGGAAAGATAGAGAGCGAATACCGGGGCTACCTGAAGCGAGAGAAATCAATATTTATACCACTGCTGCCCAAGTGAAATATGAGATGCTGTTCCTCCAATTTGCATTTAGCCTCACTCTGACAATGGAGGAGACTGAGGACAGAAAGGTCTGTGTAGGAATGGGAAAGAGAATTAAAGTGTCCAACAACAGGGAAATCAGGATGGTTCAGGTGGGCTGAGCGAATGTGTTCCGATCACCAGTCAGCGTTTGGCCTCGTCGATGTATGAACCTCTGCCTAACCTGAAAGGGCTGTTGGGGTCCCTGGACAGGGTTGAGGGAGGAGGTATAGGGGCAGATGTTGCATCGGGACACTTGGCAAAACTCTACCCTAGTAAGGAGGAAGGATTCTAAGGGAGGGATGAACCAATTACCCAAGAAAGTTAAGAAGGTCATGTTGATGGAGGAATCGTATAAGGTGGTGAAAGTTAATGCAGACAGATAAATTCAGGTGCGATCAAAGGATGAAAATTAGATATAGAAGATGAGAAATTAAACTATTAGGGTAAACTAGAGAGCGATGCAAAAACAATGAACAATAAAGGGCCTGTCCCACCAGCATGCGACTCTATGCGGCGAGCGCAACCAAACGTGGTGGCTTGAGGCATACGGCCTCGCGGGGCCGGTCCCACTTCCAACCACGGAGCCGTATGGAGCTGGTCTCGACATCATTCTCACCAATCAGCTGGGCAGGAGGCGGGCAGACTGGATTTGGACATCGCACGGCGTCTGGCATTGACGTCATCACGCAACGGCACGCCGGGTGGTGACGTCATCGCGCAATGCCACGCGCTAGGCGTACACGTCAAAATGCTGCGTATGCCATCATGATGCTGCATATGTCAGGACGTTGCGCACGTCCTCGATGCGGTTGCGGGCTGACAGGCCGTTCCCGTGCGGGATTTTTGAGCAGTGTCAGTTTTTCTGAGCCCCGCACAACTCCATACGGCTCCGGCGATCGAATTGGGACCAGCCCCGCAAGGCCGTACGGCTCAAGTGACCACGTTACGTCGCGCTCACCGCATGCAGTCGCATGCTGGTGGGACAGGCCCTTAAGGGTTTCCTATGTGTTATATAAAAAGGACTAAAGAAGTCTAAGTAAATATTGCCACTACCCTTAGAGGGTAGAATTAGTTCTGGGTTTAAAGGAAATGGTAGAGGAGTGAAACATATTTTGCTTCAGTTTTTTTTTGTGAGAGGATAATTTCAGCAGATTGTTAATACTGAATGATGATGTACTGGAATTAAATACAAACATCATTAACAGATAATTAATAAGGGAAATCGATAAGGGAAAACGCTGATAAGTCCACTCACCTGGATTACTTGGATCCTGAAAGAAGTAGCTAACAAGCCAGGTAATGCTTCGGCTTTATAAAGCACTGATACAACCGCATTTGGTGTATCATGAGCTGTTTTGAACCCCATATCTGTGGAAGGATGTGCTGGCATTGTAGAGGGTCCAGAGGAGGTTTACAAGAATGATCCAGAAAGATATCTCAATTGATCACATGCTGTTTCCAAGGTGTTTTGTGGAAGTATAATCATAGAAGCATTGATCTCAAGTCAAAGGAGTGATTTGGAAATTTGGTCAAGGAGGTGTGTTTTGCAAAGAGTCTAAAAGCATGACAGATGAGCCAGGATCCATCTTTGACACAATTTAGGCTTCTAAAACACATATTACCATTTGGTTCTGAATAAAAGCAGAACATTTTCTCCAGAAACATGCATTGAATGGAAGATAGTCATGCTTAAATTATGCACATCAATCAGTGATTGGTACCTCATTCACATTGTACAAGTACTCGCACCAAATGGACTGCAAGACTTCAGAAATTTGTGTCACCATCATTTTCTTAAGGAGAATTAGGATCAAGCAATAAATACTGCCCCTGCCAGCAGTGCACAGATTATGTGATTGAATAGAACAGCAAACAAAGTAGTCAACAAGCTTAGGATAGACACAAAGTGCTGGAGTAACTCAGCGGGACAGGCAGCATCTCTGAAGAGATGGAATGTGTAACGTCCAGTGATGCTGCCTGTCCCGCTGAGTTACTCCAGCACTTAGTATCTATCTTCAATTTAGAAACATAGAAACATAGAAAAATAGGTGCAGGAGTAGGCCATTCGGCCCTTCGAGCCTGCACCGCCATTCAATGTGATCATGGCTGATCATCCAAGTCAGTATCCTGTACCTGCCTTCCCTCCATACCCCCTGATCCCTTTAGCCACAAGTGCCACATCTAACGCCCGCTTAAATATAGCAATGAACTGGCCTCAACTACCTTCTGTGGCAGAGAATTCCAGAGACTCACCACTCTCTGTGTAAAGAATGTTTTCCTCATCTCGGTCCTAAAGGAATTCCCCCTTATCCTTAGACTGTGACCCCTTGTTCTGGACTCCCCCATCATCTGCAGTTCCTTCCTACATACTAGTCACCAGGCTTGATTGATTGATACATTGATTGAAAGATACAGCATGGAAACAAGCCTTTTATCCCACGAATTCCACGCTGATCATTGTAGAACCTGCTCACACTAACTCCATGTTATCTCACTTTCACATTCATTTTTTCACCATTCATTCATTAGAAGCAATTTACTAGAATGTTGCCTGGGTTCCAGCAACTAAGTTACAGAGAAAGGTTGAACAAGTTAGGTCTTTATTCTTTCGAGCGCAGAAGGTTAAGGGGGGACTTGATTGAGGTCTTTAAAATGATGAAAGGGATAAACAGAGTTGACGTAGATAAGCTTTTCCCATTTAAGGGTAGGGAAGATTCAAACAAGAGGGCATGACATGAGAATTAAGGGACAGAAGTTTAGGGGTAACATGAGGGGGAACTTCTTTACTCAGAGAGTGGTGGCTGTGTGGAATGATCTTCCAGCAGAAGTGGTGGAGGCAGGATCGATTTTAACATTTAAAAGTAAAGTGGATAGGTATATGGACGGGAAGCGAATGGAGGGGTATGGTCTGAGTGCAGGTAGATGGGACTAGGGGAAAATAAATGGTCGGCACGGACTGGAATGGCCGAGAAGGCCTGTTTCCGTGGTGTAATTGTTATATGGTTATAATGGATGTAAATGTGTGTGAGAGAACGCAATAGAGGTTTGCCTGGATGTTGCCTGGATTGGAGTTATGTAGAGAGATTGGTTATGTTGGATCTGGTTTCTCTGGAAACGGAGGTTGAGGGGTGATCCGATGGAGGTATATAAAATAAGAGACAGACAGGGCAGAAGCTTTTTTCCCCTGGTAGGTATAATACAACAAGAGGGTGTGGGTTTAAAACGATAGCAAAAGGTTTAAAAGGAATACGAGTGTAAAGTTTTTTTTTAAACACAGGGTGGTTGTTATACGGATTGCATTGCCAGAGGTGGTGGTAGAATTAGATAAAATGTTGAAGAGGCATTTAGGCTGGCAATTCAATAGACAATGCAAAGAAGGGAACAGACCTAAATCAGGTAAATGGGATTATTCTTGGCATAGACATGGTTGCTGAAGGGCTTTTTCCTGTGCTGAACTCTGATATAATTGCTTTTATTAAAAAAGTTATTTTCCCATTTATAGCAGTCTTTGTAATATTTATACTATGAATGTTTACCCAAAAGTGCAGCATATTCCTCATCTGGTTACAATGTATTTGTATCGTAGGGCAGCAATTCAAAAGCTGGAAGCAGATGTGTTCCAGAGAGTTTATGACTATCTGAAGGCAGCACGGAGAGAGTACACTAAGGAAGCAGAAGTCATGGAGAACCTGGAGAGGTTGGGTGCCAAACCAAGCAACTGCTTTGAAGTTGATCAACTTCTATACTTTGAGGAGCAACTGCAGGCATCATCAGTAGCAGCTCAGCAGCTAAACACTGAAGAATACAGCCAATAATCAACATAGTCAAGATTCTTCTCCCGAACTCTATCTAAAGGCAATACTAGTTTTGCCATAATAAATGCAAATGGTTAAATACCAAATGATTGCAGGTAAGGCAGCATCTGCCTACAAAAGACAGAGTCAAGGTTTCAAAAGTGATGAAAGTCATTGGATCCAAAACATTAACAGTTCTCTCTTCATTGAAATTGCCGAATAGACCGTTTTGCAGCATTTTCATTTTTTATTTGGGATTTCCATCTTTTCCCATTAATTGTTTTTTGTGTGGTATCACTTAATACTCATAAAGGAAGCAAACTTTATATGCAACTCAATCCTAACAAGAAACAACTTGCTTGCTTATAATTAGCAATATTCTAGAGTATTTCCCTGGCAGAGCTGCTTTTCTAAAACGTAAGCATTTTAAGGAGGAAATTATAAATAGTAGATAGTTAAAGGTTTGTTTTTGTACACCAAAAATGATCAAAAACAGATATTGCTAATCATCAGCAATCAAATGCAAGAGTAGTTTCTCTAGAATTTATACCATGTAACTTTTAGTAGTTTATCCATGCTCTTACAATGAGTGTTTTTGTATAAATAAAATAAATTTATTACTGTTTTGGCATTCTGTACAATTTTGTGAAGATAATTGTGTTCTCAACAAAGACATATATTAAAATCATACATTTTTTACCAGAACTTTTTCCACTATTATGTGAATAATAATTTCCCAAGGTTATGGGGAGGAGGCAGGAGAATGGGGTTAGGAGGGAGAGATAGATCAGCCATGATTTAATGGTGGAGTAGACAATGGGCTGAATGGCCTAATTCTGCTCCTATCACTTTTGATCTGATGGTCTTATGATTATTGGGACTGGCATTATTACTGTAAATATCTAATCTCTACATCACAAGGGCACATGGTTAAATGTCCAAGAGATGCAATAGGTAACACTGCAATGTATCTAAGACAACACAGCCACAGTCCCAAGTGCCAATGGCAGCAAACATATGGAAACACTAACATCATCAGGCTGTCCTCAAAGACAACTATGCGGGCACGCATTGCTGTTTCTTCACACTTGCTTGGCCAAATTGCTGCAAGTCATATCCAGTATATTACCTCTAATGATTGTGGTTGATCATCACCTTATATAACCATATAACCATATAACAATTAAAGCACGGAAACAGGCCATCTCGGCCCTTCAAGTCCGTGCCGAACAATTTTTTTCTCTTAGTCCCACCTGCCTGCACTCATACCATAACCCTCCATACCCTTCTCATCCATATGCCTATCCAATTTATTTTTAAATGATACCAACGAACCTGCTGCCACCACTTCCACTGGAAGCTCATTCCACACCGCTACCACTCTCTGAGTAAAGAAGTTCCCCCTCATGTTACCCCTAAACTTCTGTCCCTTAATTCTAAAGTCATGTCCTCGTGTTTGAATCTTCCCTATTCTCAAAGGGAAAAGCTTGTCCACATTAACTCTGTCTATCCCTCTCATCATTTTAAAGACCTCTATCAAGTCCCCCCTTAACCTTCTGCGCTCCAGAGAATAGAGACCTAACTTATTTAACCTATCTCTGTAACTTAGCTGTTGAAACCCAGGCAACATTCTAGTAAATCTCCTCTGTACCCTCTCTATTTTGTTGACATCCTTCCTATAATTGGGTGACCAAAACTGCACACCATACTCCAGATTTGGTCTCACCAACGCCTTGTACAATTTTAACATTACATCCCAGCTTCTATACTCAATGCTCTGATTTATAAAGGCTAGCATACCAAAAGCTTTCTTTACCACACTATCTATATGAGATTCCACCTTCAAGGAACTATGCACGGTTATTCCCAGATCCCTCTGTTCAACTGTATTCTTCAATTCCCTACCGTTTACCATGTACGTCCTATTTTGATTTGTCCTGCCAAGGTGTAGCACCTCACATTTATCAGCATTAAACTCCATCTGCCATCTTTCAGCCCATTTTTCCAACTGGCCTAAATCACTCTGTAGACTTTGGAAATCCTCTTCATTACCCACAACACCCCCTATCTTGGTATCATCTGCATACTTACTAATCCAATTTACCACCCCTTCATCCAGATCATTGATGTACATGACAAACAACAAAGGACCCAACACAGATCCCTGAGGCACCCCACTAGTCACCTGCCTCCAACCCGACAAACAGCCATCCACCATTACTCTCTGGCTTCTCCCATTCAGCCACTGTTGAATCCATCTTGCTATTCCTGCATTTATACCCAACAGTTGAACCTTCTTAACCAACCTTCCATGAGGAACCTTGTCAAAGGCCTTACTGAAGTCCATATAGACAACATCCACTGCTTTACCCTCGTCAATTTCCCTAGTAACCTCTTCAAAAAATTCAAGAAGATTAGTCAAACATGACCTTCCAGGCATAAATCCATGTTGACTGTTCCTAATTAGACCCTCTTTATCCAGATACTTATATATATTATCTCTAAGTATCTTTTCCATTAATTTGCCCACCACTGAAGTCAAACTAACCGGTCTATAATTGCTAGGTTTACTTTTAGAGCCCTTTTTAAACAATGGAACAACATGCGCAGTACGCCAATCCTCGGGGACTATTCCCGTTTCTAATGACATTTGAAATATTTCTGTCATAGCCCCGGCTATTTCTACACTAACTTCCCTCAATGTCCTAGGGAATATCCTGTCAGGACCTGGAGACTTATCCACTTTTATATTTTTCAAAAGTGCCAGTACTTCTTTTACTTTGAAACTCATAGTATCCATAGCTACTCTACTAGTTTCCCTTACCTCACATAATTCAATATCCTTCTCCTTGGTGAATACCGAAGAAAAGAAATTGTTCAATATCTCCCCCATCTCTTTTGGCTCTGCAGATAGCTGTCCACTCGGTCTCTCCAATGGACCAATTTTATCCCTTGTTATCCTTTTGCTATTAATATAGCTGTAGAAACCCTTTGGATTTACTTTCACCTTACTTGCCAAAGCAACCTCATATCTTCTTTTAGCTTTTCTAATTTCTTTCTTAAGATTCTTTTTACATTCCTTATACTCCTCAAGCACCTCATTTGCTTCATGCTGCTTATAATTATTGGAGATCTCCCTCTTTTTCCGAACAAGATGTCCAATTTCCCTTGAAAACCAGGGCTCTTTCCAATTTTTACTGGTTCCTTTCAACCGAACAGGAACATAAAGATTTTGTACTCTTAAAATTTCCCCTTTAAATTTCCTCCATTTCTCCTCTACATCTTTCCCATAAAACAAAATGTCCCAGCTCACTCCTTTTAAATCATCTCGCATCTCGTTAAAGTCAGCCTTTCTCCAATCAAAAATCTCAACCCTAGGCCCAGTTCCGTCCTTCTCCATAATTATATTGAAACTAATGGTATTGTGATCACTGGACCCGAAGTGCTCCCCTACGCATACCTCCGCCACCTGTCCCGTCTCATTTCCTAACAGGAGGTCCAGCACTGCCCCTCCTCTAGTAGGCACCTCTATGTATTGCTGCAAAAAACTATCCTGCACACATTTTACAAACTCCAAACCATCCAGCCCATTTACAGAATGTGTTTCCCAGTCTATGTGTGGAAAGTTGAAATCTCCCACAATCACTACCTTGTGCTTACTACTAATATCTGCTATCTCTTTACATATTTGCTCTTCCAATTCTCGTTCCCCATTTGGCGGTCTATAATATACCCCTATAAGTGTTGCTACACCTTTCCCACTTCTAAGTTCCACCCAAATAGCCTCCCTAGATGAGCCCTCCAATCTATCCTGCCAAAGCACTGCTGTAATATCTTCCCTGACTAGCAATGCAACACCTCCACCTCTTGCCCCTCCAATTCTATCACACCTGAAGCAACGAAATCCTGGAATATTTATTTTCCAATCACAGCCCTCCTGCAACCATGTTTCACTGATCGCCACAACATCATACTTCCAGGTGTCTATCCAGACTCTAAGCTCATCCACCTTTCTGACAATGCTCCTAGCATTAAAATATGCACATTTAAGAAACCTCCATCTCTTGTTCTCTGTTTATTTCCTTTTTTTTCTTTCTCCTCTTGTGTCCGAGTGCTTCCCTTTTCTGCTTCCTGCCTCCCATTCTGTCTACTAGCTTTTGCTATTTGCATCCCTCGCCCCAACCATTCTAGTTTAAAGTCTCCCCAGTGGCCTTTGCAAATTTCCCCGCCAGGATATTGGTCCCCCTCGGGTTCAAGTGCAACCCATCCTTTCTGTACAGGTCCCACCTACCCCAAAAGAAGTCCAAATGATCCAGAAACTTGAATCCCTGCCCTCTGCACCAGTCTTTCAGCCAAGCATTTATCCTCCACCTTCCTCCATTTCTACTCTCACTGTCACGTGGCACAGGCACTAATCCTGAGATTGTTACCTTTTTTGGTCCTTTTCCTCAACTCTCCTCCCAAGTCCTTAAATCCTCCCTTCAGGACCTCTTCCCTTTTTTTACCTATGTCATTGGTACCTATATGTACCACGACCTCAGGCTCCTCTCCCTCTGATTTGAGGATATCTTGGACACGTTTAGACACGTCCAAGACCTTGGCACCAGGGAGGCAGACCACCATCCTGGTCTCCCGACTGCGTCCACAGAATCGCCTATCCGACCCCCTAACAATAGAGTCCCCAATTACTATTGCCCTCCTCTTTTTTCCCCTACCTTTCGGAGCAACAGGGCCGGTCTCTGTGCTGAAGGCCCGTCCACTGTCGCTACCCTCGGGTAGGCTGTCACCCCCATCCGTACTCAAACAGGAGTACTTATTTGCCAGGTGTACTGACATTGGAGTACTCACTCGTTCATGCCTCTGCCCCTTGCCCTTCCTTAGCGTGACCCACATGTCTCTCTCCTGTGGTTTTGGAGTGACCACCTCCCTATAACTCTCCTCTATCACCTTTTCACTCTCCCTGACCAGGCAGAGGTCATCGAGCTGCTGCTCCAGGATCCTAATACGGTCCCTTAGGAGCCCCATCTCTCTGCACCTGATGCAGATGTGGACGTCAAGAGGGCCATCCGACACCATGACCTCCCACATCTGACATGCAGTACAGTACACTGCTCTGGCTGACAATCTCTCGCCTTACCCTGGATCGATATCAGTATAATATAATGGAAACTGCTAGGAGAAATCAGCAGGTATCTGACTCAAACAGCTGCTCCTACTGTACCTTTACTCAGCCCCTGTACCTTTACTCACCCACTGTACTTTTAACCAGAAAGCAGAAATACTAACCAGAGGCTCCACCCAATCAGCTGCTTCCTCTAGTCTGCTTCCACCAATCAGCGGCTTCCACCAGAAACCTCCCTGTTCAGAATGGAATGTTCCGGATTTGGGTAAAAACAAGCCCCGCGCTGGGTTTATGTACTCACCGCTCCTGACCCTCCTCCACTCGCTCCAACGGTCCCGGGCCTCTGCCTGAACAAGCCCCGCGCTGGGTTTATGTACTCACCGCTCCTGACCCTCCTCCACTCGCTCCAACGGTCACGGGCCTCTGCCTGAACAAGCCCCGCGCTGGGTTTATGTACTCACCGCTCCTGACCCTCCTCCACTCGCTCCAACGGTCCTGGGCCTCTGCCTGAACAAGCCCCGCGCTGGGTTTATGTACTCACCGCTCCTGACCCTCCTCCACTCGCTCCAACGGCCCCGGGCCTCAGGGGAAAGAAAGGGATGGGCACAAGGAAGAAGCTAGAACGGGAACAAGCCTTGTCCTTCCAATAATTATCGAAAATATCATACCAAACAGTAAGAACACTAGCAAGTTGCTTAAAAAGATGACAAAGATGTACTTCTATCCGTGTACACTACAGAAACATCAGTACACACTCAGTATAGATTGAACTGAGGGAGTGCTGCACTGTTGAAGGTTAGTTCTAGGATCAAATGCCAAAACAAGGGTCATGAAAGTTTCAAAGCTCTATTTTGAATAGTCAATATTTAGTCCTTAAAACAGATCTTGAAGTCATATTCACATTGCAAATCGAAGAAGTTTGCTGCACTCATGTCTGCTGCTATTTTTCACTTCATAGTACACAATGTGGAAACAAGCCCTTTGGTCCAATTCTGCTTTTGGCCTAAATCCATCTAAACCTTTCCTATCCATTCACTCTTTGACCACACTACTTTGGTAGTCTAGGGTTTCTATTTTTTCACTTTTCACTTTTTCCCTCTTCTTCTTTTCCTTCATTTACAGGTTAAAAGGTCAAAATTGAAGCTGTACAATAATTGTATAATTTTACATGCCGATTGTTTTATTCTTGTACAATTGCTGCTAATAAAAATAAAAAACAAAACCTTTCCTATCCATGTATCTGCATGTACCTGCCAAATGTCTTTTAAATATTGTAATTATACCTTCTTCTACCACCTCTTCTAACAGATATGTGTGAAAAAAATTGTCTCTCTGATCCCCTTTAATTCTTTCCCCTTTCACCTTGAGCCTTTGGCCTCTTGTTTCGTCTACCCTACCCAGGGGGGAAAAAACACTGATAATGTACCCGATCTAGACCTCATATTTTATAAACTCCTTCCACCCCCACCTTGCCTGTGTTCACCTATTACCTTCTTAAAGTCTCTTAAACAATTTCCACCACCATGTCTGCATCAATCTTCTTGGTTACCACTTTAAAAAACTCAATAAACTTTGAAAGACATGATTTTCCACAAACCATGATGACTATTCCTAATCAGTCCTTGCCTCTTGAAATGCAAATAAATTGTCCTTCAGTATCCCTTCCAGTAACTTTCCCCCACCGCTGATGTAAAGCTCATTGGCCTGTTGTTCCTTGGCCAGAATCATAGCCCTTCTTAAATAAAGTTATAACATTAGCTACCCTCCAGTCTTCTCATTTCTTACCCACAGCTACAAAAAAGACAAAAATCTCAGCCAGAGCCTTAGAAGCCTCCTGCTGTACTTCATAGCAATCACATGGTCAGGGCCCATGGGCTTATCCATCTTTGTGCACTTCAATACTAGCAACAACTCTACATTCATAATGTTGATATGCCTCAGGACATCGTTGATCTCTTCCCTGAACTCACTCACTTCCATGACCTTCTCCACAGTAAATATAGGAAAGTAGTATTCATTTAAGACAAGGCTCATCTCCTGCTACTCCAAACATAAATGACCACACTGATTTTTAAAGGAATCTGCATTCTTCCTGATTATGCATTTACTCATAATAGAGTATCTTTTAGAGTTCTCCTTTATATTATCTGCCAGCAATATCTCATGTCCCCATTTTGCCCTCCTAATTTCCTTCTTAGGTCTACACTACATTACAATACAGAGTACATTTTAACAAGAGCTTCACTGGCTGCAATGCCCCTTGAGATATTCCATGAAGAAACAGGATTGCAGGGTTTTCTTTTTTAATTGGTTTTGGCTTAATGCTTGTTTGTACCAGAAATAACATGGAATAAATCAGAGTGAAAATGATACTGAAAATCTGGGTCAGCCCGAGGATGGTTTATTTATCGTTGCACCCTTCATTTTACACATCACAGGCATTAGGAAAGTAACTACCTCTCTAGTTACTGGAGAGCTGATGGCTGATGGAGCTAATGTAAAGAAAGATTGCTGAACTGGAAATAGAGCAATTCTCCACAGTGCTGAGCTGATTGTAATTGCAGGTATTGCTTTTATTTCCACCTCCATCTGCCAAGAACCAGAGTGGAGAACACGTTTGACCTCTGACACACATTAGACCATGGGAACAATTACTGCACATGATGATTTTAGATTTCATATTTCTGCAATGAATGGTAATGCGCTGTATTCATTCACATGGTAATTCATGCACATGGTAACCTGAGGTGCCTCCTGCAGTAGATCTAATGAACAAGTTAATCTGATGTGACAATGGTTTGGGATACATGGCCACAGTCAAACTTTGGCTTATCTGGCATCTTCCACTTGTGGGGAGGTGGACAAACATGGCCTATGTAGATTCTGTTCAGGGCGTCCCACCATCTTCAGGTAAGGTTGAAACCAGGGAACTTAGCTTTAATATTTTCATTGAATGCTTGTGCACTGTCCACAAGGCTGGCTGGATCTTCCAGTTGCTAACCATGCTAACCAAAAAACAAAGGAGGTTATCGTCAACTTCAGGAAAATCCGGCACAGTCCCATACCACTTCACATCAATGACAGCAATGTGGAGGTGGTCAGTAGCACAAAGTTCCTGGGGGTGCAGATCACTAACAGTCTGACCTGGTCGAATAACATCTCATCAACAGTTAAGAGAGCGCAGCAGTGGTTGCACTTTCTGCGCCGGATGAGAAGAGCTCACCTCCCCCATCCCATCCTCACTACTTTCTACAGGGGCACCATAGAGAGTATTTTGACCAGCTATATCTCTGTCTGGTTTGGGGACTGTAAAGCCTCTGACTGGAAGCCCGTGCAGAGAGTGGTGAGGACAGCGGAAAAAATCATCGGGACCTCTCTCCCCTCGATCGGGGATATTGCGACCAAACGTTGCGTGTCTAAGGCCAGCAGTATTATAAAAGACCCCACACATCTCCATCACGGACTGTTCACTCTGTTGCCCTCGGGCAAAAGATATAGAAACATAGAAACATAGAAAATAGGTGCAGGAGTAGGCCATTCGGCCCTTCGAGCCTGCACCGCCATTCAATGTGATCATGGCTGATCATCCAACTCAGTATCCCGTACCTGCCTTCTCTCCATACCCCCTGATCCCTTTAGCCACAAGTGCCACATCTAACGCCCTCTTAAATATAGCCAATGAACTGGCCTCAACTACCTTCTGTGGCAGAGAATTCCAGAGACTCACCACTCTCTGTGTAAAGAATGTTTTCCTCATTTCGGTCCTAAAGGAATTCCCCCTTATCCTTAGACTGATATCGCAGCATAAGGAGCAGAACATCAAGGTTCTGCAACAGCTTCTTCCCACGAGCCATCAGACTCCTGAATGCCATGTAATGGGCTGCCACCATTGTCTATTTATCCTTTTATCCTTTTTATCCATTTTATCCATGTCTATCCTTCTGTTAATTTATCGTGTTGCTCAGGGAGCCAAATGCAACGTAATTTCGTTTGGAACTGCATATATCAATGTATTTCTAAATGACAATAAAGTTTGTTTGACTTGACTTTTGACTTTGATTTTAACTCCCCTTCCCATTGCCATACTAACCTTTCTGCCCATGGCCTCTTCCTTTGTCAGAATGAGGACACACACAAACTGGAAGAACAGCACCTCACATTCCACTTGGTAAGCAAAGAACCTAACAGTATTAACATTTAATTCTCCAACTTCAAGTAATATATCCCCCCCCCCCACCTGTTCTTTAGGTTTCTGCACCTCCACGACACACTGGTGAGCTCCCATGTGTCCCACCATCTTCCAACCTCCTCCCCCCTTCCCCTCCAGCCAGTCACCCTGCTCCTTTATACATTCCCCCCATCCCACAGTACACCATTGTCCCCTTTTGTTCCTGCTCTCTCATCCCTTCCACCCACGTTGCACTTTCCGGCTTTAAGTTTTACTCCTCCTCTCCTCTCATCTGATACTCTTTTGTCCCCTTTTCACCTCTAACCTTTGTCACTTACTCATTTATCCTCTAAACATTCCTCTCCCCCCCACCCTCACCTTAATCCATCTATTACTTCCCAGGCTTTGAAACGCCCCCACCTCTCTTTTCCAGCTTCATCCTCTCCAGTTAATCTGCCTGTTAATTTCCTCCCCAGATGCTGCCTGATCGTGGAATTACTCCAGCATCTGCAGTGTCTTGTGTCTCGACTATATTCGTTGTTTGGTATCAACAGCACCATGGGGCAGAGAGATATTCTCCAGTGGAGTGGACGAGTCAAGTGTCGCAAGGTTGAGTGATCTGTTTTGGCTCCCCTGTGATGTTAAAGCTCAATATAAACTTGAGGAACAGCACAACAGATTGTGATGGGGAACATCAGCGCCTTCTGGATATAACATCATGTTCAACAATTTCAATTATTTATACTTAATATTCCTCAGAGTTGTTTTCTGATCCAACCATCAAGCGTTGGTGAAATAGCATCGTTGCCAACCATCTACGAACAGTACAACATCGGATAAGAAATTATCCCCGAGGAAATTTCAGTCTGTTCTAATTTATCCCTATAAACATTTTTAGCAGCTGTGGTCAAAACCTTTTTTATGAAGATTGTTGTTAGTACATCTCTCTGGTTCCCATGAAGTGTCAGTGCCTAGAATATTGGTTGCTTATGTTCCCAGCTCATTTCCTGCACATATTCATTTATTTCTCCCACAGCACCACACACAATGTAGAAATTGATCCACAATTGGCAGTGCTAAATGCGTTATATAGTGGTGGCTTTTATTGTTTGCTTTTCTGAATTTCAGGTGAAGTTATAGAAAAGGAACCACATTTCATAATAGAAAATGCCCCACTGCATTGAGCAAATTGTAATTGTACTTACTGATTATCTTGCTCCCCATTCCAGGGTCTAGCATATGTTACTGCATCAGGTGCGTAGCAGATGGTAAATTGTAAAACAATGAAACAGGCCATTAAACCCATTTATCCATATTCAGAAGAGCCTTCTGCCCCCATTCTCTTCATGCAACCGTCTACCCTAACAAGGGAATAATGATGTGTAGGAAAGAACTGCAGATGCTAGTTCAAATCGAAGGTAGACACAAAATGCTGGAGCAACTCAGCGGGACAGGCAGCATCGCTGGAGAGAAGGAATGGATAATGTTTCGGGTTGAGACCCTTCATCATTCTGAAGGGTCTCGACCTGAAATGTCACCCATTCCTTACATACTAGACACAAGCAAATGCAGACACTGAAATCTTGAGCAAAAGACACTAAATGCTGGAGTAACTCAGCATCTGTCAGTCAGCATCTCTGGAGAACATGGATCGGTGATATTTTGGGTCAGGATCTTTCTTCAGACTTTTTTTTTTAGGTGTAGGTGTGGAGGTAGGAGAATTGGCATGATTGGCATAGGGGGGAGGCAGCAGGACCCAGCAGGGTCAGTATCAAGGCGGTTGGAAAAGTAGCACGAGGATCCAGGGGATTCAGTCAAGAAACAGCACAACATACTGCTGAGATCAAGCATCGACAAGAGTTAGATCCATGTCCCAAATAGTGGAGATAGTTCATGTGTAAGTGGTGGGGATGTACTACAGTTGGGAGGATAAGACTCACAAGATGACAGAATGTAGCATTTGAAGGTGCTTGACCTATTCACTGGTGTGAAGTCACTGGACTTCCTGTGGCACTGCATCCCAAATCTTAGGCCTCAACAGTTGACTCTTCCCACTGTCTTTTCACTACAAATCTAGAAGTTCTCCTATTCCCTGTCAATGTAGGACATCACTCTCCAGCTTAATACAAAGACCAGCATTGGAAAAACTCTGGCATCCACTCATTCCTGTTTTGTGTCACGTGTTGCCTGATCAGTTACAATCTGCTCGTCAAACCTTCCATGCCTTGCCACAGCCACAACACCGCTCCAGGCTGACTGGACCTAATGTGTTGCGATGAGGGGATAAACGTGTTAACAATGGCTGGTGAAAGCATTCCTAAGAGCAGCAAGTAACTATTAGGTGTTGGAAGGAACTGCAGATGTTGGTTTAAACTGAAGATAGGCATAACATGCTGGAGTAACTCAGCGGGACACGCAGGAACTCTGGATAGAAGGAATGGGTGACATTTCAGGTCAAGACTCTTCTTCAGACATCAGACTAAATATTAGGTGCTGCCAACATCACCGTGAACAGCATACACTCATCACGTGTTGCAAACACCACTATTTTCCTCCCCCCCCCAACCATCTGAGCCTCAATACTTAACACTTAACCTCCATTCTCAATGTAAGAAACTATGATGTTGCTCTACTGTCCAAATCAAACTAGAATATTAAAAATCTATGGAACTGAATTGTATTTACCACAGCCTTAACTATCTGCCTTTGTCCATTCTCATTTTATGCCTGTCTCTATATATTTCTCATTTCCCACATATATGTAACCAAATTACATAATTGATTTAGCAAGTGAGAATAACCACGACAAGCAGATAATGCATGTGGGTGGTTGATTAAATCTTGGTTTAAGTGTAGGACATATAAAGAGAGTGCAGTGAGTAGTGGATAGCCAGTGCTTAAAATGAAAACCCTTCTAACAATTCCATTTTAAAGTTGATTAGTTCTGTGGTAGGAAGTTAAGTGAGGATGGTAAATGAAAGGTAAAAACTCATTCCCAGAGAGACAGGAAGAGAACAAAATGATATTGGGATGGAACACTCAATTCTAGGGCACGACAATCAATCAGTTGTGGTCAACGAAACAAAATGAAGGCTGTGAAAGGGATGTGGTGAGGGACACCTCAGAGACAATAGGTATCTGATAAAAGGTTCGTTGATTGAATAATGTCAAAGATTTCTAACCGCTGGGTATGTTATTACATTGCCTGGCAGGAAAACCACAGAAAACCAGCAGGCGTTTTCACTGTATTTCACCAGATTAAATTGGCAGCGCAATTGGTTTGGTCAAATCTATAACCAAGTTGTAAAAGGGAGATTCCATATTTTGTTTGGTGTATGGCACACACATCAGAGAAAATATGGATAGCATTAAATATTTATACTGCATTTAAAAAAATATTATTCTGACTATGCGGTATTCTGAACTGTGAGACATACCACTATTGCAAATGTACAGATAAACCATTCTTTGTGCAATTGCTCCATGAAGTGGAAGGAGACAGCAGCCAAAATCTCCAATTAAGATGATGACACAAAATTGGATTACATTTTTTTTTAAGTTAAACCTCGAAATTTACTGTTATGATGATACCTGCCTGTTTTATAAGATCGTTCATTTTAATTGTTCATTTTAATTGTTGTGGCGTAAACTTGCACGATGCTGAAGATCTACAGTATAATTAAAATTCTTACTCTTATTTGGAACGGGAACCACAAGATAATAAAGATTGTTGCATAAAAATTGCACACTGGAGAAAAAATAATACTTTCTCAACAATTTATTACATTCTACCACCATGGGAATACGTGTGCTGATAGTGAATAAGTTGGATCCCCACTAATCACCAGCTGCTGTTATATTTCGACTTTTGTTTTTTAATCTGTTATCTGACTGTAAATCCACACTAGCATCCAAGTCCCAATTCCATCTGTTCTATCCTTATTCACCAGTCTCTTCTGTGTGACTTTTTCAAAAGGCTTCTCAAAATCAAATAATTTCAATAGAAAAGGTAAATGCACAGTCTTTTACCCAGAGTAGGGGATTCGAGAACTAGAGGACATGGTTTAAAGCGAGGGGGAAAATATTTAATCTGAACCCGAGTGGCTATCTATCGGACTCTGGAAGCGGCTGCCCAGAACAACAACAATCTCTATGCCATCTTTTTTTCAAAACTCCTAAATGTAGATGTCAGGTCCTTGGGATTTTCAGGCTCATTAAACTTTTTTGCCGTATTTTTTTATTTTCTCACATGCATCTGTTGTGACCTATTCTATTAGGTCAAAAATAAATTTGTTAAGTTCTTCTGCTATTTGCTGATTTCACATTATAAATCCCCCTATCGGTGAGGGCGCTGCATGCCAGCAGCCTGATTTTATAGTGTGTTTTAATGTATGTTTTAAATGCTTCTTTGTGTGGTGGTGTGGGGGGGTTAGGGGGAAACCGCTTCGGTTGCTTCCTCCATGGAGAGGCGACTTTTTCCATGTTGCCTCCCCCGTGGGGCTTCAGCTGTGGGCACAGCGTGGACTCTCGTCGTGGAGCAAGCGAGCCCTCGCCGGGGCTCGCTGGAGCGGAGCGCTCCGTTCGCTGGCCCACGGCAGCCTGAAGCCGGGCTCTGCAGGGCGCGGCGGGGACTTACCATCTGGAGCGGGGTCCCTCGCCGGGACCCCTGGAGAGGAGCTCCGGCCCTGCGGTCTGCGGTGCTTCCGGCTGCAGCGCGGCAGGGACTTTAGATCTTCAACCGCCGGCCTGCGGCCTACACCAACCTGAAGCCGTGGTCTCCAGTAGAGCGGCACCAATTCGGGACTTACCTGGACTTTACCTTGTCTACTCATCTGGATGCCCGCAGCGGCGGCTGCGAAGGTTGGGGTCCCGACAACATGGGAAAATGGAGGAGGACTGGCCAAATTGTGTGCCTTCCACCACAGTGATGAATGCTGTGGTGGATGTTTATGTTAAATTTTTATTGTGTTTTTGTGTGCTCTTTTTCATTGTACCACTGCTGGCAAATTCATTTCACTTACACTTTATGTGCAAGTGACAAATTACTCTGATTGATTGATTGATCTTTGCCTGTAAGGACAATACACTTGGCCCCACTAGTATTTTCCTTTTCACATGACCATCCAAGATGATCTTTTAGATGGGTTTCATGTTTCTCGACAGTTGTCATTTATGAAACTACATTTATGGTTGTTGTTTGTTTAAATACATTTTTTTTAAACCTGTTATAATCATACCCCCTTCCCCCCTCCCCAACCAACACAGCCAGACCCCAGTCTGCAAAGACTGGACCCTTGTACACCCACCCCTCCCCAATCACCACTTCACACCTACTTAAAACAAGACTCCAGTCTGAAAAGAATGGACCCTTCCCCCCCCACCCCTCTCCAATCACCATTTCACATCCAATTACCCACCCCCACTGTGCTGCAAAACATAATTTCTCATCCATCCATCCATCTCTAAAACTCTGATTTTGTTATTTTCCGGTTTGGCGGTCTATCTGTGCAAAAACGGTTCACGACAGCGCTACGTTTTTTGCCAGTTCACCCACCATTCTCCTGCGCTGCGAGTGCACTAAGTTTTGTTCCGATTGGTTGAATATCGTAAAAGCTAGCGAGGTTTAAAAATCTTTAAAACCGCGCGTGCGCTGATCAACCTCTTCTCCTGCCAGTCAGCGGCGCACAGCTTAGTCTCTTCCCCGGGACGGTCTGCCCCTTCCTGTGCCATCGCGTCTTTACTGGAGCTGAGGATGGCCGGCAGAGGTTTCCAACTGGATGGCCAGCGGAGGTTTCCCAGCTCAGCCCCAAGCTGCCCAGCGTGGGAGACCCAGCCCAGCGTCAGAGATGTTGCCAAACAGAAAGCAGAGCTCTGATCCCAGCAGAGCAGAACGACCAGCGCCCGATGTGTCCCCCCCGCCCCCACAGACAGGAAGCAGCATGTGGGGCTGGGAAAGCACATCTCAAACATGCAAACCCTCAGCATAGGAGCACCGCAAATCTGCAAACTCTCCCCTCTCCTCTACTCTCTCTACGCCAACGACTGCACCTCCACTGACTTCTCTGTCAAGCTTCTCAAGTTTGTGGAAGACACAACCCTGATTGGACTGATCCAGGATGGGGAGGAATCTGCCTACAGACAGAAAGTGACACAGCTGGCGTCCTGGTGCCATCGCAACAACCTGGAGCTCAATGCTCTTAAGACAGCAGAACTGATAGTAGACTTTAGAAGAGCGCCCCCTCCCCTCACCCCACTCACCCCCCACAGTTACATCTGTGGAGACTTTTAAGTTCCTGGGAACCATCATCTCCAAGGACCTTAAATGGGGGGATACATTAGGCACAACAGAGGATGTACTTCCTGCGGCAGCTGAGGAAGCACAATCTGCCACAGGCAATGATTGTTCAATTCTATACGGCCATCGTACAGTCTGTCCTCACCTTCTCCATCATGGTCTGGTTTGGCTCATCCACCAAGCACGACATCCGGACGCTGCAGCGAATCATCCAATCAGCTGAGAAGGTTATTGGCTGCAACCTTCCCTCCATCGCAAACTGTACACTGCAAGGGCCAGGAAGCGAGCGGGTAAGATCATCTCTGACCCCTCTCACGCTGACCACAAACTCTTTGAATCACTTCCCTCTGGAAGGCAACTCCGGACTGACAAAGCTGCCACAGCCAGACATAAAAACACCAAGGCAAATTCCTTGTATGTGAATACTTGGCCAATAAATTTATTCATTCATTCATTGAGCTTTGTATATTGATAAAGTACTCATACCCAGTTATTATTTTTGATCCCCATTACATTTTTAAACTTTTTATTTACAAAGAGCAGGAGTAGTGAAGCGTATCATTGTATATGGATAAACTGCTATGTACAAGTCTGAACAATGATGATCCCGATGACAATGATAATGTTTTGTATTGTAAATCAGTCACTTCCTCATTTGACATATTGTTTTAATGTATGAGAGTAATACAGTTAAAGTCATTGATTGTTAGATTAATGCCTGCCGTTACACACAACCTAGTCAGATTGGGCACCTTGTGAATCAACACTACCCGTGGGAAACCTTACCCCAACAAACAGTATGCATCAGAAAAACACAAGCAGTGTTTCAGTTCAGTAGCGTTAATGTGATGTTTGGGTAATTAGTTGTTTAACAGCCTCACCATTAACAGCTTTTTACTTGGTGTGTGTTCTCTTATGAACAAATTTTGCAAGCACATTTTAATAAAATGTATTGAATAGTGGGAGTAATTTGTTAAATAGGCAGTTCAAATGTTTAGCTTAATGATAAATGTGAAAGTTAAGTGAAGGCTTCATCTATTGCCAGATGCTCCTGCCGATAACTTTCATACTGAATTTGAAGAGTCTACAATGACTAAAGTGAAAATAATGAGACATTGCTATACATGACATTGCTTTGTTATGCACAAATGCATATTAGTTGCTTGCCTTTTGTAATGAGTTCTTCAGTTAGAGCATAATAACAGTGATTACTGGAGTCCCCACTGGGTTGCCACCACTTTACACAGATTACACTGGAACCATCTAGGCAAAATACTAAAGCATTAAAACCAAGGTTTGGGTCCTCTCAAGCTCCAATCTAAAGCAAACATTCTAATTATTTTAACCACCTCAGTGCCACACCAAAATCTGCTGAATATACCACTCAACAATTTGCTTCATAAATACGTAGTTATAACAAAACTATAATTCAAGGTCCTTTGCAATGGAGTGTAACCTAGAGACACAAGGAACTGCAGATATCGGTTACCAAAAAACCCCAAAGTGCTGGAGTAACTCAGCGGGTCAGGTTGGATCGGTGAAGTTTTGGGTTGGGATCCTTCTTCAGACTAGGATTGGCAGTGCGCCCATTACTTTAGTTTAGACTTTACATTATAGATACACTGTGGAAACAGGCCCTTCGGCAACCGAGTCCACACCAACCAGCGATCACCCCGTACACTTGCACTATCCTACATCTAGGGTCAATTTACAATTTACAGAGGCCAAATAACCTACAAACCTGTATGTTTATGGAGTGTGGGAGGGAAATCCCACATAGTCACAGGGATAACGTACAAACTCAGTAGAGACAGCATCCATAGTTAGGATCGGTCCAGGGTCTCTGGGGCTAACGCAGCAACTCTACCACTGAGCCGTTAGCTCCACTCAGGTGGAAGTGATTGACCACACAACCTCTTTCAGAGGTGATGGCCCAACAACTACTCATCATCTCTGACTTGGAAAGTAGACAAAATGCTGGAGACACTCAGTGGGTGAGGCAGCATCTATGGAGCGAAGGAATAGGTGACGTTTCGGGTCGAGACCCTTCTTCAGACTGATGTGTGGATGGGTGGGGGGGGGGGGGCAGGAAGACGAAAGGAAGAGGCAGAGACAGTGGGCTGTGGGAGAGTTGTGAAAGTACTCCCTGGTCAATTTGTCCCTTCCCTGGTACTTTCCCTTGCTACCGCGGGAAATGTTACACTCGTCACTTTACCTCCCCCCTTGATTCGATCCAAGAACCTAAGCAATCTTTCCAGGTGTGGCAGAGGTTCACCTGCTCCTCTTCCAACCTCAGCTATTGCTTCCACTGCTCTAAGTGTCAGCTGCTCTATATCTGTGATACCAAGTGTAGGCTTGGCGATCGCTTCGCCCAACACCTCTGCTCAGTTCGCAATAACCAACCTGATCTCCCGGTGGCTCAGCACTTCAACTCCCCCTCCCATTCCCAATCTGACCTTTCTGTCCTGGGCCTCCTCCATGGCCAGAGTGAGTCCCACCACATATTGGAGGAACAGAACCTCAATTTTCACTTGGGTTGTTTACACCCCAGGAGTATGAACATGGACTTCTCCAATTTCAGGTAGTCCTTGCTTTCTCCCTCTTTCCCCTCCCCTTTCCAGCTCTCCCACATCCCACTGTCACCGCCTCTTCCTTTCTTCTCCCCGCCCCCCCCACCCCCACATAAGACTGAAGAAGGGCCTCGACCCGAAACATCACCTATTCCTTCGCTCCATAGATGCTGTCTCACCCTCTGAGTTTCTCCAGCATTTTTGTCTACATTCCGTTTTTCCAGCATCTGCATATCTTTCTTAAACATTCCGACTTGGATATTCATTTTGAGAAAAATCCCATAACCACTCCTTTTGAGTGCTTCAAAACACCATATATCTGATTCCTGCATTTAATTATCTTTGTTAGATGCCAGACGTGCTGATTATGACGGGAACATGCCAGTGCACTGCTTCTAAGCCAGTCATTTCTTTGAGTGATAAAGACTAAAATGGAAATGGAAAGAATATCAGGAAAAACTGTAAATGTATACATCCCACATGCAACCAGGGGCCATAGTTTAAGAATAAGTGGTAAGCCATTTAGAACGGAGATGAGGAAACATTTTTTCACAGAGTGTTTTGAGTGTGTGGAATTCTCTGCCTCGGAGGGCAGTGGAGGCTGGTTCTCTGGATTTTTTTTCAAGAGAGAGTTAGATAGAGCTCTTAGGGATAGCGGAATTAAGGGATATGGAGAGAAGGCAGGAATGGGGTATTGATTGTGGATGATCAGCCATGATCACATTGAATGGTGGTGCTGGCTCGAAGGGCTGAATGGCCTACTCCTGCACCTGTTGTCTACTGTCATTCATGAAATTTCACTCCATGAAAAATAATGGAAATGGAGAGTCTTTGGACAATGTACAGACAACTAATTCTTGTTGTATTTAGAGCAAACAACAATAGTCTCCCAATATTATTCTTTAAGCTATATTTAGTTTAGTTTAGAGATAGAGCATGGAAACAGACCCATCAGCCCACCGAGTCTGCACCGACCAGCTATCTCTGCACATCAATACTATCCTACTATCTGGCAAATGGAAGGATCTTGGCTAAGGCTTGTCATCAGAGCAACTTATGAAGTTCTACCATCACCCCCAGAACCTGAAGCAGTAGTTCGAAGAAGACCCCGTTTGCACCCTTTGCCAAGCACCTGCATCACTAAGGCCCACTTTAACGGGATGCACTATGAGCCTCGGCCAAGGACGTTACACTTGGCGGCATAACAAAGATCTCAAACAGCTGTCATCAATCCTTGAATAGAGGCGAACGATCACAAATGCTTCACCACCAACATCGGCAAGAAATGTCCACCTCACAACATTTGTACCAGCAGGCCAATCTCCAGACCCACCAGATAACATCAATGGATGCAAGCATTCTGCAGCCTGCTCGTGATTGGGAAATGGAAGTGGAAAAAAGGCTTGTGTTTCCCCCAGACATTGTGGTTACAACACTCCGGCCAGACATGGTCCTGTGGTCCACAACTGCCAAGTTGGCGTACGTTGGTGGAATTGACAGTTCCATGGGAAGATGGTGTTGAAGAAGTTTATGAGATGAAAAAGACCAAGTACTCTGAGCTGGCAACTGAAGCTTCCCAGAAGGCTGGAAGACCAAGATTTTCCCTGTCGAAGTGAGATGCAGGGGATTTGTTGCTACATCTATCACCAGGCTATTAAAGAAAATGGGGGTGAGGGGCTGCTCCCTCCAACAATCAATCAAATCATTATCAAATTCTACAGAAAAAAGCAGCAATTGGATTTGGATCAAAAGGAGAGACAACAATTAGGCTGCAAGATGAATTCAGGAGGGTATGGAATTGAGAGGTGTGTAACTGGGACGCCAGGTATCACCGTTGAGCCCTCTGGAGATGTTGTGGGCTTTATCAATGAAACGTCAAAGAAGGAGGGTGCCCACCTGATGACGCCGATGACGTACCTACCCTATCTTTCACCACTCCAATCCCACTGCAAATAGCAAGAGTTCCAACTCACTACAGGGATTGAAACATCAAGTCCTATTAGATCTACTCTACTACACTAGGAACATTTTTTTACATTTAAACCAAGCCAATTAACCTACAAACCTGTATGTCTTTGGAGTGTGGGAGGAAACCTGCAGTTCTCGGAGAAAACCCACGTAGGTCAGGGGGAGAATGTACAAACTCTGTATAGACAAGCACCCATAGCTAGGATCAAACCCAGGTCTCTGGCACTGTAAGCGCTGTAAGGCCTCAACTCGACCACAGCCTCACCATACCGCCCCTTATATTCTTTGAAATGGGAAAAGAAGGGCAATTGGCTCCTTGAACCTGGTTTATCATTCAAAAGGTTAATGGATGATCCGGAAGTGGCGGTGCTGCCTTGCAGCTGCGGCTTGCCTGCAGTCCGTTTTGTCTTTTCTTTTTTTTGTTTTCTCTTTGTCCCGTTTCAGTTTATTTTGGTTTGTTGAACAAGTCCATGCCAGCCATCAGAAGAACCCCATCAAACCCACTCCTCTCCTAATTCCCCTGTAACCTCTCCACCTGCAACTTCTCCCCAGATAAGCAATGTAATGGCACCATTTTGCTCAGCAGCCAGAAAGTTCAGCTCAAGGATGTACATATAAATGTCATATATTTTCCAATCAAAGTGTCTGGGATTAGAAGTGGAAATCATTCAGATAATGGTGTTCATCTTTTGGATGTAAGAGTGTGAAAAATATACATCTTCTAGATGCGCTGGGACGCATGCTCAGTGATGTGACCTGGGGTAATCGGGTGTTTTGGGTCTCACAGCATCAGACACCCTCGCCCTGATCAACCCCCATGATTTAAAAATAAAGTTATTTCTCTACATATCTCACAAGATGGTTTACATCAGACGTTTGAGTGACCGGCTGTGATACTGTCTGATTGCCAAGCACTGATGTGAGGATTTCTGTAGATATCTGATAATGATATTACTCTTCTTCTGGCTCCGAATGAACGTTTTTATTTAAATCACAGGCAATCAGTAACAGAGTGAATAATTAGTACTGCATAATGTGCTTTTTAAAATATTCTGTATGCATATTCAGAAGAATATGAAAATGAACCCTCTCCTTAGTCTTGTAAATGTTGCACCATAGCAGCCATTTCTGGAATGAACTATGCTTCTTTTGTTTATGTTATTGCTTACAAAAGATAACGTTGCTGGTTAAAGTCCTGCTCCAGAAACTCGAGTACAAAGGTTTAGGTGAAAATAGTGCTGTCCTATTAGAGGTGTGACCCGCTGGGATGAAGTGACAAATGGCTCTCTCAGGCAATGTAGAATAATAAATACCCTGTGCTGAGCAAGGAAGCTCCTCCTGATATTCTAACATATATTCCTCAAACGATCTCATTAAAATTGTTTATCCCATCTTCTTCATACTTGTTTGAGGGAATTTGGTCTGTGTGAGCTGGCAGCTGTGTTTCGTACATTAAAGCAAGGATTACATTTAACATTATAAAATAAATAACTGAAGAGTAGGTTATGAAAAGTGTTACAAGCATCAGCAACAATTTATATTGCTTGAAACTCCTCTGGAGCTCCCGAGGATATTTTTGTCATGTTAAAGGTGCTATGTAAATAAAAGTCATTGCCATTTATGCAATTATCTGAAATGCCAAAGGAGGCTTTACCATTCCTGTTGCCATGGAAAATGTCAAAGTAGTAAAAGTTGCAGAATATGTAGTTTGGCTTCTCCAATGATTAAATTGAATGAATTATTAAGTATGTGACCTTAGACTGCACTTTTGCATGTGAGCACTGTGGGAGTACCTTCACCCCACACTCAGCAACAGTTAACAACATTTGATCCTCTTCAATTTCTCAATTAAGAATGGGTAATAAATGTTGGTCTCAACAACAATCCAGCACAATGAGCCACATGGCATTAATTTTTGGGCATTTCCTGGAATATAATGACTATTGATTTTAAAGCTTATTTTCATTAACACACATTGACAACCCAAGACAAAAATTGTTCCAATTCTCTCTTGCAACCACATTGGATTTTCTTCAGGAAATATGTTCTTGATCTCGGTGCCTGAATAACATTCCTTGAGCTTGGCATTAATGAATGGTTTTCATTTCAAGGTTAGGTTTTAACCTGCCTTACTACATGCTACATGGAGATAAGAATACTTCAGTGCTACGGCTTCATGAAATATTAATAATAATCACATCACTGCTAAATTACAAAGTTGAATAAAATCGCTGGGGCATTTGACTATGAAGAAATTTGAACAAATTGAAGGCAATATAATTTTTTCTCTCAATAATTTCCGGTTTAGGCCTTGCTCCTTGTCTGAGGAAAATTTAAAAAAATCTTCAGTCTAATATTGTGCTGCATTAAAAAAAATCTACAAAAATGTGCCGGTTTCATCAACGATAGTAGGAGTGCAATTTTTGAAAATACATAATATTCATACGTAGGATTCTTTCTTGGCTTTCAGCATGGCTGCAAACTTGCATTGTTTGTCAGAGAAGATATTACAGCAGTGCTTTGGCAGGATAGATTAGAGGGCTCATCTAGGGAGGCTATTTGAGGGGAACAGAGAAATGGGAACGGTGTAGCAACACTTTTAGGGGTGTATTATAGACTGCCAAATGGGGAGCGAGAATCGAAAGAGCTAATATGTAAGGAGATGGCAGATATTAGTAGTAAGCACAAGGTAGTGATTGTGGGAGATTTCAATTTTCCAAAAATAGACTGGGAAACACATTCTGCAAATGGCCTGGATGGTTTGGAGTTTGTTAAATGTGTGCAGGATAGTTTTTTGCAGAAATACATAGAGGTATCGACCAGAGAAGGGGCAGTGCTGGACCTCCTGTTAGGAAATGAGGCAGGTCAGGTGACGGAGGTATGCGTTGGTGAGCACTTCGGGGCCAGTGATCACAATACCATCAGTTTCAATATAATTATGGAGAGAGTCAGAACTGGAAGGGTTGAGATTTTTGATTCGAGAAAGGCTAACTTTGAGGGAATGCGTAATGATTTAAAAGGAGTGAATTGGGACATTTTGTTTTATGGGAAGGATGTAGAAGATAAATGGAGGACATTTAAAGGGGAAATTGTAAGAGTACAGAATCTTTATGTCCCTGTTCAGTTGAAAGGAAATAGTAAAAATCGGAAAGAGCCATGGTTTTCAATGGAAATTGGACACTTGGTTCGAAAAAAGAGAGATATCTACAATATTTATAGGAGGCATGGAGTAAATGAGGTGCTAGATGAGTATAAGGAATGTAAAAAGAATCTTAAGAAAGAAATAAGAAAAGCTAAAAGATATGAGGTTGCTTTGGCAAGAAAGGTGAAAGTAAATCCAAAGGCTTTCTACAGCTATGTTAATAGCAAAAGGATAACAAGGGATAAAATTGGACCATTAGAGAGCCAGAATGGACAGCTATCTGGAGAGCCAAAAGAGATGGGGAGATACTGAACAATTTATTTTCTTCGGTATTCACCAAGGAGAAGGATATTGAACTCTGTGAGGTAATGGAAAAAAGTAGAGTAGCTATGGAAAGTATGAGATTCAAAGAGGAGGAAGTACTGACACTTTTGAAAAATATAAAAGTGGATAAGTCTCCAGGTCCAGACAGGATATTTCCTAAGACATTGAGGGAAGTTAGTGTAGAAATAGCAGGGGCTATGACAGAAATATTTCAGATGTCATTAGAAACGGGAATAGTGCCGGAGGATTGGCGTACTGCGCATGTAGTTCCATTGTTTAAAAAGGGTTCAAAGAATAAACCTAGCAATTATAGACCTGTTAGTTTGACGTCAGCGGTGGGCAAATTAATGGAAAGGATACTTAGAGATAATATATATATAAGCATCTGGATAAATAGAGTCTGATCAAGAACAGTCAACATGGATTTGTGCCTGGAAGGTCATGTTTGACAACCTTCTTGAATTTTTTGAAGAGATTACTAGGGAAATTGATGAGGGTAAAGCAGTGGATGTTGTCTATATGGATTTCAGTAAGGCCTTTGACAAGGTTCCCCATGGAAGGTTGGTTAAGAAGGTTCAATCTTTGGGTGTTAACGGCGGAGTAGCAAGATGGATTCAACAGTGGCTGAATGGGAGATGCCAGAGAGTAATGGTGGATGGCTGTTTGTCAGGTTGGAAGCCGGTGACCAGTGGGGTGCCTCAGGGATCTGTGTTGGGTCCACTGTTGGTTGTCATGTAGATCAATGATCTAGATGATGGCGTAGAAAATTGGATAAGTAAGTATGCAGATGATACTAAGATAGGGGGTGTTGTGGATAATGAAGTAGATTTTCAAAGTCTACAGAGAGATTTGGGCCATTTGGAAGAGTGGGCTGAAAGATGGCAGATGGAGTTTAATGCTGATAAGTGTGAGGTGCTACATCTTGGCAGGACAAATCAAAATAGGACACACATCGTAAATGGTAGGGAATTGAGGAATGCTGTGGAACAGAGGGATCTAAGAACAACTGTGCATAGTTCCCAGAAGGTGGAATTGCATGTAGATAGGGTGGTAAAGAAAGCTTTTGGTGTGCTGGCCTTTATAAATCAGAGCATTGAATATAGGAGTAGGGAAGTAATGTTAAAATTGTACAAGGCATTGGTAAGACCAATTCTGGAGTATGGTGTACAATTTTGGTTGCCTAATTATAGGAAGGATGTCAACAAAATAGAGAGCATACAGAGGAGATTTACTAGAATGTTGCCTGGGTTCCAGCAACTAAGTTACAGAGAAAGGTTGAACAAGCTAGGTCTTTATTCTTTGGAGCGCAGAAGGTTAAGGGGGGACTTGATTGAGGTCTTTAAAATGATGAAAGGGATAGACAGAGTTGACGTGGATAAGCTTTTCCCATTGAGGGTAGGAAAGATTCAAACAAGAGGGCATGACATGAGAATTAAGGGACAGAAGTTTAGGGGTAACATGAGGGGGAACTTCTTTACTCAGAATGGTGGCTGTGTGGAATGATCTTCCTGCAGAAGTGGTGGAGGCAGGATCGATTTTAACATTTAAAAGTAAAATGTTACTTGGATGATCTGGAAGTGGCAGCGCCACTTCCGGATCATCCATCAAAAGTAAAAAGTCAGAGGGATATGGTCTCCATTTATTGAATATTTAAAGGGTCAAAATGGTTCGGTACGAGAACCTGACTGAAGCCTGAATGAAGGAATAGATGAAGATTTACATATAATAACCCATGGATATATCTCCAATGATGTATAAACTGCTTTATACTTCATTCATCTTTCTGAATTTCTATTTTTATTTTATTTTTCTTTTATTTCCTATCTGTATTAAAAATGAAAAATACATAGAAGTACAAATTAGAAATAATTGTTAATATTAATAATATTAAGAATGTATGTGACGTATATTCTTCTTTTGATATGTGCTTACTTCTAATAAAAATATTTAACACAGGAAAAAAATAAATAAATAAAATATAAGTAAAGTGGATAGGTATATGGACGGGAAGGGAATGGAGGGGTATGGTCTGAGTGCAGGTAGATGGGACTAGGGGAAAATAAATGGTCGGCACAGACTGAAAGGGCCAATAAGGCCTGTTTTTGTGCTGTAATTGTTATATGGTTGTTATATGGTTAAACTGTAAATATGTTTACTTTATCAGAGAGTGTAAATACACACACGTTTGTTTGCTATGGTCTTTATGAACCAGGGCTTTTCTTAATGGAAACACTGGGATGTAGACATAAAGCTGGAGTAACTCAGCGGGTCAGACAGCATCTCTGGAGAAAAGGAATAGGTGATGTTTTGGGTCGACACCCTTCTTCAGGCTCTCCCCCATCCATGTCATACTAGCTTCAAAGTCATCTTGTTGTCTCATTGTCTGTAACTCGTTTTCACCTAGCCCCTAGCTAACAAGGGACTGTTTTCTTTATCATTGTTACTTTTTTGCATATCCTTCATTAGTTTGCTCTATATTACTGTCTATTGCTCTCATTTCCCTTTCCCCTGACTCTCTGAAGTCTGAAGAAGGGTTCTGACCTGAAAATGGTAAGATTAAATGAGAACTTATCAGTTTGAAGTTTTATCTTTATTTTATGAGGCGTGATGATGATTACATGAAGAACCCTGCCAGTCGGCATGCGCGCCAATCTTCAAAGCAGCGGTGTAAAATCACAGAAAACAACACTCGAAGTATTATAGTAAGATAATAACTCTAGAACTACCAGATGAGCTTCGTGATATGAGGGTTGGGAGCGGTGGGCATGTAAGCTCATCGTAACTCCTCATAAAATAAAGATCAAACTTCAAACTGGTAAGTTCTCATTTAATCTTACTATTTTACTTCGGAGTCACGTGAGTGATTCCATGAAGACTTTAAAGGTCTGTGATTTCACGCCGATCCAAATCCAGGCGTATCACTGCAAGCAGTTGACTCAGGAGGAATGAATTAGTAACAACATTGATTCATGATACTGATTAACATGTCAATGTTTTAATTCACAACTAACAAAAATTATATACAATAGCAACTCTGCTCTCCCAGGGAGAAGCTATGAAACAAAATTTAACACAGAGCGGGTGAACACCCCGGATTCAACAAGCGGCTTGTTGTAGAACCTCTGAAAAGTCGATTCATTTGACCATCCTGCGGCCGTGAGGATGTGGTCTAGAGGGACGTCCATTGCCCTCGCCGCTGACGTCGATGCTGCCCTGGTGGTGTGAGATTTAAAGTTTTGAGTATTAACTCCTGCATATCCCAGGACTTGCTTCAGCCATCGTGAGACGGTCTGAGATGACACTTGCTTATGTGGCTTTTTGTGGCTTATAAGTAGTGCTACCTCAGACCCTTTGAGGCTCTTCGTAACGTCAATATAATGCTTCAAATGCTCCACTACACACAGGCGTGAATCTGCGGGATAAACTGACAATACAAGCTTGAATCCTGACACCCCTGGTCTGCTCTGTTTGAGTAAGTCATAGACGTGAAAAGTAACATCATTTTGTCCAGACGCAGTTTGAGGAGGGTCTGAACATGACCAATTTGAGGGTGATCCTTAGTAAGGACAATGATGTGGCTGTTCCCATTCACGGAGCACCGTGAGTACCATGCTCACATCCCAGATTTGAGAGTACCTAGGCCTAGGAGGATTAAACACACCCTTCATGAATCTTGATATTAACGGGTGGGACCCTAAAGGCTGGAAATCTGACCCTCGGCACAAGTACGCTGTCAGGGCACTCCTGGCACTGTTGATGGCACAGTAACTCAGCCCTTCATTGCAGTGTATGTGGGATAGGAATTCTAGCACATCTGGGATGGAGGCTGTGGGATAATTGATGTTCCCATGTAAGCAAAATTCCTCCCATTTCCTGATTTGGGAGCGGTATTGCCTTTTTATGCTATCCCTCCAGGATGATGTGATGGTATCCACAGTCTGATTGGACAGTCCCATACCCAGGTACAGCCTTTTTAAAATCTTCAAATCAACAAATGTACACGATCATTCAATGGGTGTGGGTCCCCAGTCACAGGATGCATCAATAAATTTACACGTTTTGGAACAAGCACAATAGGGTGCGTGGTTATTTCCGAAATGAGCGGGAACCATGGCTGTGTAGGCCAGTCAGGCACTACTAGAACCCCTCTAGCGGTGTCCTGCGTGATCTTAGTCAGGCACCGGCTGATGAGGCAGAAGGGTGGAAAAACATAGAAAAACATTCCTCCCCAGTGCAGTGAGAATGCATTTACTGCCACTGCCCCTGGGTCTGGTTCCCATGAAACATACTTCGGTACCTGGTGATTAAGTCTGGATGCAAACAAATCGATATCTGGCATCCCATACCAAAGGACAATTTCACCAAATACTTCACGATTCAACATCCACTCGGTGTTGTTGTTGAATTTGCGTGACCTGGTGTCTGCCACCATATTGAGTCTGCCTGGCAAGTAGACAGCTGAAATCCAAATATTCTTTTTTATGCACCAGTGCCAAATAGTGTTAGCCAATCCAGTCATCCATCACATGATTTCGACTTGATTCCACCCATATGATTGATATATGCCACTGCCGTAGTGTTGTCAATCGGCAACTGAACATGCAAGTGATGCTTAGTGGCACAATAAGCTTTGAGCCCATAGAACGCTCCTAACAGTTCTAAATAATTAATTCCATGTGATTGGAGAATCTGTGCCTCATGCATATCCCATCTGCCTCCACAACTAGATCTGGTATCAGTAGCACCCCAACCTAGGGCACTGACATCAGTCTGTAAAATAAGTGATGGTGCTCTTGTCCAAATTATGCCATAACAATTTAATACATTTTTAATCCACCACTGTATCTCTGCAATGGCTTCATATGGTAAGTACATGGGCCAATTGTAATGGTTTGCATGTATTCTCAGTGCCTGTATCTTTGCTCTCTGTAAATACTGATAATGCAAAGGTCCATATTGGGCTGCTGGAAAGGCTGCTTCCAATTTATAAATTAAGCTTGCAACCTGTTTAATTGAAGGTGATTTTTCCTTTCAAAGGTTGATACAGCCTTCAATTAAATCTACTCTCTTGCCCTGGGGCAGAATTACAAACATGTGATTGGAATCAACTGTGAAAACCAGATAGTCAATTATGTTAACAGGCACCAATTTCGATTTAACTGGGTGGACAATGAAACCTAGCCTCCGCACCATGAGCACACTTAAAGCACACGGTATTGGGGGTTCAGTATTGATGTGGATAGAGAACTGGCTGGCTGGCTGGCAAACAGGAAGCAAAGAGTAGGAGTAAATGGGTCCTTTTCACAATGGCAGGCAGTGACTAGTGGGGTACCGCAAGGCTCAGTGCTGGGACCCCAGCTATTTACAATATAGATTAATGATCTGGATGAGGGAATAGAAGGCAATATCTCCAAGTTTGTGGATGACACTAAGCTGGGGGGCAGTGTTAGCTGTGAGGAGGATGCTAGGAGACTGCAAGGTGACTTGGATAGGCTGAGTGAGTGGGCAAATGTTTGGCAGATGCAGCGTAATGTGGATAAATGTGAGGTTATCCACTTTGGTGGCAAAAATAGGAAAGCAGACCATTATCTAAATGGTGGCCGATTAGGAAAAGGGGAGATGCAGCGAGACCTGGGTGTCATGGTACACCAGTCATTGAAAGTAGGCATGCTGGTGCCGCAGGCAGTGAAGAAAGCAAATGGTATGTTAGCTTTCATAGCGAAAGGATTTGAGTATAGGAGCAGGGAGGTTCTACTTCAGTTGTACAGGATCATGGTGAGACCACACCTGGAGTATCGCGTACAGTTTTGGTCTCCAAATCTGAGGAAGGACATTATTGCCATAAAGGGAGTACAGAGAAGGTTCATCAGACTGATTCCTGGGATGTCATGACTGTCTTATGAAGAAAGACTGCATAGACTCGGTTTATACTCTCTAGAATTTAGGAGATTGAGGGGGGATCTTATAGAAACTTACAAAATTCTTAAGGGGTTGGACAGGCTAGATGCAGGAAGATTGTTCCCGATGTTGGGGAAGTCCAGGACAAGGGGTCACAGCTTAAGGATAAGGGGGAAATCCTTTAAGACCGAGATGAGAAAGACTTTTATCACACACAGAGTGATGAGTCTCTGGAACTCTCTGCCACAGAGGGTAGTTGAGACCAGTTCATTGGCTATATTTAAGAGGAAGTTAGATGTGGCCCTTGTGGCTAAGGGGGATCAGAGGGTATGGAGAGAAGGCAGGTACGGGATACAGAGTTGGATGATCAGCCATGATCATATTGAATGGCGGTGCAGGCTCGAATGGACCTCTCCTGCACCTATTTTCTATGTTTCTATGTTGCTATGAGTTGAACAGCTTTGTCAAAGGTGTTACCAATGATTAGAATATCATTTAAATAGGCCATGATGATATGGCCTTGTGACCGTAATAACCCAAGTACTGGTTTTAGCAATATAGTAAATAGGCGAGGGGCTGAGGTTAACCCATTAGGTAGAACTTGAAACTGCCACAATTGTCCCAACCAGTTAAATTTCAAATATCTGCGAGAGTCTTTATGAACAGGCACTGAATAATACGCATCTTGGAAATCTATACATGCCAGATAACACCCCCTGGAAAGCAGATAGAAACATAGAAAATAGGTGCAGGAGTAGGCCATTCAGCCCTTCGAGCCTGCACCGCTCGATACAGCCATATGATCATGGCTGATTATCCAACTCAGTATCCCGTACCTGCCTTCTCTCCATACCCCCTGATCCCTTTAGCCACAAGGGCCACATCTAAGTCCCTCTTAAATATAGCCAATGAACTGGCCCCAACTACCTCCTGTGGCAGAGAATTCCACAGATTTACCACTCTCTGTGTGAAAAATGATTTTCTCATCTCGGTCCTTAAAGACTTCCCCCTTATCCTTAAAGACTTCCCCCTTATCCTTATGCTTGACAGTAACAAACATTTCCATTTAAAATGTTGATACTGCACAAATGGATTAAGTCCTGTTAAATCCAATATCATTCTACACCCACCATCCTTCTTTGGTCTGGGGAACACATTAGACATGAATTGATGGGTCTGATAGACTGTTTTCTCAATTACTCCCTTGAGGCATAGTTTTGCTATTTCAGCTTGGATCATCAAATTCTCTTTTTATGAGAAGATGAGTGCCCATTTTGGTTTGTACTGGGTGGGTGGACCCAGGGTAGGAATCAATTCAATTTTAAACCCTTGAATACTCTGCAGTATAAACACATTCAAGGTTATTTTACACCATTCTCCCAGAAAGCTGTGTAACCTCCCTCCAACTGGTAGGCAATTCTCTCGCAATATGTTTCGACAGGAGCCAGACCCACCTACCTCCATGGTTACCAGTGCTCTTTGCCTGGTCCTGGGATGTAAAGGCATGTTTCCCCTTGCTCATGTTGGGGAGGGCCAGTTGCGCCACTAAATGGTCGGCTTGGTCCTTGCCCAGCCCCAGTTTCCACAAACCACTTATAGGGGTACTGGTGTCGGAGGGTTCTGTTGGTTACTGGCACCTTGATAAGCCCGATGGTCTTGGCTTCATCATCCAGCTCCTTTACCATTTTGGCCAGGTCTTCTCCAAATAATAGATTCGGAGGCAGGACGATGCCAGGCTTGCATAAGGCAGCAAGCCTGGGATTAATGGTGGGGCGGATGGCGCTCTTTCTGAGACAATTAATCTCAAAGTGAACATTGCACATAAGATCTAGGGCATCCTGCAGAATTTCAGTCAGGAGCCCATCATCCACCGACCTACCAAAAGCCGTTATTCCAGACGCCAAGAGCTTGAGCACCCGCTGCAGTTTAATCTCCTGCGCTCGGATGCTTGCCCCCATATGACCCCAAATGGCATGATTAACTGTCGGCACCTTCAGCAGGATACAGTTCTCGGGGGTCTCATACTTTTTGGCAGTAGTGTCCATAGCCAGCTCCTGGAACTGGTGGGAAGCCAGGTAATTTATGCTGGCAGCCAGCTCCTCTCCAAGCGGCTCGCCAGAGTCCGTAGGGACGACAAACCTGGCCGCCAGGAATGGGACCTCTGGTGCTTGCACCTCGTCCCGTGGGGCAGCCTCTATTGCTGACCCCTGTGAGTCTACTTCAGATTCCATCTGACCCAGTATACTTTCCTCATCCTGGAGGAAAATACTTGGCAGCCAGCAGGTGCTGCTGGCGTGGGTTCTTGGAGAGGCTGGCGCTCTGGATGGAGCATCCTCTCCAACAGGAGCTCCATCCTGGATACCCGTCCCGCGGTATCCATTTCTAGGGTCGAACCCTCTCGGCCGGATTTGTCCGAGTCTATCGGCTGGACAGACTTTTGAGTAGCCTTACGCCCCTCCAGCGTAGGCACAGTGTTCTCCAACACCAAGTCTGTGGTCATTGGTTTAATACCCAAAGACTCCATTGATGAACTAGACGGCCGCCAGCTACCCGCACTCCCGTGGGGTTGAGTCATTGTCGGCACGGCTCGCCTCGCTGTTCCGGATCTTTTCATATCTGCACTTGTCCTCCTGCAACAAGAATTACCAGACGCAGAGACCTCAGAGAAGTTAAAGACTTACCTGTTAGCTAAACACAAATGTGTGCCTTTTACTCCTTAATACTTAATGTGTGGGGAATGATGGATATCTGGAAATAATTGCAGTGGTTGTAAGGGTTCAGGTGTTTTATAGATAGAATACAGGCTGCCCATAAGTGCTTAATGGCTTGTAAATGCTGGAAATAATTGAAAGGCAGTAATCCAATCAAGTTATTCATATGGTATATGCAAGGCATGCTGAGCATTGCCACCTTTTTCCGTTGAATGTTTAATCTGGGTTATCTAGACAGTGAAGGATATGTGGGGGTTGATTGGAAGAAATAATTTAATTGGAGATTTGTGCACACAATAACAAGCACCAGGATCAGGACTACACCCGTAGCGTACGAGAGGACTGTTCAATAGTCTGGTAACAGCGGGGAAGGAATAGTTTCTGAATCTGATGGCACATGCCTTCTGCCAAAGGGAAAGGGGAGGAGATACAAAAGCTTGAAAGCATGAACTACCAGGGTATAAGTGGTCCTTGATAATGTTGCCTGAGGCTGGGCAAAGTGCAGTTGAAGTCAATGCAGGAGAGAGGTCTGTGTGATGGGCTGGGCTGCATCCGCAACCTTACAATTTCTCACCATCATGCACAGAGCAGTTGCCAAAACAAGTTAAATAAGGGACAGAGGTTTAGGGGTAACATGAGGGGGAACTTCTTTACTCAGAGAGTGGTAGCGGTGTGGAATGAGCTTCCAGTGGAAGTGGTGGCAGCAGGTTCGTTGATATCATTTAAAAATAAATTGGATAGGCATATGGATGAGAAGGGTATGGAGGGTTATGGTATGAGTGCAGGCAGGTGGGACTAAGGGAAAAAACTTGTTCGGCATGGACTTGAAGGGCCGAGATGGCCTGTTTCCGTGCTGTAATTGTTATATGGTTATATGGTTAAGTTGTGATGCATCCCGAGAGTATGCTGTCTACGGTGTATCTCTAAAAATTGCTAAGAGTTGTTTGAGACATGCTGAACTTCCTTAGCCTTCTGGAAGTAGAGGTGTTGGTACTGTACTTGCTTGGCTGTATCTTCACTGTGGTTGGACCAGGGCAAAGTATTGGCAATAATTGTGCTCTCAACCATGTGCCAATACAATAATGATCAGATAATCTGTTTTAGTGACATCAATTGTTGGACAAACATTGGCCAAGACTTCAGGAACATCATTCTCCTGTTTCAAAGTAGTGTAATTGCTTTGTTTTTACTTGCTGCAGCTTTACAGGCACAGTAAATGCAACAACAGAACAAATAAACAAACGAGAAATTATCAGGTATTCTCAGTGAGCCAAACCATGATAGAGCACGACAAAGTACACAGTGCAATTTTAGCGCAAAATTCATTGTAGTTCTAATTGCAGGGGTTATGGATAGGCACACAATACTGGAGTCATTCAGCGAGACAGGCAGCATGTTTGGAGAAAAGGAATAGGTGATGTTTCAGGTTGAGACCCTTCTTCAGATGGAGTCGGAGGAGAGGGGAACTACAGGTATTAAAGTGCAGAACAAATCACAGCCATCGCCAATGACAGTTCCACATTGGGTTATGGTTAGGGTTGTGCAGGATTGTTTAAGAGGCTGGTAATTTATGGGAAGAAGTTGTTCTTGAACCTGGAGGTGATGGTTCTCAGGCTAAGTACCTTCTTCCTGATGCTAGCAGAGAAATGAGTGCATAGTCAGGGTGATGTCGGTATTTGATGATGTCAGCTGCCTTCTTGAGGCGTTGCTTCCTGTAGGATTGGAGGAAACTACCAGTAATGGACCAGGAAATGGCCATCACTTTCTACAGCCGCTTTCAACCCTGGCTATTCGAACCAGGCAATAATGCAACCAGTCAGTATGATTCCCGCTGTACACGTGCAGAAGTTCAATAATTTGGTGATATGCCAAATTTTCCCAAACTTCTATACAGGCATTGGTGAGATTTCTATCTTTGCAATCACTGAGGTCTTTTAAGCAATGAAGTTTGTAATCTTTACTTACTCTCTTCTATTTAAGACTCACCAGTGTGGTTGGATCTGAAATGTCTTCAGAAATACCACCGAGTTCAAGAGTGATTGACCACAATCAGTAAAGATATGCAACAATAATTCTCAACGCCAGCACCCCACAAAACTGTGTTCTCAGCCCCCAACTATACTCTCTTTACAATCAGGATCATGGTCAAATTCTGCTCTAACTCCATTCACAAGTTTGCAGATGACACCATCCAAGCGGGCCATATCTTCAATAATGTCAAGATGGACTACACAAAGAAGAGAGAGAGCTTAGTAGCATGGTGTCAAGACAACAACCCTTCCCTCAATGTCAGCAAAATGAAGGAGCTATCACTAACAATTTGAACAGGTTCAACTGCATCAACAATACTGCCAATGCCTCTACTTTCTCAGAAAACTCAGGAAATTTGCCATGTCCACAATGACTCTTACCGATTTCCTATATATGCACCACAGAACGCATCCTTTTGGGAGGCATCATAGTTTGTTGCGGCAGCGGCGCAATCAACTCCATCTACGCTTCATGCTGCCTTGGGAAAGCAACCAACATATTCATGACCACTCATATCCTGGTCATTTTCTCTTTTGCACTACCTGATGGTTTTATGGTTTTATCTGCCTGGATAGCACACAAAATAATGTTTCCCACTGTATCTCGGTACATGTACATAGCCTACTGTTGCATCTGGAGTTGGTTATTGTCCTGTACCATAAGTGTGTAAAGCAGTTTAGATATTACTTTGGCTTTGGGCTTGGTTCTCTTGGTTGAGCACCTATCTTGGTGCTATAGCAGGTACTTTGTTTTAATAGTAATTTTGAACCATTATCAATAAATGCCTCGATCCTCAAATCTCAAATGAATAATGTTACTTTACTGAGATTACGCAACACAGTTTTGAAAGATTTCAGAGATCATGAAAGGTTTTATATGAATGTAAGACTTATTATTGATTAGAAAATTAATCAGTTCAAGCAAATCAGGAGGGTAAAAAGGGGGCAGGAAACAGCTCTGGCAGATATTAGGAATATCCAAAAATATTTTATAAGTACATTAAGGAAACAGCTGTAATTAGATAGAGAACTGTGCTCCTCAGAAACCAAAGCAGTCATCTCTGTGTGGAGCTGCAAGAGATGGGCAAGGTCCTCAATGAGTATTTCTCCTTGTTCTTTACCGTGGAGAAAAATATGAAGACTGGAGAATGGGACAGTAAATGGAGATGTCTTGAGGACAGTCCATATTATGGCCAAAGAGGTGATTAATATCCTAAGGCATATGAAGATAGATAAACCTCCCAGGCATGATCAGATTAAAATCTTTCCTCTGTACAGAGGAACCGACCTTTCCTCTGTCGGGTCTCCGTTGCCGTTGGGGCCTAGCACCGTGAAGCGGCCTCCAACCGGACCTGGGGCTCCAGTCGCAGAGCCTGCGGACTACTCACCGTCGTGGAGTTGGCCGAGTTAGGAATGGGAGGAGCTGTGGTGGCGCTGCTGCTGCCCGACCCTGGAGATTCGGAGGCTCCAGCTACAGGCCGGTGTACAGTAATACCAGGAGCTCGCGGGTCCCTGGTGGGAGACCGCTTTTCGGATCTCCCGCGGCGGCAACTTCTCCCGCCCGAGTTGCGGGGTTGAAAATTACCTAGAATGGGGCCTTACATCACCCGGCGCGGCTTTAATGGCCGCGGGACTTGCTAGCGCCCGCTGGGGGCTCCAACATCAAGACCCGGAGCGGGGCCTTGCATCGCCCGGCGCGGCCTGAATGGCTGCGGGACTTATTTAGCATCGCCCGCCGGGGGCTTTGACTCTGACATCGGGAGGAGAATGGGGAGTGCAGGGGAGAGATAAGACTTTGCCTTCCATCACAGTGAGGAGGAGATTCACTGTGATGGATGTTTGTGTAAATTGTGTTGTGTCTTGGTTCTTTTTCTAGTTTGTATGACTGCAGAAACAACATTTTGTTTGAACCTCAATGAGGTTCAAATGACAATAAATGGTATTGTATTGTAATGTAGATGGGACCTCTTGGTTGTCATGGTTATATTTACCGAATGGCCTGTTTCTATGTTGTTTGACTCCAATTGATGATAAATATTTACATTTTAGTTTGCAACAATTCCCAATATGCTCTTATTGTATTAATATGTTCTTTTGAATATCTGGTGCTTAGGCACAAGCTGTCAACCAGCTGTTTCTTCCGTTTAATGCCATTTCTTCAAGGCTATGGGTGATCACATCAAAGATCAATTAAACCACAGGACATTTCTTAGTCCTGCTCAGATCTTTGTAATCCATCATTCTGCAGCTGGGCTTCCTGAATGTTTTCCTTCTTCACCGAACTGTTTAAATATTTCTCCCAAGCCCTCTATATAATTATAAATTAAACATTCTCTCAAATGTATATCTATCATTTTCATTAGAATATAGGACTTTGACAACTAAAATATGCAGCACTATTTGGATGGGGAATAATTAAAATGAGAACAATAAGGCCATGTGTTTAAGAAGGAACTGCAGATGCTGGAAAATCGAAGGTGGACAAAAATGCTGGAGAAACTCAGCAGGTGAGGCAGCATCTATGGAGCGAAGGAAATAGGCAACGTTTTTGGGTCGAAACGTTGCCCATTTCCTTCGTTCCATAGATGCTGCCTCACCTGCTGAGTTTCTCCAGCATTTTTGTCTACCAACAATAAGGCCATAACAGCCATGGAGCCCCTCCACCAATTCGTGCCATGGCTCATCCTGCACTGTTTCTCTGCCTGATCTCCATACTATTCAGTTCCTGTAGAGTTTGATCGATCTCAGACTTCACTCAATTCACCGACTGACATGCACAATCCTCCAGAGAAAGAAACAGGAGTGGGATTGACCATCCAAACACTGGGATCCTGCTCCACCATGTAAGAATTTAAGAGTCGTTAATTGTCTTATGAACTGACAATGGCACAATGAAATTCTTGCAGCAACATAGCAAGCCCGTAAACACAATACACACAGATATTATACATTTCATTTTTTAAATGAATGAATTGATAACCATAATACTAGTGTAAAAATAAAAGTCCATAGTACAGCTAAAGAGAGTTCATTGAAGTTAAAACTTGCTGAGGTTAGTGTTGTGTTGGGTTCAAGAGCCTGATGGTTGTTGGGAAGCTATTCTTGAACCCGGTGGTTACGGTTTTCAGACTCCTATACCCTCTTCCCGATGGAAACATTTGCCCTCTGCCAGTCAGCCAATCTTCTATCCATGTTAGTACCTTGCCTCTAATACCGTAGGCTCCTCCCGTATTTAGCCGGCGTTATTTTCCCGTATTTGGCCCAAATCCCCCTAAACCTTCCTTATCTACGTATTTGTCCAAATGTCTTTTAAATATTGTTATTGTACCTGCCTCAACTAACCCCTCTGGCAGCTTGTTCCATATACCCACTAATATCTGTATGAAAAAGTCACCCCACAGATTCCTGTTACATTTTTTCCCTCTCACCTTAATCTATGTCCGTTTCTTGATTCCCCTATGGGCAAAATACTATGCATTCACCTTATCTACTCTCCCTCATTATTTTTACACACCTCTATAAGATCACCCTCTCATCTTCTTGCAGTCTTCAGAATAACGTTCTAGCTTCTGCCTATAGGTCTGCCCCTCAAGTCCAGACAACATACACATAAATCCTCTCTGCTCTCTTTCCAACTTAATGACATCCTTCCTATAACAAGGTGACCAAAATTAACACTATACACCAAATGCTGCTCACCAATGCCTTGTACAACTACAAAATACCCTCTAAACATCGATACTCAACATGCGGACTGATCAAGGCCAATGTATTGAGACCCTTCTTGACCACCTTATCTACCTGTGATACCACTTTCAGAGAACGTTGTACATATACTCCTAGATCCCTCTGATATACAACACTCCCTAGGGCCCTGCCATTCACTGTGAAGGTCCTGCCCTAGTTTGGCTTCCCAAAATGCAACAGCTCTCACATCAGCATTAAACACCATTATCCATTCCTCAGCCCACCTGGTCAAGATCTTGTTGTTATTTTCAATATCCATACTCACCATATATGATACCACCCACTTTAGTGTCCTCTACACACTTAATAATCATGCCTTGTACATTCTCATCAAAATCATAGATATAAACCACAAACAGCAAGGCACCCAGCACTGATTCCTGAAGCACACCACTAGTCACAGGCCTTCTGTACAAAACACTGCCTTCTGCTTCCTTCTGTAAAACCAAATCTCTACCAAGTCAGCTGGCTCTCCCTGGATCCCATGCGATCTAACTTTTGCAGAGCAGCATGCCATGCAAACCTTAGCACAGGATAGATGCAAGTTGTTTCCATTCATTAAAGAATGATGAATGAGGCACCATGGTTACAAGATTAAGGAGTGGTATTTTGAAATGGAGCTGCATAGTATCTCTTTCTCAGCAGGTGCTGATCTCTGGGATGCTCTGCCCAAGGGGATAGTGGAGGTGAGCTGACTGGAGATATTTCAAGATAATTTAAGGATTGGGGCTTAGAGAGAACTGGCAGGAAAGAGGTGAACAGGCCTGGGGTAAATCATCCATGATGATATTGAGTGGGAGATCAGGCTTGAGGTGACTAGTGTCCAACTCCTACTACTTTATTATGTTATTGGAATATAAATCTTTGCTGCAACCCTTCTTTTGCAGCGAGACCAAAACTACACACATTGATCCAGGAGCACCAGAGTCCAGTAGAACATCCTTACTTTTAAATTAAAATCCTCATATAATTAAGGCTAACATACCATCTGCTTTTTCTAATTGTTTGATACAAGGGACTACTGACTTGCAGTCTCCCGTGTACTGGTACACCTAGGTCATTTTAAACATCAACATTATCCGATCTCACAGCATTAGATGTAAATGAAGCCTTATGCATCAAAGTTGTTTTCACACTTTTTATATTTTTCCACGTTATATTCCATCCACCACGTTCTCACTATTCATTCAGCTTGTTCTTATTCTCCAAATCTTTTATATGTTCCTGTATTGTCTTTTCGCTGACTGGTTAGCATGCAACAAAAGCTTTTCACTGTAATTTGGTACACGTGCTAATAGATGAAACTAAACTAAAACTAAAAAGAATATTGAAATTTCATCTCCTCAACCATGCTACTGATATAGTTTATGAATAGCTGGGTCCCAAGCATTAATCCCGGTGGTAACCATCTAGTCACTGCAAAAATCTCAGGATTGTTTCATTCCTATCTTTATCCAATAATTAATTCTCAATCAATGTCAGTATATTTGTTCCTGTTCTCTCTGCTCTAACCTTATTGGCCTGTGTACAAAGTCTTGTGAAAATTTAATGGTGGCACATCCATTGGCTCCCCCTTATCTATCCTACAGCACATCTATATAATTAAATGCTCATCTTGACCACTTCCTGTCTGTGTTGTATGTTGATTTTAGAAACAATGCTACCATATGTAGCTATGATTTTTGGCCATCTTACTCAATCATCCTACATTGTGCAGGCCCGAAGATTTTCCCATCGATGAAAAAATAAAAGAGTCATGAGTGTTGAAAACCTTGACATCCTCTCGCCTGTCAATCACCGCTATGAAGGTAACGCATGGTTTTATAGTCCCCCCCCCCTAGTACAAGGGGGGGAGGGGGACTATAAAACCATGGATGCCTAGACATAACTCAGTCACTTTGCAAGATTGTGAGGGAGAGGCCACAACTCTCATTCTAAGCTGTGAATCAACTGAACTGTGAGTCTGCAATGTACTTGCAATAAATGATTTGTTAGCCCTTAATGAAAATGAAATGAGTTGTTTGGCTTGCCCTGTGCTTGAAAGTGCAATAGAGGTGAAATGAAAATGCAATTAGCTGTTTGGCTTGGCCTGCCCTGTGCTTGAAAGTGCAATGGCAATGGAGGTGAAATAAAAATGCAACCCGCTGTTTGCGTTGGCCTGCCCTGTGCTTGAAAGTGCAATGGCAATGGAGGTGAAATGAAAATGCAATCAGCTGTTTGGCTTGGTCTGCCCTGTGCCTGAAATTGCAATGGCAATGGAGGTGAAATGAGAATGCAATCAGCTGCTTGGCTTGGCCTGCCCTGTGCTTGAAAATGCAATGGAGGTGAAATGAAAATGCAATTAGCTGTTTGGCTTGGCCTGCCCTGTGCTTGAAAGTGCAATGGCAATGGAGGTGAAATAAAAATGCAACCCGCTGTTTGCGTTGGCCTGCCCTGTGCTTGAAAGTGCAATGGATGTGAAATGAAAATGCAACCAGCTGTTTGCCTTGGCCTGCCCTGTGCTTGAAAGTGCAATGGCAATGGAGGTGAAATGAAAATGCAACCACCTGTTTGGCCTGGCCTGCCCTGTGCTTGAAAGTGCAATGGTAACGGAGGTGAAATGAAAATGCAACCAGATGTTTGGCTTGGCCTGCCCTGTCCTTGAAAGTGCAATGGAAATGGAAATTAAATAAAAATGTAGCGAGCTGTTCAGCCTGCCCTGTGCTTGTAACTGCAATGGCAATGGAAATTAAATGAAAATGCAATGAACTGTTCGTCCTGCCCTGTACTTGAAACTGCAATGGAAATGGAAATGAAATAAAAATGCAATGAGCTGTTCGGCCTGCCCTGTGCTTGAAGGAAATGGAAATGAAATAAGTTATTTAGCCTGCCTGAAACCACTAATGTCCGCCCACAGGGCCCCTATTAGCCAAGAAACCAGTCCCTTTTGCCCCCAAATGCCCGTATTAGCCCATGAGGAACATTTTGGCCCAAAAGGCCTGTGCCAGGCCAGGAAAACTCCAGATAAAGTGCCTTTCACTGAGATTACACTCAGATTTTTTTTAAAGGGGCCCCTTCAGCCCTGTACTAGCCCAGGAGGAGTCCCTTCGGCCCATCAGTAAGTATTCCCCCTGCAAATATTAAACCTTACCCCAGTACCTTTCTCCCTCCCTTCAGTGGCTCCCTGTGAGATCCAGGCCAGGGTAGAATTTCCTCCTTCATTGCTGTGATCTGCAGAAAAAGATGAAAAATGTCTAAAATTGATTCTCCACCCACTCCCCCTTCTCTCTCTCTCTCTCTCTCTCTCTCTCTCTCTCTCTCACAGAAACTCTCACATGTTTTGCAAAGAATTTCTGGCAGTTTCTGAGCTGCCAGCCCACCAGGCCTGAGTGATTGAGCAGCCAGCCCACCAGGCCTGAGTGACTGAGCTGCCAGCCCAAGAATCCTTTCAACCCACAATGTCCATACTAGCCCTCTGGAAACCAGTCCTTTCAGCCCACAACACCCATACTAGCGCTCCAGAAAGCCCCCCCCCCTTCCCCAACACCACTGGCCACCAATATTGGAATTGGTGGAGAGGTGGAATATTGCATTGGGGACCAGCCCAATGGGTCCCACTTAGTCTAGTATTCTTGAAGAATGTCAGCACATTCATCAAAATAAATCTACAGCCATGAGCACACAAACCTCTTTTCCTTTCATAGATTTATGCTCAAATCCATATTTTTTTCCAAGGTGTCCAGTTACTACATCATTTATTATAGATTCCAGCATTGTCCCCACATATGACATGAGGCCAATGGGTTTTCACTTTCCAACCTTACTTAAATGCTCAGGCCAACTCTGATCTATAGGAATAATTCCAGATTCTATAAAACTTTGGAAGATGATGTCCAAACCATAACCACCTCAAAGGTTTTATCAGTGTTTAATATCACCAACCTGTGGTATTATTTGTTTGGCTAGCAATTATTTCCTTCAATTCATCTTTCTATATATTAGTAAATCTCTTGTTTTGTCTGTGTGTGAGCGTGTCTGCGATTCATGGTCTAAACTATGACAAAATGGTACACGATAGCGCTACAATTTTTGGACCACCTTATTCACAATTGGCTTGTGGTGTGTTTTTATCAAGTTTCATTCAGATTGATGTTATATTTTACAAGTTATTCATATTTTTCACTTTACAAAATCCAGTTTGAGAAAGAATCACTTGAACACTGCAATGGCAGTTGAGTGGCAGTTACAGCTATGACATCAGAATGGAATCTCATTTACATAAACTGCTCGTGAACAGTGCTCCACCTGACAATGACATCACAATGGGATCTCATTTACATAAACTGCCCATCAATAATATTCCAACCATCGCAATGAGAGATTTGTTACATTGTTGTGGGGGGGGGGGAAGGGAAGGAGGAGAAATGTTATTTAAACATTGTGTTTAGTGGGGGAGTGCGATAGGGGTAGGTGAGGAGTGGGGGATCACGGAGATAGAGGGAGAGGAGGGAGTAGGGAGGGGAGAGGCGTTGTGGATAGAGGGAGTGACTGAGGGTAGGGGAAACGAGAGAGAGTTGATGGAGGGAGTGGGGAAAGAAGAGGGAGGGTGAAGAGGAGGGAATGCTGGGGGATGAGGGGAAATGAGGCCCATCTGTGCAGTTGGGGGCTTTGGCTGAGTGATGGAATATTGCTTTGGGGGAACGGGTTGTGTTGGGGGACCAGGCCTTCCGTGTAACAGGGACACAACGGGTCCTACTTGGTCTAGTTTTTACTAACCTCCTGGTTCTCTTACTACTTAAAAACATAGAGAATAGAAATCATATTGGATGGTGGCCATTCGGCCCTTCGAGCCTGCACCACCATCCAATATGATCATGCCTGATCATTCAACTCAGTATCCCGTACCTGCCTTCTCTCCATACCTCCTGATCCCTTTAGCCACAAGGGCCACATCTAACTCCCTCTTTGAATATAGCCAATGAACTGGCCTCAACTACCTTCTGTGGCAGAGAATTCCAGAGATTCGCCACCCTCTGTGTGAAAAATGTTTTTCTCATCTCGGTCCTAAAAGACTTCCCCCTTATCCTTAAACTGTGACCCCTTGTTCTGGACTTCTGCAACATCGGGAACAATCTTCCTGCATCTAGCCTGTCCAACCCCTTAAGAATTTTGGAAGTTTCTATAAGATCCCCCCTCAATCTTCTAAATTCTAGCGAGTACAAGCCGAGTCTATCCATTCTTTCTTCATATTAAAGTCCTGACATCCCAGGAATTAGTCTGGTGAACCTTCTCTGTACTCCCTCTATGGCAATAATGTCTTTCCTCGGATTAGGAGACCAAAACTGTATGCAATACTCCAGGTGTGGTCTTGCCAAGACCCTGTACAACTGCAGTAGAACCTCCCTGCTCCTATACGCAAATCCTTTTGCTATGAATGCTAACATACCATTCGCTTTCTTCACTGTATGCTGTACCTGCATGCCTACTTTCAATGACTGGTGTACCATGACACCCAGGGCTCTTTGCATCCCCCTTTTTCCTAATCGGCCACCATTCAGATAAGTCTATTTTCCTGTTTTTGCCACCAAAGTGGATAACTTCACATTTATCCACTTTATACTGCATCTGCCATGCATTTGCCCACTCACCCAACCTATCCAAGTCACCTTGCAGCCTCCTAGCATCCTCCTCACAGCTAACACTGCCCCCCAGCTTTATGTCATCCGCAAACCTGGAGATGTTGCACTCAATTCCCTCGTCCAGATCATTAATATATATTGTAAATAGCTGGGGTCCCAGCACTGAGCCTTGCAGTACCCCACTAGTCACTGCCTGCCATTCTGAAAAGGACCCGTTTACTCCTACTCTTTGCTTCCTGTCTGCCAGCCAGTTCTCTATCCACATCAATACAGAACCCCCAATACCATGTGCATTAAGTTTGCATACTAATCTCTTATGTGGGACCTTGTCGAAAGTCTTCTGAAAGTCCAGATATAACACATCCACTGGTTCTCTCTTATCCACTCTACTAATTACATCCTCGAAATAAGACAAAATTATTTTTGTCTTATTCTATGAAAGGTAGAAGGCAGTTTAAAAAAAAACTCTACCATCTCATTCTCCTTAATAAATTCTCCCATCTCTGTGAGGGACTTACATTTTTCCTGGTTATGCCCCTGTCCCACTTAGGAAACCTGAACGGAAACCTCTGGAGACTTTGCGCCCCACCCAAGGTTTCCGTGCGATTCCCGGAGGTTTTTGTGTCAGTCTCCCTAATGGTCGAAAGTGGTTTCCGTTTTAAAAACCCGTAATTTTGTAGTCGAAACCGGCTGCGATGCTAATTGAAGGTGGTTGCCGGAGGACAAGAACCTCCGGGAACCGCACGGAAACCTTGGGTGGGGCGCAAAGTCTCCAGAGGTTTCCGTTCAGGTTTCCTAAGTGGGACAGGGGCATTACTCTTCTACATACCTGTAGAAGCTCCCACAGTCCACATTTATGTTTCTTGCCAATCTATTCTCGTATTCTATGCTGCATTCACTTTTAATCTCATTTTTAGTCTTCCTTTGTAGTTTAAAAATACTTCTCAGTATTCCTGGCAACTTTGTCTTTTCCTTTAATCTAAAGAGACTTCTAAATTTTCGTGTTAACCATGCACAAATCACTTTTCATTTAAGGAATTTTGGATCGAAAGGATCTTTATTTGCAGGTTGTGCATTATTTATTTTAAAGGTAGTTGCTTTTGCCCATCCAAGATCAAACCTTGATGTATTATTTTCAATCAACCATAGCTAACTCTCTCCTCATACCTTCACAGATTCCTTTCCTTAGATTTAAGACCCCAGTTTCAGATTGCATTTGTAAGTGATGCAGTTCAAAATGCAGCCAGCAGTGTGTCACTCATTTCGACTTTTTTTTAAATATGTCTAAATGTATGTCTTGGTATGTTATTTTGTGGGGGGGTGGTGGGGAGGAATAGGGGGAACCATGTGCGGTCAATTAACTCGGTGGAGATGCGAGTTTTCGCCTTGTCACATTTTCGCCTCCCTCGCAGCCTAACAACTTGGATTGGTGTGGCCTTTCCTGGAGACGGCCCAGAGCTTCAGCAATGGGCGGGACGTGGACTTTAACATCGCAGAGCCAGAAGAAAGTCTCAGGCTGCTGGCCTGCTGACTTTAACATTGTGAAGCCGCGGTCTGCGGAGCTTCTAGAAGCAGGTGTGGAGTGGACTTTGCCATCCCGGAGCCAGGGATCCCTTGCTGGGGATCACCAGAGAAGAGCTCCGACCGCTGACCTGCCTGAGTCCTATAACATTCGAGAAGCCGCGGTCTCCGGTAAGAAAGTGGCCGATTCGAGCACTCCAAGCCATGGAGTGTGTTCCATCCGTCCCGACGTCAGAGCTTTGATCATTCTGACGAGAGGGCCTGTACATCAGGCTGTCAAGGCCCCAAACATGGGTGACTGAACTTTATTGCCTTCCATCAGTGATCACTGTGGTGGATGTTTGTTAAGTTTTATCATGTATTGTGTTGTTTTAATTGTATGGCTGCATGGTAACTCAAATATCACTGTACCTTAATTGGTGCATGTGACAATAAAAGTGAACTTGAACAATTGAAAATACCGTTTTCCTTAGATTTCACCATTTTGACCTAAAGAAAATCCATGCATATACTTCAAATTAATCCTCTGTTACTGCAATTTTTTCTTGGCCAGTCCTTACGTAGATAAAGTCCCCAGTGAGTCCTTCACCACTGAATTAGAATATTGTAATGACATTTCCAATCATCTCAGTCCAAGTCTTATCATGAGATAATGTTCTGTAGTTCCAGACTCTACACCAGAGGAAAGAAAACTTTCAACATCCAGCCTCAATCCCATTTAAGGCCTCGTATGTGTGAATGATCTTTCATGGACTCCTGTGAGTAATGGCCAATCTTGTTTAATTATTCCATAATGGATGTCATAACAGAGGCAAATTTGAGTTTCCACATGAACTATTTTGATCCAGGACACAATTTATGCTTAGAACTTTAGATTTAAAATGAGAGTTACTGTTATCGCATGTGTCGTGCAAATTACACACAGAATTACACTCGTTTTCAAAACTACAGTCAAATGGATTTGCCAAATACAATATCTCAGAAGAATTAATGCAATGCTAGAAAATGTATCTAAAAATAATAGAATTAACTATCCATTCAAGAATAATATACTTACAGCTTGAGTCAGTTTGATATGCTAAATGGCTGCTGCCTGGAGCACTGACACCCATAATTATTTCCAGCAAAGGAAACATGAATTTTGCAGAAAAATCATTAAAAACAAAAAGTGCTAAGGATTTTTAAATCTTCCAGAATTATGCAGTGAAACAGGACGCAGGCAGTGTTACAAAGAATAGCTTGATGTCCTTATGTCAGAGAGAGATAGAATGCATCAGCAGATTGCTTTTGACATGGAACAATGAGATGCTGTTTGAGAGCAGATGGCTGCTACTCCTGGTTTTAGGGACGATACCCATGATCAACGCACTGAGCTCAGGGCAAAGGGATGCTGCACATGAGCAGTTCAGGATTCTGCTCAAATAGGGAGATGCTATAGGTGAAGAGAGGAAAGTCACATGTGAGTGGATCACTCTCTACAGAAGAGCAGATATGGCAGATGGAAGAGAAGAACCATGCACCTTCCACTCACAAGTGTCTCCTCAATCTGAGCAGAGTTACTATGGTGTCAAAAAGGGTTGAATACATTAGAGACTAAATTCATGTGCTTAGGGGTCTATCTTCAGGCCCAGCAATGGATTTGAAGGTTAATGCAAAGGTGGAATGCTATCAAATCAAAGTCACACAGCATGGAAATAGGCCCTTCAGCCCAACTCATCCATGGATAGTAGAGCTGCCGCTAAAGAAAGTTAGAGAGCCTGGTTCAATCTTCACCTTGGGTGCTGTCTGTGTGGAGTTTTCACATTCTCTCGGTGACCATGTTGATTTCCTCTGGGTGGTTAGGTTAGTTTAGAGATACAGCATGGAAACAGGCCCTTTATCCCACCGAATCTGCGCCGATCAGCTAACACCCATACTCATATTCTACCCTACACATTTGGGACAATTTACCAAAGCCAATTAACATACAAACTGCACATCTTTGGAATGTGGGAGGAAACCGAGCACCCGGAGAATAAACGGACATACTCCACACAGACAGTACCCGTGGTCAGAATTGAACCCAGGTCTCTGGTCCTGTAAGTAGCAACTCTACTGCTGTGCCACAGGCTCTGGTTTCCTCAAACATCCCAAAGACATGCAAAGACATTTGTAGTTTAATTGACCTCTGTAAAATTGCCCCTAATCCATAAGGAGTGGATGAGGAAATTAGATAAAATTATGAAGTAATGTGAACGGGTGATTGATGGTCAGCATGGAGTTGAAGGGCCTGTTTCCATGCTATAAATTTATACAAAATGTTGTTTCCAAGATCCCTCTTTACATGAGAAGGAATGGGTGATGTTTCGGGTCGAGACCCTTCTTCATACAGTTTGAAGAAGGGTCTTGGCCCGAAACCTCACCCATTCCTTCTCTCCAGAGATGCCGCCTGTCTCGCTGAATTACTCCAGCATTTTGTGTCTATCTTCAATTCAAACCAGCATCTTCAGTTCCTTCGTACACAATCTCTCTTTACACCATTGCTATTCAGGATCCTGCCAAAGTGCAATGCCTCAGTGGCTGGACATTTTAACTACTAAGAATTTCAATAACCTGTGAATAACCATATAACAATTACAGCATGGAAACATATAGACAACATCCACTGCTTTACCCTCATCAATTTTCCTAGTAACCTCTTCAAAACATTCAAGAAGGTTTGTCAAACATGACCTTCCAGGCACAAATCCATGTTGATGTTGACTGTTCTTGATCAGACCCTGTTTATCCAGATGCTTATATATATATATATATATATATATATACACATTCTCCAAGTATCCTTTCCATTAATTTGCCAATCTGAGAACACTATTTGATTAGTATGGGTGTCAGGGGTTATGGGGGGAAGGCAGGAGAATGGGGTTAGGAGGGAGAGATAGATCAGCCATGATTGAATGGCGGAGTAGACCAGATGGGCTGAATGGCTTAATTCTGCCCTTATCATCTTATTGCTAGAGCAAAACTCAGTTGTTCCAGCAACACTGCTTTTTACTAGATACTTCTGTTGATCTGCAGCACCAAGAGCTCAAAAGGTGAATTAACGACTACACCTAGAGCGAGGAATAGCGGTTAGAAATATTGTACCGTGAACATTATAATTTAATGGGTTCGACCTGTAGCTAAGAATCAGTGGGAAGTAATTGTGCACATATTATATCCCTGCTTGAATCTCAACTGAGCAGTGGAAGTACACTAGTGATGAAGTAAGAGATGAACATTCATGTTCTGATTTGCCGGCTATTGAATGGAGGCATAGATGGGGTGAGGTACTGCTTTGTGTGGTGTGATATCTGGTCTGGCTTGGTGACTCTGCAGACTGTTTGAGAGGGAATTCCTTCCCTCCCACAGTGGTGCTCTTCGTCTTCCTACTGCTGATAGATGATGGTGTAGGCGTCCACCTAGGATTCCATGCTTGTGCCACTTTTTTCCCTGACTTCGCTCCGAGTTGGTCTTCAGGGCACTTCGTCTGGGACATGCTGCTACCTCATGACATGAGACTATGCGGCATGCTATCGTGAGGTCTGTGCTCCGGCTGCAGTCGCACAGGTGGGCACACTAGACAGATAGGAGGCTTTCGAATCACACCCTCAGGAAGCCTAGAGCATTGCTCATGGTGCCTTCATACTCACGTGACTTCCGTTAGACAGTGCTCTGCAGCAGTGAAGGGGAAATCACTGGAGTGAGGGAAGGAGAGAGTAGCCCTTTGCCCCCAGGGTCCATCCCTCCAATCTGCAGCCACCTCTGAAGATGACAGGCTCTCATAACTTTACATACTTCTATCAGATCTCCCCTCAACCTCTGGCATTCCAGAGAAAATAATACAAGTCTGTTCTAACTCTCCCTGTAGCTAATACTCCCTAAACCAGGCTCATTCTGGTAAACCCCCTCTGCAACTTTTCCAAAGCCTCCACATCCTTCCTGTAACGGGGTGACCAAAACTACATGAAATGTATGAAATGCAGATAACCAAAGTGCTAAAACTGCAACATGACTACCCAACCCTTATGCTCAATGCCCTGACTAATGAAGGCAAGTATACCATATGCTTTCATTACCACCCTATCTACTTGTGTTGTCACTTTCAGGGTGATATGGACTGTCTGTCCATCAATGCTGTTAAGGGTCTTGCCATTAATTGTATATTTACCCATTATATTCAATCTCCCAAAATGCAAAACTCACACTTGCTCGGATTAAAGTCCATCTGCCATTTATCCGTCCATATGTGTAGCTGACCTGTATCCCCCATATATTTTGACAGCGTTCCTCACAGTCCAAGACCTCGTCTGCAAATTTACTAACTAACCTCATCCATGTTTATTTCCAAGTCATTTTTATATCACAAACAACAAAGGTGCCGGAACAAATCCCTGCAGAACTCCACTGGTCACAGACCTCCAGCTTTAATACTGTCCTATCAGTAAGCCCGTTCTGAACTCATGCGACCAAGTCATTGTTGATCCTGTACACCTTACTCTTCTGGGTGAGCCCACCATGGCTGATATCTGACTAGACTCCTCATAAAAACTGCCTCAGCCACTCTAGCATCATCTAAAACACACTGACTCTGCCGAAACTTACAGTGAGTGTCTTGTGTTAAATTTCTGAAATTCTCATGCAATGCAGTGCCCAGTAGTCACATTGATAAGTGCCATCTATTGCTGGACAAATTGACATGGTGACACACAATTGTGAGATATTCATTCATTCATTTCAGGAATACAGGGGTCATTGAAATGACTAATTTGTTTTATTATCACAGAAGGCAATGAAAAGCTACTTGCCTTGGACTGTCTTGCATAAAATCATGGCCAGGGTGACAGTATCAGGAAGTCAAGGCCAGGACCTTGGGAGGCTGTAGATTGGAGATCGTGGCATCACCATGTTCTTGCCCTACTGCGGCTGTAGCCTTTATCATGGCTACCAATTAGTTCATGCAAAAACCTGGCATGATGAAGGTCTTCATTTACCGATACAGTGAGAACACTTTTAGTATATTTTAACTTCCATTACCGAGGGAGTGGTAGTGACGCAAATTGATAAATTAAACAATCAAACCAATGTATTGTTATTACACTTTGCCCCAAAGATGAGCAATGGTTTAACGACTGGTTAATTACACCGACACTAGTTAGAATTTATGGCGACTGATGGAATCATTGGGTAATAAATAATCATCTTCCGTGACAATGTAGCCACAGCATTGTCATACGAGACATAAAAGCCTGTAATCACATTGTGCTGCGCAGTAAATTAGCAGGGATTTTACCAGGAAGTATATGAACTTGAATATAATTATACTTAGTGCAGCAAGTAATAACACAGGTGAGTGCTCGAAGGGGGCAGTACCCAGTACTTTCCTCTTTTGTTCCCCGTTTCTGTAATTACGGATCTGCTTCCTTATGTGAATGATGGTGTTTAGCAACACTAGTGATAGTTCAATGCACCACATTACAAACACCAGCAGCTCATTTAAATGAGATCATACCAATTATCCCCACAATGAAGAAAAATGTACACAAAACTTCACAGAGAAGCATGCCAGTGTATTGCGAATTTAGATACAAATACAGCATGTGCTGCTTTAGATTCCACTTGGATGAAAATGATGAAGTTGCTGCTCTCAATTTTGCCCTCCTGTCCAAATGAATAAAATAAAGACTTTAATTCTGTCGGGCCTTTCACAATTGTAGGACAACACAAAGCACTTTACAGTCAGTGGAATACTTCACTGAAGTTACACCACTATTCTGCAGAGGAAACATGGCAGACAGTTTGTGCATAGGATAATCTCACAGCAATGAGAGAGTCTCCAGATCATCTGTTTTGTGATCCTAATTGATTGTTAAAGACCTACTAAGAATAACCCACAAATTGTATTTTAAATAATGCTGTGGGATCTTGAACCCCCATTTGGAGGCAGGCATCTCACCCACCAGCAAACCCCACCAACGATGAACCCAAGTGTCAGTGTGGAGTTTTGTGCTGCAATGCTAGAATTGTGCTGCGATGATCATAAACGATCAAACCCGAGTACAGAATCATTGAATAAAAAAGCTAAATAAGACAAATTTAGAAATATGAAATAAAGGTAAATGTAGTGGAAATAAGTTATTGCGATTAAATAAACTTTAAGAATTATTAATCAACAGAAGGAGCAAGTTATGAAAGAGCCATTGCTGAAAAGTCATTTACCTAGACAGTTATAAATGCTAGAATTGGGCATTCCCAGGGTTTCTCTGATGCATAATTCGGGTGAATAATAATTAATGAAAATATCTAATTACTCAAGACCGATATTTAAGAATTCAGCAAACATGTACCCAAACAAGTAACAAGTATGATAATAACAATTAATTTTGGGAATCTTTGTGTGGAGGCTTTAGAATCTTATAATAGATGCCACGCAGCCCATTAAACCTAGGTCAGCTCTTTTTAAAAAATCCATTACATTATTCTGTTTCTCTCTCCCTTTCCCCAGAGATTTGCATGTTCTCCCCCTTCCTTGTACTTTGTCTAATTCCCTTCAAAAAGATAACATTGAATCCTCCTTCAATATTGATTCATGCATTAAACCCAGATCCTAACTTGCTCTGGGGTATTGTTTCCCTACTCTTCAGCCAACTGACTTTTTCACCAGTTAATTTAGAATATTTGCCCTCCGATTAATAATTATTTCAAAACTCCATCGAATTCCAAATACTCCTATCAAGACTCTTTTTATCTCCTTGTCTCTAAAGGAGAATAATCTCCAGTTTCCCAGCATCTCCACAGAAGTGAAATATCCCTTCCCTGGAGCTCTCTCCTAGCCAAGCCTCATGCATTCTTTTCAAGGCCTCAGCACCCTTCTTAAACAGTGGTGCCCGGAAGACATAATTTGTGATTTATAAAGGTTTTGCATAATTTCCCATGTCCTCCGTGGCTCTATTTATAATGCAAGAATCCCATCTGTCGTTTAAATTTCAATATTTTTAATTAACTCTTTAGTTAAGAGAGAAATTACCATCAAGAAACCTATAGTGAAAACCCTATAATATATAGTGGTATTGTAGCGGCACCAAACGTGGTGAATAAAGGCGAGACATCAGGTCGGTTCAAACGGTCGTTTATTCAGTGGTGACACGTTAGGTGAGTGCGCTAACTATATTACAATGTTGCTGTAGCTGAGCGAGGTTGTACTCTCGGGCTCAGCTACCTGTTAACTCCTCTAAGGTCTCGAGGTGAGAGACCTTAAGTACTAGGACACTCCTTCTAGCCCATGACTTCACGTGCCCGCCCTCGTATCTCCTGACGAGGGTTCGAGTATAAGTGGCACGTGTTTAGGCTGACGCCACCCACCCCCCCCCCCCCCCAAGAACCGGAGGAAGGAATAGCATGTTCGAGGGTGGCTCCTGCATGTGGGTCTAGGACACCCTGGGCGTGGGTCGGGACAGAGGGCTCCACGGGCACAGTGACGCTCTGCATGGGTGATCCTGAGGGGTGCGAGGAGGCTGATGCAGAAGCCGCTGGACGGAAGAGACACGGTTGCATCTCCTCGACCAGCTAAGGGAGAGTGTCCTGTGAGATACGGCCCCCAGCAACGATGAGGGGGGAAAAAACTAAATAAAATAAACAAACCTATTTTTGAACCGGGCGTGGAAATGCAGTGAACTCAAAAATGAACAGTAAAAAGACAAGACACTCTTGATGAATGTTTGCATAAACATCCTAATACAGATAAATTAATCTCTCACATTTATAATACTCTTCTAGATAGTGAGGTCCCATCGACGGAATTGTATAGACAAGCATGGGAAAATGAATTAGATCAACCTATAATGAAAGATATTTGGAACGAAAGTCTACAATATATACATCAATGCTCGTTAAATGCCAACCACTCTTTAATACAATTTAAAGTACTACACAGGCTGCATTACTCTAAAATAAAATTAAATAGAATTTTCATGCATATCTCCCCTATCTGTGATAAATGTCAACACTCAGAGGCTAATTTAACATACTTTTGTAAATTGTATAAAAATCAAAAAGTTTTGGACGGATATTTTTGGAATAATTTCTGAAGTTGTTAATACCCACTTGGATCCCGACTCAAAACGAATAATATTAGGAATATCAGAACAAAGCCTAAAACTTACAACACCAAAGAAACTTCCTTGATTATAGTATAATAACTGGGAAAAAATTAATATTAAAATTTTGGAAAAATCCAAAAACCCCCACAATTAAAATGTGGATTATGGAGGTCAGAGACCTTACATTTGGAAAGAACCTGACTTGTCTTAATTGACAAATAAGAATTATTTGCTAGAATATGGTCTCCATTTATTGAATTTTTGAAAGGGTAAATTGGTCCGACATGGAAGCCTGACTGAAGCTTCAACCCAGGATTAGATGAATGGTTATGTTTTATAATCTACGGACCTATCTCCAAAGGTGTATTATTGGTTACTTATTCTATTCTTTTTTGTCGTTTTTTTTCTTTCTTTTCTTGCTATCTATAAAAAAATAAATAAACAAATAGACGCAGAGTTAATGTGCAATTAATAAATGAAGACCGTTACTACTTATATAGCTGGAACCCCATCTATTAACAATATGTAACTGATAAACAAAATGGGTTTTGATTATGATATGTTTCTAATAAAAATATTATTAAAAAAAAGAAATGCTTCCCAACCAGCTCAACCAAACTATAGATTTATCACTTATTCACAGCCATGTATTTCTTGAAAAATGATCATTAATTTCTAAACAATTGCATGTTTACCACTGGAAATTATTTGTGAATAATGCATGATATCTGGTTGTAATGGTTATTTAATGACAATGTAATGGGATAGACTACAAATGGGATAGAGTCCAGTTGTAGTCATTCTGCAATTTAATTCAATTAAATGTTGGGCATTGCTTGATATAATCTATTATTTCAATGTTATTTTAACCTCATTTTAATGAACAATACATCCCAACCTCAGCTATTTAAATTAGTGGAATTAAATTCAGAAGAAACTTAAATAGCAAATGAAAATTAATATCTCCCGAAAGTACAAATTACGAGAAAATAAGATGTTGATTATTTTAGCTTGGCACCAAAATATATCAAACTACTGCATGTAGTCAGGTACTATAAGTATTATATGGGAGGTTTACAATAATAAAGGGAATCTAAATATGTTCTGTAGCTTAAGATAGAATCTATTATGGATAAATGTTCAATTATAGAGGAAATAGGAAATGTGCACCTGTAATACACATTATACCAGCATATTTACCATTGACAATGAAGAATCTAAGCGTGACACTTGTCTCAGTATATAAAAGTGATAAGAACATGGTTAATGGGGGACGGGCTATGCTTTATATTGTCATAGAGTCACCGAGTCCACATCGGCCAACATATCCCAGCTACGCTAATCCCTCAATGCTCAAATTAAATCCAGCCAGATACACATTAAATCCAGCGTACCAAACAACTGAACTACTGCATTCAATTACTGCCACAATCAATACCATTATCCCAAGTAAGCTCATCGCCATGCTCGGAGCTTGGAGTCAGCACTCACCTCTGCAACTGGAATCTTGCCTTCCTGACCAACAGACCACTGTCAGTGAGGATAGGTGACAAATCATCCAACATTTTACTTAGAATCATAGTCATAGTTTGATATACAGTGTGGAACCAGGCACTTCAGCCCAACTTGCCCACACCTGCCAACAATCCCACCTACCTGCATTTGGTCCATATTCCTCCAAACCTGTCCTATCCATGTCCCTGTCTAACTGTGTCTTAACTGTTGGGATAGTCCCGGCCTCAACTACCTCCTCTGGCAGCTTGTTCCATACACCCACCACCCTTTGGGTGAAAAGGTTACCCACTCATGTTCCTATTAAATCTTTTCCCCTTCACCTTGAAAACCTGTCCCTAGGGGGCGCCGTCCAGTTGGGTAATGGCTACCCTGCCTGCAGCTGTCTGTCTTTTCACTTAAAACATTTTTTTTAATTATGTTAAATAGTGTTTTGTTTTTGGAGGACTAGTCTTTTTATGTGGGGGGGTGGGGCAGGGGGAAAACTGCTTTTCCTAGTTCCTACCTGGGCGGAGAGGCGGCTTTCCTCCAAGCAGCATCTTCAACCCGTCCTCGCGGCCTACCATCGGGTCTGGAGCGGCTTTTCCTGAAGGGACTGGCCAGAACCACGGCTTCGGCGGCGGCACAGCGCTGGAGCGCTATCGCGGAGCAGAGCAGAGCGGGCAATGCCTTGCCCGGGTCGCCGAGCTGGATGTGTTGGGTCCACCAATGAAACATCGCGGAGCTGTGGGACTGTGGAGCGGCCAGCTGCAGGCGGCGGCGCTGACCTTAAACATCGTGGAGCCTGGGATCTCTCGCCTAGATCGGCAGTGGTGGAACTCCGTCCAGCGTTTCGGAAGCCGCAGTCTCCGGTAAGGAAGCAGCCGTTCCAGGCATCCCAAGCCTCTGAGAGGGTTCTCCCGACGCCGGAGCACCATCACCCGGTGAGAAGAGCCTGAAACATCAGGCCCCGTAGCGGCAACTGTGGAGGCCACAATAGGCCCGACAATGGTTGGACAAGGGGATGGGGACTGGACTTTGTGCCTTCCATCACAGTGGGAACCATTGTGGGGGATGTTTTTATGTTTTATGTTAAATTTCTTTATAATGTTATGTTGTATTCTTATTAATGTGCTGCAATGGGAACTCGAATTTCACTACACCTGTTGGTGTATGTGGCAATAAATGAACCTTTGAACCCGTGTCCTCTGGTCCTCATTTCCATGCATCTACCTGATTTATTCCTCTCATGATTTTATACACTTCTAAGATCACCCCTCATTCTCCTGAATGAGACCCAGCCTACTCAACCTCTCCCTATAACTCAGACCCTCCAGTCCTGGCAACATCCTCGTAAATCTTCTCTGAACCATTTCTAGCTTGACAATATCTTTCCTATAATATGGTGCCCAGAACAGAACACAATAATCTAAATGATGTCTCACCAACGCCTTATACAACTGCAACATGACCTCCCAACTTCTATACTCGATAGACACAAAAAGCTGGAGTAACTTAGCGGGACAGGCAGAATCTCTGGAGAGAAGGAATGGGTGGTGTCTTGGGTTGATACCCTTTTCTATACTCAATACTCTGACTGATGAAGGCCAATGTGCCAAAACCCTTTTTGACCATCTTATCCACCTGCAACTCGACCTTCAAGGAACAAATACACCTGCACTCCAAGACTCCTCTGCTCTATAACACTCCCACTCCTTTAGGCCGACCATTCACTGTGTAGGTCCTGCCCTTTTTAGACTACACAAAATGTAACACCTCACATTTCTCTGTATTAAATTCCATCAACCATTCCTCAGTCCACCTGGCCAATCGATCATGATCCTGCTGCAATCTTTCACAACCATCTTCAGTGTCTGCAAAGCCACCCATCTTTGTATCATCAGCAAACTAGCTAATCTTGCCCTGTATGTTCACATCCAAGACATTGATGTAGATAACAAACAGTAGTGGCCCAGCACCAAACCCTGAGGCACACCACCACTCACAGGCCTCCAGTCCGAGAAGCAATCTTCGATCATTACCCTCTGCTTCCTTCCATGGAGCCAATTTGCTATCCATTCAGCAACCTCTCCTTAGATCCTATGTGATCTAACCTTCCAGAGCAGACCATGCAGAACCTTATCAAATGCCTTACTAAACTCCATGTATACAACATCTACAGCTCTGCCCTCATCGATCTTTTTGGTCTTAAAAAAACAGAGATTTGTGAGATATGACCTCCCATGTACATAGCGATGTTGACTATCCCTACTCAGCCCTTGTCCATCCAAATGCCTGTATAACCTATCCCCCAGAATACTCTAATAACTTTCCAACTACAGATGTTAAGCTCACTGGCCTATAGTTCCCAGCATTTTCACTGCAGACTTTCTTGAATAGAGACATAATATTTGCCACCCTCCAGTCTTCCTGCACCTCCCCTGTATTTAAGGACGACTCGTAAATTTCAACCAGGGCTCCTGCAATTTCCTCTCTAGTTTCCCACAATGTCCTCAGATATATCAGAGTCTTTTATGTCTTTTATATCTGATAGTCTCTTATAGTCTTTTGTTTGCCGTTAGGTAATCCTCAGTAACTGGGTACAAAGATCTCAGCTGATGAGCCCTTGCAATGCAGAGGGAGGGCAGTATTCTCAGATGAGATCTTAAACCAAGGCCATGGATTCCCCCCAGAAGTGATGCAAAATATCCCGTGGCACTTTCTTGAAGAGAAGGGAAATAACATTTGGTTTCCTGGTGAATGAGAAAACTTTAGAATTAGATATTATCATGTAGTCATGCGTGTATCCTTGCTCATTACAACAGGAGCTATAATTTGAAGTTTGAATAATTCAAAATGAAACAGATAAGGTAAAGGCAACCCTTGTTTTATTGTAGTCCTTAATAGTTTGGTGGCAAGACCATGCAAGTGGCTTTCTGATGGGTTTCCATACAACATGTATAACATAGGGGAAGCTGCAGATTTATTATTTCCTTCCCTTCTTTCACAACTATTCTCACAGATTCTTGGTGCTATAATAGGGTAACATTGAGATGCAAATTAGTCATGTCAGCCGATTAAAATTCAGGTATGGAATTTGATTTATTAATGCTTTGGCCAACATTTGGTATAGTTTGAATTTTTGCTTCTCTCGAAGAAGCAGCTCTCTTTGTTCCATTGACTACATCACCAGAATCTGACACAATACGTGAATACAGGTAAAAATACGACTGAGTGGAATTGGGCGAGGAATCACACACCACGAGAAGTTAGTATCCAACTCAAAAAAGCAAACACGGCACAGCCCAAATAAATTAAGTAGGGGCTGAACAAATGCAGATAGTAACTATACTATTTTGGATGTCATAGGAATTAAACCATGGACTGTCTCTTGAAAAGGTCTGATAAAAGCAAGCACAGAAACATTGGTTAATATAACCTATTGGACTCAGACCAGGTAGAAAACGGATGGACTGTAGACATAATTAATAAATGTCACCAGCTGCTCCGAAATACTCAACATACGATTTGAGAAAGATGAAGCAATAGTTGACTAATTTAGTTTATTGAACAAGAGCATATCAATAGGTAGAATGCCAACAGTGCGAATGTTCAAGGACTTCCTTGTTTTTATGTTTTTCCTTTGTTACACCAAAGAATATTTTGTTTTTAAACCTCATATCTCCTCACTCTTTCTTCTTTCTTTTGCTACCTCCAATTTCTACTATTCCTTCAACCAGTTGAAATATCTGACTGGCCTCTTCATCATTACTACATTTAAAATCTGCCTTCATTTGCCAAGACTGTGTATAATTTCCTCCCTAACTCCCTCTCTTCCTCATCTCTCTTTTTAAGGTGGCATAGTAATAAAATAAATGTTAGACCAAGCTTTTAGCCATTGGCTTTAACATTTCTCTATGATGTATGGTAGACTGTTCAGGAAGGTTAGATTGCATGGGATCCAAGGAGAGATGTACACGTTTGTAAGTTAATTGGCTTGGTAAATGTAAAAATTGTCCCTTGTGTGTAGGATAATGTTAATATGAGGGGATCGCTGGTCGGTGCGGACTCTGAGGGCCGAAGGGCCTGTATCCACATTGTATCTCTTCACTAAATTAAAACTAAACTAGGTAGCTGAATGGATAGAAACTTGGCTTAATGGAAGGAAGCGGAGGGTGATGTTGGAAGATTGCTTCTCGGACTGGAGACCTGCGACTAGTGGTGTGCCTCAGGGTTTGATGCTGGGCCCGTTACAGTTTGTCATCTACATCAATGATTTGGTTGAGAACATACAGGGCAAGATTAGCAAGTTTCCTGATGATACAAAAGTGGGTGGTTTTGCAAAAGGGAAGATAGTTGTGAAAGATTGCAGCAGGATCTTGATCGATTGGCTAGGTGGGCCTAGGAATGGTTGATGGAATATAATACAGAGAAATATGAGGTGTTGCATGTTGGAACATCTAACAAGGGCAGGACCTAGAAACAGTAAATGTTAGGCCTCTGGGGAGCATTGTAGAGCAGAGGGATCTAGGAGTGCAGGTGCATTTTTACCTTGAAGGTCGTCACAGGTAGCTAAGGTGGTCAAAAAGGCTTTTGGCACATTGGCCTTCATCAGTCAGAGTATTGAGTATAAAAAGGGTCTCAACCCAAAACAGCTCCTCTCCAGAGATGTTGCCTATCCCGCTGAGTTACCCCAGCTTTCTGTTTCTATGGAGTATAGCGGTTTGGAGGTAATGTTGCAGTTGTATAAGGAGATGGTGGGACCTAATTTAGAGTATTGTGTTCAATTCTGGGCAACATGTTATAGGAAGGATATTGTCAGCTTCAAAGGGTTCAGAGAAGATTTACGAGGATGTTGCCAGGACTAGAGGATCTGAGTAGGTTAATATAACGAGAGGTTGAGTAGGCTGGAACTCTATTACTTGGAGTGCAGGAGGATGAGGGGTGATCTTATAGAGATGTATAAGATCATGAGAGGAATAGATCGCGTAGATGCACAGAGTCTCTTGCCCAGAGTAGATGAATCGAGGACCAGGGGACATAAATTTAAGGTGAAGGGGAAAAGATTTAACAGGATTCTGAGGGGTACCTTTTTCCTCACAAAGGGTGGTGGGTGTATGGAACAAGCTGCCAGAGGAGGTGGTTGAGGCTGGGACTATCCCAACATCTAAGAAGCAGTTAGACAGGGACATGGATAGGACAGGTTTGGAGGAATATGGACCAAACACAAGCAGGTGGGATTAGTGTAGCTGTGACATGTTGGCTGGTGTGGGCAACCTGGGCTGAAGTGCCTGGTTCCACACTGTATATCACACTATGACTATGATTCTATGTAAAATTTTGGATGATTTGTCACCTAATCTCACTGATTGTGGTCTGTTGGTCAGAAAGTCAAGATTCCAGTTGCAGAGGTGATTGCTGACTCCAAGTTCCGAGCTTGGCAATGAGCTTATTTGGGATAATGGTATTGAAAGCAGAGCTGTAGTCTATGAATATGAGTCTGACGTAGGTGCCTCTTTTGTCCAGATGTTCCAGGGATGAGTGTAGGGCCAGGGAAATGGCATCAGCCATGGACCCGTTGTGGCAGAAAGTGACTGCAGTAGTTCAAGGTTGCTTGTATCTGGCTGGATTTAATTTGAGCATCGAGTCTAAGAGCCAGAAGTCATGTTGCAGCTTTATGACACTTTGATTAGGCCACATTTGTGGTATTGTGTGCAGTTCTGGTTGTCACATTGCAGGAAGGAAGTGGTGGGTTTGGAGGTGAAGAATAGTTTTAACAAAATGCTGTCTTGATTAGAGTGTATTAGCTTCAAGAAGAGGTTGAACAAACCTGGAGTTTTCTCTGGAGAATTAGAAGCTGAGGGGAGACCTGATAAACAAACACAATAATGAGAATAATAGATATGGTAGGCAGTCATAATCTTTTTCCCAGAGTGAAAGCATCAAGGAGTAGACGGCATAAGTTTATGTTTATTTATTCTTGTGTGTATGTATTTATATATATTGATATATGGACACACTGATCTGTTTTGTAGTAAATGCCCACTATGTTCTGTGTGCCAAAGCAAAGCAATAATTTCATTGTGCTATCAGGGACACAAGACAATAAACTCACTTGAACTTGAGGTCAGTGGGGAAAGTTTAAAGGAGGTGTACATGGCAGAATGTTGGGTAATTGGAATGCACTGACAGGGGTGGTGGTGGAAGCAGTGGCATTTAAGACCCTTAAATAGGCAAACAAATAAGCAGGGAATGGAGAGATATGGATCACATTCACACAGAGGAGATTAGTTTAACTTGGCATCGTGTTCCTGTACTGCACTGTTCTATGTTTTATGTAACCCTAGTTTACAAATGAGTGGCAAAATCTGGCGTAGAGTGGGGTGCGAGTAAGGAAGTCATTGAGAATATGGACAGCATAAAATGGGATTAAGGTTGGATTAGTGTCAATGGCTGGTTGACGTGACAATTTTCAAGGGAAATTGGACATCTTGTTCGGAAAAAGAGGGAGATCTCCAATAATTATAGGCAGCATGAAGTAAATGAGGTGCTTGAGGAGTATAAGGAATGTAAAAAGAATCTTAAGAAAGAAATTAGAAAAGCTAAAAGATATGAGGTTGCTTTGGCAAGTAAGGTGAAAGTAAATCCAAAGGGTTTCTACAGCTATATTAATAGCAAAAGGATAACAAGGGATAAAATTGGTCCATTGGAGATACTGAGTGGACAGCTATCTGCAGAGCCAAAAGAGATGGGGGAGATATTGAACAATTTCTTTTCTTCGGTATTCACCAAGGAGAAGGATATTGAATTATGTGAGGTAAGGGAAACTAGTAGAGTAGCTATGGATACTATGAGTTTCAAAGTAAAAGAAGTACTGACACTTTTGAAAAATATAAAAGTGGATAAGTCTCCAGGTCCTGACAGGATATTCCCTAGGACATTGAGGGAAGTTAGTGTAGAAATAGCCGGGGCTATGACAGAAATATTTCAAAAGTCATTAGAAACGGGAATAGTCCCCGAGGATTGGCGTACTGCGCATGTTGTTCCATTGTTTTAAAAGGGTTCTAAGAGTAAACCTAGCAATTATAGATCGGTTAGTTTGACTTCAGTGGTGGGCAAATTAATGGAAAAGATACTTAGAGATAATATATAAGCATCTGGATAAACAGGGTCTAATTAGGAACAGTGAACATTGATTTATGCCTGGAAGGTCATGTTTGACTAATCTTCTTGAATTTTTTGAAGAGGTTACTAGGGAAATTAATGAGGGTAGAGCAGTGGATGTTGTCTATATGGACTTTAGTAAGGACTTTGACAAGGTTCCTCATGGAAGGTTGGTTAAGAAGGTTCAACTGTTGGGTATAAATGCAGGAATAGCAAGATGGATTCAACAGTGGCTGAATGGGAGAAGCCAGAGGGTAATGGTGGATGGCTGTTTGTCGGGTTGGAGGCAGGTGACTAGTGGGGTGCCTCAGCGATCTGTGTTGGGTCCTTTGTTGTTTGTCATGTACATCAATGATCTGGATGAAGGGGTGGTAAATTGGATTAGTAAGTATGCAGACGATACGAAGATAGGGGGTGTTGTGGATAATGAAGAGGATTTCCAAAGTCTACAGAGTGATTTAGGCCAGTTGGAAAAATAGGCTGAAAGATGGCAGATGGAGTTTAATGCTGATAAGTGTGAGGTGCTACACCTTGGCAGGACAAATCAAAATAGGACGTACACGGTAAATGGTAGGGAATTGAAAAATACAGTTGAATAGAGGGATCTGGGAATAACCGTGCATAGTTCCTTGAAGGTGGAATCTCATATAGATAGGGTGGTAAAGAAATCTTTTGGTATGTTAGCCTTTATAAATCAGAGCATTGAGTATAGAAGCTGGGATGTAATGTTAAAATTGTACAAGACATTGGTGAGACCAAATCTGGAGCATGGTGTACAATTTTGATCGCCCAATTATAGGAAGGATGTCAACAAAATAGAGAGGGTACAGAGGAGATTTACTAGAATGTTGCCTGGGTTGCAACAGCTAAGTTACAGAGATAGGTTGAATAAGTTAGGTCTTTATTCTCTGGAGCGCAGAAGGTTAAGGGAGGACTTGATAGAGGTCTTTAAAATGATGAGAGGGATAGACAGAGTTGATGTAGACAAGCTTTTCCCATTGAGAATAGGGAAGATTCAAACGAGGACATGACTTTAGAATTAAGGGGCAGAAGTTTAGGGGTAACATGAGGGGGAACTTCTTTACTCAGAGAGTGGTAGCGGTGTGGAATGAGCTTCCAGTGGAAGTGGTGGTGGCAGGTTCGTTGGCATCATTTAAAAATAAATTGGATAGGCATATGGATGAGAAGGGTATGGAGGGTTATGGTATGAGTGCAGGCAGGTGGGACTAAGGGAAAAAAGTTGTTCGGCACGGACTTGAAGGGCCGAGATGGCCTGTTTCCGTGCTGTAATTGTTATATGGTTATATGGACTCAGTGGACCAAATGTCATATTTGTTCTGTATCTGTGACTCAATAAATGCTCATCGTTAGTGTGACATTTGGAATGTACATGAAAGCAGTTTTGATTTCTTATTCTGCCGTGTGACTTTGTGACATTTATAATTCCTGGATGATTAATCGATTTATACAGTTTGAACGGATGGATTTCTTCACTCAGGTGCTGAAATGCAGCTGAGGCCATTGGACATGCATAGCTCCAGATATATGAATGGCCCAGCAGATCTCAGTAAAGAGCCAATTATGGTTTAGTTGTTTAAAATTCTACTTCAAAAGACATCAGTTTACTAGTCAATTTCTAACCACAATGTTCTTAATTTCTTGTATTATATTTTTAATACAAGGACTTCACATACTAGATTCAAACAAGAGAGAAACTTGCCTTTAGTCTAACTCATTCATGCCCACCAAGATGCCCCATCTAAGCTAGTCCTATTTGCCCACGTTCTTCTCTCCAATCCGTTCCTATCCATGTAGCTGTCCAAGTGTATTTTTAAAATGCTGTTATCTACCTGCCTCAAGTAACACCTATGGTAGCTAGTTCCATTTACCTCATCACCAGTGTAAAAAGTCAATCCTCAGATCGCTATTAAAACCACTTCCACCCTCCCTCCATCTTCACCTTAAACCTTTACCCTTTGCTTCTTGATTCGCCAACCCTAGGAAAGAGGCACTGTGGATTATTTCTTACTATTGCCCTCACTATTTTATACTCCTCAAAGATCACCTCGGAGTCTCCTACATTTGAATGAATAAAGTCCGAATCTGCTCAGGTCCTCAAGTCCTTGCAACCTCCTGTTAAATCTTCTTTGCATATTTCTTGGCATATTCCCTTTAGCAGGGTGACCAAAACTGAACACAATTCTCCAATCACAGCCTTACCAACAACCTGTACAATTGTAACATAACGTCCCAACTTCTATCCTCAAATTCCTGAATGAAGGCCAGTTTGCCAAAAGCTTTCTTCACCACCTTATCTACCTGTAACACCACTTTCAAGGAATTATGTACTTGTACTCCTACATTCCCCTGTCTACAACAATCTCCATGGCCCTGTTGCGCGCTGTGAATGTCCCGCCTTGGTTTAACAGCCCAAACTACAACACCTGATGTTTATCTGAATTAAACCCCATTACTATTCCTTGTCTATTTGATCAAGATTGTACTGTAATTCTTGATAACCATCGTTGCTGTCCATGTAATACTCATTTTAGTGTAATCTGCAAATTTACCACGACCTGTACTGTACATTCTCATCTAAATCATTGATCTATAGACAATAGACAATAGTAAGTACGTTTATTGGCCATGTATTCACATAAAAGGAATTTTCCTTGGTGCTCCGCCCACAAGTAACAACATGACATACAGTGACACTTACGAATCACTCAGAAAGCACTAAACAGAGACTTCCAGTGGGGCCATGGAGTAACAAAGGCGCAGCATCGAGCTCTGCTCCCGTTAAATCTTGAAAAAAGACGGCTTGGAAGACAGGACCGATTTTAAAATATTCTGATGACGTCACTTACGCGACGTCATCAGAAGTCGCCGCGAAAAAATGGAGATTAATGGCAGTTTTAAATGAAAAGAGGGAAACCTCACCAGAAGCCTGCAAAACCTGCTGCAAGACCTGCTACAAGACTCTACTTGAAAAAAAACTTGGTAAGACTCCTCAGACATCAGCTGAAAGCTCGGAAGAAAAAGTTAACTCTCGAAGTCCTCCTGCAGAATTGACTTCAAAGGATGGACAAATAGAACAACTGGAAGAGTCGGTAAGAGCTTCAGTTACTAAAGACATTTCTAAATTGATACTAGATGGGAACGCCGTGCTGGACAAAAGTATTTCTGAAAAAATTAAATATAGTAATGAGAATCTGATGCTGAAAATTGATAACTTAAATAAACGTGTTGAAGAAATTGAGGAGGATTTAAACAAGAAAAAGACTGTAACAAGAAGTTTGATTCAATTCTCAAGACTACTGCAAAATACAATTCGGTTATGGAAGAAATGGATAATACGATGACTGAGATGTCTAAGGAGATAAAGAGACTGAGAAAGGAGCAAGAAAGTACTGGGGGGAAACTTGCCAAAATGAATGATAAATGTCTGGACTTGGAAGCAAGATGGAGAAGGCAGAATTTAAGAATAGTTGGAGTAAAAGAGGAAAGGGAGAGTGGACAAAACCCTCGGGAGCTTGCTGCCAACTTACTTAAACAAGTATTTAAGCTGCCTGAAAACCCGAGAATAGACTTGGCTGACCGGGTTCGACGCAAGACTCAAGCAAGCTCAGCTGCCCATTTTATGACATCTCTACTCTGGATGAAATTATGAAACTGATTCATATGGATCGAATTTAACATTTGAAGAGGATAATCTAAGATTCTTTCGTGACTATCCAGTTGAAGTTGCTAAAAAGAGGGACATGTTCACAAAGACAAGAATGATTTTGAAATGAATCACTGGCGTAAGATATGAAATAATGTACCCTGCAAAGATGAGGATTACTTATAACTCTGTTGAACGTGCCTTCATGGACCCAGAAGAGGCATTTAAATATGCACAAGGTATCGCAAAGGAGACCGACTGATTATCAGGAGTCGGTCTCCCACACATTACAAAGGAGAAGCGGCGAAGAAAGGACTTTTTAATTAAAAAAAAGCCTGCTCTTGTTAAGATGGCGGATTTCTCCACGAGGTGATGTATAGACAATTTTATCTCTGGAATGTTAATTCAAGGTCGAACTTTATGTTTCACTCTGAATGAAGGACTTGGAAAACAAGTGAAACCTTGGTGGAAAACAAATGGAATTTGGGAATATGAAAAAACAATACTAACGGACTTGTATACAAAAATCTATGACTTAAGAAACATACAATTATATACTGACATAAAACATGTAACTAACAGAACCAACTCAACAACAATAACCCACTATTGTGTAATACTGATGCACAGCGTAATAATGACTGACTCCCCTAAGGGGGAAATGGGGGGTTTATCCCACGATGTTAATTAACTTCTAAGTATAAGAATAATGAGTTAAATATGACCGATAAGTATTAACAATATACTAACAAACTTAATGGATATAGTCGATCTTGGAAATTATCCAAGGGTCTGAATCTTGTTAACCCCTTGGAACCTGCTGCTGTCTAATATGAAAGAATGGGACTTAATTGGGGAGTGAAATGTAATAACTGTCGGTATATTGGCAGACACGGGTATATAACTAACATAGTTACTGTTATATTTGAGTGCATACTTAATGTTGGATTTTTTGAAAATGCATTTGAATAGTTAGATTTGAAATGCATTTTATCTTATATATATATTTTTTAATTTTGAACCGGCCTCTCTTCCTTTTAATAATAATTAGTCAAGGGACAGAGCTGAATGTATAACAACATCTACGGACATCTATAATAATTTTTCTACCACCTTTTGGTGGCTTTTTAAAAATTATAATATCTTTATTTTTAGATATTATAATATCACTTTTTGTCAATTACCTTTTAACCCCGTTAACTTTCTGGTCTTTTCTAAGGTCTATTTTGAAGGAGAGATGCCAACAAAATTTAACAGCTGCGGATGACCACCCATCACCTAGAGTTAAAGGTACTTGGTTGCATCATATGACTTAAGGGTATTAACATGAATTACAATGCAAGACGATAAACAAAAGAAAACTGGAGGAATCACATTCTGTAGCTAAGAGGCGCTAATGAACCAATTAAAAGGGGTAAGATTTTTGCCCAATTAAAAGCACTCAATTGTGATTTTTTTTTTACAAGAAACACATCTGAAACATCAAACACAGATAAGACTGAAGGCAAATTGGATTGGGCAAACATACTACTCTTCATTTACTTCTAAATCTAGAGGCACGGCTATTATTATTCGTAAAGGTATACCATTCAAACCAAAGAATATCATAGCAGATATAGAGGGGAGGTACGTTATAGTTACGGGAGAAATTCACTCTACCCCACCTACTTTGATATTTATGCTCCTAACTTTGATATCCCTCAATTCTTTAGTAAAATTCTGGATATAATTTCAGAGTTTAACTATCAAAATGTGATAATAGGGGGAGATTTCAATTGTGTTCTAGATCCGTATCTGGATAAATCAGCAAAGCAAAAAAGGATTAACATAACATCTAAAACTAGTGAACTCCTAAATATATACATATAAAACACAAACATATCAGATGTATGGAGAATCGCTAATCCAGCAGGTAGGGAATACTCATTTTAATCAACGGTACATAAAACGTAGTCACGTATCGATTATTTTTTAGTGGACACAAAATTAATTCCCTAAACATATAAATATCATAATAGTATTATTTCTGATCACTCCCCGTTAACTTTAACAAAAAAAAATAGAATGAATACCTGATCAAAAATCATTCTGGAGGTTTAACCCCCAAATTTTAAACAACTCACAAGGTTGTACATATTTAAAACAGCAGATGATATTCGTCTTTGAGACAAATGATACACCAGGTATTTCACCCTCCTTATTATGGGAAACTTTCAAGGCATTTGTTAGAGAAACTATAATTTCATATCAAGCTTCCCAAAATAAAAAGAACAACACTGAAGAATTGCAGTTAGAACAAAAAATTAGACAATTAGATCTAGAAAATGATAAAGAACCAACCATAGATAAACATAATAAGATAACAATAATAAAATACAAATTAAATTTTATCGGCAAGAATAATAAGATTATTTCAAATTATAAAACAGGAAAACTTCGAATTTGGTGATAAACCACATAAACTCTTCGCACGTCAACTGTAAATACAGGAAACGGAAAATACAATTACTAAAATTAAATCAGATAAAGATGAGTTATTAACATTACCTAAAGACATTAATAAAAGATTTGCTCAATTTTATCAAAATCTATATACATCTAAAACCTAAGCAAATAATATTAAAATTATGAACTTCTTAAACAATTGTAATCTTCCAAAACTCAATACGTTGGAACAAGAGGAATTAGGAGCTCAGATTACACTTATGGAAATAGAAGAATACATTTGTTGAAGAATGGTAAAAAGCCGGGACCAGATAGCTTTCGTAATGAATTCTATGAAAGATTCTATGAGAAAATTTCACCACGCTTACAAAATTTATATATACATGCTTTTAAAGAAAATATATTACCAGAAACACTAACCAAGTCAATTATTACACTTATACCAAAAAAGGATAAAGATCTAGAAGACCCAGGCTCATATAGAGCCATAGCACTCCTCAATACAGATCAAAAAATATTAGCAAAGACCCTAGCGAGAAGATTGAGTGAATATGTTAGCAAACTAATAAATCCGGACCAAACGGGGTTTATTCCCAAGAGATACTCATTCAACAATTTGAGACGGCTGTTTAATATAATGTACTCGCATAAAACTGAAGAGGAAGACTTAGCAATTATTTCACTGCATGCAGTAAAAGCTTTTGATCAAGTAGAATGGCAATATCTATTTAAATTATTGCAAAAATTTAATATGGGAGATAATTTTTTCACATGGGTAAAATTGTTATATGATAAGCCGATGGCTAGAATACTGGCTAATAATATTATCCCCGAAATTCCAATTATCAAGGGGCAATAGACAGGGGTGTGCATTATCGCCCCTACTATTTGCACTTGTGATAGAGCCTTTAGCAGAAAGTATAAGAAGTCATCCGAATATTCATGGATATAATACCAAACACTCAAAGAATAAAATTTCATTATATGCAGACGACATATTATTATACATTACAAATTTGCATACCAAATATATTAAATTTAATAGAGGAATTTGGTTCTTTTTCAGGATATAGAATAAACTGGAATAAAAGTAAAATTATGACGATAAAACCTCAAGAGCTGACACATCTGTTGAAATTCCCTTTTAGAATTGCAACAGAAGAATTCAAGTATTTGGGTATCCAAATTACTAGAAAATATAAATCATTATTTAACGCAAACTATATGCCTTTATTAACTAAATTGAATGGGTTGATTAAATTCTGGAAAACACTGTCGATGTCCTTAATAGGTAGAATAAATGCTATAAAAATGATCTTCTTACCACAAATACTGTACCTATTTCAATCATTACCAATGTACTTACCAAAAAAAATATTTAAAAAACTAGACTCTGATATTACAAATTTCATATGGGACTATAGTCACATAGAATTCAAAGAAAACATCTGTGTAAACCTAAAGAATTCGGGGGACTGACACTCCCTAATTTGTTGTATTACTTTTGGGCAGTGAATATTAAAAACATAATTTACTGGTTGGACAATTCTGCCCAACAAGTAGATTGGATAAGAATGAAGAGAGAGGATTGTTCCCCCTATAATATAGGGGTGATTCTTCTGTCTCCGATGAAACTGAACAACATAATATAAGAAGAATCCAATTATTCACAGAATAATACGAATTTGGAAACAAATAAAATTAACTTTAAAATTAAGAAACTTATCGCTTCTTTCCCCAATAGTTAACAATCCCTCATTCAAATCATCTATTATTGATAAATGTCTATCCATTGGGAAAGAATAGGAATTAAAATGATTGGAGATATGTATGAAATGGGAAAACTTCTATCATTCCAGCATCTACAACTAAAATATAATCTGAAAAGTAACCAATATTTCAAATACCTTCAAATTCAAGATTATTTGAAAAAATATATACAAGGATATCAATTATTTGAGTGTTTGGTATTATATCCATGAATAAATCTCAGATGTATTAGAGGAAGGAATGAACAGAAAGGCAGAATCAAGTAATTTAATATCATATTTATATAATTTTAAATCTAAAAACACCAACGACAAAGGCAATTAGAAGGGACTTGGAACAAGAGTTATTGGTAAAAATCCCGAAAGACAGATGAGAAAAAAACCTATTATATGTACATAAATGTTCGATTGATGTACGGCATAACTTAGTTAAACATGTTACATAGATTATATTACTCAAAAACTAGATTGAATAAAATATTTCCAAACGTTTCCCACATTTGTGACAAATGTCTAACTCAAAATGCCACTATAGCACATTCTTTTGTCTCGTGTACAAAACTTCAAAAATTTTGGAATGAAATCTTTGGAACTTTTACAAAACTATTCAACACAAAATTGAACCCCAATACAGAACTGATTATCTTCGGATCAATGGAAGAGGGACGCAAGTTAACTACGTTCCAAGAAGCTCTCTTTAATTATGGTTTAATAACAGCAAAAAAATGTATACTTAAATTTTGGAAAACGCATTCATGCCAACGTTTAAAATGCGGTTTTCAAATATGTCGGAAACGCTACATCTTGAAGAAATGAGATCCCTCCTACTGGACAAAGTAGACCAATTCTTAAAGATTTGGTCTCCTTTTATCAACTTCTTACAAGCATATGGTGCAACATAACATAACCTTAGAAATTAAATGGTTCAGAACCTGGTGACGGATGGGTAAAGATATTAAATAGGTATCTCTCTCCTAATTTAGTATCTTTCTACTTTCTCTTTTCTATTCAATCTCTTTAGCTTCTTATCTCTGCTTTTTGTCTCTCTCGCTATTCGTTTCTACTCTCTTGTCTGTCTAGCTCGACACTCTCTATTTTCCTCTTTCTATCACTGCTCTTTTATTATTAAATTAAAAATAAGAAGTTGTACAAGAATGGTAATGTGTATGTATGTATCAGGTACCACACTACTGTACTTCTAACAAAAAGAAAAAAGAAAATTTAAGAAAAGGAAACACTAAACATTAATAATAATAAACCATTAATGATAAAACACCATTGATCAAGCATGTGAACCAACAAAATACCAGATCAAAGGGAGGCTACAGATTTTTGGCTGTTTAGAACAACTACTCGTGGATAAAAACTGTTTTTATGTCTGGCTGTGGCAGCTTTCACAGTCCAGAGTCGCCTTCCAGAGGGAAGTGATTCAAAGAGTTTGTGGCCAGGGTGAGAGGGGTCAGAGATGATCTTGCCCGCTCACTTCCTGGCCCTTGCAGTAGATGCAGGAGTAGGCCAAACAGCCCTTCGACCCAGCACTCATTCAATGTGATCATGGCTGATCATCCACAATCAGTACCCCATTCCTGCCTTCTCCCCATTACCCCCGAGTCTGCTATCTTCAAGAGCCCTACTAGCTCTCTTGAAAGTATCAAGAGAACCGGCCACCACCACCCTCTGAGGGAGAGAATTCCACAGACACACAACTCTGTGAAAAAGTTTTTCCTCATCTTCGTTCTAAATTGCTTACCCCTTATTTTTAAACTATGGCCCCTGGTTAACCATATAACAATTACAGCACAGAAACAGGCCATCTCGGCCCTTCAAGTCCGTGCCGAACAACTTTTTTCCCTTAGTCCCACCTGCCTGCACTCATACCATAACCCTCCATACCCTTCTCATCCATATGCCTATCCAATTTATTTTTAAATGATACCAATGAACCTGCCGCCACCACTTCCACTGGAAGCTCATTCCACACCGCTACCACTCTCTGAGTAAAGAAGAGGTTCCGCAGTAAATAGCTGCGGTCTCAGCACCGAGCTTTGTGGTACCCCACTAGTCACTGCCTGCCATTCTGAAATGGACCAGTTAATCCCTACTCTTTGTTTCCTACCAAATTCCTACCCATGTCAGCACTCTACCCCTAATACCATGTGCCCTAATTTTGCCCACTAATCTCCTATGTGGGACCTTATCAAATGTTTTCTGAAAGTCCAGGTACGCTACATCCACTGGCTCTCTCTTGTCCATTTTCCTAGTTACATCCTCAAAAAATTCCAGAAGATTAGTCAAGCATGATTTCCCCTTCGTAAATCCGTGCTGACTCGGACTGATCCCCTTACTGCTATCCAAATGTACTGCTATTTCATCTTTTATGATTGACTCCAGCATCTTCCCCACCACCAACGTCAGGCTAACTGGTCTATAATTCCCCGTTTTCTCTTTAAAAGTGGGATAACATTATCTAACCTTCCAGAGCAGCCTACCATGCTTAAACTACCATGCAGAAACTTATCAAAGTCCTTTCTGAAGTTCATATTGAGCAAATCTATGAGGATGCCAATTTAAAAAAAGGAAGATTTTTTTTCCTCTCAGAGGAAAGCAATACTTTGAAATGTTCTGCCCCGGCAAACTAAATATTTGGTCATAAAATATATTCAACATCCACATTTGGGCAATTAAATACTGATATCTGGATATTGCTTTTTGGGATATCTAGCTCCATTCTACATTGCCGGATTCCATCTGAATTCATCACAGACTGATTCATCTCAGAATCTAAAATGTTGACCACTTCTCACTGTGAAATCAAACTTTGAAAATTGTAATCCTTGTGGAACGAGGTTTAACCGCATTTCTAATGATCCAGATGATCCCTCTACTTCTGAATAGCTTACCTTAGAGTCTTGGCGCCTCAGAATTATTGGAAATATTAAGAATAAACAACTTTTGGAAGTTCCTTTTTTATGTTAACAAGCTTAAAAAGAAAGGAAAAGGCGGAGTGAGTAGGTTGTGGGAGAGCTGGGAAGGGGAGGGGAAGGAGAGAGAAAGCAAGGACAATCTGAAATTGGAGAAGTCAATGTTCATGCCACTGGGGTGTAAACTACCCAAGCACATTATGAAGTGCTGCTCATCCAATTTGCAGTGGGACTCACTCTGGCCATGGAGGAGAATAACTTAATTGTCATTTGGCACATCATACATTGGCATATTTATCTGTCTATCAGTAATGAGGTATTGACGTACTCGAGAGTTAACCTCACAACACTGATGTTGAGTGTATGGGTTCCCTGTTCTCAGAAGCTTTTAGACCATCCATACAAATTACTTTGAATCAAAAATGTTGGAATATTTAGAGTTTATTTGTCCGCTGCTTTGTTAATGTGTAATTCAATGTAACATTTGGTCAAACTCAAAATATTGAAGTAAACATCATCATTGTAGTTCCCAATCACTTGCTGATATCTTTGATTTTAAGAGTATAAAAACTTGATGTAATTTGTGTTTGGAGATTCTACCACGTGGATCTCCGAACAAATGTCTGTTTCTCTTGATGAATAAGAACTTTTATATCAACCAGCTTCAGCCTCCGAGTAACTCAATGCAAGTGGTCACAGCCATATTCCCATATTGAAAATTAAAGTCAAATAGACAGAATGATGATTTGGTAAAATAAGTTTGTTTTGTTGCTATATTTTAACCAATTTACTGAACAATCACAAACTGCATCAACCAAAACTAGAGATGGAAAAACAAAGTAAAGAATACAACATTTCAGGTCAAATAAGTAATTATACCATCTCTGACTATTCCAAAAATGTTTTGTGGCTTTGAAGTGCAGTCAATGTGTATTGCAGGAAACATTGCATCGATTTCAACATAACAGGTTCCCATAAACATCAAAATCAATAACAACCAGAACGGCAAAGACTGAGGAATAAATTGGAAATACAAGGATGGAGTTAAAGGGGAAGAGAGTATAGGCAAAGTTAAGAAAAACACCAGAATTAATGGGACAGAAAACTCATAAAGGGATTGGAGGGTATGGCCAAGTGAAATAGCAATGGATGTGAAAGGTGAGGAGAGTAATGGATTAAAAGTATTATATATGAATGTGCTAAGTATAAGAAGTAAATTGGATGAGGAGGCTCAGTTAGAGATTGGTAGATATGACATTGTGGGGATTATATAGACATGGCAGCATGAGGATTGGGACTGGGAACTGAATATTCAGGGTTATACGTCCTATAGAAAGGTCAGGCAGGTGGGCCGAGGAGGTGGGGTAGTTCTGTTGGTGAGGGATGAAATTCAGTCCCTTGCGAGGGGTGACATAAGGACTGACGATGTAGAGTCGCTGTGGATAGAATTAAGGAATTGTAAAGATAAGAAGACACTAATGGGAGTTACCTATCGGTCCCCAAACATTTGCCTGGAGATAGAGTGCAAGTTGCAGCAGGAGTTAAAATTGGCATTTAACAAAGGTTATGGGAGATTTCAATATGCAGGTAGACTGGGATGATCAGGTTGGTTCTGGACCCCAAGAAAGGGAGTTTGTAGAATGCCTCCAAGATGGATTCTTAGAGCAGCTTGCACTGGAGACTAACAGAGAGAAGGCAATTCTGGATTTAGTGTTGTCCAATGAACCAGATTTAATAAGAGAACACAAGGTAAAGGAATCACTATGAGGAAGTGATCATAATATGATAGTTTTAATTTGCAATTTGAGAGGGAGAAGATTAAATCAGAAGTGCCTGCGTTGCAGTTGAACAAAGGGGACCATGAAGGCATGAAAGAGGAGCTGGCCAAGGTCGACTGGAAAAGGATCCTAGCAGGAATTTCTGGGCATAATCCAGAAAATGCAAGATCATTTCATTCCAAAGAGGAAGAAAGATTCTAAGGGGAATAAGAGGCAACAAGGGAAGTTATGGATGGAATAAAACTAAAAGAAAAGGTGTTTAACATAGCAAATAGTGAGAAGCCAGAGGATTGTGAAACTTTCAACATATGTGGGAAAGACATATGTGGGTCCCTTGAAGGCCGAAACGGTGAAATTATTATGGGGAACAAGGTAATGGCAAAAGGGTTGAACGGGTATTTTGGTTCTGTCTTCACTAAGGAAGACAAATAATCTCCCAGGTGTACCAGAGGACAGAGGATCTAGGGAGATAGAGGAACTGAAAGAAATTTGCATTAGGCGAGAAATAGTATGGGGTAGACTGATGGGACTGAAGGTTGATAAATCCCCAGGACCTGATGTTCTGCATCCCAGGATACTCAAGGAGCTGGCTCTAGAAATCGTGGACACATTGGTGATAATTTTTCAATGTTCTATATCCTGATTCTATTGGATCAGTTCCTGTGGATTGGAAGGTGTTATCCCACTTTAAGATAGGAACAAGAGAGAAAACTGTGAATTATAGACCAGTTAGCCTGACATTGGCGGTGGTGAAGATGCTGGAGTCAATTCTTAAAGAAGTAATAACGGCGCATTTGAATAGCAGTAAAAGGATTGGTCCAAGTCAGCATGGATTTATGAAGGGGAAATCCTGTTGACTAATCTTCTGGAATTTTCTTCATTGATATTGATTAATTTTCAAAGGTAAGTGATTTTAAAACTTGATTTTGAAACTTGAGCAAAACCAAAATAATGTTATTTGGTAATTGCAGAACAAATACACAAGCAAATATAAAGATAAATGGGGTTGAAATTGAACGAGTTCATGAAAATAAATTTCTTGGGGTTATAATGGATGATAGAATCAGCTGGAAATCACACATTAAACATGTACAATCTAAACTGTCAAAAAGCCTTTCTGTATTACACAAAGTCAAGCAGGTTCTGGATCACAAATCACTCCGCATTCTCTACTGTTCACTAATATTACCCTACTTAAATTACTGTGCAGAGGTCTGGGGCAATAAGTATAAAAGTTCGCTATATTCATTAACTATTCTGCAAAAAAGAGCAATACGCATTATTCACAATGTCAGGTATCTGGATCACACCAATTCATTATTCTTAGTCAAAATTATTAAAAGTAGCAGATTTGGTTGCATTTAAAACAGCACAGATAATGTTTAAGGCCAAAAATAAAAACTTAGCTGGAAATATACAAAAATTATTCAATGAGCGAGTGGGGGGGGTTATAATTTAAGAAGAATATTTAATTTTAAGTGTTAAAGAGTCCACACGACCAGAAAAACCTTTTGTATTTCGGTCTGTGGAGTGGGATTGTGGAACAGTTTGAATGTGGAGTTAAAGCAATGTCCAAACATGAACCAGTTCAAAATGACATACAAAAAACGTGTTTTCACAAGGTACAGGGATGAAGGGGATGGTTGACAAACAGGGGTTAATGTTTATTTATTTATTTTATTTATTATTTATTTATGTTTTTTAGTTACTTCATACATATTACTTGTATGTGTTTATCAGTTGTATGTATATATATATATATATATGTCCGTATGCATCTCTAAAAATTGTCTGGGGTATGTCTACGGTTAAATTGTATCTCAAATGAATAATTAGCTATTGTAGATTATATATTGTATATTATGTTACATATTACATTACTATTGATACATTATCATCATTATTATTATTATTATAAGCAATGTTATTAATAATAGTGATAATTATTATTAATTAATTAATTATTAAATATGGAAGAGCGGTTTAGGGAGAAGGGGTGAGATTAAATAAGTTATTCTTCTTCTCACTCCTTTTCGAGCTTGTAAAGAAAAAGTGTTGGACATTTAAATTTTGCTTTATGCTTTTCATTGCTTTGCAAATATTGCCTGGAATGTCCAATTGTTTGACTATTTCGATTTTGTTGTTGTTATTTATTCCTATTTATGTCTTTACTTGTTCAGAACAAATAAATAAAAAAATACATTTTTCTACCAGTTGACCTTTTCATGATGCCAACCAGTCAAAATGTTGTCAATTAAAGTCTTAAGCAGAGAAGATAACCCCTTCAGAACTTGTGATCATTCATCTTTGCTGCACTTGTAAGTAGTCATTTTCTTTCACCTTTCATTATGTTACATACGAGGTTTAATAGATTGTCAGATGCTCACACAGGCCTAGATACCGATTAATGAACCTTTTATCCAACAATTCTGCACTGGAAACATGGACCCAAATGAGGTTATCTGTTCAAAATTCAATTATTTCATATGTGCTTTGTCTAGTTCTCCTAATCCTGAAAGTACCAGCACAATCATAAAATGCTTACAATTATGATATATAACCACTCCTATCCAACAACGCCTTATAGATTTCCAAAATCACATTAATGAAATTCTGACAGACTGTTTCAACTTTATTTCAGCACATGACCAATGTCAATCAAAGTTACAAGTAAATCGATCTAATTCACACAATAGTGCAGAAGTAAACTATGTATGTACAATTTAATATTGAATCACTGAAATTACATCTTTCATATCCCTTTTAGATTAGCCCAAAATAATTTAATATTTTTTAGATGAGGCGGCTTACTAGTGCACAGTAAACACCAACAGGAAACTACAATCAACAGAATTGTTGTAGTTATTTTGAGTGATTGATAAATATTAGCCCAGAGAACTTTCTTGTTGAACATGGTGAACATGGAATTAAAACATTAAAAAATCTGTTGGAAAACGCTTCCGTTTAACATTTCGTATCAAAGGCAACATTCTTTTGTTTCGCTCAGTTATTCATTACTGCCAAAAATAACTCTTGGAGCATTCTCATAGGATGAATTACAAAGTGGTATAAGAGACCCGTTTCATCAGTTGAGACTTGTCTACAACTGTTAGATCTATTAGCTGACCCGAGGGCCCTTACTGCTTGCAATCACTTGTACCCATGCATTAGGCTCAAGCTTTCTTAAATGATGAAATAACATCAGTTAAAATAGGGTCAACATTAGAGAGAGGAACAAGGTTTGGTACAAAGAAAGGAAGCAATCAGCAAAATAATAGTATTTAATGTATTAAAGAAGGAACTGCAGAAGCTGGAGAATCGAGGGTACACAATGTATTACCTGTTGCATCTGCATAAGGGGTTGGACAGGCTAGATGCAGGAAGATTGTTCCCGATGTTGGGGAGGTCCAGGACAAGGGGTCACAGCTTAAGGATAAGGGGGAAATCCTTTAGGACCAAGATGAGAAGGACATTTTTCACAGAGAGTGGTGGGTCTCTGGAACTCTCTGCCACAGAGGGTAGTTGAGGCCAGTTTATTGGCTATATTTAAGAGGGAGTTAGATGTGGCCCTTGTGGCTAAGGGGATCAGAGGGTATGGAGTGAAGGCAGGTACAGGATACTGAGTTGGATGATCAACCATGATCATATTGAATGGCGGCGCAGGCTCGAAGGGCCGACTCCTGCACCTAATTTCTATGTTTCTATGTTTCTAAATAATGATGGATGATGACATTTGAAATGATTATTGCAAAGTTTCCCTCAATCAACATCCACAAAAGTTGGATGAATTTTTTGTTCTTTGTTGAAATTGTTTTGCATAAATTTGGCATAGTAGCAACTACTTCTTAAAAAGCATTGCTCTCTTCTGAGGATAACCTTACATGGAAGACAAAGGCACTATATAGAAACATAGAAATTAGGTGCAGGAGTAGGCCATTCAGCCCTTCGAGCCTGCACCGCCATTCAATATGATCATGGCTGATCATCCAACTCAGTATCCTGTACCTGCCTTCTCTCCATACCCTCTGATCCCCTTAGCCACAAGGGCCACATCTAACTCCCTCTTAAATATAGCCAATGAACTGGCCTCAACTACCCTCTGTGACAGAGAGTTCCAGAGACCCACCACTCTGTGTGAAAAATGTCTATGCAGTCTTTGTGTTAATGAAGGAACTGCAGATGCTGGAGAATCGAGGGTTACACAAAAAGCTGGAGAAACTCAGCGGGTGCAGCAGCATATAAGGAACGAAAGAGATAGGCGATGTTTCGGGTCGAGACCCTTCTTCTATGCAGTCTTTGTTCATAAGACAGTCCTGACATCACAGGAATCAGTCTGGTGAACCTTCTCTGCACTCCCTCTATGGCAATAATGTCCTTCCTCAGATTTGGAGACCAGAACTGTATGCAATACTCCAGGTGTGGTCTCACCAAGACCCTATACAACCGAAGTAGAACCTCCCTGCTCCTATACTCAAATCCTTTTGCTATGAAAGCTAACATACCATTTGCTTTCTTCACTGCCTGCTGCACCTGCATGCCTACTTTCAATGACTGGTGTACCATGACACCCAGGTCGCGCTGCATCTCCCCTTTTCCCTAATCAGCCACCATTTAGATAATAGTCTGCTTTCCTGTTTTTGCCACCAAAGTGGATAACCTCACATTTATCCACATTATACTGCATCTGCCAAACATTTGCCCACTCACCCAGCCTATCCAAGTCACCTTGCAGTCTCCTAGCATCCTCCTCACAGCTAACACTGCCCCCCAGCTTAGTGTCATCAGCAAACTTGGAGATATTGCCTTCAATTCCCTCATCCAGATCATTAATGTATATTGTAAATAGCTGGGGTCCCAGCACTGAGCCTTGCAGTACCCCACTAGTCACTGCCTGCCATTGTGAAAATGACCCGTTTACTCCTACTCTTTGCTTCATGTTTGCCAGCCAGCTCTCTATCCACATAGATATATATATTTGTAGTTGTCTCTTTCTATTGGATTACTTGTGGATGAATAACAAAAGTGATCAGTACAGTGTAGATTAGCAATAAAAAAAAGATCAAAAGGTTCTTGGAACATCTAAGCAATGGACCAGATGATTAATCATGGGAGTGATCAAGGTTTCCATTGACTTACGTCAGGCTGTTGTTTATTGACTACAGCTCGGCATTCAATACCATCATCCCCTCCAAGCAGGTTACGAAACTCACAGAACTGGGTCTCTACGCATCCATTTGCAATTGGATCCTCGATTTCCTGATCCACAGACCACAGTCTGTTCGAATTGACAGAAACACTTCATCCTCAGTGATAATCAGTACGGGAGCACCTCAAGGCTGCCTGCTCAGCCCCTTGCTGTACTCACTCTATATTCATGACTGTGTAGTGCAAACCTTGACATAGTGCAAACTCCATTTTCAAGTTTGCTGACGACACCACCATTGTGGGGCGAATTACAGATGGTGATGAGTCAGAGTATAGAAGTGAGATCGACCGACTAACCAAATGCTGCCAGCACAACAACCTAGCTCTCTATAGCAGCAAAATCAAAGAACTGATTGTGGACTTTGGGGGAGGAAGGTTGAGGACCCACAACCCTGTTTACATCAATGGGACAATGGTGGAGAGAGTCAAAACCCTCAAATTCCTGGGTGTGCATATTTCCATCAATCTTTCCTGGAGCCAGCACACAGATACAACCATAAAGAAAGCACATCAGTGCCTCTACTTCCTGAGAAGATTATGGAGATTCGGTATGTCAAAGAGGATTCTCTTGAACTTCTACAGGTACACAGTAGAGCGCATACCGACTGGTTGCATCGTGGTCTGCTCTGGCAACTTGAACGTCCAGGAGCGGAAAAGACTATAAACAGTTGTAAACACTACCCAGTCTATCACCGGCTCTGACCTCCCCACCATCGAAGGGATCTATCGCAGTCGCTGCCTCAAAAAGGCAGTCAACATCATCAAAGATCAACACCATCCTGGCTACACACTCGTCTTACCATTGACATCAGGAAGAAGGTACAGGAGCCTGACAACTGTAACGACCAGGTTCAGGAACAGCTTCTTCCCTACAGCCATCAAGTTATTAAACACTACAACCTCATAAGCTATGAACTACAATATACTATTATTATTATTATTATTATTATTATTATTGCACTGTTATTGTTTGTTTGTTTTTTCTCTGAGATTTGTTATATTATTTATTATGATTACATATTCTGTTGTGCTGCAGCAAGTAAGAATTTCATTGTTCTATCTGGGACATATGACAATAAAACACTCTTGACTCTTGGTTCCCAGGATCCCCCCCCAATGAAGATCAACCCAAACTGGAACACCAGGCGTTCAGACTCAACTCTGTTCAACAATTGCTGGTATTGATTCAGCTCCTCTTATAAATGCTTCCTTTTAAACCACCTCTTGTTTCTCTGCGTGCTATCATAAGCAACCCTAAATTGTACCATCATCCCTTTAGTCATTTATTCTCACACCAATACCATTTCACTGTTTATTCCTTCCCTCTGTTCTTTCTTGCAATCTAATTTTATCTTTAATACAACAGAGTAATACATAACTTGTACCCAACTAGGACTGTTCTGTAGGTTTAATTTGCAAAGTTGAGCAATTTTCATCTGAATAATTTGTACTTAAATGGCCACATTCCTTTAAAATTAATCTACAGCAGATGGTTGGATAAGATTTAACCATACTTCAAAGGCAGCCATGGGTGATTTAAGCTTTTGTTGCTTGATGATACAGGCCAATTAAACTGGAGAAGAAACAAAATAAAAATCCACTTTGCCTGTTATATTTCAACAATGACATGGTCTTGCATTTACAGTCTCGTGCTAAATCATTTTATATAAGATAAAGGGAGATTAGTATGTTATACATTACATAAATAAAATCAAGTTGTTGGGGTGTAGAATACACTTCAGGAATAGTAATGGGGACAGATTTGATTGTCACATTAAAAAGAAAGTTAGATACCTATTAAAAGGAAAGGATTTGTATACATTGACACTCTGGAGTTCACAGTGTGGAAATTACCTTGTACCTTCTCTATCAATAAAGTTTATTGTCAGTGATTGATCTTAACTTTATGCACAGAATTAATATAAAACTACTTTAAACTCACCAAAATGTTCTGAAGAAAATGCTCTGCTTTTAGAGGGAGAGTTAACTGCGGTTTGCTTCATTTGCTCTTCAATTACTGAGTGAATCGAGTCTGATTAGTGTGTCATTAACTATTTGCGGTCAGTGAAATGCCTTGCCCCAGCTTCAGTTCATTGGTTGGTACAGCATTGGCAATAAGTACTCATTAACAATTATCAGTGGAAGAGAGACCAGCACATCCTTCCTCAGATGTGATGCCCAAAATTGTTCACACTATTCCAAATACGGCCTGACCAAATGCAGTCATTGTGGGTGGATGGGAATGAAGAGTTGAAGTTACAATCAGATTCAGCCACAACATTTTGGCTGGATTATGGGATAGACTTGAGGGATAGACTTGAGGGGCTATATCCTAATTTATGTGTTTCCATGTACAGTAAGCCCTCGCTTTAACGGACCCCTTAATAATAGATTTAGGTTACAGCAGACGGACCTGCCGACACCAGGCTCCCTCCCCTCTCACCAACTACCGCTTCCACTATTGGCCTCGCTCTCCCCCCTTCCCCCTTCCTCCTTTCCCGTTGCTTTGTCCACTCCGCCACTCTCTCCTGCACCGCCTCCTCCTCCTCCTTCTTTCATAGTTCTGTCTACTTGTCCTCTTTTCCCCCCTCCACCCTTCACCGCTGCTTCCTCCTCCTTCTCCCCCGGCAGTGGCAACATACTCCACCTTGGAAGACGTTGGCGACTGCGGGGAGAAGGAGGTGGAGCGGGGCAACGTGAGAGGGGAGGGAGCTCCACGGTGACTGAGCACATCCTATCAGTGGTGCCGGCCTGAAGGAAGCACATCCTGCCAAGGGCTATAATGTGAGTTGCAACAACAACTGTATCAATCAGACCGTGCAGCAGCTAATGAAGAGGGGCCCTCTGCTGCAGACCAGCCGCATTGCCGCCTAGTTTTAAGGTGAAACAACACAAAGTACTTGAGTAACTCAGTAGACTGAATCAGTCTGAAGAAGGGTCCTGTCCAGGCACATGCCGTCAGGGTAGGCAAGGGAGGCAGTGCCTACCCAGACTAAATTATAAAAAAGGTAATTATTAAATATAAATAGTAAAGATTTCCAATTAATTTACAAAATTCAGTGTTTATTATTAAATTACTATTATTTTAATAATCGATCTTCGGTAGTCATAATTCTCCCGTGCCTTTCATCCACAGTGCGCATAATACGTGTAACTATGTTCGACTCATGTGCCGTGGACGCTGCTTCAAGCCTTCACTTACAACGGACAATAAATTCTGCCTTTGCACCGTGGACTGCGCGCAAGGTGCTGCGCCTTCCTACAGGAGAGGAGACCAACCTGCGCATGCACCGTTTTAAGAATTTTTTAAAAGTTGACTGACTGCCTAGTGCCTACCCTGAGTAATTACTCACGGCACATGCCTGGTCCTGTCGTCACCTGTCCATGTTCTCCAGAGATGCTGCTTGACCCGCTGAGTTTCTCCTGCACTTTGTGTCTCTTTCTGTATTAACCAGCATCTGCAGTACTTTATTTCAACTACATACAATGATAATATCTTACTTGGTTATAGCGGACAATGGGCAATAATGAACACTACTACCCCCCCCCCCCCCCCCACTCCCACTTCCTTTATAACAAGGGTTTACTGCGTCTCATGTTTCTGGAGTAAGACGTGAACTCATGGCAAGGTGACCCAATGTCCATGTCTATCCGTCTATCCGTCTAGACATGTTTATCCATGTCTATCCGTCTATCCTTCTGTTAATTTATCGTGTTGCACAGGGAGACAAATGCAACGTAATTTCGTTTGGAACTGCATATATCAATGTATTTCTAAATGACAATAAAGTTTGTTTGACTTGACTTTGACTTTGACAAAGGTGGAAGTACTATTGAACAGCTGTTGACACACGTTACCTCCATATCAAGTGTATAATGACACACATTCCATGTACGTTGTCTTGTAATGATAAATGCTTTATCATTACAAGATCGGAATAATGGTGCAGTTGGTAGAGCTTTTGCCTCACAGTGCCAGAGGCCCAGGTGCGAACCCGACTTTGCGTGCTGACTGTGTGGAGTTTGCATGTACTCCATGTGACCACATGGGTTTTCCTTCAGTGCTCCAGTTTCCTCCCACATTCCAAATACGTGTGGCTTGTAGGCACTGTGTATTGCCCCGAATGTGGATGAGAAAGAGGGATAACATGGAACTAGTGTGAACGGAGAATCACTGGTCATCGTGGATTCATGGACCCAAGGGCCTGATCCGTGCTATATCCCTACACTAATCTAAAGGAGAGATCATGGCTGATCAGGAGCAGCAGGGCACCTCTCTGACAATCTGATCTGGATTAATGATCCTCTCATGCAGTAGCAAATCCAAAAACCATCACAATGGATGGATTCTGACAAAGGCACAAGAAACACATTACTGGGCTTGGATAACTCTGTGAAGGGTGTCTGGTAGTTTTCCCAAATGGAAAGGCCAGAATTAAATTTAGAGAGTCAGAAATGAGTCGTGATTTATGTTGGGTAGATAAACTTCAGTCCTGCGTTAAGTATTGTGGTGAATATCTTCAAACTGAACTGACAGCTCGGGCTCACCACTGACCGATTATATTTTGACAGTGTATTAAAACTGCTCATTATAATGGCAGCAATAGTGACCGTTGACTCCGCAACTGAAAGTTTCACCCTGTGGAAATTTAATTGGCATCAGATGTCAAGACGCTTTGCTGCAGACACCTGGATGTCTGTCAGTGCGTTTTACTACCGTGTTCTCTGCCATCTCAAGCTGTAGCATTCATTTTAATGTTCCTCACAAAGCAGGGAAATGTTTGTTCCAGTATGGTTACTGATACTGACGCAAAAGTTGTCAAAACAATAGCTGTTATAGTGAGAAAAGAGGATAAGCTTTGAATAAACTGACGGCCTGCATCTGGTTTAATAATTTCTAGCTCTCTCGCCTCTGGGGAAACTTGGATAGGTAGTGATGAACAAAAATAATCTTACGGAGTGAGCCAAGAGGAGAATCAATAATTAAACCTTGTATCATACATTTAGATTATTTTGTTTCACAAAATTAGGTAGGCAGGTGCCATCTATCAGAATTATAAAAACAATATAAATAAAGAGTTCTCAAATTGTCATTTTCAGAGGAAATACATTATTTTTTTATTAATGCAATCTGTCAACCCTTTTAAAATCCATGATCTTAGGGCTTTTTCATATCTTGAGGAAAGGTTGGAAATGTAGTAAACTCTAATTAATGATTTACAGGAACAGCTTGAAAGATGACTGACTCGCCTGGTACAGGCTGGCAGATCCAGAAAACAGCAGAGGTCAAGGGCAAGGGGAAAGGCCAAGGTATTGAACGCAAGTCCCAATCGTATGTATGTCTCTCGTTCAGTTAATTTCACAAAAGGGTAGCAAATGCATAATCATTTTCAAATAGGTCACTCTTTAGACGTCAAATTGTGCACAGCTCAATAAAATCAACGGGGATGAAGAACGCTTCAGCAGTGAAACATTTGACAACTCAATATCCAATCAGCAACAATGATGATTTTACATTAATAAAAATTCTGACACGTTTATATGTTTCCCTTACTGCCTTCTGTATACCAGTGAAAGGTTGCATTCAGTTACCTATGCCATCTACATCTTTCATTCTTCCAAGGGTGATGAATTAGAGTTAAACATGCAATCTTCTATTCAACGCACTGGACAGAATCATGATAATGCCAAATTACAATTATTTTATAATAATGATGAGCGTTTGATGGCACTGGGTCTATACTCGCTGGTGTTTAGAAGGTTGAAGGGGCACCTCATTGAAACTTATTGAATAGTAAAAGGCTTGGATAAAGTGGATGTGGAGAGGATATTTCAAATAGTGGGAGAGTCTAAGACTAGAGGTCATAGCATCAGAATGAAAGGACATTCCTTTAAGAAGGATATGAGGAGGAATATCTTTAGTCAGAGGGTGGTGAAACTGTGGAATTCTTTGCCGCAGAAGGCTGTGGAGGCCAAGACAATGGATATTTTTAAGGCAGAAATCGATAGATTCTTGATTAGTACGTGTCAGGGGTTATGGAGGAAAGGCAAGAAAATGGGACTAGGAGGGAGAGATAGATCAGCCATGATTGAAGGGCGGAGCAGACTTGATGTGCTGAATGGCCTACTTATGCTCCTATCATGACTTTATGACCTTACGGCTCAAGAGAACCTCAGCACAGAGAATAATTTTTCTGAAGGTCTATCATTCACTCACTTGTTTCTCCCCACATCCCCTTAAGCATTGTGCACGGATTGTTTTACATTCCCAAGCATTTATAAGTTTCTGCCACATATCATCAGTCAGTGGATGTTGGATTTTTATTAGGCCTTTGATAAGATGCCACACGTGAGGCTGCTAAAGAAGAAGAGAGCCCATGGCATTAGAGGGAAGATACTAGCACGGATAGTAGGTTAGCTGAATTGCAGAAGACAAAGAGCGGAAATATTGAGGCTTTTTCTGGTCGGCTGCCATTGACTAGTTGTGTTCCGCAGGGGTCGGTGCTGGGGCCACTACTCTTCACGTTGTATATTAATGATTTGGATGAGGGGACTGAAGGCTTTGTGGCCAAATTTGCGGATGATACGAAGATAGGTGGAGGGGCAGGTAGTGGAAAGGAAGCATGGGCTCTGCAGAAGGACTTGTACACGTTGGGAGAGTGAGCAGAGAAATGGCAGATGGAATGCAGCATAGCAAAGTGTGCAGTCTTGCATTTTGGTAGTAGGAATGAAGGCGTAGACGTAGCAGGAATGAAGATGTAAAGTATGATGAGTGTTTGACTGCATTGGGTCTGCATTGACTTAACCCACAGATTTTAAAGGATAAAGTATCTCAGGTATATCTTACTAAACAGATTAATATGTTCTTTGAAACAAACGATAGTCCTGAAACTTCTCCTTCTTTACTATGGGAAACATTTAAAGCATTTATGCGGGGAACCGTGATTTCTTCCCAAGCATTTTATAATTAAAAAAATCGGGAGATGCAACAGGCATTGGAGAGGGAAATTAAACAACTAGACATAGAGAATGCGAGTACACCAACTATGATAAAACATAATAAAATTGAAGCTTTGAAAAACAAATTAAATAAAATATATTCAGATCAAGTTGTTAAATTTTATCAATATACTAAAGAATTACATTTTGAATTTGGAGATAAACCTCAAAAACTATTTGCGCGTCAATTACGGAAATTAGACGGGGAAAAAATAATACATAGGATTAAATCAGACAAAGGAGAATCATTAGTACAACCTAAGGATATTAACGAGAGATTTTTACAATATTATCAAAATCTTTATTCTGCTAAAACTATAGACAACCAGACAGAGATAGAAGCATTTTTACAAAAATGCAATCTTAAAGGGTTAGATTTGAAAGATAGAGAATTATTAGATGTGGAAAAAACAATAAAAGAAATCGAAGAGTCTATCAGATCATTAAAAAATGGTAAATCCCCGGGACCAGATGGCATTGGCTCGGAATTTTATAAAACATTTTATGATTTGATTGTTCCGCATTTAAAGACATGTACGAACATATCTATACACAACAAAAATTACCAGAAACGTTAAATGAATCTATTATAACACTTACACCAAAACTAGATAAGGATCTGGATGATCCAAGATCACATAGAGCTGTATCTCTTTTAAATACTGATCAGAAAATATTAACTAAAATCCTAGCACAAAGATTAAGTATAGTGATTAATAAATTAATACACCCAGATCAAACAGGATTTATACCAAAAAGGTATTCTTCATACAACCTGAGACGGTTATTCAATATTATATACTCAAAAAGAAATATTAGCAAAGACCTAGCAATTATTTTATTAGACGCTTAGAAAGCTTTTTACCAGGTGGAGTGGCCCTATTTATTTTCGGTTATGAAAATTTTTCAACTGGGCGAGAAGTTTAGTACATGGATAAAATTTCTATATACTAATCCAACACCTAGAATATCAACAAATCAAATGTTATCAAACTAAATTTAATTTATCCAGAGGTTGTAGACAAGGATGTTCATTATCCTCGTTATTATTTGCATTAGTAATAGAACCATTAGCAGAAAGTGTGAGGTCCAATCCTGAAATATATGGGTATAAAACCAAAGATACGGAAAATAAAATCTCATTATACGCAGATGATGTATTAGTTTACGTTACTAAACCTGAAGTTAGTATCCCAAATTTACTGAATTTAATAACTCAATATAGTTCGTTATCAGGATACAGAATTAATTGGAACAAAAGCGAAATTATGCCAATAATGGAAAGTAACCCACATATTTTACAACAATTCCCTTTTAAAATAGTTAAACAAAAACTTAAATATCGTGAAATTTATGTAACAAAGAGATATACTTCTTTATTTAAATCTAATTTTCCTCCTTTACTGAACAAATTAGATAAGAATATTTTGTATTGGAAAACATTACCCATTTCTATGATGGGTAGAATTAATGCGATAAAAATGATTTTTCTCCCGCAACTATTATACCTTTTTCAATTAATCCTGATATATCGCCCAAAAACTTTTTTTAAAAAGGTTGATTCTATAGTTACTAATTTTATATGGGATTATAAGAACCACAGAATAAACAAGAAACATTTATGTAAATCAAAAGTAAATGGAGGCTTAGCATTACCGAATTTTATGTTTTATTTCTGGGCAGTTAATATCAAGAATATGAACTTTTGGTTGGAAGAATTGGATAAACAACCAGACTGGTTAAAAATGGAAAAAGAAGATTGTTTACCTTTTGAAATTGGGTCAATTCTATTTGCTATTACCAAATTAAGCAAAAAATCCTATAAAGAAAACCCTATAATAGACAGTGGAATACGCACTTGGAAACAAATAAAGAAAACATTAAAATTGGATTATATACCACTATCTCTTCCTAATGTAAACAATGCAGCATTTAAACCCTCATGGATGGATAAGGGTTTTTTACAATGGAAAAATCATGGAATTACAAAGATGGGTGATCTCTATAGGAAAAATACATTTCTCTCATTTCAGGAATTACAACAAATTTATGAGCTTCAATCAAAGGATTACTTTAGATATTTACAAATCAGAGACTATGTTAAGTCAATTACAAATTAATATAGATTTAGAAAGATAGACATTTTTGATGAATGTTTGAATAAACACCCGAACACAGAAAAAATTATACCATATATTTATAGTATTTTATTAGATAGCGATGTTCCAAAGACGGATTTATATAGGCAATCATGGGAAAATGAATTAGGTCAAACAATTAGACCAGAAATTTGGGATGAAAGCTTACAACATATACATCACTGTTCGTTAAATTCTAGACATTCTTTAATACAATTTAAAGTATTACATAGATTGCATTATTCAAAAACAAAACTGAATAGAATGTTTCCTAGTGTTTACCCTATTTGTGATAAATGTCAACATTTAGAGGCTAACCTAATGCACTCATTCGTAAGTTGTATATAAATTAATAATTTTTGGATGGAAATTATTAAGATAATCTCAGAAGTCGTCAATACCAAACTGGCTCCTGACTCAAAATTAATAATAGTAGGAATAATGGAACCAAATCAATTCATTACTTCGAATCAAAGAACTTTTATTGATTATAGTTTAATAATTGGGAAAAAATTAATATTAAAATTTTGGAAAGGCTCTATAACCCTCACAATTAAAATGTGGACCACAGAAATGTCGGAGACCCTATATTTGGAAAGAATAAGATTTGTCTTAATGGACAAACAAGTACTATTTAAAATAATATGGTCCCCATTTATTGAATATTTGAAGGGGCAAACTGGTTCGGCACGAGAACCCGACTGAAACCAGAATCAAAGAATAGATCAAGTAGTACATTTCATAAAACGCGGATATATCTCCAACGATGCAAAATCTGTAGAACATTCCATTCTTTCCCAACTTTTTATATATTTTTTTTGTTTAATCTTTCTCTACTATTTTCTATCTTTATAAAAAAACGAGAAAAAAAAATAGAAGCACAATTATTATGCAATCATTAATATAAATAATGCTGATTATGTATATCTACAAAGAACAAAATGATTTTTATGATGTCAACAATGAACACGCATCTTTCTTATTATGTAATTGCTTCTAATTAATAAAAAAATGTAACAAAAAAGGAATACAGCATAGCAAAGTGTGCAGTCACGCATTTTGGATAGTAGGAATGAAGGCGTAGACGTAGCAGGAATGAAGATGTAAAGTATGATGAGTGTTTGACTGCATTGGGCCTGCACCACCCCATTTCATTTCGGAGTCACGTGAGTGACTTCGTGAAGAGCCCGCCGGCGCGCATGCTCGACATTCGTCGTATCGCGTTGCTGCGACGGCTGGCGGTAGAGCGTGCTCCTCGCCAGCCCTTCATATGGGAACCACTGAGGTAAGTACTCTACCTTAAGTTGGTGGTTCTTGTTGCGTTTTGTTTTCGCAGCAAGGACATGGATGGGAGTTCTAGAGGCTGGAGAACGTCTGGACGACGTCGCCGGTCAACAGTCCCGGAGCCAGTGATATCGGCGGTACCTGCAGCGCAGGCCGGGACAGGGGCGGAAATGTCGGTGAGCTCTGTGTTTACAGGTCCGGATCTGCCAGCACACCACAGCTCGGAGGAGTTCGACGAGGAGGAGTGTGGTGTGCCGCCAGAGCAGGAGGACTCTGCCATGGCAGTCAGGTCGTCAGCAGGCTTGCTGACGGCCTTGAGCAGAAGGGTGCGTGCGGCTGCACGACCCTTTTCACCCAGCCCTCCGAGGAGGGGAAGGGCAGGAGCCCGAAAGTCTAACCCTGATGGGGCTAAGGCTTCACCTGCCGCCGAGGAGCGGTCAGGTTCTAGGACGGGACCCGGGGCGGCTGTGAGGTCCAGTCGACGCCCCCCAACTCTCGACGCCGGGACGGGTCGGTTGAGTCGGGTCTCGTCACGGTCGCCGAGCCCCCCATGGATGGGTGGGCGAGACCATGCGTCGGCGAGGTCCACGACGTGGGCTGCCGGCAAGCCTGCGCGGCTATCAGGTATCCAGGCTGCGGCTGGTGCCGACATCACGCCGCAAGTGTCCTTAGTGGCAGCGGCGTCCGCTCCCGCTAAACGGAGGCGGTTGAACACGCCCGCGCAGGAATCGCGCAGTTTCGCTTCGGCGGCTGCTAGCGACGACTACCGGCACCGGGTGGGCCTCGATGAGGTGCGGGCCGATGATAGGGGCCCCGGCCATTTTTCAGAGCCGGAGGACTCCGACCACCTGAGTGTTCAGGGTGAAGGGCGTATTGACCGGATGGAGCGGCTGCTGGAGCTCCTGCTTCATGGTCAACTGCAGCAAGCGTCCAGCAGCAACAGGCACAGGGCTGTTTCACCAACTTCTACCATCAGCCTGGAGCAGCAGGAAGAGGAGGTATTGGTCGACCCCATCCCACCTCCGTCCGATTTACCAGCGGAGGGCCTTCTCGATGTGGCCACTAAGTTCGCGGCCCCACACTCATCTGGGCTTCCCCTGAACTCAAAATTGGCAGCCATAGTGGACTTCCTCAACAACCATCAGCTACAGGAGGAGGTTCTCATGCAGGCCATGAGCCGTCACAAGGCTCCAGCCAACTGCAACTCCCTCAACGTGCCTGTGGTCAATACGTCGATATGGGGCAACATCAGTGCGGCTATCCGTCAACAGGAGCTGAAAATTCAGCGGATCCTGAAGCTCCTCACGGCCGGTATTACCGCCTTTGTGCGGTCGGTTGATGGGGATGAGTTAAACTTGGACCAGGAGGATGCTCTCGCTCTGCTGTGTGCAACTCAGCATGAAATAAATGGGTTCTGCAAAAACAGCATCCGCCCGGCGCTCAACCCTAAGTTTGCAGGGTTGTGCAAACCACCGCCGCCGCCCTGTCAGCTCTTTGGCGAAGATTTCTCTAAGAGGGTCAAAGAGCTTGACGAACAAGCCAAAACGGTGGGACTCATGCGCCCTCACAGCGCCCCCACGCCGTCGGGCTCGAAAGCTCCGCTTGTTCGACCACGAGGATCTGCCAGCACCTCTACAAGGACCTACCCTCCAGCTCCACCTCGTTACCAACCACCCCAGCACCAGGGGGCTTTTTTAGGACAAGGTCGACAGAAACCCTGGTGGAAGATGAGGACGCCGCGCCCTCAAGCCAACCCAGCACCTCCACGTCCACCCACACGTGTCAAGGACCGCCGGTAACCGCGGAGGTGAGGCGGTCTGGTTCTCTTTTTTCTCTTTGTTTAACCTCACATGTTGGTGGGCGCCTTCGGTTCTTTTTGGGTGCATGGGGTGATATTACTGGTGATGAGTATGTGTTACGAAATGTTCAGGGTCACAGCATTGAGTTTCTTAATGGGGACATTCCTCCATCCCAGCACAGGCCTGGTCGTACATTTAAATTGTCTGCTGCAGAACAGGCAGCAGGCTATAAGGAAATTTTGAGGCTAGAGCAGAAGGGAGTGATAGAGAAAACGGTTCATGAGCCCGTGGAATTTGTTTCCAATATATTCACTCGACCTAAGAAGGATGGAGGCTGTCGGGTCATTATTGATCTGACTAGTTTAAATACTTTTGTAACATATACTCATTTCAAAATGGACACTTTTGAAACAGCCAAATCATTGATTTCACATGGTTGCTTTATGGCATGCATTGATTTACAAGATGCGTACTATACTGTATCCATTCAAAAATATTATAGGAGGTTTCTGAAATTTATCTGGATGGGTCAACTCTGGCAATATAGGGCTTTGCCCAATGGGCTTACCACAGCCCCTCGATTATTCACTAAATTGGTGAAGCCAATTATGGCTTATTTACGACAACGACATCATATAGTAATGGCCTATTTAGATGATATCTTAATTGTGGGCCACACCCTGGAATTGGCTCAACAGGGTGTTGCAGCTGCAGTCAATTTATTTCAGCAGCTGGGATTCATTGTCCATCCAGCCAAATCAAAGTTCTGCCCCTCCCAGGTAATTGATTATCTGGGGTTTACGGTGGACTCTAATCGCATGAGGGTCACCATACCACCTAATAAGGTTGAGGAGGTCACCCAGGTGTGTCAAGGTTTAATCACCACTGGTATACCATCGATTCGTCATACAGCTACAGTAATTGGCAAACTTGTAGCATTGTTTCCGGCAGCCCGATATGGGCCTTTGCATTATCAGAATTTGCAAAGGGCCAAGATCGCTGCGTTAAGACGGCACACTGGTCATTATGATCGACCAATGCAGCTGCCGCCTGAAGCGACGGATGAGTTACGATGGTGGGTGCGCCACATTAGTAACTTGTTTAAGCCTATCATTGAGGCTAATCCGGTGGTATACTTGCAAACTGATGCGAGCTCTTATGGCTGGGGAGCTACGGATCATTCCTCTAGTTGCGGGGGCAGATGGGATACCCTTGAGGCTACTATGTTGTTGTCACAAGGGATCAACTATTTGGAGCTACTTGCAGCATTCCACGGACTTTGTGCTTATTGTTCCAAGGTTTTTGGGGCACATGTCCGTCTCCAAATAGACAACACCACAGCGGTGGCATATTTAAACCATATGGGCGGTACCAGGTCAGTTTCATGTGATAAATTGGCTAACTCAATTTGGCTCTGGTGTGTTCAGAGACATTTGGATTTCAGCTACCTATTTGCCAGGTGAGCTTAATACTGTGGCGGACGCCAGGTCACGCAAGTTCAATGACAATATTGAATGGATGTTGCATCCTGAAATTTTTACCAAAATCACAGCCAAATTTGGGAAACCGGATATTGACCTTTTTGCGTCCTGGTTGAACCATCAGGTACCAACCTACGTTTCGTGGGAACCAGATCCTGGGGCTATGGGGCTATGGCGCTAGATGCATTCTCGCTGGACTGGGGGAATTGGTTTTTCTATGCATTCCCCCCGTTTTGCCTCATCAGTCGGGTATTACGAAAGATTCAAATGGATGCAGCCAAGGGCATCCTTATTATACCCGACTGGCCTACACAGCCGTGGTATCCGGTGGTCTTTGACATGCTCAGTGAGCCTTGGGTCCTTTTAAAGGGTTGCCCAGAATTAGTTACTCACCCTGTCTCAGGGGAGCCACATCCCTGCCATGGCTATTTAAATGTGTTGGCTTGCAGGTTTTGAACAGGCAGTTAGCCCAATACGGCCTCTCAACTCGGACCATGGATACCATTGCGGCGTCGTGCCGAGAGTCAACAAGGCGAAGATACCGCTCACATATCAAGAAGTGGGAAGCCTTCTGCAGCCGCTCTCGCATCACGTACGATGCCGTGACTATAACCGACGTCCTGGAATTCCTCGCGGGGTTGCACCATGATGAACACTTAAGTTACAGTGCCATCAACAGCGCCAGGAGCGCGCTGTCATTCTACCTCAAGATTGAGGTGGGATCCAACAGGCTAGTGTCCAGGCTCATGCGGGGTATATTCAATATGAATCCGCCTACACCACGCTACTATATCACCTGGGATGTCAGGGACGTTTTAACCCTGCTCAGGACGTGGTCCCCCATGGAAGGGCTCCAGCTGGACAAACTCACCATGAAGCTGGTGATGTTACTAGCGCTGACTTCAGCACAGAGGGTACAGACACTCCATAAACTACGTGTCGACAGAATGATGTCTACCCCTACAGAAGTAGTCTTCTTCGTTGATGAGCTACTAAAGCAGCATAGACCTGGGTGCACAGGGCTGCAGCTGAAGTTCCCGGCATACCCCGCAGATGCTAGGCTGTGTTTAGCCTCCCATATCCGTCATTACGTCAAGGTGACGGCATGTATCAGAGGAATGGAGAGATACCTGCTTGTCACTCATAAGAGACCTCATCATCGAGTGACAGTCCAGACGATATCCAGGTGGCTCCGGGTCGTCTTGGGTAAGTCAGGTATCGACACTAATGTGTTCAAGTCTCATTCCACCAGGGCTGCATCGACGTCGGCGGCGAGGGTCATGGAGGTGCCCATGGACCATATTCTCGCCACAGCAGGATGGGCTAATGAAGCTGTGTTTCAGCGATTTTATAACAAGCCTGTTGCTGCTCCTCTACAGTTCGCGGAAGCCGTGCTGAATGCAGGTCGAGAACGTGGAGGTGTCCCCGCATGAGGGGTTTTTGATTTGTTGTTAATAAATATGCTCTTGTTTTACAGTATGAACTATTTTGAGCAAGTTTGTTCCTCCCATCCATCCCTGCTAGTGGTGTGACAGCATGGACGTGGTCCAGGGCGTGTAATCACAGAAGCTTTGAAGTCTTCACGAAGTCACTCACGTGACTCCGAAATGAAATAGTAAGATTGAACGAGAACTTACCAGTTCGAAGGTTGATCGTTATTTCATGAGGAGTCGCGGTGAGGGATTTCGTGCCCTCCACGCCCAACCCTCAATCACCTTCACCTGGTAATTTGAGTCTCTTTCATCTTACTATGCCAAGTCATTTCTGTTACTGGTTTCTGTGATTCCACACTGCTACTTTGAAGAATGTCGAGCATGCGCGCCGGCGGGCTCTTCACGAAATCCCTCACCGCAACTCCTCATGAAATAACGATCAACCTTCGAACTGGTAAGTTCTCGTTCAATCTTACTATTCTCCTGTCATGTTGGGCAGGAGGTGCTCTCTGGACCAGGGACACAACAGGGAAAGGTCCCTAAGCTTGGAAGAAAAGAACAGGAGGAAGTTCCCAACCCTTAGGATATCGGAGAAGGAGGAGGCTTAGCCTATTAAAATATGGAAACAGGCGACGATACAGACACTTGTGACTGTTCCAGCAAGAAGAAGACTGTGACTGAAATTCAGTTAATTAAGCTAAGGCAAGCTGCCAGAACAATGCTGAAAGGAATGGAAATTAATTAATTCCACCGTGTGTTCTCCTACAGCTATTTTGCAGCAATGAAATATTCCTGTTTCAATGGAGTTTTATAAAAAATCAAACCTGCTTGTTCAGAAAAAAATAGCTGCTTGTTAATGTATGTGTGGGAGTGAAGGAAAGTGTAAATGCTCAAAACCTCTTCTGGAAGCAAAGTAAAGTGGTATAACGAGAATATTTTGAACATTTTAATTGGATTATCAGCAAGGTGATTAAAGCAACAAGGCACTGGGCTCAACTGATTTGGAATGATATTAAATATTAGAGCATCTTAGTGTAGGAAAACGGCTTTAATGCACTGACTGTGCCATGGACGGGCTTCATTTTCAATCGGGGTGAGTTACTGGTGGCACTGGGCTGGCAGAGGATACAGCCCAGTAAGGTTGGCTAGGACAGTTTCCTCCCAGGATAACAAATCAGAAACTTAAGCCAGGAGATGTGGCAGAGAGCCAGAGCAGTTTAAAAGTTCATGCGCAGGTAAGAAAGTGGACATAAAATGCTGGAGAAACCCATCGGGTGAGGCAGCATCTATGGAGAAAAGGAGTAGGCGACATTTCAGTTTTAGACCCTTCTTAAGACTGATGTCGGGGGGGGGGGGGGCAGAAAAAAGAAAGGAAGAGGTGGAGACTTGGGCTACGTGGGAGAGCTGGGAAGGGGGAGGGGAAGGAAGGAGAAAGCAAGGACAAGGTATATTTCTTCTTAGGTGCACTAGATATATATATTGATGGGACATTAGCAATAGGTGGAATGGTATGCTGTTCCAGTCTAATGAGGAAAGTCACAGGCAGTCATGTATCAGACGACTGTGTCCAACTGCAGCTCCTCTCAGATCCCACGGATTGGATTGAGCGACAGTTGGATGCTCTGAGGAACATACAGCAAGGGAAATAGACAATTGTTTCAGGGAAGTGGTCACACCAAAGGTTTAGTCAGATGAACCCTTGGTGACCGCCAGTTGAGGCAGGCAGGTAATATAGGAATCCCCTGTAGCTATTACCCTATCAAACAATACACCATTTTGGTCTGACCCAAAACGTCACGCATTCCTTCTCTCTAGAGATGCTGCCTGTCCCGCTGAGTTACTCCAGCATATTGTGTCTATCACCATTTTGTAAACCGTTTGGTGTGGGGGGTGAGCTCTCGGGGCAAATTGCTGTAGCACCTGGTCTGGCTCTGTTGAATATCAGGGCAGCTCTCAGTCCAGGTGAGCAATAGTGATAGGGAGCTCTATAATCAGGGGTATAGACAAGCGTTTCCGTGCAGGCAATCAAAACTCCAGCATGGTGCGTTGCTTCCTTGGCGCCAGGGGTAAGGATGTCTCTGAGCCAACACAGGACATTCTGACAGGGGCCAGTGAGCAGCCATATGTTGTTGTCCGATATTGGTACCAAGACATCGGTAGCAAGGGAGATGAGGTGCTGCAAAGAGAATTTAGGGAGTCAGGTAGTAGATTAAAATGTGTGTGTATATGTTGCAAAGACAAAAACAATGCCCCCCACAAGTCTATGTCGTTTAAAGCTTATTTGGAGGTTGTAGTGTTTCATAGCCTGATAATTACAGGGGAAAAAATATGCCTGAACCTGGACATTACTCCTGAACCTGGATGTTAGAGATGTGATACAGAGAGTGGTGAAAGAGGTGGAGGAGTTGCATTACTAATCAAGGAGAATGTCACAGCAGCACACACTGAGGACATACCCAGGGTTCATTCACCGAGGCAATATGGGTATAGCTCAAAAATAAGATAGGTGTAGTCATTCTGAAGGGATTAAACTATATGCCTCTCAATAGCCAGGAACCGATATGTAAACAGGTTATGTAAAAGCAACCTGGTTGTTGCAGTGGGTGACTTTAACTTCGGCAGCATTGACTGGAAGTTGTTTAGTGCAAGAGGCTTAGAAGGAAAATAATTTGTTGGCGTATCCATGAAACAGTATGCGGATAGTTAATCTGGATGAGTGACCATGCTGGACTTTGTTTGAGAAATAAGGCAGGCCAAGTGACTGGTGTTTCATTGGCAGAACATTTGAGAGCAAACATACAGGTAATTACTTTATAATATGAATATGTATAAGTCTTGTCTGCGCGGACAATAATTATATAGGGGGAGGGCAAATTAAAACCTGATCATGCAGGAGCTAGATAGAATAAATTGGGAGCAGCTGTTACTGGACATGTGGGAACTGTTTAAAGGCCAGCTGATCAAAGTACAGGACTAACATGTTGCAGTGAGGAGAAGGGACTAGGAAAGGGAACTCCGTTGATGTGAAAGGTAGAACTTTTGGTCAAAAAGTAAAAGAATGCATATTTAGGTTTAGGTATAGCAGGTTAGGAAGATGAAATCATACAGGAACTTGGAGGAATATAAATAAAGCAGGAAATAACGCAATCACAGAATTAGATGGGGTGGAAGGGGTAATGTCCTTGGAAATTCAGATTGAGTGAAATGTGGCATTTTGCCAGAAAGTCACATTGCAGCATTATAAAACTTAGGTTAGGCTGTCTTGGTCACCTCTCTACAGGAAGGATATGGAGGCTTTGGAAAGGGTGCAGAAGTTTACCAGAATGCTGTCTGAAGCAGAGTATATGAGCTTTAATAAAAGGTTGGACAAACCAGGATTTCTTTTCTCTGGAACATCAGACATTGAAAGGAAGGCCCGATAGAAGTTTATAACATTATGAGAGGCATTGATAGGGTATTTAGTCAAAAATCTTTTTTATGGTGGAATTGTCAAATACTAGAGGGCATAGTTTCAAGGTTAGAGGAGAAAGTTTAATGGAAATGTGTGAGAAAGTTTATTTTAACAAGAGTGGTGGGTGTCTGGAATGTGCCAGGTGGTGGTGGTGGTGGAAGCACGTATTAGTGGTGTTAAGGAGGCTTTTAGGCAGGCACATAAATATACAGGACATTGAAGGATATGGATCATGTATAGACAGAATGGATTGGTTTAGTTTGGCATCACATTCGGCACAGACGTTGCCAGACAAAGGGACTCTTTCTGTTCTTTACTGTTCCATGTTCTATTTCCAGAAATTAAAATGACATGCAAGTATGGTTGAATTTTCAAAACAAAGCATTGGAGTGAAAAGCAAAGAAGAAATACTGGTCTATGCAGACTTTACCCCATGTATACAGCACCTTTCATGACTTCATGACCTTAATCAGTGAAACATTTATTTTTATTCATTCATTCACACTGTAGGCGTTGCTGGCAAACCTATCTCCACAAAGTGTCAGACAAAGACTGAGAGCAACTGGAACTCATTTTGTTGGCAAAGTGCGCAAATGAAAAGAAGTTCAAAATGAATTTTGTGTTTCCAAGGAAGCCAAAGGATTTTTTCCCATTCTTCTCTGGGATGTAGGCATACATTGCCCAATGCCAATTGCTTTTGAACTGTTGTTAAATCCATGTCATGAACTTGCTTACTGCTATCATGACTGATAATGCTTTACTGATCTATTTCAAAGAACAAAAAAGAAATAGTCAATTACATCGCGATGGATCTGCAGCCACAGAAAGTTCAGACCAAATAAGGATTGCTGATTTCCTTCCTTGAAGGACATTAGCAAATTAGATGCATTTTTATCATATTAATTATGACTGTGAAACTACTTTCCCAACCATAATGACTAACTTTAATAGTTAAAATTACTAGGTGTCATTGTCATAATTATAATACAAGATGTTTAAGCAAGTTTTATTTAATTAATTGTATTTAAATTGTCCAGCTATTGTGCTGGGATTTAAATTCATGTCGTTGGATCAATAGGCCAAAACCCCAGGATTTGTCATAGACAATAGACAATAGGTGCAGGAGTAGGCCATTCTGCCCATCGATCCAGCATCGCCATTCACTGTGATCAAGGCTGATCATATCCAAACCCAATAACAAAACCAATTTTGCATCATATTTCCTGAAGTTTAGTCAGCACAACAGATAACATAATCTCTAAAGAAAACAAATGTTAAATTGTAGCATTGCAAAACTACTGAAAAAAATCTTAAATTGGGGTTCAGGGTGGATTATGTTATGGTCATTTAACTCATGGTCCTTTTAGGTTCGGAAAAGAGAAGGAGCTGTCAGAATTAAATAACTTTACGAATTGAGGCACAAACCTTTCCATTGGATTCGGTATAATATCTGTTTTGTGTATCTCCTGTCATACGTGGTAAATGCTTATTGAAACTACTAATATCAGAAAGGGAAACATGGCAGGCAAACTGCATATGGCAATCTTACCTAATCAACTTCAAGATATAAATCTGTGATTAGTAATTTTAATTGAATGATTAAATGTTGGCTGGGAATAGAATCTATATATTACTAAAATTCTTATCTTGTTTGCGTGCGTGTTTGTTTGCGTGCATGTGTGTGTGGGATTCATGGCCTGAATTACGCCAAAACAGTACATGATAGCACTACAATTTTTGGACCACCTTACTCAGCATTGCCCTGTGGTGTGTTGTATCATGTTTTGTTCAGATTTATGTTATATTTTACAAGTGATTCACATTATTAACTTTATAAAACCCCACTTTGATAACAACAGCTTCAATTACAGTGGCAGTTAGCAGCTATGATGTCACAATGGGATCTCATTTACATAAACATCACAATGGAATTTCATTTAGCAGCAAATCTGGGATCACTAATCTCATTAAAAAAAACAAGATTTCTTGGGAGGAGGTTTCATTTACAAAATACATCACCATTTTCATTGTGGCGGGTGGAATAGGCTTTCATATACAAAAAAAAAGAGACTTTCCTTGTGGGATGGGGGGAGCTCCCTGTTTCATTGTTGGGGGGTGGAATAGGGCAGAGGTTTTGTTTACAAAAAAAAAACATTTTCCTTGTGGGGGGAGGGATGGGGGGGGGGGGTCCCCATTTGATTGTGGAGGGTGGAGTAGGTGAGAGATTTCATTTACAAAATAACTGAATTTTCCTTGAGAGGGGGGTATGGGATGGGGGGCGGGAGGTGAGCGCTTATGCTGCCGCACACTCGCACCCCCCCTCCCCCGCCCTGCCATGTGGGTATTTTCATTGTGGAGGTCTGGAACAGTGGAGAGGTTTCATTTACAAAATAAATTCGACATTTTCATTGTGTGTGTGGAGGGGGGGAAGGTGGGATGGGGCTGAGGTGAGCACTGACACTGTCCCCAACGTGAGGTTTCATTTAAAAAAACATCACTATTTCCATTGTAGATGGGGTGGAATAGGGGAGAGATTTCATTTACAAAAAAAAATCACATTGTGGGAGGGCGGGATGGGGGGAGGTAAGTGCTGATGCTCCCTCCCCCTCACCTTTGTGTGGGATGATTGATTGGCTCCGGGGTGTGCCGGCGACCCCCCCCCCCCCCCCCCGTGGTGCCGTTTGATTGCATCCGGGGAGCGCCGACTGAGGGTAGGGAAAAGGGGAGGGAGGTGAGGAAGGGAGTGAAGGAGGGGAGAGAAGAGGGAAGGTGGAGGAGACGATGACAGGGAATGGACGATGATAGTGGTAGGAAGAGGGATGATGAGGCACAGTTGGGGAGGATTGCTGTGACTTGAGTCACAATGGGGATCTCTGGCATCACAACAGGAACCCGTCAGCCATACATACTAGGTATGTTACAAAACGTACCTTTAGCGGTGCTGCAGTTCTGCCGCTGGCCGTGTGCGCGACTTTGGCGCCTTTAAGGGGGGGGGGGGCGGGGTTAAAATGCGGTTTTCCCCTTGCCATCCGGAGCTTTCTGTTGTCGGAGTGCGAGCTATTTTTGGAGATTCGTTCCGACTGTTGGTAAGTCCGTTTTTATTAATAAATAGCCCGACTATTTCAGCGCTGGAGTAAAATAAAAATTAGCTCCTAATGAACGACAACAGGGACGGATTTTACGTAGGGGACAGGTAAGTGAAAGCTGTTTATTTTTACATATAAACTTGCGTTTTAGGGGACTTTAATCAATATATCATGTTGCGAAACGGTGATTTAGCCCCCATATGAACTTTCAGAAAATTTCCTGACAATATGGGGTTTAAATTCACCGCAACCGCAACGTTCTAATCCATCGCGTTCCAGAAAATCCCACTCGCAAGCTGTTTAAAATGCCCATTAATCCACAGGCATTAAACACTGAATTCCTTCAATTTGGCCTTAAATTAATGACAATTAGATTTAAAAACCATGTTATATTGTGATTTATTGTGTGACTGTTAATTGGACACTTAGGCTTTAAATTTTTTTTTAAATTTCTTCTTAAGAAATTGATAAATGTTTGGATCTAGTAATTGAATTTTGTAATTGGCTACAATTGGGTAACTAACTAATTATATGCTTTAATTTCAGGTCATCCAAGTAAGATTGTTTCATATTTGTTTCAGAATACTTCAATCTATAATAACTGAAAATTTCTTTCAGTTCTCTTAAATTTTAAGGAAGTTATGGGCTTTTGACTGTCCTCGATCACAACTTTTGTGTTAAGTCAATAGAAAAGCAATAGGAAGCAAGTTGCTAATTTCCGAGTATGAAAATGGCCCTAACTTTTTTAATACTGAAGATATGAAAGTGAATTAGGTGTCAAATTAGACTTATTTTTATGCTTTATCTGATGGGATAAATTACAGACTTGATTTTTAAAATCTCAAAATTTTGTAACATTGCTATACATACATACTTGGGGCTATGGGTGAACAGTGGAATATTGCGTTTGGGGACCCATGTGACAGGCACCCATGGGTCCCATTTGGTCTAGTATATTACTGAAACTCTCATCTTGTTTGTGTGCGTGTACATGATTAGTGTGATCCCAAAACTATGCCAAAACAGTACACGATAGGCCCACCTTACTCACCATTGTCACGCGGTGTACCGTGGCAAGTTTTGTTCAGATTGATGGTATATTTTCCAAGTTATTCACATTTTAAACTTTACAAAACTCACTTTTCAAAGCACTTTTCCACTTGCACTGCCCGTTACAATGTTAACAAATGACAGGACTCCCCAGTGCAATGAGACATTTGTTACATTGTTGTAAGGAGAGGGAGGGAGTGGGAGAGGGGAGGAGGAGAGGGTGAGGATTGTTGTTTAATGTTATTTAAATATTGTGTTTAGTGGGGGAGTGTGGTAGGATGGAAATGAAGATTGGGGAAGCAGGGAGGGGGGTAAGGAAGGGAGAGGGGTTATGGCATGAGGGAGGAAATGACTGAGAGTTGTGGAAAGGAGAGGGAGGGAAAGGTGAGGGAGGGAATGGGGGAAGTGAGTAGGAGAGGGGAAAGAAGAAGGAGGGTGAAGAGGAGGGGGAGGGAGTGCTCAGAGGATAGGGGTAGGAAGAGGGATGGCGAGGCGCAGTTGGGTAGGGTTGGGGACTATGGGTGAGTGGTGGAATATTGCGTTGGGGAATGGGACCCAACGGTTCCACACTTGAGAGTACACAATGGTGTCTATTTCTGAATGAGTGTGCTGCAAATTGTTAATGCACACTCGAACTCCCTGAATCTGGTCCACACTATAATCTGTCAAATTTATTCTTCTTCTTTTGTGTGGCGTGCACAGCCTAAAGTTGTTGGACAACTTGTTCTATTTGATCTTCCGTATCTGCACGTCGAGTTGATTGCATTAGTCGAAACAGGGCCAACCACGTGAAGGTTGCAATCTTCTACCCCAATTTATTCTTAAAAAGCTGAATCCTTTCTGCGATAATAGCCATCCATATTCGGGACAAACTGAATTGGATAAACCAGATTTTAATAGTCACAAGACTAGAAATGAAGGGATTTCAATTAATTTACAGTTCCAGGGAAGGCTCAGCACATGAATAATGTAAAGAGGCCAAACATTGCTTCTCTGGTTGCCTAGTCCCATATCTGAGGATATGGGATGATAAATGAATGATAGAGGGAATTTGAATCACCATAGCTAGGGAGTAAGGCATGGCTTCCCTGCTATTCCTCTTGCATTTTCTTGTTATCTGATGATTGGCACCACAATGGCTCTTAGAGGAAGCAGGTGCTGTGGTTTGTGCTGGGATACCTGATAACTAAGAGACCATGGCAGCTAAAAAAGCTCCAAAAACAATAACAGCCAATATCACACTACTACAATATCACGTCTACTAGAGCCGCCAACAACCTGCATCTCAAGGTACTTGATCTGAATGAAGAAAGTCAGGGAATATTAGTATACCTTGGTCATAAAGAGCAAAGGAGGAAGGACAGGACAGGTGGAGAAGGTTGGGCAGGAAATTTCAGAGCTGAAGGCACCTCAGATGCGAACGGTAAAATCATTAAAATAGGGAATACGCAGGAATCCTAATGGAGGAATGTAAAGATCTTGGAGAGCTGTAGGACTGGAGGCTACAGAGGTAAGGAGGGACAGAAACATGAACGGATTTGAATTGAATTGAATTGAATTGAATTTCCTTTATTGTCATTCAAACAAGTTTGAATGAAATTTCGTACCATGCAGTCATGACAGAAAAAAGCGACAAAACACACAATTAACACTATTTAACACAGTGAATCTCCAGGCACCTGCTCACTGTGATGGAAGGCAAAAAGTCTTATCTCTTCCTTGCTTCTTCGAGGCTCTCGATGTCGAAGCCCCCGCCGGGCGATGGTAGATCCTGCGGCCGATTTTGAGCACCGTTGGCATCTGAGGCGAACGGGCCGATTCAAACTCCGCGATTCGGGCGGGCGAAGTTGCTGTTGTGGGAGCTCCCGAAAATCGGTCACCAACCAGCGACCTGCAAGCTCCCGATGTTACCGTCCACAGGGGTCCCGGCCAAATCCTCCGAAGCTCCGAAGTCGGGTCGCAAAGCCACAGCACCACCACAGCCTCCGAAGGCAGCCAGCTCCACGATGGTGAGTCCACAGGCTCTGCCACTGGAGCCCTCAAGGTCAATTCCAGTTGGAGGCTATGAGCTCCACAATGTTAGGCCTCAGTGCAGACAGGGATACAAGGAAAAGGTTGCATTCCCGACCAATTATGAGATTGTTTTATATTGAGAAGCTGACAAACCCGGAGGCATGTGGTGTGGACTGAAGTCATGTGTCGACCAGACCTTCGGCAGAAGAGCATCAACTATTTGCCTGTTAGACAAATGCAAACTTCTATCCTGGTCACTTCCTTTCACCTGTCACTTTCTTCTTGATGTGGTTCACCCAAATCACAGCACCTATGGTATTCAGAAGGGAAAAGATATAGTAACTCATTACAACTATTAAGTGGTACAGTAGAATTTCATATGACTATATCAGGGTAATTATTACTTATATGCAGTGCATTTTAGAATCAGTTGTCATAGATTTTTATTGCATAGATCAAGATTATTTGTCTGTGCTGGAGGCCTGTGACTTTTCTCCAGATCGGTGCAGGACATAAAGAAACAATAATTTCTGAAGCTTTCAAGCAATTGATGGGCAGCTTTCTTAACTTGATCTTTAAAAATCTAATGTGTATTGGCCGCATATACAAAATCATGACACAAAAATACAGATATTAAGCTAATTTAAAACATTTACCAAATTCAGGAATTACAGTTGCCTACACTATGTTCCAATCTGAAAAACATAAAATAGAATTACACTGGTTGAATGAACAAAACAATCGGTACAATGTATTTATTAACATTGCGTTAATGATTAAAAAGTGCAGCAGCAATACACGATTAGTGATAGTATTATCCATTATCTCTTTTATCTATTTCTATCTTCAATTACTAAACATTAGATATTAATCATTTTTGAGAAACAATTTAATCAGCTGAGATCCTAATTTCATAAATATAATAACTTATTGATGGAAATAAGATGAAAGATTTGGAGACAGAGCTCCGTGCCCTGGTTCCCCATACTTTGATCAAACGCAATAGCTGTGACATGATTTCAAAATTCACATAAAACTCAAATCAGAACATAGAAACATAGAAACATAGAAATTAGGTGCAGGAGTAGGCCATTCAGCCCTTCGAGCCTACACCGCCATTCAATATGATCATGGCTGATCATCCAACTCAGTATCCCGTACCTGCCTTCTCTCCATACCCTCTGATCCCCTTAGCCACAAGGGCCACATCTAACTCCCTCTTAAATATAGCCAATAAACTGGCCTCGACTACCCTCTGTGGCAGAGAGTTCCAGAGACCCACCACTCTCTGTGTGAAAAAATTCCTTCTCATCTCGGACCTAAAGGATTTCCCCCTTATCCTTAACCGGGACCCCTTGTCCTGGACCTCCCCAAGATCGGGAACAATCTTCCTGCATCTAGCCTGTCCAACCCCTTAAGAATGTTGTAAGTTTCTATAAGATCCCCTCTCAATCTCCTAAATTCTAGAGAGTATAAACCAAGTCTATGCAGTCTTTGTTCATAAGACAGTCCTGACATCCCAGGAATCAGTCTGGTGAACCTTCTCTGCACTCCCTCTATGGCAATAATGTCCTTCCTCAGATTTGGAGACCAGAACTGTATGCAATACTCCAGGTGTGGCCTCACCAAGACCCTATACAACTGAAGTAGAACCTCCCTGCTCCTATACTCAAATCCTTTTGCTATGAAAGCTAACATACCATTGGCTTTCTTCACTGCCTGCTGTACCTGCATGCTTACTTTCAATGACTGGTGTACCATGACACCCAGGTCGCGCTGCATCTCCCCTTTTCCTAATCGGCCTCCATTTAGATAATAGTCTGTTTTCCTATTTTTGCCACCAAAGTGGATAACCTCACATTTATCCACATTATACTGCATCTGCCAAACATTTGCCCACTCACCCAGCCTATCCAAGTCACCTTGCAGTCTCCTAGCATCCTCCTCACAGCTAACACTGCCCCCCAGCTTAGTGTCATCCGCAAACTTGGAGATATTGCCTTCAATTCCCTCATCCAGATCATTTATGTATATTGTAAATAGCTGGGGTCCCAGCGCTGAGCCTTGCGGTACCCCACTAGTCACTGCCTGCCATTGTGAAAACGACCCGTTTACTCCTACTCTTTGCTTCCTGTTTGCCAGCCAGTTCTCTATCCACATCAATACTGAACCCCCAATGCCGTATGCTTTAAGTTTATATACTAATCTCTTATGTGGGACCTTGTCGAAAGCCTTCTGGAAGTCCAGATACACCACATCCACTGGTTCTCCCCTATCCATGCTACTAGTTACATCCTCGAAAAATTCCACAAGATTCGTCAGACATGATTTACCTTTCGTAAATCCATGCTGACTTTGTCCAATGATTTCACCCCTTTCCAAATATGCTGCTATCCCATCTTTAATAACTGACTCCAGCAGTTTCCCCACTACCGATGTTAGACTAACTGATCTGTAATTCCCTGTTTTCTCTCTCCCCCCCTTCTTAAAAAGAGGGGTTACGTTTGCTACCTGCCAATCCTCAGGAACTACTCCAGAATCTAAAGAGTTTTGAAAGATTATCACTAATGCATCCACTATTTCCGGAGCTATTTCCTTAAGTACTCTGGGATGCAGCCTATCTGGCCCTGGGGATTTATCGGCCTTTAATCCATTCAATTTACCCAACACCACTTCCCGACTAACCTGGATTTCACTCAAGTACTCCTTTGACCCGTGGTCCCCTGCTATTTCCGGCAGATTATTTATGTCTTCCTTAGTGAAGACGGAACCAAAGTAGTTATTCAATTGGTCCGCCATATCCTTGTTCCCCATGATCAACTCACCTGTTTCTGACTGCAAGGGACCTACATTTGTTTTAACTAATCTCTTTCTCTTCATATATCTATAAACACTTTTGCAGTCAGTTTTTATGTTCCCTGCCAGTTTTCTTTCATAATCTATTTTTCCTTTCCTAATCAAGCCCTTTGTCCTTTTCTGCTGGTCTCTGAATTTCTCCCAGTCCTCTGGTGTGCTGCTTTTTCTGGCTACTTTGTATGCATCATCCTTTGCTTTGATACTATCCCTGATTTCCCTTGTTATCCACAAATGCACTACCTTCCCTGATCTATTCTTTTGCCAAATTGGGATGAACAATTTTTGTAGTTCATCCATGCAGTCTTTAAATGTCTTCCATTGCGTATCCACCGTCAACCCTTTTAGAATTGATTGCCAGTCAATCTTGGCCAATTCACATCTCATACCCTCAAAGTTACCTTTCCTTAAGTTCATTGTTTCTGAATTAACAATGTCACTCTCCATCCTAATGAAGAACTCGACCATATTATGGTCACTCTTGCCCAAGGGGGCACACACAATAAGACTGCTAACTAACCCTTTCTCATTACTCAATACCCAGTCTAAAATAGCCTGCTCTCTCGTTGGTTCCTCTACATGTTGATTTAGATAACTATCCCGCATACTTTCCAAAAGATCCTCTTCCTCAGCGCCCCTGCCAATTTGATTCACCCAATCTATATGTAGATTGAAGTCACCCATTATAACTGTTTTGCCTTTCACAGAGCAACCTCTGTGGACAGGGAAGCAAAGATGATGCTATCGGCTCCCTCTTTCCGCTCAACATGGGTACTTGCGAAGGCGTTATTATCGGTTACTTCTCAGGTGATGTGTTGTATTTTGTGCTTCAGTGGATCAATCTGTGCTACACTGCTTGGTTCCAGGCAGGCTAGAATGTCAGTAGTTCTGCCAAAGCAAGAGCTAGGCACACCTATAGAGGTAATGTAAGTGAGATCTCACAAGCATCTACTTGTCCCATAAACAGATTGGCTTTCCTTACCTAAAGCTAATATCATCTGAGGGACATCCAGTTATAACCAGATTTAACTTTGCATAATTATAGTGTGGCATTTTAATATCAAAATTACTATAAGCAGGAAACATTGTTGTTCTGAGCTCCTTGAATCGGGAATGTCAAGAGCCTATTTTGCTGCCGTTCAGTACCCAGAGACCAGCAAAGGGAGCCTGATTAGCATCATGGCATCAAATATTGCAGTGGAGAAGTCCCACCAGTGAAACTCCTGTGAAAGCCTTTAAAAAACGGCAATGTTGTCGGAGATTTTTAATTTCTTTTAACATAGAAATGTAATTGAAAACTAAAAACTATTACAAAATAGAAGAAAATCAACTAAAAACATAAATAGGTAACTAAAATTGCTGAATAATTTCCACAATTAATTTTCAAAAATAACTTATCTTCACTTTGTCTTTCTTTCCCCCATCAGCCATGATCAGCTATGATCACATTGAATGGCGGTGCTGACTCAAAAGGCCGAATGGCCTACTCTTGCATCTATTGTCTATTGTCTTACAAATCCCATTGAAATAAATTGGGCGTGCCAGGTCTATCGCAGATATGGTCTGAGAGTGGACAAAACTTGGTAAATTTTGGAAATCCTCACAATGATCTCTGCTATTGCACTTTCTGTGCAGTTTGATGGCAGTTCACAGCTGGGCAATGGCAAGTTTGAGACTTCTGCATTGGGTCATTGGAGATTGAAAGGTTGTTGTAAAACACGGCAAATGTTGGCAATTTGTTGCAGAGTTACAAGTATTCCCCTCCAAAATCTAGGCCAATGATTTACAAGGACAAACTTATCTTTGAATAGAGTTACCATAGATTCAGTCCATCCTAAAGAGTGGTCAAACATTAAGTAGTTTGAGGGATTAATGGCCCTCCCATTAATATCTCGGGCAAGTAATGATACCAGTTCAGAATAGACAGAGCCTATGCTTAATGTTTTGTTCTGTGCAGCAGAACCCAAATTCGTAACCTTTCAACAGTAAGTGAAACCTTTTTCCAAACAGCTACACTCATATGTTGCACATGGTGCTGGCATTGGATAAGATTAAAAAGCTTACAAGCATGTAAAGGTGTCTTACGTATTTCATCTGCTGACCTCCAACACAATACAACAGCGTATTATTTTTTGACTCCTCCCATTTCCTCCAAACACAAGGCGTAGTTATGGGCACACGCATGGGCCCTAGCTACGCCTGCCTCTTTGTCGGGTACGTCGAACAATCTTTGTTCTCGGCGTACCAGGGCCCCACCCCCCACCTTTACCTCCGTTACATTGACGACTGCTTTGGTGTCACCTCCTGCACCCACGCAGAACTGACTGACTTCATCCATTTCACCACCAACTTTCATCCGGCACTCAAATATACTTGGACCATTTCCGACATTTCCCTACCATTCCTTGACCTCACCATCTCTATTGCAGGTGATACACTCCTGATTGACATCCACTACAAACCAACTGACTCCCACAGCTACCTGGACTACTCTTCCTCCCACCCTGCTTCCTGTAAGGACTCCATCCCCTATTCCCAATTCCTCCGTCTATGCCGCATCTGCTCCCAGGATGACGTGTTCCACACCAGGGCATCGCAAATGTCCTCGTTCTTCAGAGAACGGGGTTTCCCCTCCCCCACTATAGATGAGGCCCGCACCAGGGTCTCCTCCATACCCCGCAACACTGCCCTCTCTCCCCATTCCCCCACTCACAACAAGGGCCGAATCCCCCTGGTCCTCACCTTTCACCCCACCAGCCAGCGCATACGACAGATAGTCCTCCGCCAGTTTCGTCGCCTCCAACGTGACCCCTCCACTCGCCACATCTTCCCATCTCCCCCCCTGTCTGCCTTCCGCAAAGACCGCTCCCTCCGCAACTCCCTCGTCAATTCTTCCCTTCCCTCCCGCTCCACTCCTTCCCCGGGCACTTTCCCTTGCAACCGCAAGAGATGCTACACTTGTCCCTTCACCTCCCCCATCCACTCCTTTTAGGGACCCAAGCAGTCATTCCAAGTCCGACAGAGGTTCACCTGCACCTCCTCCAACCTCATCTACTGCATCCGTTGCTCCAGATGCCAGCTGATCTACATCGGTGAGACCAAGCGGAGGCTGGGCGATCGTTTCGTCGAACACCTCCGCTCGGTCCGCAATAACCAACCCGACCTCCCGGTGGCTCAGCACTTCAACTCCCCCTCCCACTCCGTATCCGACCTCTCGGTCCTGGGCCTCCTCCACGGCCAGAGTGATCAACACCGCAAGTTGGAGGAACAGCACCTCATATTCCGCTTGGGGAGTCTGCATCCTCTGGCTTAAACATTGAATTTTCTCAATTCTGTTAACCAAGACTGCCTCCCCCCCACCTCTCCCTCTGCCCTCTGGCCCTGACATTCCTTCTCCATCCCCCCCCCCCCCCCCCAGTCGCACTAGCTTCTCATTTTCACACCACAAACAGCTTACAATGGCCTGCTTCCTTTATCACCAACACTTTTTTGCATATCTTTCACTCATTGTTCCTTATCTCTCCACATCACTGTTTAAATCTCTCGTTTCCCTGATCCCTGACCAGTCTGAAGAAGGGTCTCGACCCGAAACGTCGCCTATCTCCTTCGCTCCTTAGATGCTGCTGCACCCGCTGAGTTTCTCCAGCTTTTTGTGTAACAACAGAGTATTGGACAGTGCTGTATTTTAAACTGTGACAATCTGTCCCAATCCTTTTTATAACTAATCCTCATTCTTAATCATAGGTGAGTCCACTGGATTTCAGAATTCAATGATGTACACACTAAATTGGAAAACCTATTTTCCGAGACACCACTAAAACTTACAGATCCATTGCTAGAAGAATATTATATATTCCCATTCCCAGGTGATGGCATGTGCACAGATGGATTTCGGCACATTGAGACCACTTCCCTGTGGGGACGAAAGTTAACATTTAAAGGGTGAAAATTTGTACGATGATCAGAAACTGATGGCTTTTCTCCTGAACTTTAGTAAGCTAGATGAACTTTTCTGTTCTCTTCCAAAGACACTATTAAATCTAACTATTACAAAAATTAGTCTTTAAAAAAATGTGACATATACTGATTGCCCATCCCTAATTATCCTTGTATTAAATGGCTTGCTGGATCTTTGCAGAGGGTTGTGTATCTGGAGACAGATGTAGACAGAATGGGGAATGGCAGCAGACTTGTTTCGTTGAAGGGGATGAGTGAACAGGATCAGTTTTCATGGTCATTGTTATGGATATCCTTGACTGGCAATGAGATTTCAAACTCGGATCTACAGAACAATTAGTCTAGACTTGTAGATTAGCAGCGCAGAAAGTAACTACAATGTTACCATATCCTATAAAACCCTTAGGTGTTGTTTTACATCAACTTATTATTCAACATAAAATACATAACTGACAATGCATCACATCAGTCCCACGCGATATAACTTGACAACATGGAAACATTCTTCCTACAGACAGCGGAGATGACAAGCATTTATTAACTCTATTGCTCTGGACAACCCTTCACTCTGTAAACAATGCCTCCTAAAGCTTACAGCTGGAGGGAGCTGTCAATGTTGGGGGAAATGTTACGAGAGAGATTTATGGAAGAAGGCGAGATGAACTCCAAACAAATTTGACCAAAGCTTATTGTTCTACAGTGTATTGCATCAAAATGGATATGACCTTTAAACAAAGATGAAGCTCTGATGATTTGTGTACTACTTGACTAGCTTGCAATTAGGGACATTGCAGCCTAAATACAGGTAATTCTGCTGTAATGCATGTTTCCATTACATTAAACGATTGAAGAATTACAAATCATATTATAGTAAGCGGGCAAAATTGGTTAAAACACGATATCGAGTGGGAATTTGTCCCGACGAGTTATAAGATGCATTATCTTTAAGAACACAGGCTGCCAGTTTCACTACAGGAGGCCATTTAATATAGTTACTTTGGAAATTGACAAGCTATCGCCTCTATTGATACGTATCAAAAAATGTGATTGCATGTCAATTTCGAAAGTAACTCTCTCTTAATATAATTGTCTATTAAACAATGCAACATACAGCCTTTATTATTTTTGGTTGCATTAACAAGATAAATTTGCTACTAATAGGGCCATCATTTTTTGTAAACCCTGCAGGAAAAATAACTATGTTATTGTGAGTTTGAAACTCTCTAGCCACTGACCCTTTTTCCCCCATCAACACAATTGTTTTTGTAACGCGAGACATAACTACCTGAAAAGAAATACTGATGTACAATCAGAATCAGCTTCAAAATGTTCAAATAATTTGGCCATTTTTAAAAAGTAAAATTATAAGGAAAGAGAGACCAGGGATTATAATTTTGATGAGATTCAATGGAGGTTAGCACAAATTCTTCAATGCGAATCTGTTCTGGTTGAGAGAATACAATTTATTTAAGCTTGACGAAGTCAGTTGCCAAATGAGATTCCATTTCCTGAAAGTCAGAAACAATATCCAGGATCAATTAAATTGAAGAAGGCAGTGAGAAAAGAGCTTGTGGGCTGAACTAGAAGTGAAGATATCATAGATTAATTATCCTGACTGAAATTTGACAGACCAGAAATAATATAGATCTTTTTCATTAACTCATATTGTATCAGAGCCTCTATATCTGAAGAAACATCGTTACTGTTCAAAATATGGGAGCCAATTTGCAGAGACAATGCCCCAAATAAGCAACCTAATCAGTTGTTTTGATAATTGAGGGATAAATATGTACCAACATTCTGGGAAAATGTCCATGGTCCTGCTCAAGGTAGTACAAATGGATCACCCATATCCTCCCAAGAGAGATAGTATCTCATTTGAATGACATCACCTCTGACTATGCAATACAGTGCTTCCACACCTCAAAAAAAAAAAAAAATCCTTACATAGAATCTCAAATTTCCTGGAATTTGATGGTATTTCCTGAAATTTTCAAAAATGCTTCCTGCATGCTATTTGTTGTTTAATTTTTGTGGGCACACGTTAACAACACAAAGAAGAACAAGGCAAAACAGATCTATGTAACTACACCATATCTGCCAGCTTCTGTTACTCACCTGTACAGTGTTATGCAAGGCAGCTTTCGTTGCCTCCAACAGCTTTCGCTGTCTTCGTTTTTTCAACCTGCTCTCCTGTGTCTCAGTCCTCTCTCTTTTTTTTTTTTTTTTTTTTTTCATTTCAAAAACTTTATTCAACACAAATCATAAAATACAATACATCAAAACACAATCAAAAATCACACTATAACGAACAGATCATTGAAGTACAACAGTACATTCATTTATAATCGCCTCAACCCCACGCGGTGACCAGCGCTGACGGAAGGCCTCCAGAGTCCCCGTGAACACCGCGTGTTCCCTCTCCAGGGACACACGTGCACGGACGTAGGCCCGAAAGAGGGGCAGGCAGCCGACTCTCGCCTGACCGTCGACCGCCCGCTGCCTGAACCCACGAATGGCCATCTTGGCCAGGCCGAGGAGCAAACCGACAGGTAATTCCCCCCCCCACACTCGGCTCTCCCCACTCCCTGCCTTGTGTCCAAACACCAGGATTGTGGGGCTAAAATGCAGCCAGAACTTGAGGAACAGCCCCTTCAGATATTGGTACAGGGGCAGTAACCTCACACACTCCATATACACATGGAACACGGTCTCCTCCTCTCCGCAGAAAATACATGCGGCGGACGAGCCCGTGAACCGACTCAAAAGTTTATTACAAACCACCGCTCCATGCAGCACTCTCCACCCCAGGTCCCCAATATAAAGGGGTACAACTCCCTTATAGAAGGACCCCCAGTGGGCCCCCCCGCTGCCTTCGGATGGTAACACCGTCCTCCATGGTGAGTCAGGACGGGAGATGAAGGCACGGTGGTTCAGAATGTGCAGGAGCATCCTATACAGTGCGCGTCTCCTTGCATCACAAAATGGCATGCTGGTCATCTCAGAAAGGCAGCTCAGATTATGCGGAGCCGGAAGCCGAGAAATATCCCGGAGCCTAGGCCCGATGAGCAGATCTGACGGAGCGGGGGTAAGCTCTATCTGAACCACCCTAGGCTCGCGCCTCTCCTCGACACCCACCATGACAGGATGAGGACCAGCCACACCCGCAGCCACAACATCCCCCTCTCCTCGTGGAACAACACTCTGGCTGAACACCACCAAATTCCTCACTCTTAACACATCCCTATAGAAAACAGGCAAGCCCCTTAGAGCGGGTCGACTGACACCCGCCACCGGGAGCCGCGAGACCCCCCTTAGGCAACGACCCTGACGAAAAAAATACGTGGCCAGAGCGTGCCATCTGGGAGGGTTCTCTACATACATGTATCTCCGCAGAGTCCTGAGACGGAGAGCCGCCACCTGGGTGCGCACGCACACCAAGGACTGGCCGCCCTCCTCTAACGGAAGACTCAGGACCGCCGCGGAAATCCAATGCTTCCTATTTCCCCAAAAGAAATCCACCAGCTTCTTCTGTATAGCAGTTACAAATATAGAGGGCGGGACAAGAGTCGCCAGCCGGTACCATAACATAGAGGCCACCAGCTGGTTTATGACCAGCACCCTCCCCCGAAAGGAGAGAACTCCAAGCAGGCCTGACCAGCGCCCCAGCCGAGCAACCACCTTCGTCTCCAACTCTTGCCAGTTTGCCGGCCAAACATCCTCAGTGGGACTCAGGTACACCCCCAGATAGAGGAGGTGCGTGGTACTCCACGCATACAATGCCATCTCCTCCGGCAGGGAGTCTACCCGCCACTGACCCACCAAAAGTCCAGAGCACTTACTCCAGTTAATCCTAGCAGAAGATGCAGCCGAGAATATCTCCTGGCAGTCACGCATCCTCCGCAGGTCACCAGGATCAGTGAACATAAGAAGTACGTCATCGGCATACGCCGATAGAATCACCTCAACCCGCGGGCCAGGTAGGGCCAGGCCTGTCAACCTCCTCCGAAGAAGACACAGGAACGGCTCCACACAGACCGAATACAACTGGCCCGACATAGGGCACCCCTGGCGGACCCCCCTCCCAAAATGAAAAGGAGATAGCACCGCGCCATTAACCTTTACAAGACACTCCGCAGCAGCGTACAAAAGCCGGACCCGGGCCACGAAGTGTGGTCCAAACCCAAACGCTTGCAACGTCCCAAATAGGTATTCATGCTCTACCCTATCAAAAGCCTTCTCCTGATCAAGAGACAGAAAAGCAGCTGACTCACCAGTACCCTGGACTAAATGAATCAGGTCCCTAACCAGGTGGATGTTATCCTGGATGGACCGGCCAGGGACTGTATAAGATTGATCAGGATGAATCACTTGATGCAGCACGGAGCCCAAGCGATTTGCCATTGCCCGTGCAAAAATTTTATATTCTGTACAAAGGAGAGAGACTGGACGCCAGTTCTTCAACAAACGGAGTTCGCCCTTCTTAGGCAGCAAGACAACAACCGTCCTACGCCACGAGAGAGGCATCACTCCAGTCGCCAGGCTCTCCCCCAGAACCAACATATAGTCACCCCCTAGGACGTCCCAGAATGCTCTAACAAACTCCACCGTCAACCCATCCAGCCCGGGGGACTTACCCCTCCTGAGCTGATGCAAGGCGCGAGTCAACTCCTCCAAAGATAAGGGGCCATCAAGAAGATCAGCCTCCCCCCTATCTACGGTCGGTAGACCCTCCCACAGATCTTGCTGAGCCTCCACACTGAATCCTTCCGCAGAGAACAGGGACCCATAAAAGGACCTAACCAAGGCATTAATCCTCTCTGGATCAATGACAGAGGAGCCGTCATCTGCAAGCAACTCCACGAGCTGTTTTCGAGCTCCCCGCCCCTTCTCCAAAGAGAAAAAGAAAGGCGACGCTCGGTCCAGCTCGTGCAGCATCTGGACCCGAGACCTCACATAAGCGCCTCGAGATCGCTCAAGCAGCAGACTCCTCAAAACCTCCTTCTTCCTCTGAAACTCTCCCCATTCGCTGGAGTCTTCACCAAACTGACCCAGGCGAGACTCAGCGTCCTGTATCTCCCTCTCCAGCTTCTCGACCGCTGAGTCCCGCCTCCCAGTCGACCCCCATGTATATTCCTTACAAAAGAGCCGGATGTGAGCTTTACCCACATCCCACCACTGCCTAAGGGAAGAGAAGCACCTCTGCCTCTCTCTCCACTTCACCCAAAACCGAGTGAATGACTTCCGGAAACACCGATCCTCCAGCAGCCTGTTGTTAAAGTGCCAGTACGCGGACCCAGCCCGAGCGCACGCTGGATTAAAATCCACACGCACCAGACAATGGTCCGAGCACGGCACCAGCCGCATTGAGGCCGCTGAGACACGGGAAACAAACGCTCGGGAAATATAAAACCGATCAATGCGGGAACCACCGCCCTCAGACCTCCGCGAAAAAGCAGTGGAATCAGGGTGAAGGTCCCTCCAAACATCAACCAACTCAAAGGAGTCAATCAAGCCTCTCAGCTTCTTCGCTACAGCAGGCGCACACTGAGTACCAGAACGGTCCCGCACCTCAAGTGTGCAATTAAAGTCCCCAACAAGGAAGACACACTCTCCCCTATCAATAGTGCCCAACAGAGCATTCACCTCCCGAAGCAGGCCGGCCTGCATCGTGCCGGAGCTAGGGGCATACACGTTAATGAAATGCAACGGCATGCCATCCAAGCTCACGGCCAGATGGAGCAAACTTCCTGGCACCACTTCCTGCACTTTTAAAATGCTTGGCAGAAAATTTGGGGCCAACAGAACAGCCACCCCACTCGAATTTGAGCTGAGATGGCTCATATAAACCCTCCCTTCCCACTCCAGTTGCCAGGTAGGTTCATCACTAGCAACGGTATGTGTCTCTTGCAGATAACAAACTGCAAATCTCCCCTCCCTTAGGGCTGATAAGAGCTGAAATCTTCGAAAACTCGCTCTACTCCCATTTAAATTTAATGTAGCTACTGTGAATGTGTAGACACATTAGATTGTGACCCCCACACTCCCTGTAGTCACAGGAGCACCCCCCCTGAGGACCTTCAACAAACCCCAAAACTGCCCCAAATCCGAGTCAGAAAGACCACTATCCTTGTTACTAAGGATAGCCTCGAGACTCGCCTGCACATCTAGCCAATCCTCCCACCGCCTTGTAGCGGCAAACCATAATGTTTTGGGAGCACGGCTTATTTTTAAGAACTCTCGCACCTCAACAATAAGCTTCGCCTCAGACACGGCCTTGGAGTCTGGGCTCGCAGCCAACCCGCTCGCACCTGAATCAACAACCTCAGAAAGACCAGAACTGTCTGACAAATCACTCTCTGTGCCCCCCCCACTGGCCGCATCGCTGTCCTCCTCCACAGCCATGACACGACCACCCGGATCAATGCTGGGGGTGGGTCCCAACACCCCTGCCTGAGACTCGCAGCCCTCTGAATGGCTGGGCTCCTGCACGCTACCATCACCCTCCTCCTCTGGGCCTGGGGAAACAACAACAAGAGGCATCCCCAGGGCCTGTGGAACACTGGCACCCTCGGAGTCTGAAAGAGGATCACGTCCCATAACAGCCCTGACCTCCACATCATCCAGAGTGCCCTCTCCACAGGCATCACCCAGAGAATCACCACCTGCCATTAACCTCACCCCAGACAACTCATCCGGTGAGGCATCCCGCCCCCCAGCACCTCCACTGGCACTGATATGGAGCACAGACTTGAACGACAACACCCCCGAAACTCCCCCCTCAGCCTGACTCTGCGCATCCCCCGTCACAGAGGGCACACTACCAGAGGAGCCAACCACGTCACCTAACGTGCTAGCACCCTCAGTAGGCCTCTGAAACGAGGGGACCTCATCCGACCCAGAGGGTACACCCCCAAGGGAGCTAACCACAGCACCCGCCGAGATAACTCCCTCAGAGGGCCCCTGAGATGAAGGGACAGACTCCCGCCCAGTGGACCTACCTCCACCGGAATCAACTTCAGCACCCAGTCCGGTGACACCCGCTGTAGATCCATGAAGAGAAGGCCCAACCACCGACCCAGAAGACACCGGGTCAAGACCACTTTCAGCCACCTCAGTGGTGGAAAGCCCGGAGAAAGACATCCCCTTCGCTCTGGACCCACGCCCTTCCTCCTCTTCACCAGGCAGATGCCTCCTTTTAGTCCCACTCGCATGCGGAGGTGCGGTAACCTCCATAAGGGAAGGGTCATCCGCCTCCACATTACCCCCAACCACTTTGCCACCCACACGTTTAGGCTTCTTTACCCCCTTCCGAGCCACCACAACTCCCCCCTGGGCCCCAGCAGGTGCAGTCTGCACCACACTGGAGCTAAACTCACCCGATTGCACTTTCTTCGCTCGGGCGGCCCTATCCCTCTCCTTCTTCTTATTGTGCTTCCCCTGCTTCTCCCAAAACCCCCCCTCAACACTCCCCTCCTCCTGCGCCCCACCTCCATCCACCGCCACAGGCGCAAGATGTAGGGGACGTGGGGGGCTTGGGCTCTCACTGCCCAGGGTCCCCAAAGCGGAACCTCTGGACCCAGAAGGCTTAGCACTGCCGCCCCGGGTCACCAAGGCAGAACTGGCAACCTCAGCCGGGTCAGCAGTACCACCCCGCGCCGCTGAGGTTTGACAAGCCACCCCAGATGGGCCAGCAGTGCTTTCCTGGGCCACTGCACTAGAACCTCTAGCAGTGCCCCCGCGAAAAAGACACTCCCTACGGAGATGTCCAAATTCGCCGCACGCATGACACCGTGCCTTGCCCCAACTCCAACGCACGGTTCTGGGTACACCCTTATGCACCACCTCAAAACTCCCCTCGGCACCATCCCCCTCACCCACCTTCATGAACACCCTCCTCTTGAAACTGAAGACCCCTTTTTCCTCCGGGTCCCCCCCGGGATGCAAGAGACGAAAACATTTAGACCGCACCTCCCCGAACTTGGACAGGTGTGGAATAAGCACTGCATCCGAAAAATAAGTGGGGCAGCTCCGCAGGAGAACCGGTCTCACCCTGGATACCCACGGATCCACCTGTACGTGGACCCCCCCCACTGAGATCCCCTCCTCCAACGCTCGGGCCACACACTCCCGGGTCTTAAGTATCATCTCCACCTTTCCCCTTTCGAGCTCAGAAGAGACAATAGCCCCCCTCCCAAGAAGTTCATTCATGGCCTTCGTAATTACCCCCCTCGACATCATAGGCCCAGTTTGAACAGAAATACCAAAACTGTCCCCATCCAAGTCAACATGAGGCTCAAGCTCAGATGGCCTCGCACCCGCCACTGATGCCGTCGCTGCGTAGGTCCGGACCTTCGGCCGCGCCCCTTCCATCGCCATCCTCACAGAGGCACAAACCAGCTCCAAGCCCCTCAGCAGCACAGCTCCAAGTTAAGTCCCAGAGACAGTCACAGTCAAAGACAGGCAGCAGAAAACAGAAACCTCCAGCTGAAGCAGGAAAGTCCCCAGGTTCGTCCACAGCCAAGAGCAGCTTACGGGAAACTCGATCCCAGTCGCGCTGGACGCAAAAGTACCTTCTTCACATTAAGCCAGGCAGCCGCACTGAGCAAAATGACTTTAGGGCAGAGAAGCGGTGCCAAAAACGACAAAGACACCGCACAACTTCAACCCACTGAGATCACAGGCACTCTTGGCAATCCGCCAACGCCAACCGCACCCTCGACAATGTGGAGAAACTCAGGAATCTTCACACAGATGGAGGCTCCCCAGACCAGAGAAAAGCTTCAACAGCCCAACAATAAGTTGAACTATGAAGCCCCCCTGGGTCTGTGCCCTCTCCAACGGCAAAATCCTGGAAAGGCTGCTCCAATCCTTCTCAACTGCAGAGCTGAGAAGAAAACACGACCTCTCTCTCTTTTTTTTTTTTTTTTTTTTCATTCCAAAAACTTTATTCAACACAAATCATAAAATACAACACATCAAAACACAATCAAAAATCACACTATAATGAACAGATCATTGTAGTACAGCAGTACATTCATTTATAATCGCCTCAACCCCACGCGGCGACCAGCGCTGACGGAAGGCCTCCAGAGTCCCCGTGAACACCGCGTGTTCCCTCTCCAGGGACACACGTGCACGGACGTAGGCCCGAAAGAGGGGCAGGCAGCCGACTCTTGCCAGACCGTCGACCGCCCGCTGCCTGGACCCACGAATGGCCATCTTGGCCAGGCCAAGGAGCAAACCGACAGGTAAGTCCCCCCCCCACACTCGGCTCTCCCCACTCCCCGCCTTGTGTCCAAACACCAGGATTGTGGGGCTAAAATGCAGCCAGAACTTGAGGAACAACCCCTTCAGATATTGGTACAGGGGCAGTAACCTCACACACTCCACATACACATGGAATACGGTCTCCTCCTCTCCGCAGAAAATACATGCGGCAGACGAGCCCGTGAACCGACTCAAAAGTTTATTACAAACCACCGCTCCATGCAGCACTCTCCACCCCAGGTCCCCAATATAAAGGGGTACAACTCCCTTATAGAAGGACCCCCACTGGGGCCCCCCGCCGCCTTCGGATGGTAACACCGTCCTCCATGGTGAGTCAGGACGGGAGACGAAGGCACGGTGGTTCAGAATGTGCAGGAGCATCCTGTACAGTGCGCGTCTCCTTGCATCACAAAATGGCAAGCTGGTCATCTCAGAAAGGCAGCTCAGATTATGCGGAGCCGGAGGCCGAGAAATATCCCGAAGCCTAGGCCCGATGAGCAGATCTGACGGAGCAGGGGTAAGCTCTATCTGAACCACTCTAGGCTCGCGCCTCTCCTCGACAACCACCATGACAGGATGAGGACCAGCCACACCCGCAGCCACAACATCCCCCTCTCCTCGTGGAACAACACTCTGGCTGAACACCACCAAATTCCCCACTCTTAACACATCCCTATAGAAAACAGGCAAGCCCCTTAGAGCGGGTCGACTGACACCCGCCACCGGGAGCCGCGAGACCCCCCTTAGGCAACGACCCTGACGAAAAAAATACGTGGCCAGAGCGTGCCATCTGGGAGGGTTCTCTACATACATGTATCTCCGCAGAGTCCTGAGACGGAGAGCCGCCACCTGGGTGCGCACGCACACCAAGGACTGGCCGCCCTCCTCTAACGGAAGACTCAGGACCGCCGCGGAAATCCAATGCTTCCTATTTCCCCAAAAGAAATCCACCAGCTTCTTCTGTATAGCAGTTACAAATATAGAGGGCGGGACAAGAGTCGCCAGCCGGTACCATAACATAGAGGCCACCAGCTGGTTTATGACCAGCACCCTCCCCCGAAAGGAGAGAACTCCAAGCAGGCCTGACCAGCGCCCCAGCCGAGCAACCACCTTCGTCTCCAACTCTTGCCAGTTTGCCGGCCAAACATCCTCAGTGGGACTCAGGTACACCCCCAGATAGAGGAGGTGCGTGGTACTCCACGCATACAATGCCATCTCCTCCGGCAGGGAGTCTACCCGCCACTGACCCACCAAAAGTCCAGAGCACTTACTCCAGTTAATCCTAGCAGAAGATGCAGCCGAGAATATCTCCTGGCAGTCACGCATCCTCCGCAGGTCACCAGGATCAGTGAACATAAGAAGTACGTCATCGGCATACGCCGATAGAATCACCTCAACCCGCGGGCCAGGTAGGGCCAGGCCTGTCAACCTCCTCCGAAGAAGACACAGGAACGGCTCCACACAGACCGAATACAACTGGCCCGACATAGGGCACCCCTGGCGGACCCCCCTCCCAAAATGAAAAGGAGATAGCACCGCGCCATTAACCTTTACAAGACACTCCGCAGCAGCGTACAAAAGCCGGACCCTGGCCACGAAGTGTGGTCCAAACCCAAACGCTTGCAACGTCCCAAATAGGTATTCATGCTCTACCCTATCAAAAGCCTTCTCCTGATCAAGAGACAGAAAAGCAGCTGACTCACCAGTACCCTGGACTAAATGAATCAGGTCCCTAACCAGGTGGATGTTATCCTGGATGGACCGGCCAGGGACTGTATAAGATTGATCAGGATGAATCACTTGATGCAGCACGGAGCCCAGGCGATTTGCCATTGCCCGTGCAAACATTTTATATTCTGTGCAAAGGAGAGAGACTGGACGCCAGTTCTTCAACAAACGGAGTTCGCCCTTCTTAGGCAGCAAGACAACAACCGTCCTACGCCACGAGAGAGGCATCACTCCAGTCGCCAGGCTCTCCCCCAAAACCAACATATAGTCACCCCCTAGGACGTCCCAGAATGCTCTAACAAACTCCACCGTCAACCCATCCAGCCCGGGGGACTTACCCCTCCTGAGCTGATGCAAGGCGCGAGTCAACTCCTCCAAAGATAAGGGGCCATCAAGAAGATCAGCCTCCCCCCTATCTACGGTCGGTAGACCCTCCCACAGATCTTGCTGAGCCTCCACACTGAATCCTTCCGCAGAGAACAGGGTCCCATAAAAGGACCTAACCAAGGCATTAATCCTCTCTGGATCAGTGACAGAGGAGCCGTCATCTGCAAGCAACTCCACGAGCTGTTTTCGAGCTCCCCGCCCCTTCTCCAAAGAGAAAAAGAAAGGCGACGCTCGGTCCAGCTCGTGCAGCATCTGGACCCGAGACCTCACATAAGCGCCTCGAGATCGCTCAAGCAGCAGACTCCTCAAAACCTCCTTCTTCCTCTGAAACTCTCCCCATTCGCTGGAGTCTTCACCAAACTGACCCAGGCGAGACTCAGCGTCCTGTATCTCCCTCTCCAGCTTCTCGACCGCTGAGTCCCGCCTCCCAGTCGACCCCCATGTATATTCCTTACAAAAGAGACGGATGTGAGCTTTACCCACATCCCACCACTGCCTAAGGGAAGAGAAGCACCTCTGCCTCTCTCTCCACTTCACCCAAAACCGAGTGAATGACTCCCGGAAACACCGGTCCTCCAGCAGCCTGTTGTTAAAGTGCCAGTACGCGGACCCAGCCCGAGCGCACGCTGGATTGAAATCCACACGCACCAGACAATGGTCCGAGCACGGCACCAGCCGCATTGAGGCCGCTGAGACACGGGAAACAAACGCTCGGGAAATATAAAACCGATCAATGCGGGAACCACCGCCCTCAGACCTCCGCGAAAAAGCAGTGGAATCGGGGTGAAGGTCCCTCCAAACATCAACCAACTCAAAGGAGTCAATCAAGCCTCTCAGCTTCTTCGCTACAGCAGGCGCACACTGAGTACCAGAACGGTCCCGCACCTCAAGTGTGCAATTAAAGTCCCCACCAAGGAAGACACACTCTCCCCTATCAATAGTGCCCAACAGAGCATTCACCTCCCGAAGCAGGCCGGCCTGCATCGTGCCGGAGCTAGGGGCATACACGTTAATGAAATGCAACGGCATGCCATCCAGGCTCACGGCCAGATGGAGCAAACGTCCTGGCACCACTTCCTGCACTTTTAAAATGCTTGGCAGAAAATTTGGGGCCAACAGAAAAGCCACCCCACTCGAATTTGAGCTGAGATGGCTCATATAAACCCTCCCTTCCCACTCCAGTTGCCAGGTAGGTTCATCACTAGCAACGGTATGTGTCTCTTGCAGATAACAAACTGCAAATCTCCCCTCCCTTAGGGCTGATAAGAGCTGAAATCTTCGAAAACTCGCTCTACTCCCATTTAAATTTAATGTAGCTACTGTGAATGTGTAGACACATTAGATTGTGACCCTCACACCCCCTGTAGTCACAGGAGGTCCTTTTCTGAGGACCTTCAACAAACCCCAAAACTGCCCCAAATCCGAGTCAGAAAGACCACTATCCTTGTTACTAAGGATAGCCTCGAGACTCTCCTTCACATCTAGAATATCCTCCCATCTCCTTGTAGCGGCCCACCATAATGTTTTGGGAGCACGACTTATTTTTAAGAACTCTCGCACCTCAACAATAAGCTTCGCCTCAGACACGGCCTTGGAGTCTGGGCTCTCAGCCAACCCGCTCGCACCTGAATCAACAACCTCAGAAAGACCAGAACTGTCTGACACATCACTCTCTGTGCCCCCCCCACTGGCCGCATCGCTGTCCTCCTCCACAGCCATGACACGACCACCCGGATCAATGCTGGGGGTGGGTCCCAACACCCCTACCTGAGACTCGCAGCCCTCTGAATGGCTGGGCTCCTGCACGCTACCATCACCCTCCTCCTCTGGGCCTGGGGAAGCAACAACAAGAGGCATCCCCAGGGCCTGTGGAACACTGGCACCCTCGGAGTCTGAAAGAGGATCACGTCCCATAACAGCCCTGACCTCCACATCATCCAGAGTGCCCTCTCCACAGGCATCACCCAGAGAATCACCACCTGCCATTAACCTCACCCCAGACAACTCATCCGGTGAGGCATCCCGCCCCCCAGCACCTCCACTGGCACTGATATGGAGCACAGACTTGAACGACAACACCCCCGAAACTCCCCCCTCAGCCTGACTCTGCACATCCCCCGTCACAGAAGGCACACTACCAGAGGAGCCAACCACGTCACCTACCGTGCTAGCACCCTCAGTAGGCCTCTGAAACGAGGGGACCTCATCCGACCCAGAGGGTACACACCCAAGGGAGCTAACCACAGCATCCGCCGAGATAACTCCCTCAGAGGGCCCCTGAGATGAAGGGACAGACTCCCGCCCAGTGGACACAACTCCACCGGAATCAACTTCAGCACCCAGTCCGGTGACACCCGCTGTAGATCCATGAAGAGAAGGCCCAACCACCGACCCAGAAGACACCGGGTCAAGACCACTTTCAGCCACCTCAGTGGTGGAAAGCCCGGAGAAAGACATCCCCTTCGCTCTGGACCCACGCCCTTCCTCCTCTTCACCAGGCAGATGCCTCCTTTTAGTCCCACTCGCATGCGGAGGTGCGGTAACCTCCATAAGGGAAGGGTCATCCGCCTCCACATTACCCCCAACCACTTTGCCACCCACACGTTTAGGCTTCTTTCCCCCCTTCCGAGCCACCACAACTCCCCCCTGAGCCCCAGCAGGTGCAGTCTGCACCACACTGGAGCTAAACTCACCCGATTGCACTTTCTTCGCTCGGGCGGCCCTATCCCTCTCCTTCTTCTTATTATGCTTCCCCTGCTTCTCCCAAAACCCCCCCTCAACACTCCCCTCCTCCTGCGCCCCACCTTCATCCACCGCCACAGGCGCAAGACGTAGGGGACGTGGGGGGCTTGGGCTCTCACTGCCCAGGGTCCCCAAAGCGGAACCTCTGGACCCAGAAGGCTTAGCACTGCCGCCCCGGGTCACCAAGGCAGAACTGGCAACCTCAGCCGGGTCAGCAGTACCACCCCGCGCCGCTGAGGTTTGACCAGCCACCCCAGATGGGCCAGCAGCGCTTTCCTGGGCCACTGCACTAGAACCTCTAGCAGTGCCCCCGCGAAAAAGACACTCCCTACGGAGATGTCCAAATTCGCCGCACGCATGACACCGTGCCTTGCCCCAACTCCAACGCACGGTTCTGGGTACACCCTTATGCACCACCTCAAAACTCCCCTCGGCACCATCCCCCTCACCCACCTTCATGAACACCCTCCTCTTGAAACTGAAGACCCCTTTTTCCTCCGGGTCCCCCCCGGGATGCAAGAGACGAAAACATTTAGACCGCACCTCCCCGAACTTGGACAGGTGTGGAATAAGCACTGCATCCGAAAAATAAGTGGGGCAGCTCCGCAGGAGAACCGGTCTCACCCTGGATACCCACGGATCCACCTGTACGTGGACCCCCCCCACTGAGATCCCCTCCTCCAACGCTCGGGCCACACACTCCCGGGTCTTAAGTATCATCTCCACCTTTCCCCTTTCGAGCTCAGAAGAGACAATAGCCCCCCTCCCAAGAAGTTCATTCATGGCCTTCGTAATTACCCCCCTCGACATCATAGGCCCAGTTTGAACAGAAATACCAAAACTGTCCCCATCCAAGTCAACATGAGGCTCAAGCTCAGATGGCCTCGCACCCGCCACTGATGCCGTCGCTGCGTAGGTCCGGACCTTCGGCCGCGCCCCTTCCATCGCCATCCTCACAGAGGCACAAACCAGCTCCAAGCCCCTCAGCAGCACAGCTCCAAGTTAAGTCCCAGAGACAGTCACAGTCAAAGACAGGCAGCAGAAAACAGAAACCTCCAGCTGAAGCAGGAAAGTCCCCAGGTTCGTCCACAGCCAAGAGCAGCTTACGGGAAACTCGATCCCAGTCGCGCTGGACGCAAAAGTACCTTCTTCACATTAAGCCAGGCAGCCGCACTGAGCAAAATGACTTTAGGGCAGAGAAGCGGAGCCAAAAACGACAAAGACACCGCACAACTTCAACCCACTGAGATCACAGGCACTCTTGGCAATCCGCCAACGCCAACCGCACCCTCGACAATGTGGAGAAACTCAGGAATCTTCACACAGATGGAGGCTCCCCAGACCAGAGAAAAGCTTCAACAGCCCAACAATAAGTTGAACTATGAAGCCCCCCTGGGTCTGTGCCCTCTCCAACGGCAAAAACCTGGAAAGGCTGCTCCAATCCTTCTCAACTGCAGAGCTGAGAAGAAAACACGACCTCTCTTTTTTTTTTTTTTTTTTTTTTTTTTCATTTCAAAAACTTTATTCAACACAAATCATAAAATACAACACATCAAAACACAATCAAAAATCACACTATAATGAACAGATCATTGTAGTACAGCAGTACATTCATTTATAATCGCCTCAACCCCACGCGGCGACCAGCGCTGACGGAAGGCCTCCAGAGTCCCCGTGAACACCGCGTGTTCCCTCTCCAGGGACACACGTGCACGGACGTAGGCCCGAAAGAGGGGCAGGCAGCCGACTCTCGCCAGACCGTCGACCGCCCGCTGCCTGGACCCACGAATGGCCATCTTGGCCAGGCCAAGGAGCAAACCGACAGGTAAGTCCCCCCCCCACACTCGGCTCTCCCCACTCCCCGCCTTGTGTCCAAACACCAGGATTGTGGGGCTAAAATGCAGCCAGAACTTGAGGAACAACCCCTTCAGATATTGGTACAGGGGCAGTAACCTCACACACTCCACATACACATGGAATACGGTCTCCTCCTCTCCGCAGAAAATACATGCGGCAGACGAGCCCGTGAACCGACTCAAAAGTTTATTACAAACCACCGCTCCATGCAGCACTCTCCACCCCAGGTCCCCAATATAAAGGGGTACAACTCCCTTATAGAAGGACCCCCACTGGGGCCCCCCGCCGCCTTCGGATGGTAACACCGTCCTCCATGGTGAGTCAGGACGGGAGACGAAGGCACGGTGGTTCAGAATGTGCAGGAGCATCCTGTACAGTGCGCGTCTCCTTGCATCACAAAATGGCATGCTGGTCATCTCAGAAAGGCAGCTCAGATTATGCGGAGCCGGAGGCCGAGAAATATCCCGAAGCCTAGGCCCGATGAGCAGATCTGACGGAGCAGGGGTAAGCTCTATCTGAACCACTCTAGGCTCGCGCCTCTCCTCGACAACCACCATGACAGGATGAGGACCAGCCACACCCGCAGCCACAACATCCCCCTCTCCTCGTGGAACAACACTCTGGCTGAACACCACCAAATTCCCCACTCTTAACACATCCCTATAGAAAACAGGCAAGCCCCTTAGAGCGGGTCGACTGACACCCGCCACCGGGAGCCGCGAGACCCCCCTTAGGCAACGACCCTGACGAAAAAAATACGTGGCCAGAGCGTGCCATCTGGGAGGGTTCTCTACATACATGTATCTCCGCAGAGTCCTGAGACGGAGAGCCGCCACCTGGGTGCGCACGCACACCAAGGACTGGCCGCCCTCCTCTAACGGAAGACTCAGGACCGCCGCGGAAATCCAATGCTTCCTATTTCCCCAAAAGAAATCCACCAGCTTCTTCTGTATAGCAGTTACAAATATAGAGGGCGGGACAAGAGTAGCCAGCCGGTACCATAACATAGAGGCCACCAGCTGGTTTATGACCAGCACCCTCCCCCGAAAGGAGAGAACTCCAAGCAGGCCTGACCAGCGCCCCAGCCGAGCAACCACCTTCGTCTCCAACTCTTGCCAGTTTGCCGGCCAAACATCCTCAGTGGGACTCAGGTACACCCCCAGATAGAGGAGGTGCGTGGTACTCCACGCATACAATGCCATCTCCTCCGGCAGGGAGTCTACCCGCCACTGACCCACCAAAAGTCCAGAGCACTTACTCCAGTTAATCCTAGCAGAAGATGCAGCCGAGAATATCTCCTGGCAGTCACGCATCCTCCGCAGGTCACCAGGATCAGTGAACATAAGAAGTACGTCATCGGCATACGCCGATAGAATCACCTCAACCCGCGGGCCAGGTAGGGCCAGGCCTGTCAACCTCCTCCGAAGAAGACACAGGAACGGCTCCACACAGACCGAATACAACTGGCCCGACATAGGGCACCCCTGGCGGACCCCCCTCCCAAAATGAAAAGGAGATAGCACCGCGCCATTAACCTTTACAAGACACTCCGCAGCAGCGTACAAAAGCCGGACCCGGGCCACGAAGTGTGGTCCAAACCCAAACGCTTGCAACGTCCCAAATAGGTATTCATGCTCTACCCTATCAAAAGCCTTCTCCTGATCAAGAGACAGAAAAGCAGCTGACTCACCAGTACCCTGGACTAAATGAATCAGGTCCCTAACCAGGTGGATGTTATCCTGGATGGACCGGCCAGGGACTGTATAAGATTGATCAGGATGAATCACTTGATGCAGCACGGAGCCCAGGCGATTTGCCATTGCCCGTGCAAAAATTTTATATTCTGTGCAAAGGAGAGAGACTGGACGCCAGTTCTTCAACAAACGGAGTTCGCCCTTCTTAGGCAGCAAGACAACAACCGTCCTACGCCACGAGAGAGGCATCACTCCAGTCGCCAGGCTCTCCCCCAAAACCAACATATAGTCACCCCCTAGGACGTCCCAGAATGCTCTAACAAACTCCACCGTCAACCCATCCAGCCCGGGGGACTTACCCCTCCTGAGCTGATGCAAGGCGCGAGTCAACTCCTCCAAAGATAAGGGGCCATCAAGAAGATCAGCCTCCCCCCTATCTACGGTCGGTAGACCCTCCCACAGATCTTGCTGAGCCTCCACACTGAATCCTTCCGCAGAGAACAGGGTCCCATAAAAGGACCTAACCAAGGCATTAATCCTCTCTGGATCAGTGACAGAGGAGCCGTCATCTGCAAGCAACTCCACGAGCTGTTTTCGAGCTCCCCGCCCCTTCTCCAAAGAGAAAAAGAAAGGCGACGCTCGGTCCAGCTCGTGCAGCATCTGGACCCGAGACCTCACATAAGCGCCTCGAGATCGCTCAAGCAGCAGACTCCTCAAAACCTCCTTCTTCCTCTGAAACTCTCCCCATTCGCTGGAGTCTTCACCAAACTGACCCAGGCGAGACTCAGCGTCCTGTATCTCCCTCTCCAGCTTCTCGACCGCTGAGTCCCGCCTCCCAGTCGACCCCCATGTATATTCCTTACAAAAGAGACGGATGTGAGCTTTACCCACATCCCACCACTGCCTAAGGGAAGAGAAGCACCTCTGCCTCTCTCTCCACTTCACCCAAAACCGAGTGAATGACTCCCGGAAACACCGGTCCTCCAGCAGCCTGTTGTTAAAGTGCCAGTACGCGGACCCAGCCCGAGCGCACGCTGGATTGAAATCCACACGCACCAGACAATGGTCCGAGCACGGCACCAGCCGCATTGAGGCCGCTGAGACACGGGAAACAAACGCTCGGGAAATATAAAACCGATCAATGCGGGAACCACCGCCCTCAGACCTCCGCGAAAAAGCAGTGGAATCAGGGTGAAGGTCCCTCCAAACATCAACCAACTCAAAGGAGTCAATCAAGCCTCTCAGCTTCTTCGCTACAGCAGGCGCACACTGAGTACCAGAACGGTCCCGCACCTCAAGTGTGCAATTAAAGTCCCCACCAAGGAAGACACACTCTCCCCTATCAATAGTGCCCAACAGAGCATTCACCTCCCGAAGCAGGCCGGCCTGCATCGTGCCGGAGCTAGGGGCATACACGTTAATGAAATGCAACGGCATGCCATCCAGGCTCACGGCCAGATGGAGCAAACGTCCTGGCACCACTTCCTGCACTTTTAAAATGCTTGGCAGAAAATTTGGGGCCAACAGAAAAGCCACCCCACTCGAATTTGAGCTGAGATGGCTCATATAAACCCTCCCTTCCCACTCCAGTTGCCAGGTAGGTTCATCACTAGCAACGGTATGTGTCTCTTGCAGATAACAAACTGCAAATCTCCCCTCCCTTAGGGCTGATAAGAGCTGAAATCTTCGAAAACTCGCTCTACTCCCATTTAAATTTAATGTAGCTACTGTGAATGTGTAGACACATTAGATTGTGACCCTCACACTCCCTGTAGTCACAGGAGGTCCTTTTCTGAGGACCTTCAACAAACCCCAAAACTGCCCCAAATCCGAGTCAGAAAGACCACTATCCTTGTTACTAAGGATAGCCTCGAGACTCTCCCGCACATCTATCCAATCCTCCCATCTCCTTGTAGCGGCCCACCATAATGTTTTGGGAGCACGACTTATTTTTAAGAACTCTCGCACCTCAACAATAAGCTTCGCCTCAGACACGGCCTTGGAGTCTGGGCTCTCAGCCAACCCGCTCGCACCTGAATCAACAACCTCAGAAAGACCAGAACTGTCTGACACATCACACTCTGAGCCCCCCCCACTGGCCGCATCGCTATCCTCCTCCACAGCCATGACACGACCACCCGGATCAATGCTGGGTGTGGGTCCCAACACCCCTACCTGAGACTCGCAGCCCTCTGAATGGCTGGGCTCCTGCACGCTACCATCACCCTCCTCCTCTGGGCCTGGGGAAGCAACAACAAGAGGCATCCCCAGGGCCTGTGGAACACTGGCACCCTCGGAGTCTGAAAGAGGATCACGTCCCATAACAGCCCTGACCTCCACATCATCCAGAGTGCCCTCTCCACAGGCATCACCCAGAGAATCACCACCTGCCATTAACCTCACCCCAGACAACTCATCCGGTGAGGCATCCCGCCCCCCAGCACCTCCACTGGCACTGATATGGAGCACAGACTTGAACGACAACACCCCCGAAACTCCCCCCTCAGCCTGACTCTGCACATCCCCCGTCACAGAGGGCACACTACCAGAGGAGCCAACCACGTCACCTACCGTGCTAGCACCCTCAGTAGGCCTCTGAAACGAGGGGACCTCATCCGACCCAGAGGGTACACACCCAAGGGAGCTAACCACAGCATCCGCCGAGATAACTCCCTCAGAGGGCCCCTGAGATGAAGGGACAGACTCCCGCCCAGTGGACACAACTCCACCGGAATCAACTTCAGCACCCAGTCCGGTGACACCCGCTGTAGATCCATGAAGAGAAGGCCCAACCACCGACCCAGAAGACACCGGGTCAAGACCACTTTCAGCCACCTCAGTGGTGGAAAGCCCGGAGAAAGACATCCCCTTCGCTCTGGACCCACGCCCTTCCTCCTCTTCACCAGGCAAATGCCTCCTTTTAGTCCCACTCGCATGCGGAGGTGCGGTAACCTCCATAAGGGAAGGGTCATCCGCCTCCACATTACCCCCAACCACTTTGCCACCCACACGTTTAGACTTCTTTCCCCCCTTCCGAGCCACCACAACTCCCCCCTGGGCCCCAGCAGGTGCAGTCTGCACCACACTGGAGCTAAACTCACCCGATTGCACTTTCTTCGCTCGGGCAGCCCTATCCCTCTCCTTCTTCTTATTATGCTTCCCCTGCTTCTCCCAAAACCCCCCCTCAACACTCCCCTCCTCCTGCGCCCCACCTCCATCCACCGCCACAGGCGCAAGACGTAGGGGACGTGGGGGGCTTGGGCTCTCACTGCCCAGGGTCCCCAAAGCGGAACCTCTGGACCCAGAAGGCTTAGCACTGCCGCCCCGGGTCACCAAGGCAGAACTGGCAACCTCAGCCGGGTCAGCAGTACCACCCCGCGCCGCTGAGGTTTGACCAGCCACCCCAGATGGGCCAGCAGCGCTTTCCTGGGCCACTGCACTAGAACCTCTAGCAGTGCCCCCGCGAAAAAGACACTCCCTACGGAGATGTCCAAATTCGCCGCACGCATGACACCGTGCCTTTCCCCAACTCCAACGCACGGTTCTGGGTACACCCTTATGCACCACCTCAAAACTCCCCTCGGCACCATCCCCCTCACCCACCTTCATGAACACCCTCCTCTTGAAACTGAAGACCCCTTTTTCCTCCGGGTCCCCCCCGGGATGCAAGAGACGAAAACATTTAGACCGCACCTCCCCGAACTTGGACAGGTGTGGAATAAGCACTGCATCCGAAAAATAAGTGGGGCAGCTCCGCAGGAGAACCGGTCTCACCCTGGATACCCACGGATCCACCTGTACGTGGACCCCCCCCACTGAGATCCCCTCCTCCAACGCTCGGGCCACACACTCCCGGGTCTTAAGTATCATCTCCACCTTTCCCCTTTCGAGCTCAGAAGAGACAATAGCCCCCCTCCCAAGAAGTTCATTCATGGCCTTCGTAATTACCCCCCTAGACATCATAGGCCCAGTTTGAACAGAAATACCAAAACTGTCCCCATCCAAGTCAACATGAGGCTCAAGCTCAGATGGCCTCGCACCCGCCACTGATGCCGTCGCTGCGTAGGTCCGGACCTTCGGCCGCGCCCCTTCCATCGCCATCCTCACAGAGGCACAAACCAGCTCCAAGCCCCTCAGCAGCACAGCTCCAAGTTAAGTCCCAGAGACAGTCACAGTCAAAGACAGGCAGCAGAAAACAGAAACCTCCAGCTGAAGCAGGAAAGTCCCCAGGTTCGTCCACAGCCAAGAGCAGCTTACGGGAAACTCGATCCCAGTCGCGCTGGACGCAAAAGTACCTTCTTCACATTAAGCCAGGCAGCCGCACTGACAAAATGACTTTAGGGCAGAGAAGCGGAGCCAAAAACGACAAAGACACCGCACAACTTCAGCCCACTGAGATCACAGGCACTCTTGGCAATCCGCCAACGCCAACCGCACCCTCGACAATGTGGAGAAACTCAGGAATCTTCACACAGATGGAGGCTCCCCAGACCAGAGAAAAGCTTCAACAGCCCAACAATAAGTTGAACTATGAAGCCCCCCTGGGTCTGTGCCCTCTCCAACGGCAAAATCCTGGAAAGGCTGCTCCAATCCTTCTCAACTGCAGAACTGAGAAGAAAACACGACCTCTCTCTCTCTCTCTCTCTCTCTCTCTCTCTCTCTCTCTCTCTCTCTCTCTCTCTCTCTCTCTCTCTCTCTCTCTCTCCATTCCTCTTTCCATCCCCCTCTCTCCCTCCCCTCTCTTTATCTCCCTCCCCCCCATTCGCCCCCCTCCCCTTCTCTCCCTCTCTCCCTCCCTCCGAAGACAACCAGAATTTCCAGAATTTCAGGTAATTTCCTTCAAAGTGGGCACTGATGCAATATTTCCTCAGCACTAAACTGGAATGTCAGTCTAGATTTTACACACAACTAAACTAAGTGTGACCCGTTGGGTCCCATGTTCACACGGGAGGGCTGGTCCCCCGACGCAATATTCCACCTCTCCACCAATTCCAATATTGGTGGCCAGTGGGGGGGGGGGCTTTCTGGAGCGCTGGTATGGGTGTTGTTGGCTGCAGGGACTACAGGTCTTCAGAGGGCTAGTATGGACATTGTGGGCCAAATGGATTATTGGGGTGGCAGCTCATCCCTCAAGCCTGATGTGCTGGCAGCTCACTCACAGCTGGTGGGCTGGCAATTGACTCACGGCTATTCCTTGAAATTCCATTTCAAGCAGAGTGCAAGGCCACCAAATTCAAATCCATTTTCCTACCATTTCAAGCAGGGTGCAAGGCCACCAAATTCAAGTGCAGTTTCCTACCATTTCAAGCAGGGTGCAAGGCCACCAAATTCAAGTGCAGTTTCTTACCTCTTCAAGCAGGGTTCAAGGCCACAAAATTCAAGTGCAGTTTCCAACCACTTCAAGCAGGGTACAAGGCCACCAAATTCAAGTGCAGTTTCATACCACTTCAAGCAAGGTGCAAGGCCACCAAATTCAAGTGCAGTTTCATACCATTTTAAGGAAGGTGTAAGGCCACCAAATTCAAATGCAGTTTCATACCATTTCATGCAGGGTGCAACGACACCACATTCAAATGCAGTTTCATACCATTTCGTGCAGGGTGCAAGGCCATCACATTCAAATGCAGTTTCATACTATTTCAAGCAGGGTGAAACCACCATAAAAACCACCATAAAAACCACCATAAAACCACACAAAACACCACACTCACAGTTCAGTAGACATTCAGTGTGTTCAGTTGATTCAAGCTCAGACAGAGTCGTGACCTCTCTTTCCCCCATCATGCAGAGACTGAGCCACACCCACACTTCCGGGTTTTATAATCCCTCCCTCTCCCACCGGAAAAGGTGTGGCCTTCATGGCGTGATTGACAGGAGAGAGATTCTCAACATTTTTTAAACACTAATAACACTTTTGCTTTTCATTGATGGGAAGAATCCTCTGCACTTGATGAGTGGAGGGGGACTGAGTAAGATGGCCAAAGATCACAGCCGTAAGTGGTAGTGTTTTATCTAAAACCAATATAGTGCAAAAAGGAAGTTGTCAAGTTTAGGCAAACAACCATCTGCAGTGCCTTTTCACTTCAACCCAAAACCACCAAGCAACCCTTTGCAGTGCCTTTTCACTTCAACCAAACCCCCCTAAACAACCATTTTCATGCAATGCCTTCTCACTTCAACCCAAACCCCCCATACAACCATTTGCATGCAGTACCTTTTTACTTCAACCCAAACCCCCCCAAACAACCATTTGCATGCAGTGCCTTTTTACTTCAACCCAAATCCCCCAAACAACCATTTGCATGCAGTGCCTTTTTACTTCAACCCAAACCCCCCCAAACGACCATTTGCATGCAATGCCCTTTTACTTCAACCCAAACTCCCCAAACAACCATTTGCATGCAGTGCCTTTTTACTTCAACCCAAACCCCCCAAACAACCATTTGCATGCAGTGCCTTTTTACTTCAAACCAACCATATTTTCATTTTCAAACCACATTAAGGGCACTCACAGTTGAGTAGACATGTGTTCAGTGTTATTCAGAGCTCAGAGAGACGTGACCCTCTGGCTTCCTCCATCTTGCAGAGACTGAGTGAGGCACACCACTTCCGGGTTTTATAGTCCCTCCCCCCTCCCCCCAGCAGGGGCAGCAGAGATAGTGGCAATTTTTTAAGAAACATTAATATCTCTCTGATTTTTCATCGATGGGCAAAATCCTCTGGTCCAGTCTGGCGGAGGGGGGTTCTGAGCGCGGTGGCCAAGAATGACGGCTGTAACTGGCGGCATTCTCTTGGAAATCAAATTGCAGTGCGTCAAAAGTGGTCAATATCTTACTTTTAGTAATATATATAGATTTTTATTCATTTTTTAACTCACGCGTCATACCAAATGAATCACAGCACAGTATGCTCTGGCACTTTCCTGCAGCCCGAGCATAAACAGAGGATAGTTCAGGAAGCGGTAGAGGTAAGGGACGTAAAGCGGTGGTCCGACCAGTCAGAGGCCATGCTGCAAGATGCACTGAGTGATGTCGACTGGAATATGTTCCAAGCAAGTTGCAGTGACATCGGTGAGTTCGCGGAAGCAGTCACAGACTTCATCGCAACAATAACCGACAACATCGTCCCCACAGTAAGGGTAAGCACCTTTCCGAATCAAAAACCGTGGGTAGACAGGTCGGTTTGTGTTGCCTTGAATGCTCGCAGCGCTGCCAACAACACGGGCCTAGCATCAGGAAACATGGACGTCTATAATGTAGAGTCCTACCGACTGCGAAGGGCGGTGAAGGATGCAAAAAGGAGGTACAGGGACAAGATGGAGTCACAGATGGAGCAGCAGGACACCAGACGCCTATGGCAGGGGCTACGGACTATAACCAACTACCGGAGCACCCCATCCTCATCCGCAAGTGCCGGCACCTCCCTAGCTGATGACATGAACTCCTTTTATGCTCGTTTCGAGATGGGCAACACCACCCCAGGTCTGCCGACTATCGACAATACCGCCAACGGGCTGGCTAACGAAGCTGAAGGGAGGAATGTGCACACATTCTCGCTGTCCGAGCACGATGTGAGGAGGGCTCTGACACGAGTGAACACGAGGATAGCTGCAGGCCCCGATAGGATCTCGGGGCAAGTACTTAAGCCCTGTGCTACGCAGCTAGCTTCGGTGCTCACTACAATATTCAACCTCTCCCTGGACAAGTCCGTAGTCCCCGCCTGCTTCAAAAAATCCATAATTGTACCTGTACCAAAGAATGCCTCCCCAGCCTGTCTGAATGACTACCGTCTGGTGGCCCTCACCTCGGTAGTCATGAAATGCTTTGAGAGGCTGGATAAGAAACACATCTGCGCCTTCCTCCCTCGCAACATGGACTTGTTTCAATTTGTATACCGACGGAACAGATCCACGGACGATGCGGTCTCCCAGGTTTTGCACACCGCTCTCTCTCATCTTGACAGCCAGAAGGGGGGCTACGTGAGGATGCTGTTCATAGACTTCAGTTCAGCCTTCAACACGATAGTCCCCACCAGACTGGCCGAGAAGCTACTGGAATTAGTGCTCAACTCCCCCCTGTGTGCCTGGGCCCTCGGCTTTCTCACCGCCAGGCCCCAGGTAGTCAAGATGGGAGGGAATACATCAAAGTCCCTCACCCTGAGCACAGGACCCCCCCAGGGTTGCGTCCTCAGCCCCCTATTGTACTCCCTGTACACACATGACTGTGTGGCTCGGTTCAGCTCCAACTTGATAATCAAGTTTGCTGATGACACAGTGGTGGTGGGCCTGATCTCAGACAACGATGAGAAGGCCTACCGGGAGGAGGTGACTGATCTGGCACTCTGGTGTCAGGACAACAGCTTCCCCTTGAACATCAAAAAAACTAAGGAGCTGATTGTGGACTTTAGGAGGGCACATCATCCGAGGATGTGCACACCATTGAGGATAAATGGGGATACTGTGGATAGGGTGAGCTGTTTTAAATACCTGGGAGTCCACATCTCTGAAGAAATGACATGGACATCACACGCTGCAGCACTCATGAGTAAGGCAAGGCAGCGCCTTTGCCACCTCAGGCAATTGAGGAAATTCAGAGTGTCTCCGAAGATCCTCCAGTGCTTCTACTCAGCGGCTGTGGAAAGCATCTTGTCCGGAAGTATTACAATCTGGTTTGGGAATTGCTCTGCCCAGGACAAGAAGGCTCTGCAGAGAGTAGTGCGTTCGGCCGAACGCACTATGGGAACTTCTCTCGCCCCTCTGCAGGAACTATACATCAGGAGGTGCAACTCCAGAGCCAATAAAATCATGGGAGACCCCTTCCACCCCTACAACAGACTGTTCCAGCTGCTACGGTCAGGCAAACGCCTCCGTTGCCATGCTGTGAGAACGGAGAGGTTGTGAAGGAGTTTCTTCCCAGAGGCCATTAGGACTGTAAACTCCTATCTCACCAGGGACTAACTTTACTGGACCACAATACCGCCCACAATATTTAATATGTATAAGAACATGTGATTCTGTTCCATTCTGTTTGTAGTTTGTTGGTTGTTTGTTTGTTTTTTTGCACAAAGTCTGCGAGCATTGCCACTTTTCATTTCACTGCTCATTTCGTATGTGTATGTGACTAATAAACTTGACTTGACTTGAAACTGACAGAGACACAATAACCTAACTGCATGTTCATACACCCATTGCAATAGTGCAGTTATTTGATGCACTGGTGGGACCACTCTTGGAACGTTGTATGGTTTCCCCACCTAGATTTGCATTCAAAGAAATGTAACAAACATTCCTGGGATTGATTCCTGGGATGGGAGTAGGCAAGTTATTCTGCGAGGAGAGATTAAGCAGAACCAACCCTATTTTCTGAAAAAAAAACATAAATCTGAAATAGAAAATAGTCAAAACACTTAAAACCCTGTCCTATGGTACGAGTTAATTCCAAAAGTTCTCCCGAGTTTGCCCTGATTCGAACTCGGAGATTTGCAGTAATGGCCACTCGGTGGTACTCGGGGCTCTCGTGGACATTTTTCATCATGTTGAAAAATCTTTTTTTTCCTTCTTTTTAAAAAATAAATTTATTAGAAGAAAATACGTAATAAAAACATTTTGTTTGTAGTAGTCATACATTATTAATATTATTTATATTATCAATTGTATAATAATTGTACTTCTATATATTTTAATTTTTAAAAATTTTATATAGATAGAAAATAATAGAGAGAGAGAGAGAAAAGAAACCAAAAAAAATTAAAAGAGAATGGAATAATCAGCTAATTATACTGATTATTGGAGATATGTCCGTGGATTATAAAATGTAATTCTTCATCTAATCCTTGATTCGGGTTTCTGTCAGGTTCTTGTGCCGAACCGGTTTGCCCCTTCAAATAGTCAATGAATGGAGACCATATTCTAGTAAATAGTTCTTGTTTGTTCATTAAGACAAATCTTAATCTTTCCAAATGTAGGGTCTCCGACATTTCCATAGTCCACATTTTAATTGTGGGGGTTTGTTGGTGTAGTTTGTTGTTGTTTTTGAATAGTGCAATCTATGTAATACTTTAAATTGTATTAAAGAGTGTCTAGCATTTAACGAACAGTGATGTATATGTTGTAAGCTTTCGTCCCACATTTCTGGCCTTATTGGTTGGCCTAGTTCATTTTCCCATGATTGCCTATATATTTCCGTCGTGGGTGCATCAATATCTAATAGGATATAATAAATATAAGATATCAATTTTTCTGTGTTAGGGTGTTTATTCAAATATTCATCAAGAATTTCTGTCTTTCTATTTCTATAGTCCTATGTATTTGATTTAGCATAGTCTCTAAGTTGTAGGTATCTAAAGTAGTCATTTGAGTGAAGTCCATAAATTTGTTGTAGTTCCTGAAATGAGAGGAATGTACCCTTCCTGTAGAAAAAACCTTTATCCATCATTGCGGGTTTAAATGTAGGGTTGTTTACAATGGGAAGAAGTAGTGGTAAATTATACAATTTTTGTGTCTTTTTTAATTGTTTCCAAATGCGTATTCCACTATATATGATGGGGTTTTCACTATAGGTTTTTTTGCTTAATTTAGTAATAGCAAATAAGATCGACCCAATTTCAAAAGGTAAACAGTCTTCCTTTTCCATTTTTAACCAATCTGGTTGTTGGTCCAGTTCTTCCAACCAAAAATTCATATTTTTAATGTTAACTGCCCAAAAATAGAGCATAAAATTCGGTAGGGCTAAACCTCCATTTATTTTTGATTTACATAAGTGCTTTTTATTTATTCTGTGGTTCTTATAATCCCAGATAAAATTAGTGACTATCTTTTTTTTTAAAGTTTTTGGGAGATATATCGGGATTGATTGAAAAAGGTACAATAATTGTGGGAGAAAAATCACTTTTATTGCATTAATTCTACCCAACATTGAGATAGGTAATGTTTTCCAATATAAAATATTCTTATGTAATTTATTCAATAAAGGCGGAAAGTTAAGTTTAAATAAAGAAGTGTATGTCTTTGTTACATAAATTCCAAGATATTTAAATTTTTCATTTACTATTTTGAAGGGAAATTGTTGTAATATATGTGGATTACTTTCCATTATTGGCATGATTTCACTTTTATTCCAATTAATTCTGTATCCTGAAAACGAGCCATATTGAGTTATTAAATTTAATAAGTTTGGGATACTAACTTCAGGTTTTGTAATGTAGATTAATACATCGTATGCATATAAGGAAATTTTATTCTCAGTATCTTTAATGTTTTACCCATGTATTTCAGGATGGGACCTCACGCTTTCTGCTAATGGCTCTATTGCGAGTGCGAATAATAGCAGGGATAACGAACATCCTTGTCTACAGCCTCTAGATAAATTAAATTCAGCTGATAACATTTGATTTGTCGATATTCTAGCTGTTGGGTTAGTACATAAAAGTTTTACTCATGTACTTTACCGTTTTTTAGAGATCTGATAGACTCTTCAATTTCTTTTACTATTATTTCAGCGTCTAATAATTCTCTATCTTTCAAATCTAACCCTTTAAGATTGCATTTTTGTAAGAATGCTTCTATTCCTCTCCGGTGATCTATCGTTTTAGCTGAGTAAAGGTTTTGATAATATTGCAGAAATCTCTCATTAATATCCTTAGATTGTACTAGTGGTTCTCCTGTTTCTGATCTAATCCTATGAATTGTTTTTTCCCCATCCAGTTTCCGTAATTAACGAGCCAATAATTTTTGAGGTTTATCACCAAATTCAAAATGTAATTGTTTAGTATATAGGTAAAATTTTATAACTTGGTCTGAATATATTTTATTTTATTTATATTTTAATGCTACAATTTTATTGTGTTTTATCATAGTTGGTGTAGCTGCATTTTCTATGTCTAATTGTTTTATTTCCCTTTCCAATGCCTGTTGTTTAGCCCGATTCTCTTTATTATGAAATGCTTGGGAGGAGATCATAGCTCCTTGAGTAAATGCTTTAAATGTTTCCCAAAGTAGGGAGGCACACGTTTCAGGGTTATCATTGATTTCAAATAACATATGAATCTGTTTAGTGAGATATTCCTGACATGCTTTTTCCTTTAAAATTTGTGTGTTAAGTCTCCATTGTGACTGTTTCTCTGTCCTTCCATTTAATTTAATCATAAATGTTAAAGGAGCATGGTCCGAGAGTATTCAGCCCCCCTGAGTCAATACTTTGTAGAACCACCTTTCGCTACAATTACAGCTGCAAGTCTTTTGGGGTATGTCTCTACCAGCTTTGCACATCTAGAGACTGAAATTTTTGCCCATTCTTCTTTGCAAAATAGCTCAAGCTCAGTCAGATTGGATGGAGAGCGTCTGTGAACAGCAATTTTCAAGTCTTGCCAGAGATTCTCAATTGGATTTAGGTCTGGACTCCGACTGGGCCATTCTAACACATGAATATGCTTTGATCTAAACCATTCCATTGTAGCTCTGGCTGTATGTTTAGGGTCGTTGTCCTGCTGGAAGGTGAACCTCCGCCCCAGTCTCAAGTCTTTTGCAGACTCTAACAGGTTTTCTTCCAAGATTGCCCTGTATTTGGCTCCATCCATCTTCCCATCAACTCTGACCAGTTTCCCTGTCCCTGCTGAAGAAAAGCATCCCCACAGTATGATGCTGCCACCACTATGTTTGTCAGTGGGGATGGTGTGTTCAGGGTGATGTGTAGTGTTAGTTTTCCGCCACACATAGCGTTTTGCATTGAGGCCAAAAATTTCAATTTTGGTCTCATCAGACCAGAGCACCTTCCTCCACATGTTTGCTGTGTCCCCCATATGGCTTGTGGCAAACTGCAAACGGGACTTCTTATGGCTTTGTTTCAACAATGGCTTTCTTCTTGCCACTCTTCCATAAAGGCCCGATTTGTGAAGTGCACGACTAATAGTTGTCCTGTGGACAGATTCTCCCACCTGAGCTGTGGATCTCTGCAGCTCACACAGAGTTACCATGGGCTTCTTGGCTGCTTCTCTGATCAATGCTCTCCTTGCCCGGCCTGTCAGGTTAGTCGGACGGCCATGTCTTGGTAGGTTTGCAGTTGTGCCATACTCTTTCCCTTTTCGGATGATGGATTGAACAGTGCTCCCTGAGATGTTCAAAGTTAGGGATTTTTTTTATAACCTAACCCTGCTTTAAACTTCTTCACAACATTATCCCTGACCTGTCTGGTGTGATCCTTGGGCTTCATGATGCTGTTTGTTCACTATTGTTCTTTAACAAACCTCTGAGGCCTTCACAGAACAGCTGTATTTATACTAAGATTAGATTACACACAAGTGGACTCTATTTACTAATTAGGTGACATCTGAAAGCAATTGGTTGCACTGGATTTTATTTAGGGGTATCAGAGTAAAGGGGGCTGAATATTTTTGCACGCCACACTTTTCAATTTTTTTATTTGTAAAAAAAATGAAAACCATGTATCATTTTCCTTCCACTTCACAATTATGCGTCACTTTGTTTTGGTCTATCACATAAAATCCCAATAAAATACATTTACGTTTGTGGTTGTAACGTAACAAAATGTGGAAAAGTTCAAGGGGTATGAATACTTTTGCAAGCCACTGTAGCTTTCAATCTATGCTCTGCATCCTTTTTGAGGTGAATTTCCTGAAGAAATATTACATCTGTTTTAAGTGTTTTTAAATGTGCTAATACTTTACCTCTCTTGATTGGTTTGTTAATACCCTTAACGTTCCAACTACAAAATGTTATTCCTTCACCCCCAATCTTCATATTCGAATCTTGCATCTTTTGTTTAGGGTGGTCTACAAAAGAGCAGATGGTTCAGGTCAACAAGCCCGACATTACACCCGACCATCAGATAGATGAATTTTAAGTCTCGTTGGTCTTTCTCGCGTACATATCTCCTTTGATAAAACTTATGACTCCATTCAAAATTAAAATTATAATAAAGTATCATATTAAAACAGTGATAGAATAAGCGGTTAGTAAAGTGAAAAAAGAGAGAAAAAACTACATCTATAAGTAGTGCAGTTAGTGATAGCCATCTGGCCATCTACCGACTTCCGTAGCCTTTGAAAAATAAAAAAAATTAACTAGCTCCATGCTCTCTTTAAGATGACATTTCCATAGTGATATTTTACCGGGGTGGGGGTGGGAAACATTTTAGGTTCCAAAGTATTCATATTCCATTAGTAAAAAATACAAAAAAATATATATATATATATATATAATATATATATAAATAAATACAAAGATAACTATTATCAACATATAGTATAAATCTCATCTATATCAAAAAGAGATTACAGAAGGAAAAAAAAGAGAAATCAAGCTTTAAATCCAACCGTACTTATAATTGCCATTTTAACTAATTTGAAGTAATTCAATTATAAGTGTAGTGTACTGTACAGCATGTCAGATGTGGGAGGTCATGGTGTCGGATGGCCCTCTTGACGTCCACATCTGCATCAGGTGCAGAGAGATGGGGCTCCTAAGGGACCGTATTAGGATTCTGGAGCAGCAGCTCGATGACCTCTTCCTGGTCAGAGAGAGTGAAAAGGTGATAGAGGAGAGTTATAGGGAGGTGGTTACTCCAAAACCACAGGAGAGAAACATGTGGGTCATGCTAAGGAAGGGCAAGGGGCAGAGGCATGAGCGAGTGAGTACTCCAATGTCAGTACACCTGGCAAATAAGTACTCCTGTTTGAGTACGGATGGGGGTGACAGCCTACCTGGGGGTAGCGACAGCGGACGGGCCTTCAGCACAGAGACCGGCCCTGTTGCTCCGAAAGGTAGGGAAAAAAAGAGGGCAATAGTAATTGGGGACTCTATTGTTAGGGGGTCGGATAGGCGATTCTGTGGACGCAGTCGGGAGACCAGGATGGTGGTCTGCCTCCCTGGTGCCAAGGTCTTGGACGTGTCCAGACGTGTCCAAGATATCCTCAAATCAGAGGGAGAGGAGCCTGAGGTCGTGGTACATATAGGTACCAATAACATAGGTAAAAAAAGGGAAGAGGTCCTGAAGGGAGGATTTAAGGACTTGGGAGGAGAGTTGAGGAAAAGGACCAAAAAGGTAACAATCTCAGGATTACTGCCTGTGCCACGTGACAGTGAGAGTAGAAATGAAGCAAGGTGGAGGATAAATGCTTGGCTGAAAGACTGGTGCAGAGGGCAGGGATTCAAGTTTCTGGATCATTGGGACTTCTTTTGGGGTAGGTAGGACCTGTACAGAAAGGATGGGTTGCACTTGAACCCGAGGAGGACCAATATCCTGGCGGGGAAATTTGCAAAGGCCACTGGGGAGACTTTAAACTAGAATGGTTGGGGCGAGGGATGTAAATAGCAAAAGCTAGTAGACAGAATGGGAGGCAGGAAGCAGAAAAGGGAAGCACTCGGACACAAGAGGAGAAAGAAAAAAAAGGAAATAAACAGAGAATAAGAGATGGGGGGTTTCTTAAATGTGCATATTTTAATGCTAGGAGCATTGTAAGAAAGGTGGATGAGCTTCGAGTCTGGATAGACACCTGGAAGTATGATGTTGTGGCGATCAGTGAAACATGGTTGCAGGAGGGCTGTGATTGGAAACTAAATATTCCAGGATTTCGTTGCTTCAGGTGTGATAGAATTGGAGGGGCAAGAGGTGGAGGTGTTGCATTGCTAGTCAGGGAAGATATTACAGCAGTGCTTTGGCAGGATAGATTGGAGGGCTCATTTAGGGAGGCTATTTGGGTGGAACTGAGAAGTGGGAAAGGTGTAGCAACACTAATAGGGGTATATTATAGACCGCCAAATGGGGAACGAGAATTGGAAGAGCAAATATGTAAAGAGATAGCAGATATTAGTAGTAAGCACAAGGTAGTGATTGTGGGAGATTTCAACTTTCCACACATAGACTGGGAAACACATTCTGTAAATGGACTGGATGGTTTGGAGTTTGTAAAATGTGTGCAGGATAGTTTTTTGCAGCAATACATAGAGGTGCCTACTAGAGGAGGGGCAGTGCTGGACCTCCTGTTAGGAAATGAGACGGGACAGGTGGCGGAGGTATGCGTTGGGGAGCACTTCGGGTCCAGTGATCACAATACCATTAGTTTCAATATAATTATGGAGAAGGACAGAACCTAGGGTTGAGATTTTTGATTGGAGAAAGGCTAACTTTAACGAGATGCAAGATGATTTAAAAGGAGTGAACTGGGACATTTTGTTTTATGGGAAAGATGTAGAGGAGAAATGGAAGACATTTAAAGGGGAAATTTTAAGAGTACAGAATCTTTATGTTCCTGTTCGGTTGAAAGGAACCAGTAAAAATTTGAAAGAGCCCTGGTTTTCAAGGGAAATTGGACATCTTGTTCGGAAAAAGAGGGAGATCTTCAATAATTATAGGCAGCATGAAGTAAATGAGGTGCTTGAGGAGTATAAGGAATGTAAAAAGAACCTTAAGAAAGAAATTAGAAAAGCTAAAAGAAGATATGAGGTTGCTTTGGCAAGTAAGGTGAAAGTAAATCCAAAGGGTTTCTACAGCTATATTAATAGCAAAAGGATAACAAGGGATAAAATTGGTCCATTGGAGAGACCGAGTGGACAGCTATCTGCAGAGCCAAAAGAGATGGGGGAGATATTGAACAATTTCTTTTCTTCGGTATTCACCAAGGAGAAGGATATTGAATTATGTGAGGTAAGGGAAACTAGTAGAGTAGCTATGGATACTATGAGTTTCAAAGTAAAAGAAGTACTGACACTTTTGAAAAATATAAAAGTGGATAAGTCTCCAGGTCCTGACAGGATATTCCCTAGGACATTGAGGGAAGTTAGTGTAGAAATAGCCGGGGCTATGACAGAAATATTTCAAATGTCATTAGAAACGGGAATAGTCCCGGAGGATTGGCATACTGCGCATGTTGTTCCATTGTTTAAAAAGGGTTCTAAAAGTAAACCTAGCAATTATAGACCGGTTAGTTTGACTTCAGTGGTGGGCAAATTAATGGAAAAGATACTTAGAGATAATATATATAAGTATCTGGATAAAGAGGGTCTAATTAGGAACAGTCAACATGGATTTATGCCTGGAAGGTAATGTTTGCTAATCTTCTTGAATTTTTTGAAGAGGTTACTAGGGAAATTGATGAGGGTAAAGCAGTGGATGTTGTCTATATGGACTTCAGTAAGGCCTATGACAAGGTTCCTCATGGAAGGTTGGTTAAGAAGGTTCAACTGTTGGGTATAAATGCAGGAATAGCAAGATGGATTCAACAGTGGCTGAATGGGAGAAGCCAGAGGGTAATGGTGGATGGCTTTTTTTCGGGTTGGAGGCAGGTGACTAGTGGGGTGCCTCAGGGATCTGTGTTGGGTCCTTTGTTGTTTGTCATGTACATCAATGATCTGGATGAAGGGGTGGTAAATTGGATTAGTAAGTATGCAGATGATACGAAGATAGGGGTTGTTGTGGATAATGAAGAGGATTTCCAAAGTCTACAGAGTGATTTAGGCCAGTTGGAAAAATGGGCTGAAAGATGGCAGATGGAGTTTAATGCTGATAAATGTGAGGTGCTACACCTTGGTAGGACAAATCAAAATAGGACGTACATGGTAAACGGTAGGGAATTGAAGAATACAGTTGAACAGAGGGATCTGGGAATAACCGTGCATAGTTCCTTGAAGGTGGAATCTCATATAGATAGGGTGGTAAAGAAAGCTTTTGGTATGCTAGCCTTTATAAATCAGAGCATTGAGTATAGAAGCTGGGATGTAATGTTAAAATTGTACAAGGCATTGGTGAGACCAAATCTGGAGTATGGTGTACAATTTTGGTCGCCCAATTATAGGAAGGATGTCAACAAAATAGAGAGGGTACAGAGGAGATTTACTAGAATGTTGCCTGGGTTTCAACAGCTAAGTTACAGAGATAGGTTGAATAAGTTAGGTCTTTATTCTCTGGAGCGCAGAAGGTTAAGGGGGGACTTGTTAGAGGTCTTTAAAATGATGAGAGGGATAGACAGAGTTTGATGTGGACAAGCTTTTCCCTATGAGAATAGGGAAGATTCAAACAAGAGGACATGACTTTAGAATTAAGGGACAGAGGTTTGGGGGTAACATAAGGGGGAACTTCTTTACTCAGAGAGTGGTAGCGGTGTGGAATGAGCTTCCAGTGGAAGTGGTGGCGGCAGGTTCGTTGGTATCATTTAAAAATAAATTGGATAGGCATATGGATGAGAAAGGTATGGAGGGTTATGGTATGAGTGCAGGCAGGTGGGACTAAGGGAAAAAAGTTGTTCGGCATGGACTTGAAGGGCAGAGATGGCCTGTTTCTGTGCTGTAATTGTTATATGGTTATATGGTTAAGTAATTAGTAACCATTAATAATACTTATTAGTAGTACCGCGCAGTTATAATTAGTATTTATCAGTTATTGATGTTAATAGTAACTATGAGTGTAACATGTCCATAGGGAAAGCCTTATTCAGCAATCCTTATCCAATTTCAATTGTCCTTAGGTATAACAGCTTAAATTCCATCCGATCTTTACAAAGTTACATTGTTCGTTGACGTCAGGTGCTTTGTAATTAATGTTCAGTTATTAGGCACATTCTTGATATTCTGGGCGAACTCCAATGCATCCTTAGGGTTCGTAAAGATGTGTTCATTCTGATTGTAGGTAACTTTTAATGTAACTGGGTACATCAAGCCATACTTCAGATCTTTCACACCCTTAAGTATTCTTCTTGTCTCTTTAAACAGCGCTCTCTTCCTGGAGACCGCCACTGGATAATCTTGGTAGATACTGATCTTATCTCCTTCATATGTGAAATTCCTGGTACAAACAATTTTTGTTCATAATCTCCTGCAGTACATGGTCGTATTGCACCTTTACTATCATTTGTCTTGGTGGGGCATCTGCCCGTGGGTGGCGTCTCATCACTCTATGTGCTCGACCTAGCAGAGGCTTTTGATCCAGATTTAAGACTTTTTGCAATAAGTCTACAGTGAATTCGCGGGGGTCTCGTTTCCCCTCTCTTCCTTCTTGAATGCCGACGATTCTTAAATTCTGACGCCTCTGACGTCCTTCCAGTTCAGTGCATTTTTCAGTTATTTTACTCAGTAATTCTGATAAGCGTTGGTTTTCTCTGTTTTGTCATATCGGCACTTGTTGAAGCAATCTCCTGTAAATTGGTTAAGGGCCTGTCCTACAAGCATGCAACTCCATGCGATGAGCGCAACCTAACATGGTCGCTTGAGCCGTCCGGCGTCGCAGGGCCAGTCCCACTTCGATCGCCGGAGCCGTGCGGAATTGTGCGGAGTTCATCCCGATATTGCGCGGGGCTCCGAAAAACTGACTATGTTCAAAAATTCCGCATGGCAACGGCTTGTCGGCTCGCAGTCGCCTCGACGCATGACACACCGCCTTGACATCGTGCCTCCTTGAACATATCTGTAGGTGCCTCCATGACCCTCTGTGTGTGTGGCTCCATGGCCCTCTGTGTGTGTGCCTCTGTGCCCCTCTCTGTGTGCCCCTCTCTGTCCTGGCGAACTTACCTTAAGACTTCGCTCCAAGTTCGCCTCACTTTGCGCCGCGTTGCGCCACTCACCCGACCTCCGCGCGGCCCATCGCTGCCGGTTTGGTCGCGCTTGCCGCATGCAGGCACATTGCTGGTGGGAATGGCCCTGTACAGGGGATCACCCGACCTCCGTGCGGCCCCCGCTTCTAGTTTGATTGCGCTCATCGCATGGAGTCGGATGCTGGTAGGACAGGCCCTTTATTGCTATAGTCTGTTGATTCAGTGCTTTCTCAATGGGATCCAACTGTCATTAAAGCTGGTCTCCATCGAGTTAATTTTGACATCCATTTCCGCAATCTGTTGATCCAGCTTTTCTTCCATTTTTCCAATAATTCAAGGATGGTGGAGTTGATTTCTTCCTTCATTTCCTCCTTAAACTCTTCCTTAAAAATTTGAAGTTCTTCTTTAAAATTCAATCTCTTCAGTTCTTCCTTTATATTTTTAATTTCCTGAGATAGAAAAACCCAAAGATCTTCTATCGCAGATTTTTTAGGCTTTAGCCTCCTCGAAACATCTTCCTGGGACAACGTTGTACCTGAGCCCGAGGCTTCAGTCGGGCCTAATTCTTCCGGTGCCTGTTTTGGTTTGGCCCTCTGAGTCCAGCCTGGTTTTGGACTCAGAGGGTCCCTCTGAGCGTTCCTCTGGAGGTCCCTCTGGCGGATCCGTCTCACCCTCATTCGGGTTGGTGCACGATGAGATCCCCATGGGGAGCTGGAAGAATGTAAATCAGTATCAGAAATGTGCAAGGCCATCAGGATGTAGCAAGCAAAGTGACCACCAAGTTATAATTTGACTATCTCACTCTCCAGCAAATTTCAATTGTCCCATAATTTTCTTAACTATTCACCATCCAGCCGTTCTCTTTGCCCTGCACTAGGACTATGTTGTTCCGCACGAACCCCCATTTCTCCACTATCCACTGCTCTCATCAGTCTCCTGAGCCAAATCCGAGTCCCATTCTGCAGCAGCAGCTGGGGCTGGAGTTGAAGCAGGAGCTGAAGCTGGAGATGGGGCAGGAGCTGGGGCAGGAGCTGGGGCAGGAGATGGGGAAGGATCTGAGTAAGGAGATAGGGAAGGAACTGGGGTAGGAATCGGTAAGGGTGTTGAGGTAGAAGATAGGGCAGGAGATGGGACAGGAACTGAAGGAGGAGCAGGGTCAGGAACAGCAGCATGGCCAGAAGCAGTGGCTGGACCCTCCTGGGTCTGTATGTTCTCTATACTAACCTGCTTCCGCTTCACCTTATCCTGGATGGTTTTCTTCTTGATGATCCTGGAGCTCTTTGTTCTCCTCATGTTCTCTGGTGATCGATGCAGCTGGGAAGAACTTCGTTGCAAGAAACGTGGTAAGTGGTGGTTCTTTTCAAAACGCGCGCGGATTTTATGTGTCGCGGTAAAGGCGGGCCAACTAATAATGTGCGTCGCATGGCATCGGGCAGTGACATCATCGCGCAACGCCATGCGTTACATGCACGATGTCAAGACGTTACTCACGTCCTCGATGCGAACAGTGTCGGTTTTTCGGAGCTCCGCGCGATGTCGGGACCAGCTCCGCACAACTCCACACGGCTCCGGCGATCGTAGTGTGACCGACCCCGCGAGGCTGGACGGCTCAAACGACCATGGTAGGTCGCGCTAATCGCATGCAATCGCATGCTTGTGAGGCAGGCCCTTTACTAATCAACCCTTACTAAACTCCCAAGTGAATACAAAATACCCCATTGATTCATTTCAATGAAGAGCCAGGCAAGTTAACTCATGCCCTGGTCGATATTCATCCCTCAACCAAAATCTTGAGAACTGCTCGATAAGTCACTTTAACAATTCTCGCTCAACAACAGTGAATAAACTTCAAAAGCCCTTCATTAGGTGTAAAACACTCGGGCTGAAAGGTGCTAAATAAACGTAATTTTGTCTGCCTTTTGAAAAAATCAGCGATACTCCATAGGCAAAGATACTTGTTGAAGGAAAACGCTGGGCAAGACGACTAATTTTGATCATAATGCAAATCCACAATGCAGCAGATTAAAAAACTTGGGTTGTAGAACTTTTCAACTTGCTATTCATTTTTGCAGGCTACATTAATGGTGCTAAAGTTTGTTTGTAGAGCATGGATAAGATTCCTGGGGGACAAGGCCCATCGCCTTATCTCTTCTGCTGATCTGCAGAGCATTTTGCGAACGGGGGGTGGGGGGTTTGGTGCGGGCCGGCCGGCCGGCGTGGGAGTGGAGCTGTTGGGCTTGTGACTCTCTGGAGCGCGCAGGGGATGGGAGGGGCGCGCAGGGGATGGGAGGGGCGCGCAGGCGGGTGGGGCTTCGCAAGCTGCGCCAGCTGTGAATTCAGTGGAATTTGCGCATTATCTCTTCTCCCGATCGGCAGAGCATTTACCCCGCCCTGAAATCTGAAAAAAATTGAATGTGACATACACCCACAAATAAACACACACACACACACACACACACACACACAGAGTTTTTAAAGTATATAGATAGATATATGATAGAGAAGATAGAGAAGATAGAGGATAGATAGATAGATAGATAGATAGATAGATAGATAGATAGATAGATAGATAGATAGATAGATAGATAGATAGATAGATAGATAGATAGATAGATAGATAGATAGATAGATAGATAGATAGATAGATAGATAGATAGATGGACCAAACGCAGACAAATGAGAGTAGTTCTGGCAGTCACCTTGGTCATCATTGATGGGGTGAAAGGTTTGTTTCTGTGCTGTATAATTATTTGACTCTCTGACTCCATTGCAGGTAATTGGGTTAAAAATATAGGTTCAGTCACCACATATTAATGAGATTTTTGCGCTTCCCATATCAATGCAACCAATTTTAATTTGTGGATGAATGTTAGCGCATCTTTAGCTAGTTACCAAAAAATGATCCCATTTTTTGACCTTCTGTATGGACAAATTAAATTTATTCTTTAGCTTGGAGTTGGTACATGTTAATTTCAGTTGAAAACATAATCTTGCAAATATAATCTTAAGTGTAAGGACCAAAAATGAACTGTGATGGGTTGGAATGTATAAATGGTTTGAGTTTTGAGGATTGGAAAGTTCTTGGAAACCAAAAGAAATCCCCTGTAGCCTTATATTCCCCTTTCTTTAAAGAAACCCTTATTTTTAAATATAATCTTATGTGGGCAGGTGAGATACTGCATAGGCTAACACCGGCTAGTTGCTGGGAAACAATATTAAAGATAAAAGGCTGTCTAACAGTGTTGCTACTTGTATTTTCTGTTCTGAGACCATATACAGCAATACTCTTACTAACTATGTGTCTTTACTTTAGAAAAAAATATCACCATTGAGGTCAGATTGCATGCATTGGAACACATGACAGGGGCGGCACCGAGGTGCAGTGGTAGATTTGCTGCCTTACAGAGCCAGAGACCCGGGTTCGATTCTGACTATGGATGTTCTCTGCATGGAGTTTGCACGTTCTCCCTGTGACAATGTGGGTTTTCTCCTGCTGCTCTAATTTCCTCGCAAATTCCAAAGACGTGCAGGTCTGTACATTAATTGGCTTCTGTAAATTGTTCCTAATGTGTAACATAGAACTAGTGTAAGGCTGATTGTTGCTTGGTGCGGAATCATCCTTTAAACTAAAGGAAAGGGTAGATCAATTTATTGTTTTAAAATACTTTATTTTTTGTCATGAGGTTGCTTGTAGAAAAGCAATTGGCCGATTGTTCTTCAGATAAGTTTAATAAAGAGCTAGTAAATCATCTTATAAGTAGTTCCCAATATATTAAAAACGAATTATTGTGAGCTGGTGAAATGAATTGAGAAAAGCAGATTCCAACGGGTACATTCTGCAATCATAACGATATCTTAAAGTTAAAGGCAATATACTCTCATCGCCTCTTCTATGTGAGATGAACACTTCCCAAATAATTTTGCACTTGCTTATTAACACAAAGAGTTGACTTATCCTTTTTTATATTCCAATGCAGGCAATCTATTCCCAATGTTGACATGTTTTCTAAGCAAAGAGACTCTTGGAGATGTTACCATAAATGAAGCTTATTGTAGCAGCGTTAAATTGCACCCACACATCTTTTTTTCCAACATACTGTATTCCTACAAAGGAGCCAGGTGTCTGGCAAGGCTAGCTCTTGTTGCTCTTCCCCGTTGCCCTTAAGAAGGTGCTGGTGATACATCTTCTTGAATACACCTCTCATGTCACTCGTGATGACATAAAAGGAATTAACTCCTTCCCATTTCGGTAGATAATGGTAGAAAACAAACACAGTTTACACAGAAAGGGCATTATAATTCTAACTGCAAATGTATTTCTCTGAATGCAATAATTGTAACTTCATTTTATGGTATAAATATGATATGTTACCATCTATCTATCTATATACTTTTAAAACTTTATGTGTGTGTATGTGTGTGTGTGTGTGTGTGTGTGTATGTGTGTGTGTGTGTATGTCATTTTGCCTTTGAAATGTATCTCCTCGAAAACCAGATGCGAAAACATGGAGATTTGTACATATTTCGGTAGGGATTTAACGTATGATTTCAGAAATCCACTCCTCTATAAATGTGCCCAATTATTTCCCCACATTTTGAATAAAGTTGTTGACAAAATTCACTTTTTTTTTAAAAATCACCGCTTTCCAGCTGCTGATGTCACAATGCCCACATGCCCACGAATCAAGGCCCACCTGCCTCCTGGCCCCACCCCCCCTCCCCCCCGCTGTGGATTAATGCAGCTGCTGTCAACGCGAATGCACAGTTTTCCATGAGGTACGTTACTCCACGCACACCCCCGTTCTTCAAAAGACGCAGAAAGAACAATAATGTTCTGCAACAAAGATCCTATAGCTGCGCTCTGCTATAGGATCTTTGTTCTGCAGATTCATAGGTGAGCGTCACTCACGCGCTGAAGGAGGTTCTCCTCACTGTCGGTGCAGCTCATGAAGCCCCGCCCCTCCCAACCCCTGCGCGCTCATTCCAGCTGTGGGTTTCCATAGAGTCAGAATCTGCTTCAGTCTCTCCGCATTTCGGAGCCCACTCACTCGCCCAGCTCCCCTCCACCCCCGCCCCCCTTCTCTTCTCACCTCCTCCCATCTCCTCCCTCCCTCTCTCCCCTCTCCTCTCTACCCATCACAGGGGATGACCTCCTCTCCGGGAAGGCCCGATCGTCTGACCCCTCCCCAGCCCAGCCCGGCTCTGTCACTCTAGTGGGTGCGCTTACCTTTGCGGAAGCCACGATCGACTGGTACCCCCGCTGCTTTTCACCATCCTCAGATCGCTCTGTGCCTCGCTCGGGCTGCCGTCCCGCCCCCCTTTCTCTCCCTTCTCTTCCCTCTCTCTCTCTCTCTCTCCCTCCCCATCCCCCCTCTCTCCCCTCTCCTGTCTCTCTCTCTCTCCCCCCTCTCTCCCCTCCCACTCTCTCTCCCCTCCCTCTCTCTTTCCCCCCTTCCTCTCCCCAACCCCCTGCCCTCCCCTCACTCCCTCCCCTCCACACCTGCCCCTCCCCTACTCCCTTCCTTCCACCCCCTACCCTACCCCCTTCCCTCCACCTCCCCCTCCCCCTCCCTTCCCCCACCTTTCCTCCTCCCTTCCCACCCCCTCTCCCCCTTCCCTCCCCCTCTCAGCCCTCTTTTCCCCCTCTCTCTCCTCCCATCTCTTGCTACCTTCCTCCCCCAACCTCCCTCTCCTCCTCCCCTCCACCCACTACCCCCTCTGTCTCTTGCCCTTCTGTCTCTGCCTCTCTCTCTGTCTTTCCCCATTCTCTCTCTGCCCTCACTCTCTACCCCCCCCCCCCCTCTCTAGACGCGCCTGCGAGTTGGGGGGTATGCATCAGTGGATTGGACGGTTATGGGGTAAAAGGAGCAAATTAATAATATTAATATAATATCAAGGGAGGTAGTTAGTGTGTGTGTGGGGGTGGTTAGTGTGTGTGACACCGCATGCTGCCCCGCCCTCCGAGATTGAGCGGGGATGGGGTAAAAGGAGCCAATGAATAATATTAACAAAATATCAATGGGGTGGTTAGTGTGTGTGTGTGTGTGGGGGGGCGGGGTTAGTGTGTGTGTGATGCCACAGGCCGCCCCCCCTCCCACCGCGTTGAGGGGACAGGACCCAACGGGTCCCCCCTGGTCTAGTATCTCATTAAAAGGCCATGAAGTTTAGTATGATGCTAGCTGTTCTAGGAAAATACAATTGATGAACCAAAAAATATACATGTAGTGTTTCCTCCTTGTATCGCACCAACCTAGCAATCGCACCAAGCACACAACGATAAGAGAACTGTCAGTCGCAATGCTCTGAATTGTGTCTCTAATGTAATGTTTGTCAATCTTTTAACACCGCCCCTGATTTGCCTCACCATTGAAGAAAGAGCACCACATTCCATTGGACTTTTCTTGACCTTGAGGTGTCCCAAAGGAAGGAAGCAATTTTGGCAGTGTTCCTGCTGTTTTAATGTAGGAGACAGGTTATCCTCATTCTACACGCCATAAACTGCAACGTGATAATGAGATGTTGATGCTGTTTGGGCGGGACATTTGGGAGAACTTCCCTGCTCATTTTTTATGAAATAATGTCATGGGGTTTATCACAACGTCTTGAAATAAGAGTTGGCTTATTATTAAACCTCCAAAACAGGATGCTGAGTGACTTGTAAGAACAAGCAGTCTAATTTTAAGCTGATATAGAATAAGCTATTTCTCTGTTGCAATATAATTTTATTCTGTGACAGTGCTCATGGTTTGATTTGTCTGTAATTATTAACACCCACAACCCCCAAGAAACGCCTGTATTATCATTCAATAAATATGTTTTCTTTTTTAGAGCCTTAGAATACAGAGCAGTGCAAATATCTGGCAAGTTGCTTACTTCATCAAAGCAGCTATAACCTGGTTAATGTGACTACTGGCTGTGATTTCATTAACGGAAGTAAGCAATAAACAGGCAGACTGAAGACAGGATCTACAATTAAGGAATGGCTGAGTACTTGGAAAAATTTGAACCGATTCCAGAGAGCTGAGTAGTATTTAAAAAAGTTAGGTTGGAATCAAGAATCTGAGTTGCATTTTTTTAAGAAATAGTTACGTGTCCATGTTTGCAGCCTACTTGGACTCATTGTTCTTCAGATACATCGATGAATTGAAAATTCAAGCTCATGGAATAAAAGGCCAGTTATCAGCCTGATGAGGAGATTGGTAAATGTATACTGGAGAGTGGTGATGAATTAGGTTTGTTCAAACTGGTACTATTGGTGTTTTGGGGGCATCCATCAACAATTTAGCAAACACAATGGAGATCAATGTGCCAAGGAGAGAATGTAAATGGCGATGTCTACAGAAGGTGGATTTCAGTATCAAGTTGAACTGAAAATTTCCCAGTCTGAGGATTATTCAATTGTGAGACAATATTGTCCGAAGATGTGATTGTCAGACACAGTGAAATAATACACAAAAATAACGGGACAGATCTTTCTCTACCCTGAGGTTATCAGTTACCTATGCATGGCCCACACTGTTCATCCAGTGTTCACCCTTCCCAGCTCCCATAATATCTGTGAGACACATTGCTATGCAGGGTCTCTCACAGTGTGTGTCAACTGTAATGACAGAACTGCTTTGATACTGCCTCCAAACCCAATGGGTATAAAATCATTCACTGTTATTGAATGCATTGCATAAATGAACATTCAGTGATAGTTTCTGGCAATCATGCCCAAAAAAGGATAGAATGTAGAGGCACCAAACATGGTGAACCAATGGGTTACTTTATTCAGGCATAAAAGGTTTGTTATATGTGCAGTTGGTCCTCTAACATAAAGTCATTGTTGCTGCTGCGAGGCTGTTGCCTCATGGGCTTGAGCTGAGTGCCTGCTGAGGTGGAAGGACACTCACCCCTAGAGAGAAGAGAGCTGGTCAGCTCGATGTAAGAGAGAGAGAAGTGAGATGGTTGTCCCAGGGTTTGTTATATATCCCAGCACACACCCCTATAACCCGTGACAACTCCTCCCTGCCATTGCTCAGTCATGTGACCCTACCCCCGACTGCTGAGGGTTCGTGTAGCTAGTGGCCCCACCACGGGTGCTGCCTCAAGAAAGGCCTTGAAACCAGCATGGTGCAGATTTACCAGAATGTTTCCAGTTTTTCTCCGCGGTGTCAAATGCCTGATTGAAGTTTAAAACGTCATGAGAAGCATAGATAGAGCAGGCAGTCAGAACCTTCCCCACGGGGTGGAAATGTTGAATATTGGAAGACATAGGTGTCATAACGATGTCATGATGATGATATGCAAATATCATAACCTTTGTATCAGATGACGGAGGTCAGATCGCATGTGCACTGTGTAAGCCTAGGCAAGAGGCCATGGCTGAGTGAGATAATAAACACGGTTAAATATTGTGTCAGTATCATTATTATTCCACATCTGAGGCCAGGATGTGACATTGGCGATGAGGATATTTCGTATATTTTAGATTGGATTCTGAATCCGTGGCTATGAGCTGGAAATTTTTTTTTCTTAAAAAGTCGCCGGAGCAGATTTCTTAGCATTATGTGGAGTTCCACACATCGATCCGATGGATGATGTGAGTACCTTCAACGTGAAGTGGAATACTTGGCTGGAGGAATTTGAAGCTTACACCGACAGTCGAGGGCTCTTTCTTGAGGATACGCCGGGGCAGAAGGCGCAGCGGAGAGCGTTGATTATTTTCACCGCGGGGCCAGCAGCTCGAGAAATGTTTAAAACACTCCCTGATACGGGAATAAAGTAGGACTATAAGAAAGCCTTTGATGCTTTGAACAGTTACAATGTGGTGGTACCGAATGCTACATTTCAACGCCATTTATTCCATAAAACAATGCAGGAAGAGGGCGAGACTGTTGTTCAATTTGTGACGAGACTCAGACAGGTGTCTGTAGGATGCAAATATGTGGCTGCTGATGTGGAAAACCAGATATTGGATCAGGTTGTCCAGCATTGCAGGTCAGACAAGCTCAGGAGAAGGTTGCTTGAAAAAGGGGGTGAGTTAAACCTTAATGATGTTTTGTCGATTGCAGCAGCACTGGAAGCTGCTGAGGGACAATTTCACAGCATGAAATTGAAAGATTCCAAGACTGGGAAGTTAACTAGCTGTCCTACGGTAGACCAAGAAGTATGCCTGAACATGAGATCGCGTGTTACAGGTGTGGCAACAATGTCACATAGGGAAAGATGCATGTTGTCCAGCAAACGGTAGAACATGTAGGAAATGTGGAAATAAAGATCATTTTGCAAAGAAATGTGGAAGTAAGGCCAGGGACAAGACAAGTGATTACAACAAGAAAGTGAAGTCCAGTGAAAGGAAAGACAGACCTCGGCAGAAAAACAAGGGTCATGTCCGTCACGTAGAGGTGATATTGGAAGTGATGAAGACAGTGATGAAGCTGATGAGCAGGGTGTTAAAAGGAATTATCAATTTGCATTGAATGAGAGCCATCACGAGAAAGTTGCAGTGCCCATCGGAGGTGTTACAGTGCCAGTGATTGTAGATTCTGGTAGCGACAGCAACGTAATTGACAGATCTCTTTGGGAATGCTGAAACAGCAGAAAATCAAGTGCATGTCAAGGAGGTGTAGTAGGAAGTTATATCCACAACTAAACCATTGCAGACCATTGGATGTTTCACGGCTAAAGTAGAAGTCGGAGATAGAGAAACTGAAGCAGAATTTGTGGTAATAGAGGAGAAGGGAGAACCTCTGCTGAGCAGAAATACAGCTCGAGAGCTGGGAGTGCTTCACATTGGAGTGCATGTAAATTCAGTGCAGTCATATGCTGACACGAGGCAGGAATTTCATTCAGTATTCCGAGGGGTTGGAAAATTAAAAGGCTGGCAAGTGAAGTTAGCCATTGATGAAAATCAATGCTGATCAAATCAAATCAAGCTGATAGCTCAACCGCTGCAGAGAACGCCATTTGGACTTTGTGGAAAAGTAGAAGGTAAAATCTAGGAGTTGATTAATCAGGACACTATTGAACCAGTTGCACGTTCGACAGCATGATGACATTAGACTGTGCGTTGACATGAGGAGAGCCAATTAGGCAATAATCAGAGAAAGACAACCAATTGCTACGGTTGATGAGCGTCAAAAAGTATATGTCCAGGGGCACACAAACCGAGGTAACCCAAAATCCACCAAGAACTACTGATTCAGAGGCGCCAGACGACATTTCCAAAGTGGTGACCAGCGTTCCAGAGGCAGCACGCTGCAACGCAGGTGGTGAGCAGAGAAGGTGTCTGGGTGACAACACTTTGGCAGATTCAACAGGCTCTGATGCTTCTGTGCCAGCTGGTAGACCAAACTGTGAAAGGAGAGTCCCCAAGCGATACGAGGATTTTGTGTTATAGATTATGATACTGTTTAGTATGATACTGTTTATCATGATACACTTTATTATGAGCAAGAGTTTATTAAGGTTACAAGAATGTAACAAGTTGCATTTGTTTTGTAGTTGTAATGCATCTGTTTCGTGAGTTATTGGAACACAAATGAAAACACAAATAGGTTTTGTAAGAATTTAATTGGGAAGTATATTAGAAAGAACACATATTATTTTAAAGTTTAATTCTGGTAAAGGAGGGATGTCATGACGATGAGTCATGATGATGATATGCAAATATCATAACCTTTGTATCAGATGACTTGGAGGTCAGATCACATGTGCACTGTGTAAGCCTAGGCAGGAGGCCATGGCTGAGTGAAATAATAAACACTGAGACCAAAGAATGTAACCTATAAATATTGTGTCAGTATCATTATTATTCCACATTTGAGGCCAGGATGTGACAATAGGTATAAAGGCGAAAGTTTAAAGGAGAAAGTTTGGGGCAAGTTATTTTTACACAGAGAATGGAAGGCGCCTGGAATGTGCTGCCAGGGCAGTGGTGGAAGCAGATGCAATTATGGTATTTTGGGGGCTTTTAGATAAATACATGAATATAAATGGATTGGAGTAATATGGAGTATGTGCAGGCAGAAGGGATTACTTTAATTCAACACCACCTTCAATACGTTTGTGGACAGAAGGACCTGTTCCTGTGTTCTTCAAGTGTTAGATTACAAGGAGAAATGGCATAAAACAGCATTGTATTCATTGGGATATAGAGTATTAAGGTATGAATGAATGGAATTGTTTGGGTAATGATTGCGAGTTCAAACTTTTCTGCAGATGTGAGAACCAAAGGCAAGTGAACATAAGTTTAGAATTCAGAGGTAGATTATTCTGGAGAGGTTAAGAAATATCTCTGCACACAAAGGGAGGTCAAAATATGCAACTCTTTCCTAAAATAAATAATTAATGTCCACTCAATTAAGTATTTTTTAATCTGAGGCAGGTAGGTTTTTGCTGGATTAGAGGACAGAAGGATGAGGAGTTTTAGATGGATGAAGTCACTCACATATCAACCACGATCTCTTTGAATGATTGAATCGCTTTGTAAGGTATTGGGGCAAATCCTCCAAAATTATGGAAGAACTCTGAGATAAGGACATGGACATTTTTAAAACAGACTTGCGGGCTGCAAAGGAATAACCCCCAATCCACAAAGGAAGAACCATTTTAAAACCTGTCTGTGGGCCTGGGCATCACATGACTATGCAAATGATGTGAACAGGAAAGGCCGGGATGGAGATAACAAGATTATCTTGGAAAGACAAAGGAAGGAACCGAGCCTCAGCAGACAGGGGTAAACAGCCCAGCAGTAAGACAATCACCATCGTAAATGGCCCATCCATTGGGAGAATGGAAGCCCATCCAGGGGATGGAATAATGATCAGGCTGATATCATGACATCAGCAAACCCACTATCATCGGAAGCCTATTGTTCATGCCAGATCGAAACTGAGAATCATCAAAAGACCCTTTTGTCCAGAAGTGGGCTTGAAGTGGAGTAAAGGGAACTAAACCCCTACAGTTTCATGGCTGAATGGTCTCCTGTTCCTATGTCCCTGTGGTACCTTCTTTTGCAACTCAAAACACCTGAAAAATCACATGCATTCAAATCTCATATTCTGGCATTCATACATGGCTGGATATTTAAGGAAGAAGTAAACTATTTGCACAAAATTGTAAGTCAAAGTCATGTAAAGACTGTCCATCAAGATTCCGCCAATGCAAAATTTAGACTTTTGGACTTTGACTATAGAAATACAATGTTGAAATAGGTCCTTTGGCCCACCGAGTCCGTGCCGACCGCCATGAGCCCGTAAACTAGCACTATCCTACAAATGAGGGATAACTTACAATTTTTAGAACCTTACATACCTGTATGTCTTTGGAGTGTGGGAGGAAACTGGAGCACCCGGAGAAAACCTATGCAATCATAGGGAGAACATAAAAATTCTGTACAGACAGCCTCCATAGTCAGGATCAAACCTAGGTCGCTGACGTTGTAGGGCACCAACTCTACCACTGCGCTATGGTGCCGCCCTTAAGATTACTAATATTAGTTTAGCCTTGTATTTTCTATTAAAGCTTCCCCAGTAGACTTTCAAAGATAGGCACAAAATGCTGGAGTAACACAGCGGGGCCGGCAGCATCTCTGGAGAGAAGGAATGGTTGACATCAGACTGTAAAAGGGTCTTGACCCGAAACATCACCCATTCCTTCTCTCCAGAATGCACCCTGTCCCGCTGAGTTACTCCAGCATTTTAGGTCTATCTTTTGCAGAGGCAGAAATCCCGGGGGGGGGAGGGGGGGGGGGTCCCCTCCATGTTTTCAGAGGTGGGGGCGATCCCCCTACATGTTTTGTGAAATTTTGCAATCAGTTCCCATCCGACTGCACACTGCAGAGTCGCAGCCACATGCATGGTCAGCTATCTCAGACTCTGAAAATAATTAGACCACTATGCAGCCCACTTACATTTGGCTTCCTTTCAATCTTCGTAGACTCCACTTGATGAATGGCCTCATTCAGTGTTACAACCATTATATGATTTTACGAGTGTGCAGGAAGGAACTGCAGATGCTGGTATATACTAAAGATAGACACAAAGTGCTGCACTAACTCAGATGGTCAGGCAGCTTCTCTGGAGTTAAAGGATGGGTGACATTTCCAGTCGGTACCCTTGTTCGAAGAGGAGGAAACCTACATGGTCAGAAGCAGAATGGGCAAACTCCACACAGATGGCACCTGAAGTCAGGATTGAACCCGGGTCTCTGGCGCTGCGAGGCTGCAGCTCTAGTGGTTGACGTCTGAAGAAGGGTCCCGACCAGAAACGTCACCCATGATTTTTCTCTGTATGATTCCACGACACTGGTGGCAAACTAACTTTCCAGAAACTGAATGGTATGCATAAAATAATTTAGCAATTCATGCTTTATAAAAGCTGTTCTCGATTGTTAGTAATCACATTCAACTTTATTTCGGAGTCACGTGAGTGACTACGTGAAGAAGCCCCGCCTGGCGCTTGATCGGCATTACGTCGACGCTATCGGTAGAGGAAAGAGCTGCCGAGCGCAGCTCCAACACAGCGGTAAGGAAACGGCCCGCAGGTAAGTAAAATTATTTTACTTCCAGGGCGTTTTCTAAACTCCGTAGGCTGGTGGGTAAACCAGGAGGAGTTAAACTAAAATAGAGAAAGTTTAAAAAATCGCGGGTAAAACGTGTGTCCCGGGGTGGAGAAGAGTCGGGACAGCAGATTATTGCAGAACCGGTTTCCGATACCGATGGCCATTGAAATACCTGTTAGTGAGCCTTTGGTTGCTCCACAAACAAAAACTTTGAAAACCCAGTGCCTAAAAAATGTAAAAGAAAAACTGGAAGGCCTGAGGTTTCTGATGAATTCGGAAGGTCCAGAAAGGAAAGCCTTATGGCTCAGAATGGATCAAATGGAGAAAATACTCCAAACAATAATCAACCAAGGGTCTAAGAACTCAGAATATTCCCAGGCAGCCCCTGAGGGGGTTCCATATCATGAATATGGTGCCAGTTTGAATTGGGAATTTGAAACTCCAGTGCCCGGGATTGGGCTGGAGGAAGTGTCCTTTGAACAAGTTTCAGGAGTATGAGACTGACCCTGAAAGTGGTGATTGCAGTCAGGAGTATCCACCACAATACAAATATATTGATCCAGGTGTGTCTGATGTGGCACAAAGTTTTGCTATACCTGGAGGAGGCGGTGAGGCCATGGAAGAAAACCTGGCGGCCAATATTAATTATATGGTCTCTCACCTGCTTCAAGAAGCTGTTATGGTTGAGACAGCAGATTTGTATAAAAACACCTATTAATTGTACCTCACTGAAGGTACCTACGGTGAATCCGGCTATTTGGGCGCCAAAGTCATCAATGATGCGGGCGCAGGAATTACGATTCAAAGAATCCTCAAGCTAATTTCGGCTGGCATCACTGCTTTTGGAAGACAAGAGGAAGGTTGTGGAATGACCAAAGTTCAGAAGCATATGTTGGCATTATTCTGCAACTCATTGTTTGAGATAAATTGTATGAGGAAGATTGCCATTCGGCCTCTTTTACATCCAAGATTTGCAGGGTTGTGCAGATCAAGCAAAATTCATGCTCCTGGTTATTTGTTCGGAGAAAATCTATCTAAACAAATTAAAGAAATTGATGAAGAGGCAAAAACTATTGGCCTAATGAAACCCTTCAATTTTGGCCAGAGAAGGGCTGGTCAAATGAGAAGGGGATTTGATTTTGGAGCTGGAAGAAGCCGAGGCAGGAGCATGGTAAGGAAGAATTACCAACCAGCACAGCCGAATGTACACCCATTTGTTGGGAGAAGGAGATCACTTCGTCCGGTTGGAGAGGTACAAAAACTTTATCATATTAAAGAAGAATTTTTGGATGAACCTCAGATTGGTGGTAGACTCCGAATGTTTTATAATGAATGGGACAGTATAACATCTGATCGTGTTATATTAGATACTGTTTTAGGATCTACCATTGATTTTGTAGAAGGTATGGATCCACTGGGACAGAATCAGCCTAATCATACTTCGATGTTTCTGTTCTTGAAAAAATTGAAATTGATAAAGAGGTTAAGAATTTGTGTAGAAAAGGAGATCGAGAAAACAGGAGAGGATCCACCACAATTTATGTCAAATATTTTCCCCAGACCAAAGAAAGATGGGGGTTTAGAAATCATTTTAGATCTCACACAATTGAATACATTTGTCCAGTATAAACATTTTAAAATGGACACATTCAAAACTGCAATGCAGCTGGTATCAACAGGTTGTTATATGGCTACAATAGATTTGAAGGATGCATATTATTCAGTTCCAATTCATCATCAATTTTGCAGGTATTTAAAGTTTAAGTGGATGGGCCAGCTGTGGCAATGCAAAGCATTACCTAATGGATTAAGTTCAGCACCTAGACTGTTCACTAAATTGTTGAAGCCAGCACTTGCACTGCTAAGGGCACAAAAACACATCGTTATAGCTTACCTAGATGACATTTTAATTGTCAATGCTAATCAGGAGTCAGCTGAAAAATCAGTCTCAGCAACTAGAAGTCTGTTTGAAAGGCTGGGGTTCCTGATTCATCCTACAAAATCTACGTTACAGCCATCCCAAACCATTGAATATCTGGGGTTTGTGATTAATTCAGTTACCATGTTGGTCACTTTACCAATGGATAAGGTTATTGATTTGACAAATGTGTGTCAGAGCCTGATTAACAAACCTTATCCCTCCATCCAAGAAGTTGCTAAGGTTATTGGGAAGTTAGTAGCAGCATTCCCAGCAGTAGAATTTGGTCCACTGCATTACCAAAATCTTCAACGGGCAAAAACTCAAGCGCTTATACAGCGAGCAGGTCATTTTGATAGGCCTATGCAATTGCCAAAGGAAGCCTTATCAGAATTGCATTGGTGGATTGAGAATGTCCCACAAGCTGTTAAGAACATTTTAGTTCAGCAGCCAGTAGTGTTTTTGCAAACTGATGCAAGTTCTCTTGGATGGGGGGCTACGGGTAATGAGACCAGCTGTGGGGGCAGATGGACTGTCCAAGAGGATTTATTGCTCCAAACATATGGTATAAATTATTTGGAGTTACTGGGAGCATTTTATGGATTAAAAGCTTATTGTTCTACTATGAAGGATTTGCATGTCCAAATACATATAGACAATACCACAGCTGTGGCATATATCAATCACATGGGTGGTGTAAGATCAATTTCATGTGATCATCTGGTAAACCAGATGTGGCATTGGTGTATTGGCAAAAATATTTGGTTTTCAGCTATTTATCTCCCAGGGAGAGACAATGTTGTGGCAGACAAAAGATCACGAATATTTAAAGACAGTACAGAATGGATGTTAAATCCACAAAATTTCAAAAATATATTCAGTCGGTATGGAGTGCCGGACATTGATCTGTTTGCATCTAGATTAAATCACCAATTGCCCAAATACGTGTCTTGGGAACACGATCCAGGGGCAGTAGCAGTGGATGCTTTCTCGCTACACTGGGGGAATACGTTCTTTTATGCTTTTCCCCCATTCTGTCTGATTGGGCAATGTCTCAAGAAAATAACGCAAGGCGCTGCCAAAGGCATTTTGGTGGTGCCAAATTGGCCTACGCAGTCATGGTTCCCATTGATGCTAAAAATGATTATTGAACCATGTATGACAATTCCTAGTTGCGACAATTTGTTGACACAACCAGTAACAAAAGAAGTTCATCCTTGCATGATCATATGAAGTTTTAAATCTGCAGGTTCTGACCAGACCATTGCAAGAGTTTGGACTGTCGGACAGGCCCATGGATGTTATAGGTGCAGCTTGGAGGAATAGCACTAAAAAAACAATATATGTCGCATATAAGGAAATGGGAAGCCTTTTGTAGACAGTCAAAGATATCTTATCATACTGCAAACATTTCAAATGTATTGGAGTTCCTGGCTGGGTTACATTTTCATGAGCATCTGAGTTATAGTGCCATTAATTGTGCTCGTAGTGCTTTGTCGTCCTACTTAGGACAAAATTTCTGATCGAGATTGAGTTGGGTCTCACTGATTAGTATCTCAATTCATGAAAGGAATTTTTAATAAAAATCCTCCCAAGCCCGGATATACAGAAATTTGGGATGTTAGCATTGTTCTCACTTTGCTTAAGCAATGGACTCCAATTACTTCAATGTCTTTGCAGAAGTTAACATTCAAGGTAGTAATGTATATGGCATTAGTATCAGTTCAAAGAGTACAAACTTTGCAATTGTGGCTGCAGATAACATTGTGTTTTATGTTTATGACCTGATCAAACAAAGCAGACCCCGGGAGAACTGGAGTTAAGGTAATGTTTAAAGCATATCCTATCGATGAAACATTGTGTGTAGTTAAGCATTTAACCCAATACATTGAGGTAACCAAAAATCTCGGAGGTCTGAGAAAGCGTTATTGATAACGCACAAAAAAACACATACAAAAGTTTCAGTTCAAACCATTTCTAGATTTTGGATCTAGCAAGAATAGACACTGATGTGTTTAAATCTCACTCCACTAGGGTGGCAGCTACGTCCGCGGTGAAGGTACAGGACGTACCACTCGATCAAATTTTAGAGGCCGCAGGGTGGTGTAGAGAAGAAACTTTTTCGAAGTTTTGCGATAAACCTGTTGTCACGGTGCCAGGATTTGGACACGCAGTACTGGGTTCTCTTTAAATGCTTGCTTTGTTTTATATTATCGATTTATGTTATCGATTTATGTTATCATTGATATCATTATCATTTTTTCTTTTGAAAAATGTTCCCCTACGATAGAGGGGTTATTATTTAAAAAATTGTTCTTTTTATGATTAAAAGATTTATTACATAAATTGTAGCAATGTTTTAAAATACTATTTACTCACTACTGTTTTGACTAAACAGAGTGTCGTATGGAATGAATCTACGACATAAAAAACACAGAGCTTTAAAATCTTCACGTAGTCACTCACATGACTCCGAAGTAAAATAGTAAGATTAAACAAGAACTTACCTGTTCGAAGTTTGATCTTTATTTTATGAGGAATTACGATGAGGGATTACGTGCCCTCCACTCCCAACCCTTGTAATATAAATGATCATCTGGTAGTTCTAGTCTATGTTGGGCCTTACTATCTTACTCCGGCTATTGGTTCTGTGTTTTTCATGCCGCTGCTTTGAAGTATGCCATTCAAGCACCAGGCGGGACTTCTTCACGTAATCCCTCATCGTAACTCCTCATAAAATAAAGATCAAACTTTGAAAAGGTAAGTTCTCATTTAATCTTACTATTTAACACGTAATTTCTTTTAGCGATCCACAAGACAACACCACACATTTTCACAACTAAACCAGAGGACAAACAGGTGATGAGTGCCTGAAAATTATACCAACAATGATGATTTCTTCATTGGTTTGTTAGCTTTCTTTTATATGTGCCATTTATAATACTTGCCATTACGCTTTAACTCTTGAAATAAAATAGCCACCTGGAGTCAAAAGGAATTTCAGAAGGAAAACCACCTTAGGAAAATGTTTGAATGCTTTTAGCATAAAGCACTTGCATCTCAACTAGTGGGAGCTGAAGACTCGATGGGAAATTAAAGGGCCTGTCCTACGTACGTGATTTTTTTTTTGGCGAATGCCAGCACGCGTCACTAATTACTGTCCACAGGGCCCACAGCTGAAGCCTCCGAAGCCTCGTGTGTATGTGTGAGTTTGCGCATGCGCACGCAGCCGCCAAGAAATTGTGTCCCCCGGTCCCCCCATGTTTTGATAGCGATTTCCGTGCCTGATCTTTGGTGTATAATCAGCATCTGCAGTTCCTTCCCACAGACTTTCAAGGATCTATTTTTCAACTTTATTCTCAGGAAAACCATTTAATTCCCACCCTAATTGTCCTGGAGAGGGTTGTGGTGAGCTGCCTGCTTGAACTATGGTGCAACATTTGTGAAAGTGCTCCCACAGGGTTTCTCAGGATGGAGTCCCACTTTAAAATCTACATGAAAGACAAGGATGTGATTACTGAGAGCCAAAGGTGGTGTTAAATGCAACAAATTCATTCAGTGGAAGAGCTTTATCAATTTTGGCATCTATTTTGGCATCAGGATCGCGACAGATGGCAAGAAAGTTGTCACTTTTCATTTTTTTCCTAATTGTCTTTCAGAATTTACCTGAATAGAGTACATAGGAATACACAGTCAATTCCCAATAAATCACCATATCATGTTTGCAGATCAGCATTCTGGAGCCAACCTGTGATTGTTGCACTGCTCCACTGCAAAATCTCTCCCTGATCGTTGCACCCACCTCTGACTATAGATCCCCTCCCACCTGGAGATTCAGGACCAACCATCAGTGGCCTGGAGGGGATGCACTCAGTGACCGGGGAGGGGGGAAGGGTCGTGAGCGGGGAAGGGAGGAGGTAGGTGACTAGGAGGGGAGGGTTTGGTAATCAGGGAGGGTTGGTGGCCAGGGAGAAGGGAGGGTCGATGACCGGGCAATGGTGAGGGGGGGGGGGGGGGAGGAGGGAGGGTTGGTGTTGGTGACGAGGGAGGGCTTGGTGACCAGGGAGGGAAAGGAGAGACTCACTGACTGGGGAGGGGGGAGAGGATGCTGGGCAGAGTCACTGACCAGGCTGAAGCTCTGGGATAGATCTCACAATAAATATCAAGCTGCAGTCTCCCACTCTCCTGCCTGGAACACCTGGAAGGCCATCCACTTTCCTGCCGGAGCACAATTAATGACTGTTTGTTTGTCTTTATAGGAGTTATATATCTTTACATTTTATAACCTTGGTGTTTGTAATACTTGAGATACTTAAATATTAACCTTTATCTATTATCCTTTGTATTAGGTTTGCTCTGCATGTTTGGATTTGGCTTTGCTCTGGATGTTTGGATTAGCTTGTTTATGTTGAGATAAAACATTAGCTCGCTCGCCTTTGTGTTTTGTTGATATAAATTGGGGGGGGGAGGTGTTTGGGTTCTCCTAGCTCAACACTTAACATAACCCGTTGTGACAGTTATGTGACCTTTGTAACTTTGTAACACCCTTAGCTGGGATGACTAAGAGTGATAAAAGAGGCCTGAGATAGGAAAGTAAACATTGGATTCTGCTAGCTTAACACTTAGTGTTAATCAATTGTGACAATTATATGACCTTTGTAACTCTGTATCAAGCCCTAGCTAAAAGAAATAAGGGGCCCAAGAAAGGGGAGTCATGCAATTTAAAAATAGGAATTATGGAATGGAAAATAACTGGGAATCAGGAAAAAAGTAAATGCAAATGATTGGTTATTAATAAGGGAATGTCTGCAAGTGATTGGGTATGGAAATGTACCGGGGGTGGGACATACAGAGTTAAACATACCATTAAAAGAGGTGACTCTTTGGAAGTGAACTCTCAAGTGATTTGTTCTTTGAGTGTTCCAACCTTGATTTGCAAATAAAGGTTTGAACTTCTTGATGAATTCTCTACCTCGCCTGAGTTAATTTTGAGTATCAGCAACCACAACATCTTTAGAACTACTCTTCCTTCAGAAATTTCCTTGATTTGTGTCAGGTAAACAATCATGTACTTTGCAACTAACGTGATGTTTTTTTCAATTAGTATTTTATTATCTCTGTTTTTGCGTTGTCCCTGGAGACATTCTTCACCATTCCCCTTGATGAAGCCTATCCACTCCTCGCGGGTGCAGTATCCCAGCTGCCTCCACTTTAATTGTGATTTAGCACTGTAATTGCCAAGCACAGATGTTCTGCAATGCTTACAAATTGCCCTGGCAATATGCCCAGCATGTCCACCACCTGCCGAGCTACATCTTCAGTGCCAGGCTCCACACTAACTCCCAAACTTTACCCATTATCCACAGATTACTATGTTGACTATGCTCAGAAGGGCAGGTTACAAGCTGTGCCTGCAGCAGCAATAAAGACCTGCATTACTAGACATCAAAATAATCCAAGGCACTTTATAGTTGAAGAAGTACCCATTGACATTAGCCTCATTTGTAAGGCAGGAAACACAGCAGTTAATTTGCACACAATGAGGTCCTACAAACAAGTGTGATGTTAATGAAGCATGTCTATATTTAGAACTGCGTTGATTGAGAGGTATATTTTGGTCCAGGCCAAAGGCAAGGGAAGATGCAGAGAAGAAAACTGAAAAGCTAGAGAAAGCGGAAACTCACATAATAGTGGAAAGACTCAGATACTTCCCACCTCATGTCTTGTTCCATTGTAAATATTTTCTAAGCAAGTTTACATTTAAACACTACCACAAAAAAACCCCATTATAAAATAATGCCAACTTTTGGACAGAAAATACGTACTATTGGCGAAACTTTTAATATGATGCGCGTTTTGTCTGATTCTATGTGTCACTGCATTCTCTGCTACTATTTCACAAAAGTTTGCTGGAGATTGCTTAAAACCATCCTCAAAACCCAGCTCTAATCACCCTACTGGAAAACCCACCCAACATCTCTTTTAACTTGCAACATACAGTTTACAAAGTTATGGGCAGTTGTTCTAAAGATTGGTCAAAAATACATGAAATGGTGGCATTTATGAGGCTTTTGGGTAGGCACTTGGATATGCAGGGAATGTAGGGATATGTTCGTGCAGGGAAAGGAGATTAATTTAATGGCGTCACGTTCACCATGGACATTAAGGCCAAAGGGCTTGTTCCTTTGCTACAATGTTCAATATTCCATGTAAAAATGGCACTCATTTCACAAATTTAGGGATATAAGGTCACATCAAGCTCATCATTAAAATGAGGAAAAAGTAGTTTAAAGCTGCTGAGGGTGGAATCAATGTTCAGACATGAAGCAATTATGGCGTCCTCAACCGCCATCTTTGTTTGGTAAGCAAACTGCAGGGGGTCGAAGCAATGCATTATCTAAACAGGCTATATTTACCCGTGTTTAGCCCATAATCCCCCTTAACCTTTCATATCCATGTTCCTGTCCTGGAGTCATGGAGGGACTAGTCCCTTTGGAATACTGTTAAGGAAAGGAAAGGGAGGGAAAGATGTGGTGATGGTATGTTGGCGGTGCGGGAAATTACCGAGGATCAGTCTGATGTTTGTGAGGGGTAATCTGCGAGGAAAGCGAAGGAGAATGGAATAGACAATAGACAATAGGTGCAGGAGTGGGCCATTCGGCCCTTCGAGACAGCACCACCATTCAATGTGATCATGGTTGATCATCACCAATCAGTACCCCGTTCCTGCCTTCTCCCCATATCCCCTGACTCTGCCACCTTTAAGAGCCCGATCTAGCTCTCTCTTGAAAGTATCCAGAGAACTGTCCTCCACTGCCCTCTGAGGCAGAAAATTCCACAGACTCACAACTCTCTGTAAGAAAAAGTGTTTCCTCATCTCCGTTCTAAATGGCTTACCCCTTATTCTTAAACTGTGGACCCTGGTTCTGGACTCCCCCAACACCGGGAACATGTTTCCTGCCTCAAGCGTGTCCAAACGCTCAACAATCTTATATGTTTCAATAAGATCCCCTCTCATCCTTCTAAACTCCAGAGTGTACAAGCCCAGCCGCTCCATTCTCTTAGCATGTGACAGTCCAGCAATCCCGGAAATTAACCTTGTAAACCTACGCTGCACTCCCTCAATAGCAAGAATGTCCTTCCTTAAATTAGGGGACCAAAACTGCACACAATACTCCAGATGTGACCCTGTACAACTGCAGAAGGACCTCCTTGCTCCTATACTCGACTCCTCTCGATAAAGGCCAACATGCCATTCGCTTTCTTCACTGCCTGCTGTACCTACATGCTTACTTTCATAGACTGATGAACAAGGACCCCCCAGATCCCGTTGTACTTCCCCTTTTCCCAACTTGACGTCATTTAGATAGTAATCTGCCTTCCTGTTTTTGATACCAAAGTGGATAACCTCACATTTATCCACATTAAACTTCATCTGCCATGCATCTGCCCACTCCCCCAACCTGTCCAAGTCACCCTGTATTCTCATAGCATCCTCCTCACAGTTCATACTGCCACCCAGCTGTGTCATCTGCAAATTTTCTAATGTTACTTTGAATCCCTTCATCCAAATCATTGATGCATATTGTTTAAAAAAATATATATATTTATATATTTTTTAGAAGCATGTATACAAATGTAAGCGACAACTTAATTACAGATTTCTTACATAGCTTCACTTAAAAAAAAATTGTTTTAAGAATAAAGATAAGAGAAAAAAATAAGAGAAATTATAAACTAAACAAAGAGAAAGAGAAGATGAAAAAATAAATTACAAATAACAAGATTGATGAGATAGATCCAGGATATGTTAAGTATAATTATTCATCCAATCCCAAACTCAAGTTTCAACCCGGATTTTGTGTTAAACTAATTCACTTTTTTAAGAATTCATTAAATGGAGACCATATTCTAACAAATAATTCTGGTTTGTCAATTAAGACAAATGTTTTTCCAAATGCAAGGTCTCAGTCATTTCCGTAATCCACATTTTAATTGTGGGGACTGTAGGTTTTTTCCAAAATTTTAGTATTAATTTTTTCGCAGTTATTAGACTGTAATCGAGAAAGTGTCTCTGACATCGTAAAGTTTATGCTATGTTCTGATAATCCCAATATTATTAATTTTGGATCTGGGTCCAGTTGGTTAATGATAACTTCAGAAATATTTTTTAAAATGTCTGTCCAAAAAGTTTGAATTTTTATACAAGTTACAAAAGGTGGCTTCTTGAAATTGACATTTATCACAAAGAGGGAAAATAGTTGGAAAAATCCTGTTTAATTTTGTCTTCGAATAATGTAATCTATATAGTATTTTAAATTGTGTTAAGGAGTGCTTAGCATTCAACGAACAATGGTGTATATGTTTTAAGCTTTCATCACATGTGTCTTTCATTATGGGTTGAGCCAACTCGTCCTCCCATGCTCGTCTGTATGATTCTGACGACGGAACCTCAGTATCTAAGAGGATATTATAAATATAAGATATTAAATTATTTGTATTGGGATGTCTATTCAAACATTTAACGTGGGTTCCTGCACCGCTAAATCTATATTCTTGCGTGTGTAGTTTTACATGATGTATATTGTAAATAGCTGCGGTCCCAGCACCGAGCCTTGTGGTACCCCACTAGTCACTGCCTTCCATTCTGAAAGGGACTCTACTCTTTGTTTCCTGTCTGCCAACCAATTTTCTATCCATGTCAGCACTTTACCCCCAATGCCATGTGCCCTAATTTTGCCCACTAATCTCCTATGTGGGTCTTATCAAATGCTTTTTGAAAGTCCAGGTACACTACATCCACTGGCTCGCCCTTACCCATTTTCCTAATTACATCCTCAAAAAATTCCGGAAGATTAGTCAAGCATGATTTCCCCTTCATGAATCCATGCTGGCTCTGACCGATCCTGTTACTGCTATCCAAATATGCTGCTATTTCATCTTTTATAATTGACTCCAGCATCTTCCCCACCACCGATGTCAGGCTATCTGGTCTATTTTCTGTTTTCTCTCTCCCGCCTTTCTTAAAAATCATGGAAAATGGAACAGGCTTTTTCTCCTTCCCTAGACTTTAATTAGGGGAAAATATATCTGATAAACAAGGGAAATATCATGGAAGCACAGGAGTGGAATGACAGGGGGGAAAAAAATGAACACATGGTTGCTCAGGAACTGTCCAATTATTGTAGTCCCTCCAGTGTGGCCTGCAGAATGAAGTTACTTGATGTGTTATGTTACAAAAACTGTGTCAGATGAAAAGGGTGAAATTTGACCATGGGGTGATGTGCTTCAATATGAAAAAAGTTACGATTGTGTTCTGCCACGGAAAATGTACTCATCTTCAAACCTTTGGTGGTGGGAAACACATTTCAATTTGCATCATATTGCTCACTTAAGTTAATCAATAGCAAATTATTTTGGGTGACAATGATACATGAAATTCCGTTCATAGCCACTGTTGAACTCCAAATGTCATACTTCAGCTTGAGAAACATTGCCATAAAATTAACAAATTATTAAAAGATGGATGGGAAAAGTGAAGCACCATAAATAACAATTAACCAGTCAAGAGCGTACGTTGCACAACATTAATTTGACAACACAAACCATTTACAAACCGGTTTTAGTGAGAACTGTAAATGAATCATTTATACAAATACAATAACGGACCAGAGACATAGCACAGACTTTTGTATTATTTCACATCATAATGTAAGAATGACTAATTATTTTCTGATAATGAACCACAATTCATTTTATTAGGATAGTGCTTTGGTAGCATCTCTGGACACAATCATAGACAGCACAGCAACTCATGGAGCCTCGGCCAATCACCCCACTGAATCTGCACTGGCTCTCTCAACCATTGATCCAGTCAGCCCAATTCCAAACAGTTTCCCAACATTCCTGCCATATTTTATTGCTTTCAATGTTTAATTAATTTCCTATTTGCGAGTCCTAGATGAATCTTCATCCATCCCCTCATCAAACGATCCATTACTTTGCCTTATTCTTTGTAGTCCATGATTTAAACACTTCTCCTTGTTGCCTTTATGCACCAGGAGAACGACCTTGGTTTCTGCAAACTATCTTTTTGACTGAAGTCCCTCATTCTTGGACCCATTCTAGTACATGTTTACACTAGTGCCTTTATGGCCTTTCTAGAGTCGTGTCCAGAAATGAACAGAATAAGTTTCACTATAGATTAGGTGTCGTCTCCTCATTTTGTTCTCTTTGCACTAATTGATAAAGTTCAGGATCCAACATCCCATTGTCATCCACTTTCAACGTGTTGAGCCAGCAGGGTGACATGGGTTAGTTAGCTGACCACAACAACGGAAGTGCTTCCTGTCTGAAATTCACTCATTTCATGCTTTGCTTCAAAGAGATCAAGAACCAATCTTGATCAAGAGCCATACAACAAAATCCAGCAGAGGGATAATAGTAAGATTAAACGAGAACTTACCTGTTCGAAGTTTGATCATTATTTTATGAGGAGTTACGATGAGGGATTACGTGAAGCCCCGCCTGGCGCTGGATCGGCATACTTCAAAGCAGCGGCATGAAAAACACAGAACCAATAGCCGGAGTAAGATAGTAAGGCCCAACATAGACTATTCCATATGACTCTCTGTTTAGTCAAAACAGTAGTGAGTAAATAGTATTTAAGACATTGTTACAATTTATGTAATAAGTCCTTTAAAAAAGAACAATATTTTAAATAATAAGCCCTCTATCGTAGGGGAAAAATTACAAAAGAAAAATGATAAATGATGTCAATGGTAACATAATCGATAATATAAATCGATAATATAAAACAAAGCAAGCATTTAAAGAGAACCCAGTACTGCGTGTCCAAATCCTGGCACCGTGACAACAGGTTTATTGTAGAACTTTGAAAACGTTTCTTCTCTACACCACCCTGCGGCCTCTAAAAATTTGATCGCGTGGTACGTCCTGTACCTTTGCCACGGACGTAGCTGCCGCCCTAGTGGAGTGAGATTTGAACACATCAGTGTCTATTCCTGCTAGACTTAAAACCTGTTTTAACCATCTAGAAATGGTTTGAACTGAAATTTTGTATGTGGTTTTTTGTGCGTTATCAATAACGCTTCCTCAGAACCTCTGAGATTTTTGGTTACCTTGAGTTAAATGCTTAACTACACACAATGTTTCATTGATAGGATATGCTTTAAACATTACCTTAGCTCCAGTTCTCCCTGGTCTGCTTTGTTTGATCAGGTCATAAACATAAAACACAATGTTATCTGCAGTCACATGCATGCAATCCAACTGTAACAATTGCAAAGTTTGTACTCTTTGAGCTGATACCAATGACATTAACATTACTACCTGCAATGTTAACTTCTGTAAAGACATTGAAGTAATTGGAGTCCATTGCTTAAGCAAAGTGAGAACAATGCTAACATCCCAAAATTCTCTATATCTGGGCTTGGGAAGATTTTATTAAAAATTCCTTTCATGAATCGGGATACTAATGGGTGAGACCCAACTGAATCCCAATCAGAAATTTGTCCTAAGTAGGACGACAATGCACTACAAGCACAATTAATGGCACTATAACTCAAATGCTCATCAAAATGTAACCCAGCAAGGAACTCCAATACATTTGAAATGTTTGCAGTATGATAAGATATCTTTGACTGTGTACAAAAACTTCACATTTCCTTATATGTGACATATATTGTTTTTAGTGCTATTCCTCCAAGCTGCATCTATAACATCAACGGTCCTGTCCAACAGTTCAAACTCTTGCATTGGTCTGGTCAGAACCTGCAGATTAACAAATTCATATGATCATGCAATGGATGAATTTTTTTTGTTACTGGTTGTGTCAACAGATTGTCGCAACTGGGAATCGTCATACATGGTTCAATAATCATTTTTAGCATCAATGGGAACCATGACTGCATAGGCCAATTTGGCACCACCAAAATCCCTTTGGCAGCGTCTTGCGCTATTTTCTTGAGACATTGCCAAATCAGAGACAATGGGGGAAAAACATAAAAGAATGTATTCCCCAGTGTAGCGAGAAAGCATCCACCACTACTGCCCCTGGATCATGTTCCCAAGACACGTATTTGGGCAATTGGTGATTCAATCTAGATGCAAACAGATCAATATTCGGCACTCAATACCGACTGACTATATTTTTGAACATTTGTGGATTAACATCCATTCTGTATTGTCCTTAAATATTCATGATCTTTTGTCTGGCACAACATTATCCCTGGGAGATAAATAGCTGACAGCCAAATATTTTAACCAAAACACCATTGCCACATCAGATTTACTAGATGATCACATGATATTGATCTTACACCACCCATGTGATTGATATAAGCCACAGCTGTGGTATTGTCTATTTGTATTTGGACATGCAAATCCTTTAAAGTAGAACAATAAGCTTTTAATCCATAAAATGCTCCCAGTAGCTCCAAATAATTAATACCATATGTTTGGAGCAATAAATCCTTTTGGACAGTCTATCTGCCCCCACAGCTGGTCTCATTATCCGTAGCCCCCCATCCGAGAGAACTTGCATCAGTTTGCAAAAACACTACTGGCTGCTGAACTAAAATGTTCTTAGCAGCTTGTGGAACATTCTCAATCCACCAATGCAATTCTGATAAGGCTTCCTTTGGCAATTGCATAGGCCTATCAAAATGGCCTGCTCGCTGTACAAGCGCTTTGATATTTTGGTAATGTAGTGGACCAAATTCTACTGCTGGAAATGCTGCTACCAACTTCCCAATAACCTTAGCAACTTCTCGGATGGAGGGATAAGGTTTGTTAATCAGGCTCTGACACAAATTTTTCAAATCAATCACCTTTTCCATTGGTAAAGTTACCAACATGGTAACTGAATTAATCACAAACCCCAGATATTCAATGGTTTGCGATGGCTGTAACTTAGATTTTGTTGGATGAATCAGGAACCCCAGCTTTTCAACCAAGCTTGTAGTTGCTGAAACTGATTTTTCAGCTGACTCCTGATTAGCATTGACAATTAAATGTCATCTAGATAAGCCATAATTATGTGTTTTTGTGCCCTTAGCAGTGCAATTGCTGGCTTCAACAATTTAGTGAACAATCTAGGTGCTGAGCTTAATCCATTATGTAATGCTTTGTATTGCCACAGCTGTCCCATCCATTTAAACGTTAAATACCTGCGAAAGCGCTGATGAATTGGAACTGAATAATATGCATCTTCAAATCTATTGTAGCCCTATAACAACCTGTTGATACCAGCTGCATTGCAGTGTTGAATGTGTCCATTTTAAAATGTTTATACTGGACAAATGTATTCAATTGTGTGAGATCTAAATGATTCTACAACCCCCATCTCTTTAGTCTGGGGAAAATATTTGACACAAATTGTTGTGGATCCTCTCTTATTTTCTCAATACCTCCTTTCTTAACCTCTTTGTCAATTTGAATTTTTTCCCAAGAACAGAAAACATCAAAGAATGATTAGGCTAATTCTGTCCCAATGGATCCATACCTACTACAAAATCAATGGTAGATCCTAAAACAGTATTTAATACAACACGATCAGATGTTATACTGTCCCATTCATTATAAAACATTTGGAGTCGACCACCAAACTGAGGTTCATCCAACATTTCTTCTTTAATAGGATAAAGTTGTGTACCTTTCCAACCGGACGAAGTGATCTCCTTCTCCCAATAATGGGTGTACATTCGGCTGTGCTGCCTGGTAATTTTTCCTTATCATGCTCCTGCCTCGGCTCGTTCCAGATCCAAATCAAATCCCCTTCTCATTTGACCAGCCCTTCTCTGGCCAACACTGAAGGGTTTCATAAGGCCAATAGTTTTTGCCTCTTCATCAATTTCTTTAATTTGTTTAGACAGATTTTCTCCGAACAAATAACCAAGAGCTTGAACATTGCTTGCCCTGCACAACCCTGCAAATCTTGGAAGTAAAAGAGGCCGAATGGCAATCTTCCTCATACAATTTATCTCAAAAAATGAGTTGCAAATAAACCCAACATATGGTTCTGAACTTTGGTCATTCCACAACGTTCCAGCTTGTCTTCAAAAAGACAGTGATGCCAAAATTAGCTTGAGGATTCTTTGAATCGTAATTCCTGCGCCCGCATCATTGATGACATTGCCGCCCAAATAGCCGGATTCACCATAGGTACCTTCAGTGAGGTACAATAAATAGGTGTTTTAATCCAAATCTGCTGTCTCAATCATAACAGCTTCTTGAGGCAGGTGAGAGACCATATAATTAATATTGGCCGCCAGGTTTCCTTCCATGGCCTCATCGCCTCCTCCAGGTATAGCAAACTTTGTGCTACATCAGACACACCTGGATCAACATATTTGTATTGTGGTGGGTACTTCTGACCGCAAACACCACTTTCAGGGTCAGTCTCATACAGCCCTGGTACTCCTGAAACTTGTTCAAGGAGACTTCCTCCAGCCCAATCCCGGGCACTGGAGTTTCAATTCCCAATTCAAACTGGCACCATATTCATGATATGGAACCCCCTCAGGGGCTGCCAGGGAATATTCTGGGTTCTTAGACCCTTGGTTGATTATTGTTTGGAGTATTTTCTCCATTAGATCCATTCTTAGCCAAAAGGCTTTCCTTTCAGGACCTTTCAGAAACCTCAGGCCTTTCAAGCTTTTCTTTTACATTTTAGGCACTGGGTTTTCAAAGTTTTTGTTTGTGGAGCAACCAAAGGCTCACTAACGGGTATTTCAACGGTCACCGGTATCGGAACTGGCTCCGCAATAATCTGCTGTCCCGACTTTTCTACTCCCCGGGACGCACGTTTTACCCGCAATTTTTTTTTAAATTATTTTTTTTTAAATTTTAATTTAACTCCTCCTGGTTTACCCACCAGCCTACGGAGTTTTTAGAAAACGCCCTGGAAGTAAAATAATTTTACTTACCTGCGGGCCGTTTCCCTACCGCTGTGTTGGAGCTGTGCTCTGCAGCTCTTCCTCTACCGATAGCGTCGACGTAATGCCGATCCAGCGCCAGGCGGGGCTTCACGTAGTCACTCACGTGACTCCGAAGTAAAATTCCAGATATTGCAGCCACTGGAAAAGATTGGCCAGTGTGGGCTATTAGCATCTGGAACAATATACAAATAATCTTAGATTATGCACGGCTTACAGAAGGCAGATGCCGAGAGAACGTTAAACTGACAGGCAGCGTCTCTGGAGAGAAGGAATGGGTGACGTTTTGGGTTGAGACCTTTGTTCAGTCTACCTTTGGCATAAACCAGCAACTGCAGTTCCTTCTTAAACATAACCAGAATTTGTGTTCAAAAGGTTAGGAGGGGTGGTTATGATCTGTACACTTCTAAATTGATCCATGTCATGTTATTTTTATTAAAACTAAAATATATGTCATTTCACAGTTGGTTTCTATCACATAACTCCAATATATTCAAATTGATAGGATGGCTTCAGAGAACACACGATTACTAATGATTGGTCTGTCACCTCTTCACACTGTCGTGTGTTAAGTAGCCATGACCTTATTGAATGGCAGAGCAGGCATAAGGGTCTATATGGCCTACTGCCGTTTCATTTATGTTCATGTACAAATCATGACAATCCTAGGCTAAAGTGCAAGGTTTTGACCAAGTGTTGGCATTGCAACAACCAGTGATGTGTTATTTTGTGCAAATAACAGATGATGTGTTATCTATGGATATATTTGAGGCAGAGATAGATAGATTCTTGATTAGTACGGGTGTAAGGGATTATGGGTAGAATGCAGGAGAATGGGGTAAGGAGGGAGATAGATCAGCCATGATAGAATGGCGGAGTAGACTACATGAGCCGATTGGCCTAATTCAGCTTCTATCACATGACCTTATGACTTATGTCAACAAAAACTAGTCATTGGAAACCAGGCATTCCAGTATGCTCCAGGGTTGCCCAGTATTTGTTTCATGCATTAATTTAGATGATTACTATAGTCTGGATTTGCTATTAAAGGTGTTTGATTTTAAAAGCTAAATTTGAACACAAAAACCCAAAGCAAATTGCATTGATCCACATATGAAAATTGGTTTATATGCAAAATTAAAATACATGGTAATGGGAATAGATTCACTGTTAGTTGTACAGAATCTACTTAGAAATGCCTGTCTCAACCATTCCACTGCTTTCAACATCGAGAACTGACCTACTGTATATTATGCTTTTGCAACTGCATTTTGCGGATGTCATTTATCCAAGAATTAACGAGGTAGAAATCTCACACTGGGCAAGAGCTAAGACTTCAGGATTTGATAACAGGCCCATCTTTCCTGTTGAAAGCAGTAGAATGGTTGAAGAGGACCAGAGGAAGCAGCTGATTGGGTGCAACCCAGGGTTTACATTTTTACATTTCTGCTTTCAGGTTTATGGATTATGGGAGTTAAGGATTCAGTATTTAGTAGTATTTATTAGTAAAGTTTAAAGGAAAAAGTTTTCTCTTTAATAAAAATTAAAAAAATAAAATAAAAAATAAAAAAATATATATATATATATATTTGTTACAGAGTAATTTGGGAGTAAGATATGTCAGTAGAGATTGGCCCCATGGTTTGCTCAGCCTGCAACATGTGGGAGATCAGGGATATTGTCGGTGTCCTTGGTGACTACATTTGCAGGAAGTGTGTCCAGCTCCTGGCAGACCGCATTGAACGATTGGAGCTGCGGCTTGATTCATACTGGAGCATCCACGATGCGGAAAAAGTCGTGGATAGCACGTACAGCAAGTTGGTCACACCACAGGTAAAAAGTAAGAGGACAGAAAGGGAACGGGTGGCCAATAGCCAGCAAAAAAGTAGGCAGGTAGTGCAGGTGTCCCCTGCGGTCATCTCCCTCCTAAACAGGTATACCATTTTGGCTCATCAGGGGAATGCAGCAGCAGCCAAGTTCATGGCACCATGGGTGGATCTGCAGCACATGATGGGTGAAAAAAGAGGGGAAGGGCAATAGTAATGGGGGATTCAATTGTCAGGGGAATAGATATGCGTTTCTGCGGCCGCAAACGAGACTCCAGGATGGTATGTTGCCTCCCTGGTGCAAAGGTCAGGGCTGTCACTGAACGGCTGCAGAACATTCTGGAGGGGGAGGGTGAACAGCCAGTTGTCATGGTGCATATTGGCACCAACGATATAGGTAAAAAAAGGGATGAGGTGCTACAAGGTGAATTTAGGGAGCTAGGAAATAAACTTAAATGTAGGACCTCAAAGGTAATAATCTCTGGATTATTACCAGTACCACGGGCCAGTCAGAGTAGAAATAGAAGAATATTGTAGATGAATATGTGGCTTGAAAAATGGTGCAAGGGGGAGAGATTCAAATTTTTAACTGGAACCATTTCTGGGGGAGGTGGGACCAGTACAAACAGGACGGTCTGTACCTTGGCTGGAATGGAACCAATATCCTTGGGGGAGTGTTTGCTAGTGCTCGGGGAGGATTTAAACTAATGTGGCAGGGGGATGGGTACAAGAGCAGAGAGGCAGGTGGGTGTAAAATAAGGGTAGAAGCAATAGGGTGAAAAGTAAAAGTGGCAGGCAGACAAAACCAGGGCAAAAATCAAAAGGGCCACTTCTCAACATAATTGTATAAGGGGTAAGAGTGTTGTAAAAACAAGCCTGAAGGCTTTGTGTCTCAATGCAAGGAGTATTCGTAATAAGGTGGATGAGTTGAACGTGCAGATAGCTATTAATGATTATGATATAATTGGGATCACGGAGACATGGCTCCAGGGTGACCAAGGATGGGAGCTGAACATCCAGGGATATTCAATATTCAGGAGGGATAGAGAGAAAGGAAAAGGAGGTGGGGTAGCGTTGCTGGTTAGAGAGGAGATTAACGCAATGGAAAGGAAGGACATTAGCTTGGAGCATGTGGAATCGGTATGGGTAGAGCTGCGAAACACTAAGGGGCAGAAAACTGTGTTGTGTACAGGCCACCTAACAGTAGTAGTGAAGTTGGGGATGGCATCAAACAGGAAATTAGAAATGCGTGCGACAAAGGCAAAACGGGTGATTTCAATCTACATATAGATTGGGTGAATCAAATTGGCAGGGGCGCTGAGGAAGAGGATTTTTTGGAATGTATGCGGATAGTTATCTAAATCAACATGTAGAGGAACCAACGAGAGAGCAGGCTATTTTAGACTAGGTATTGAGTAATGAGGAAGGGTTAGTTAGCAGTCTTGTTGTGCGTGCCCCCTTGGGCAAGAGTGACCATAATATGGTTGAGTTCTTCATTAGGATGGAGAGTGACAGTGTTAATTCAGAAACAATGGTTCTCAACTTAAAGAAAGGTAACTTTGAGGGTATGAGACGTGATTTGGCCAAGATTGACTGGCAATCAATTCTAAAAGGGTTGACGGTGGAGACGCAATGGAAGACATTTAAAGACTGCATGGATGAACTACAAAAACTGTTCATCCCAGTTTGGCAAAAGAATAAATCAGGCAAGGTAGTGCATCGTGGATAACAAGGGAAATGAGGGATAGTATCAAAGCAAAGTATGATGCGTACAAAGTAGCCAGAAAAAGCAGCATACCAGAGGACTGGGAGAAATTCAGAGACCAGCAGAGGAGGACAAAGGGCTTGATTAGGAAAGGAAAAATAGATTATGAAAGAAAACTGGCAGGGAAGATAAAAACTGACTGCAAACATTTTTATAGATATGTGAAGAGAAAGAGATTAGTTAAAACAAATATAGGACCCTTGCAGTCAGAAACAGGTGAGTTGATCATGGGGAACAAGGATATGGCGGACCAATTAAATAACTACTTTGGTTCCGTCTTTACTAAGGAAGACATAAATAATCTGCCGGAAATAGCAGGGGACCGCGGGTCAAAGGAGGAATTGAGTGAAATCCAGGTTAGTCGGGAAGTCGTGATGGGTAAATTGAATGGATTAAAGGCCAATAAATCCCCAGGGCCAGATAGGCTGCATCCCAGAGTACTTAAGGAAGTAGCTCCGGAAATAGTGCATGCATTAGTGACAATCTTTCAATACTCTTTAGATTCTGGAGTAGTTCCTGAGCATTGGTGGGTAGCAAACGTAACCCCTCTTTTTAAGAAGGGAGGGAGAGAGAAAACGGGAAATTACAGACCAGTTAGTCTAACATCGGTAGTGGGGAACTGCTAGAGTCAGTTATTAAAGATGGGATAGCAGCACATTTGGAAATCATTGGACAAAGTCAGCATGGATTTACGAAAGGTAAATCATGTCTGATGAATCTTGTGGAATTTTTCGAGGATGTAGCATGGATAGGGGAGAACCAGTGGATGTGGTGTATCTGGGCTTCCAGAAGGCTTTCGACAAGGTCCCACATAAGAGATTAGTATACCAACTTTAAAGCATACGGCATTGTGGGTTCAGTATTGATGTGGATAGAGAACTGTCTGGCAAACAGGAAGCAAAGAGTAGGAGTAAACGGGTCGTTTTCACAATGGCAGGCAGTGACTAGCGTGGTACCGCAAGGCTCAGTGCTGGGACCCCAGCTATTTGCAATATACATTAATGATCTGGATGAGGGAATTGAAGGCAATATCTCCAAGTTTGCGGATGACACTTAGCTGGGGGGCAGTGTTAGCTGTGAGGAGGATGCTAGGAGACTGCAAGGTGACTTGGATAGGCTGGGTGAGTGGGCAAATGTTTGGCAGATGCAGTATAATGTGGATAAATGCGAGGTTATCATCTTTGGTGGCAAAAATAGGAAAGCAGACTATTATCTAAATGGTGGCCGATTAGGAAAAGGGGAGATGCAGCGCGACCTGGGTGTCACGGTAAACCAGTCATTGAAAGTAGGCATGCAGGTGCAGCAGGCAGTGAAGAAAGCGAATGGTATGTTAGCTTTCATAGCAAAAGGATTTGAGTGTAGGAGCAGGGAGGTTCTACTTCAGTTCTATAGGGTCTTGGTGAGACCACACCTGGAGTATTGCATAGAGTTCTGGTCTCCAAATCTGAGGAAGGACATTATTGCCATAGAGGAAGTGCAGAGAAGGTTCACCAGACTGATTCCTGGGATGTCAGGACTGTCTTATGAAGAAAGACTGGATAGACTCGGTTTATACCCTCTAGAATTTAGGAGATTGAGAGGGGATCTTATAGAAACTTACAAAATTCTTAAGGGGTTGGACGGGCTAGATGCAGGAAGATTGTTCCCGATGTTGGAGAGGTCCAGGACAAGGGGTCACAGCTTAAGGATAAGGGGGAAATCCTTTAGGACCGAGATGAGAAGGACTTTTTTCACACAGAGAGTGGTGGGTCTCTGGAACTCTCTGCCACAGATGGTAGCTGAAGACAGTTCATTGGCTATATTTAAGAGGGAGTTAGATGTGGCCCTTGTGGCTAAGGGGATCAGAGGGTATGGAGAGAAGGCAGGTACGGGATACTGAGTTGGATGATCAGCCATGATTATATTGAATGCTGTGCAGGCTCGAAGGGCCAAATGGCCTACTCCTGCACCTAATTTCAATGTTTCTATGTTTCTACTCCGACACAAGTGCGCTGTGGAAATAAAGGGAACTAATTTCATTCGTGGGTGGAAGCTCAGTCAATTTGTCCAGAAATTGTGACTATTGTGACACAAAGAGTTCTCAAATACAAAGACTTGCTTGAGTCCCAAGGCATTTCATGACCAATTTAGTGCCTTCTAGTGTAGTAACTATTGTAATGAAGGTAAAGCAGCAGTGAATATTGGCACAAGAAGCTCCCACATATAGCAGGCTGATAATGGCCAAATAATCTGTGCTAGTGATGGTGAGTAGGGGATACATATTATGAACATTTGCTTGGACATTCAGGAGAATATCCTGTTTTTCTTCAAAATAACCTCTTAAATTCTCTTGAGAATGTGGACAGATCTCATCCAAAATATGGTGATTGGAATCATAGAATAATGGAAATCTAATGGCACAGGAGACCATTTGGCCCATGTTGCTCTGCTGGCTCTTTGAGGAGCAATCCAATTGATTACATTTTCCATCAGTGTCCCAATTATTCTGTCTAAACCCACCATTATCTTATCAAATTTCCTCTCAACCTCCTTTGTTCCAAGGAGAACACCCTGCTCTTCTAGTTTTATAACCATATAACCATATGACAATTACAGCACAGAAACAGGCCTTCTCGGCCCTTCCAGTCCGTGCCGACCATTTATTTTCCCCTAGTCCCATCTACCTGCACTCAGACCATACCCCTCCATTCCCTTCCCATCCATATACCTATCCACTTTACTTTTAACATACTTTTTATGTGGTAGCAGGAATCCTTCATCCCAGAAGAATTCTAGTTTATTTGCCTTGAATCTTCTCCAGTACCTTTACACTCTCCCCACTTTTATATTCAATCTTTCTGTTTACAATGGTCGGATAACCTGTGCTTTTTGAATTACTCCCTCAAAATTTCCCGCTTTATCAAAGATTTTACACATTCACCAGAATTTAGAAGGATGAGAGGGGATTTTTTAGAAGCGTATACAATTCTTAAGGGATTGGACAGGTTAGATGCAGGAAAAACAGTGTCTGCAGTTCCTTCTTAAGGGCCTGTCCAAGCATGCAACTCCATGCGATGAGCGCGACCTAACGTGGTCGCTTGAGCTGTCCAGCATCGCGGGGCCGGTCCCACTTCGATCGCCGGAGCCGTGCGGAATTGTGCGGAGTTCGTCCCGACATCGCGCAGGGCTCCGAAAAACTGACTATGTTCAAAAATTCCGCACGGCAACGGCATGTCGGACTGCAGTCGCCTCGACGCATTACACACCGCCTCGACATCGTGCCTCCGTGAACCTATCTGTAGGTGCCTCCGTGACCCTCTATGTGTATGGCTCCGTGACCCTCTGTGTGTGTGTGCCTCTGTGCCCCTCTCTGTGTGCCCCTCTGTGTGCAGGCTCGAAGGGCTGAATGGCCTACTCCTGCACCTAATTTCTGTGTTTCTATGTTTTGTACAGCAGGGTAATATTGGCAATTTTCCAGTCAACTGGAACCACTCCTGACTCTAGTGATTCTTAAAAAATCGCTATTAATGCCTTTAAAATCTCTAAACCAACCTCTTTTCGAACCCTAGGGTGCACTCTATCTGGTCCAGGTGACATCCGCCTTCAGCCCTTTCAGCTTCCCAAGCACCTTCTCCCTAGTAATAGCCACTCCACTATTTCCACCTATTGAGTCTCTTGAATTTCAGACATATTGTTGATGTCTTCCACTGTGAAGACATATGCAAAAATGTTATTCAATTACTCTGCCATTTCTTTATACCCTGTTATCACTTCACTTGCATCATTTTCCAGCGGTCTTACACCCACTCTTGCCTCTTTCTTACTCGTTATAAATCTAAAGAAACTCTTCCTACCCTCTTTTATATTATTGGATAGCTTACCTATGTATTTCATCTAACATGGGTGCAAGAATTCATTCTCAGCTCCCTTCTTTACCCCTTATGCACCCACGACTGTGCAGCCATGTACAAATCTAATTACATTTTCAAATTCGCAGATGACACCACCATTGTGGGCCGGATATCAAATAATGATGTGACAGAGTACAGGAAGGAGATTGAGAACCTCGTGTTCTGATGTCAAGACAACAAGTTTGACCTGAAACGTCACCCATTCCTTCTCTCCAGAGATGCTGCCTGTCCACTGAGTTACTCCAGCATTTTGTGTCTATCTTTGGTTTAAAGATAGACACAAAATGCAGTTCCTTCCTACACATAAACCTTCCTCTCAATGTCAGCAGGAAAAAAGAGATAGTGATCGACTTCAGGAAGCAAAGCGGTACACATACCCCAGTTTGCATTGACGGTGCCAAAGTAGAGATGGTTGAAAACCTTAAATTCTTAGGAGTCAATATCACCAACAACTTTTCCTGGACCACCCATATCGAAGCAACAACCAAGAAAGCACACTTCCTCAGAAGGCTTAGGGAGTTTGGCATGTCCTCTACAACTCTTACCGACTTCCACAGATGTACCATAGGAAGCATTTTATCAGGATGCATCACAGCTTGGTTTGGGAACAGCTCCATTGAAGACTGCAAGAAATTGCAGCGACGTGGATGCAGCCCAGACCATCACACAAACCAACCTCCCTTCTATTGACTCCATTTACACCTCATGCTGCCTCAGCAAGGCCAGCAGCATAATCAAGGATGTCACACATGGCCACTCCCACTTTTCCCTTCTCCCATCAGGAAAAAGGTATAGAAGTGTGAAAACACACACCACCAGATTCGGGGACAGTTTCTTCCCAGCGGTTATTAGGCAACCAAATCATCCTACCACAACCAGTGAGCAGTGCTGAACTATTATCTACCTCTTCGATGACCCTCAGACTATCCTTGATTGGACTTTGCCAGCTTTGCCTTGCACTAAATGTTATTCCTTTATCATGTATTCCCTTATACACTATAAATGGATCGATTGTAATCATGTATTGTCTTTCTGGTGACTGGTTATCACGCAACAAAAGCTTTTCATTGTACTTTAATAGAGAATAGACAATAGACAATAGAGAATTGGTGCAGGAGTAGGCCATTCGGCCCTAATGTGATCATGGCTGATCATCCACAATCAGTACCCCATTCCCGCCTTCTTCCCATATCCCCTGACTCAGCTATCTTTAAGAGCCCTATCTAGTTCCCTCTTGAAAGCATGCAGAGAACCGGCCTCCACCACCCTCTGAAGCAGAGAATTCCACAGACGCACTACTCTCTGTGTGAAAGATTGTTTCCTCATCTCCGTTCTAAATGGCTTACCCCTTATTCTTAAACTATAGCCCCTGGTTCTGGACGCCACAAACATCGGGAACATGTTTCCTGCTGCTAGCGTGTCCAAACGCTTAATAATCTTATATGTTTCGATAAGATCCCCTTTCATCATTCTAAATTCCAGAGTACACAAGCCCAGCCACCCCATTCTCTTAGCATATGACAGTCCCGCCATCATGGGAATTAACCTTGTGAACCTACGCTGCACTCCCTCAATAGCAAGAATGTCCTTCCTCAAAATGGGAGACCAAAACTGCACACAATACTCCAGGTATCTCACTAGGGCCCTATACAACTGTAGAAGGGCCTCTTTGCTCCTATACTCAATTCCTCTTGTTACAAAGGCCAAAATGCCAATCACTTTCTTCACTGCCTGCTGTACCTGCATGCATACTTTCATTGACTGATGAACAAGGACTCCCAGATCCCGTTTTCCCAACTTGACACCATTTAGATTATAATCTGCCTTTCTGTTTTTGTTACCAAAGTGGATAACCTCACATTTATCCTCTTTAAACTTCATCTGCCATTCATCTGCCCACTCACCTAACCTGTCCAAGTCACCCTGCATTCTCATAGCATCCTCCTCACAGTCCACACTGCCACCCAGCTTTGTGTCATCTGAAAATTTGCTAATGCTACTTGTAATCCCTTCATCTAAATCATTAATATATATTGTAGATAGCTGCGATCCCAGCACCGAGCCTTGCGGTACCCCGATTCTAGTCACTACCTGCCATTCGGAAAGGGAACCGTTAATCCCTACTCTTTGTTTCCTGTCTTCCAACCAACTTTTTATGCATGTTAGCATGCTACCCCCAATACCATGTGCCCTAATTTTGCCCACTAATCTCCTATGTGGGACCTTTCAAATGCTTTCTGAAAGTCCAGGTACACTACATCCACTGGCTCTCCCTTGTCCATTTTCCTAGTTACATCCTCAAAAATGTCCAGAAGGTTAGTCAAGCATGATTCCCATTCGTAAATCCATGCTGACTCAGACTGATCCTGTTACTGCTATCCAAATTTGCTGCTATTTCATCTTTTATGATTGACTCCAGCATCTTCCCCACCACCGATGTCAGGCTAACTGGTCTATAATTCCCTTTTTTCTCTCTCCCGCATTTCTTAAAAAGTGGGATAACATTAGCTACCCTCCAATCCACAGGAACTGATCCTGAATTTATAGAACATTGGAAAATTATACACGTGACAATAAACACGTGACATTAAATGATACATGTGACAATAAACTAAACTGAATTATTCTTCCCATATTGCTTTTTAGTTTCTGTTGTTCTTTAAAAGCTTCCCAACCTTCTGGCTTCCCACTAATCTTCGAAATGTTATATGCCTTCCCTTTTAACTTGATGCTGTCCTTGACTTCCCTTATCCCTTATAGGGCATTCTTCTCACATCTCTATACTATATTTCACCTGCCACTGCCCATTCTGCCAGACTTTTTATGTCCTCTTGCAGTCCGATACTTTTCTGCTTACAGTTTTTCTACACATTCAAATGGAACGTTTGAGATGTTCTACTCCTTACCATGGTTATGACAGTATGTTATTGCAGTATTTTCTTAGAAGCCAGACTGATATTTGTGTTCATGTCTTGTGGGTGGATGTTGAATCCAAATCTAAAAAAACTAACTGCTGGAACAATTTGGCAGGTTAAACAACTGAGTTCCTCCAGCACTTTGATTTTTTACTCAAGATTCCAGCATCTGCAGACACATGTGCCTCCGCTGAATCCAGTACATTTTGGCTCGGAAACAATTCAAGGTAAACTTGCAGGGCATATTTGTGAGCTGTGAGCTGTTTTGATTTCCAGTTAAATAGCAGTAGCAAATGCGTGTGTGGGACTGGGAGTGGTGGTGGTGGTGGTGGTGGGGGGGGGGGGGGGGGGGGGGGGGGTTGAAGGGGGTTGAAGTACCTTGGGAATGTGTGAAGTAGGGTTCTCAACTGTCCCGTATAAGCCGGGACATCCCGTATTTTGGGTTAAATTGATTTGTCCCATACGGGTCCGCCCTTGTCCCGTATTTGACTGCTCCTACTCGGGTCGAGGGGACTGTCGGGTCAGAGCGTTTTGTCCGGTCCCGCCATACCCGTGGCTCCATCGGCCGGCAGCTCGGCCAGCTCTCCGATCTTCGGACCTTTGTTTACCGCTGACACCTCCACCCCTCCTCCTCATGGCTGATTGATGAGTTGAGTGGGGTGCCAGACTTGGCTTGCTGCAGAACACAAAGCCCAGCCAGCAGGACAGCTGAAGAGTTTTGGCCTGGGCGCCAGACTTTGCACGCGACATTTGTGATTGAGTGCTTGTGTGAGTGTGTGTGAATGTGTGAGTGAGTATGTGTGTGTGTGTGTTTGTATGTGAGTGAGTGTATGTATGAGTGTGTGTGTGTGAGTGTGTGTGCGTGTGAGTGTGTGTGTGTATGGGTGTGTGTGAGAGTGTGTGTACATGTGTGTGCGTGGGTGGGTGTGAGTGAGTGTGAGAGTGTGTGTGAGTATGTATGTGATGTGTGTGTGAGTGTGTGCACGTGTGTGGGTGTGAGTGAGTGTGTGAATGTGTGCGTGTGTGTGCAATCTAACCTCTTGTTCCCTTCTCCCTCACATACTGATCTAACTTGCCCTTCTTCTGCCTCTGATTATCTGCAGCGACCATGTTCCCCTTGCAACGTAACTGCTTTCCTCAGGGCCTGGTTAGTAGGGTTGCCAATGGTCCCGTATTAGCTGGGACATCCGTATATTGGGCTAAATTGGTTTGTCCCATACGAGATCACCCTTGTCCCATATTTGACTGCTACTACTTGGGTCAAGAGGACTGCGGGTCGGAGCGCCGCGTCCGGCCCCACCTCACTCGTCCTGACGTAGTGCAGCCCATGGAGTGCAGCAGCAGCGCTCCGCCCGTGGCCCCGTCAGTCAGCAGCCCGGCCAGCTATCTGACCTTCACTTACCGCTGACACGATCACCCCTGCTTCTCATGGCCGATCATCAATTCATGAGTTGGATGGGGTTGCTGGTCTTTGCGTGCAGCAGAACACAAACCCCAGGCTGCAGGCCAGCTGAGGAGTTTTGGCCGGGCATCGGACTTTGTGCGTGACGTCCTGTGGCCCAGGCCAAAACTCCTCAGCTGGCCCGCCGGCTGTGATTTTTGTACAGTCCAGCACCCCGGCCAACTCATCATTCACCCACCCACGGCCGGGTCAGTCAACGAATTGCCCTGGACCTGGTGACTTGGTTGACGTCCTGTAACATTCTGTTCATCAGTTGCACGTCTGGTTCATCCAAAAGATCAAAATTCGAAGGACTGTTTCTACTGAATGTGTATCGCTTTTGAACCATCGTAAATTCGATATATATCATAAGTCGAAGAATTATAAGTCGAGGAGCATCTGTACCCTGTACTCACGCTTAGAGACGGATCCTAGATCTGAGACAACAGCGTGCGTCCGTGTTGCATGTGCTGTTGATGCCACGCACGAGTGATTCACCCGTCATGCAATCACAGGCCCTCTTATGCGCATTGGTTGTACGCTATATTTTGCCAATTCCTACCAAAACAAAAAGTTTCAGTAATGTCTGCTGTTGCTCAGTCGGTTTGGCATGTGCAAATATGGATAAACCTGCAAAAAAGTAAAGACTGTGCAGCTGTAACAAGCAATGGGAAGCAAAAAAGACGTGGCTTAAGCCCGTCAGCGGTGACTCAACGAAAGCCTTCTGTACTTGAATATACTGTATGCTTTCCTTTGGTTAATATGGCTTGAAGATTGCTTCTGAAACTTCCTTTTAGTAATGGCTTCTGGGCTACAATAAATCATGATTTCACTCGCAGGTAAGTGTTCTGAAGAACATCTTTGTTGTGTGGCAGAATTATATTCAGGAGCAGACTGCAAGACATCCTGCATAGATGAATTGTCAATTGGTTTGCAAAGACCTTTTATCCGTACATCCACCAATAAAACTGATTTTGATTCATTTCAGTGGTTTGTCATGATTAAGGAGAAATCTCGACTGAAAAAGGCAGTTGAGACTATGTTCAGTTTGTTATATTGCTGTTATTTCTCATGGAAAGAATGTAGCCCTGTTATTCCAAAGAGGAGGGAGAGAGAAGAAAGTAAATTAAAAACAAGGTAGTCTGAGATCATCAACTGTAAAAATGTTTTTTTTTATTTTTCATTATTTAGGTCACTGCCAATAGGTTATTTGGAAAATCAAACCATGATTCGATGCAGTGAACCTGGTTTTAGAAAGTAAATTGAGTTCATCTTGTGTTTTTTTTTTTGGCTGTATGATGTTAGATCGATGATGGGGAATAGTGGATGCTGCTGATTAGATATTTGAAGGTATTCAGTGATGCATTAGGCGAGAGATTGTTGCACACAGCCAAGGTTCATGCATAGGAACTGCAGGGTGGTGAGCCTAACATCAGTGGTGGAAAAGTTACTGGAGGGGATTCTGAGATTATATGATCCATCTGTATTGAGACTGATTAGGGTTTGTTCGATTTTTGAAGAGGGGAGAAAGTGAGCAAAAAATGGCAGATGGCTGCATGGCTAAGCACAACTCCAATGCCATCTATAAATTTGCCGATGACACCACTGTTTTTGGCTGAATCACAGGTGGTGATAAGTCAGCTTGATGAGAGAGAGAGAGATAGAACAGCTGGTTGAATGCTGCTGCAACAACAAACTCTCACTCAACATCAATGCAACCAAGGAACTAATCATTGACTTCAGAAGGGGAAGTCGGGGCACCACATGCCAATTTTCATTTGTGGGTTGGTGGTAGAGAGAGTTAGTAGCTTCACATTCTTGGATGTTAACATCTCGGATGACCTGGCCTGGGCCGTGTACATGGACATAATCATGAACAAGGCAAATCAAGGCCTTTACTTAGAAGTTTAAAGAGATTTAGCAGATCACAAAATATTCTAACAAACCTTCACATATACTTTGGAAAGTATCTTGAATAAAGTGCATCATGGCCTGGTACACCAATTCCAATGCTCAGTAATGCAAAAAGCTGCAGAGAGCGATGGACATAGTCCTCTCCATCTTCAATGAGGAGTTACACTATATCAGGACAGGGCATGCTCAATGAATGTTGGGCTCTATGGAGTGTTGTAGGAGTACCAACACATTGTTCCCTAAAAGAGGTGACACAGGTAGGCAAGGTGATGATGGAGGCATTTAGGATGCTTGCTTTCATTAGAAGTAGCACTGATGATAAGAAGTGTGGCATCAAGCTACAGCTGTACAAGATGTTGGTGAGACTGGACCTGGAATATGTTGTGCAGTTCTGGTTTGCCGTACTGCAGGATAGATATGAGTAAGTTAGAGATGGTGCAGACATTTTTTATAAGCATGTTGCTAGGATTGCAGGGCTTTAATTATAAGGAGCGACTGGGTAAGCTGGAACTATTTTCATTGGAAAAGAGGCCAAAGGGTGACCTTAAAGAAGTTTATCAAACTTTATAAGCAAAGGGGTTTTACGAAGCTGGATGGTTATAGTCTTTTTCCAAAGGTAATACAGTCTAAGAGTAGAGAGAATAAGTTTAAGGTGAGAAGGGAAACATGTAAAGGGGACCTGAGGCAGAAGTGTTCACACTGAGTATGCAGAATACATGGGACAAGCTGCCAAAGGAAGTGATAGAAATGTGTACAATTACAACATGTACAAGACATTTGAACAATTACATGACAAGAAGGTTTTAGAGGGATACCTTTTAAGTGCAAACGAATTAACTAGCTTAGGAATGTACCTTGGTCGGCATGGATGTATTGGACAGAAAGTCTTGTTTCCATTATATATAGAGTGGCTTGCAAAAGTATTCATACCCCTTGAACTTTTCCACATTTTGTCACGTTACAACCACAAACGTTAATGTATTTTATTGGGATTTTATGTGATAGACCAACACAAAATGGTGCATAATTGTGAAGTGGAAGGAAAATGATACATGGTTTCCAAATTTTACTACAAAAAAAGACTGAAAAGTGCGGCATGCAAAAGTATTCAGCCCCCCTGAGTCAATACTTTGAAGAACCGCCTTTCGCTGCAATTACAGCTGCAAGTCTTTTGGGGTATGTCTCTACCAGCTTTGCACATCTAGGGACTGAAATTTTTGCCCATTCTTCTTTGCAAAATAGCTCAAGCTCAGTCAGATTGGATGGAGAGCGTCTGTGAACAGCAATTTTCAAGTCTTGCCAGAGATTCTCAATTGGATTTAGGTCTGGACTTTGACTGGGCCATTCTAACACATGAATATGCTTTGATCTAAACCATTCCATTGTAGCTCTGGCTGTATGTTTAGGGTCGTTGTCCTGCTGGAAGGTGAACTGCCCCAGTAACAAGTCTTTTGCGGACTCTAACAGGTTTTCTTCCAAGATTGCCCTGTATTTGGCTCCATCCATCTTCCCATCAACTCTGACCAGTTTCCCTGTCCCTGCTAAAGAAAAGCATCCCCACAGCATGATGCTGCCACCACCATGTTTCATAGTGGGGATGGTATGTTCAGGGTGATGTGCAGTGTTAGCTTTCCGCCACACATAGCGTTTTGCATTTAGGCCAAAAACTTCAATTTTGGTCTCATCAGACCAGAGCACCTTCCTCCACATGTTTGCTGTGTCCCCCGTATGGCTTGTGGCAAACTGCAAATGGGACTTCTTATGGCTTTGTTTCAACAATGGATTTCTTATTGCCACTCTTCCATAAAGGCCTGATTTGTGGAGTGCACGACTAATTGTTGTCCTGCGGACAATTTTCTCCCACCTGAGCTGTGGATCTCTGCAGCTCCTCCAGAGTTAACATGGGCCTCTTGGCAGCTTCTCTGATCAATGCTCTCCTTGCCTGGCCTGTCAGTTTAGGTGGACGGTCATGTCTTGGTAGGTTTGCAGTTGTGCCATACTCTTTCCATTTTCGAATGATGGATTGAACAGTGCTCCGTGAGATGTTCAATGCTTGGGATATTTTTTATAACCTAACCCTGCTTTAAACTTCTCCACAACTTTATACCTGACCTGTCTGGTGTGTTCCTTGGGCTTCATGATGCTGTTTGTTCACTAATGATCTCTAACAAACCTCTGAGTCCTTCACAGAACAGTTGTATTTATACTGAGATTAGATTACACACAAGTGGACTCTATTTACTAATCAGGTGACTTCTGAAGGCAATTGGTTGGACTGGATTTTATTTAGGGGTATCAGAGTAAAGGGGGCTGAATACTTTTGCACGCCACACTTTTCAGTTTTTTATTTGTAAAAAAAAAATTGAAAACCATGTATCATTTTCCTTTCACTTCACAATTATGTGCCACTTTGTGTTGGTCTATCACATAAAATCCCAATAAAATACATTTACGTTTGTGGTTGTAACGTGACAAAATGTGGAAAAGTTCAAGGGGTATGTAAACTTTTGCAAGCCACTGTAATTTTATGTCTCTCTGAGCCAAATTTCTGAATAAAGTAATTTGATATTCCAAAGAAACACTTCATACCGAGTTACAGGTCCTTCCCATGCAAGTGTTTGGGAGACTGGTGGTATAGATTTGCCAGCTGCTGTGGGCTGCAGGCATCTTCTGTGCATGGGAACTCAATTTTTAGCCACATTTCTGATTTGCAACTTGTTTGAGTTTTGAACCATTCACATGAATAGAACCCATAATCTAGTAGACTTCAGGGAACAGTAACCAAAATAAGATTTAAAAAAAACTCTCACAATCTTATTGGCAGAGACCTGCAGAAATGTACAGAATTAGAACTGGGAGTGTAATTTTCTTGAATCTACTTCTCCTGTCTATCTGATTTGTGGGTATTATTATTTTTTTATTCATGCAACATATTCTGTTCAGGTCAAAATAAATGTGTCTCTGACTTGTTGCTGATCCTTAAGTATCCTTATTATACGATTATTATTCCTGCTCTCTGGAGACCGGGCATATTTCTTCAGTATCATGCGTATTATCTGCTACTTGATGCATTGAGAATCTGCTATAATAACGATGTCTGTAGTATAATACAGAAATCACCATTACGTGATTAACATAATTTCAAGCAAAAAGGACATCTGAGTGTTTTATCTCTTTCTGCAAATCAATGTGAATTTGTGAACTACAGCAAGATTCTCGGAACCAGGGAAACTCATTATTCTGTGAAATTAAATTTATAACCTACTTTGGAGACCTACTTTGCTTTCAAAAATGAAGCATCATTTAAATGCATGAACAAAATGGGAGAGGGTCTACAAATGAGTGTTGTTCAGCATGATCTAGGTGTTGAAGTGCATGAATCAAACATGTAGTTAAAAAGGCAAATGGCATGTTGGCGAAGGTGCTGGAGATAAAGAACAGGAAGATTTTGTGATAATTGCATCGGGTGTTCCAGAGGCCACAGCTGGGTTTATGTGAAATGTAAATCCCTTTCCTCGGAATAGTAACATTGTGTGCAGTCCTAATGAGATTCAGCAGGTTAATTCCTGGGATGAGAGGGATGTCCTATGAAAAGAGGCGAGACATCGAGGCAAATCTATATTCCTCGGAGTTTTAAAGAACGAGGGATGAACATCTAAAATCATGTAGGATTTATCTAAAGGGCCTTTTAAAGGTTATATGTTGGGATATTTTTACCAGTGGGAGAGGCACAAACAATGGGATATAACTAGAAAATAAAGGTGTGGGTAGAAATATCTTCTCCGTGAGGGTGCCGAATCACCAGAATTCTCCGTCCAGAGGGTGGAGGAGGCCAGGTCATTAGATATACTTAAAGTGGAGATAGATAGATAGGTGGTAGATTGGGGAATGAAGGGTTCTGGGGAACTAGTGCAGAAGAGTAGTTGGTGCCAGTATAGATCACCTATTGAATGGCGGGCTGGTCCTCTTTTGTCCGTGTAGGTAGTCAAATGCGGAAGTGTTTATGAGGGTTGAAGGCCTGTCTATGGGTTTTCCCACCAAGTAGTACTCTATTAATTCTTGATCCAAAGATTATTGTTTCAAATACCACTCTAGTGACCTGAGCAAAACTACCTGGATTGCCAATGCTGTGTAGTACTGAAGGTGGCCTGTGCTGTCGCAGAGATTGTCTTTGGATTAGATGTTAAACCAAGGCTCTCCCAGATTGAAATATGACAGCATTATGTCAAGAAAAAGTATGGTCCTGGCAAATTCTTGTTTCATTCTGTCTGTCTGTCTGTCTGTCTGTCTGTCAGTCTGTGTCTATCTATCTATCTATCGTGGTTTTTCTATTTATGCAAAAACAGTGCCCGATAGCGCTACGGTTTTTTCGCCAGCTTACTCACCGTTCTCCTGTGCGGCAAGTGCAACAGGTTTCGTTCCAATCGAAGGTATATTGTAAAAGTTATTAAGGTTTAAATATCATAAAAACCGCGCATGCGCAGATTGCTGCCAGTCGCTGCCATGCAGATTGCTCTCCTCTCCTGTCAGGCAGGAAGTGGGTGTCGCTGGGACCAACACGGCACTGATTGGCTGCGTCCACTGTCGATCGGCTGGAGGTCGGCATGGTGAAGGAGTGGCGCCGCCGCCCGATGAGCTGCGCCCGCGCGATACCTGGTGGGGAGTGTCGCGGGCCGAGCCCGGACTGGATCCAAAAACAAGCCCGGGGACAGGGCCTGGGCTGGAACCACGGGCCAAGCCCGGGGACTGGGCCTGGGCTGGAACTGCGGGCCAAGCCCGGGGACTGGGCCTGGGCTGGAACCGAGGACAAGCTTGAGTCCAGGGTCAGGGACGAGCCCGGAGGTAAAGTCAGGGCCTGGTCATATGAGGAGTATTAAATTCAGTTATAATCACCATATTACATGAAGGATGTGAAAGATGAGGGGAGGGTTCAGTTGAGATTTACCAGGTTGCTGAATGATAGGATATTTGCTATAAGGAGTGCTTAGACAAACTTGGATTGTTTTCTCTGGAGCATTGGAAGCTGAAGGGTAACCTGCAAGATGTTTATAAAATTATGAGAGTCATAGCTAAGGTAGACAGTCAGAACCTTTTCCCCAACGTGGAAATGTCAAATACTAGACATTTGTATACACAGAGAGTGGTGAGTGCTTGGGATGCACTAACAGTAGTGGTGGTGGAAGCAGATATGATAGTGGCAATTAGAGGCTTTTAGATATGCATATGAATAAGCAGGGAATGTAGGAATATGGAATGAAGCGAAAGGAGAGATCAGTGCGGAAAATAATACACAAGGGTGAATTGATGTTACTGAAGCATTTGATAAAGTCTTCCATGGTTGGCTGATCCAGAAGATTAATCTGCACTGGACAACTGAAACTTGTTTATATGGATTCAGAACTGGCTTGCTGATAGAAGACGGAGGGTTGTGGTAGATGGCTGGAGGTCTGTGACCAGTGGAGCTTTGCAGGCATCTGTGCAAATATATCACACACAACCTCTGTTTTGTGTGATATATATAAATGACAGATGTAAATGTAGATGGGTTAGTTGGTAAATTTGCAGATGACACCAAGATTGCTGGAGTAGCGGACTGTAAGGAAGGCTGTCAGTGTACAGAGTGAGATTATAGATCAACTACAGAAATAGGCAGAGAAATATCAAATGGAATTTAATTCAAGCAAGCGTGAGGCGTTGCACTTTGGAAGGTTGATATATAAGGGCAAATATACAGTTAATGGCCTGACTCTTAACAGCATTGATGGACAGAGGGGTCCAGTCCATAACTCCCTGAAAATGGCAATGCAAGCTGTCTGAGTGGGAAAGAGGACTGCTTCATTGATCTAGGCATTGGATAAAAGTCAGGATGCAGCTTTATAGGAGTTTGGTTAGTATGTATTTGGAGTATTGCATGCAGTTCTGGTCAAGCCAATACAGGAAGATTGTGGAGGTTTTGGCGAGGGTGCAGAGGAGGTCAACCACAATGCTGTCTGGATTAGAGGGTTTCAGGTACAAGGAAAGGGTGGACAGTGTTTTCTCCAGAATGTTAGCGGTTGAAGGGGAGATCTGATAGAAGTATATACAATTATGAGAGGCATAGATAGGACAGACAGTCAGACCCTTTTTCATATGATGGAATGCACTGTGGTAAAGGCCGATTTAATAGTGGCATTTAAGAGACTTTTGGATCTGCATATGGATATGCAGCGAATGGAGGGATATGGATTATGTGCAGGTAAGTAAGAATTTGCTCTCACATTGTGTTTGGCACAGACATTGCCAATGGCCTGTGCCTGTGCTGTACTGTTCTATGTTCTATCTGCAGGCGGAAGGCATTAGTTTTGGCACAGGCATGGTGGGCTGGAGGGCCAATGCTGTACTTTGTATTTTGTAATATAAATCATTGCATAATAAAAATAAGATGAAATTAAGAAAGATACAGTCAATGAACACAGAGATATTGGAGCACATGGACAATTAAACCCATCAATAGTGGTGAAAAAATTAGGATCCAAAGTAAGATAAAGCAATGAGTGATATGTGTCCAACAAGTACAGCTATCTGTTAAATGATTAGGGAATTTATCTTAGAGTTGATTATCTGCACAATAAAAATTGTATTTTCCTTAGGTTTTCTAGCAAGGTAAACAAGCTTTCATCCTCATTTTTCAGAGAAAAAAGATGTATTAGTAAACAATCATTCACAACTTCTGGATAGCACTTGATACTTGATTGAACTTAAATGGGGGGTCACCATTGACTCCACAGTCAAAAAGGCACAACAGAGGATGTACTTCCTGTGGCAGCTGAGGAAGCACAATCTGCCATAGGCAATGATGGTCCAATTCTATACGGCCTTCGTAGAGTCTGTCCTCACCATCTCCATCATGGTCTGGTTTGGCTCATCCACCAAGCACGACATCTGGAGGCTGCAGCAAATTGTCCGATCAGCTGAGAAGGTTATTGGCTGCAACCTTCCCTCCATTGACGAACTGTACACTGCAAGGGCCAGGAAGCGAGTGGGTAAGATCATCTCTGACCCCTCTCACCCTGGCCACAAACTCTTTGAATCACTTCCCTCTGGAAGGTGACTCCGGACTGTCAAAGCTGCCACAGCCAGACATAACAACTGTTTTTTTCCACGAGTAGTAGCTCTACTCAATAACCAAAAATCTGTAGCCTCCTTTTGCTCTGGTATTTTTTTTAATTAACATGTTTAATCAATAATGTTTTAGTGTTAATGTTTAATGTTTTATGTGTCATTCCTAACTGTCACTGTATGTCATATTGTCACTTGCGGGTGGAGCACTAAGGCAAATTCCTTGTATGTGAATACTTGGCCAATAAGCTTATTCATTCATTCCTGTCCTATTGAGGAATTATCACAGTTTTAATGATGGAAGCACAACACTGATTTGTGTACAAGAAGCTCGACTACTGCAGTGTGATTGGTTATTTGGGACAGCTAAAAGAGATGTCGAGGACAGTCAGTATTACTTTTGAGGAGGTGCTGGACATCCTAAGGCATATGAAGGTAGATACTGTAAATCTTTTAGGCCTGATATCCGAGGATACTATGGGAAGCTAGAGAAAAAAAATGCATCAGGAGGGGACATGCTCTGCAGGGTAAACATTTGCACATAAATAGCAGAATTTTGGTTGAACAGTAAGATGGAATCAGCAATCTTCAATTTACTGGAGAAACTCTTATGTTTGAGAATAATTCTTACCTTTAAGATGAATACTTTTATAATCCAAAGGAGCATAAGATTAACACATTTGAATAAGAAAACACGGAGGAAATAAATGAGATAAAAGGCACCCAGTACGATTTTATTAAATATATGTTGATAGTAATAGGCATGGTCTCGCCCGCCGGAGAGCGGACACGCACCCAGTAGGCCGGACTCGTCCGCCGCGGACAGTGGACCTGCACATTGTACCAGAATCCATTGGACGGCAGACCCGCACCGCGGACTAGAACCCACCCGGTAGGCCTGGCATGCCCACCGCGGATTGAGGAAGGGAATCCACCCGGAGGGCCGGTAGGCAGACTGCCTGCTGGAGGGGGTGCATGGCTTCAACAGGGAGTGGGCTGCTGAGGGCCGTGCAGCTGCCTGGGGCTTGGCTGGACCGAGCACTGATCCAAGAGGCCAAACATGTGGACTGGACTCAGCCTACAGTGGTGGAGGATCGCGGAGGACACCATGGCTACACTTGGCTAGGCTGACCCTGCAACACCTCCAGGACAACAGACCTTCATTGTCAGATCAAGATCCCTGCCGTTACAAGAACTGGGACTTTGAAATGGCACTAAACTGGTGTCTCTGTACACTGTCTCATTGTACTACTGCTATGCACTTGTACTGTATCTGAGATGCTTACACAGCTGCCAACATTGGGTGTGAGTTGGGAGTGAGAAATTGCGACAGACCAAGCCCAAGGGCGCGTAGCGACCAAGGGGGGGGGGGGGGGGGGGGGTTTAAAGGTCTCTCCTTTAAAATATGCCCCTTTTTTGAACAAGCTCTTAAACATCGCATCTGATTACACTCCTTGAGGATGTTCATCTACGTGTTCAATTAATAAAACAACAAGATTGGGGACATTTTTATTCAACCTATCAAAGGAATTTGGGGGTGGGTTTTGAAATAGTCAGTGAGGTAAACAAACATAATAGTTGAGTGGCAAATGACAATAGTACTGCCTTCCCAATATTTAACTGAAGGAAATAATGGGTTATCGGGGCTGTATGTAGTGACAGACAGTCTGACACCTTGCATGTCATTTTAATATTACACTTATCCCATCCCCCTGACTATTCCAGATTAATAAATTAAGGTTTTGTCAACTAATTACAAATCAGGCTAATTACAAATCAATAACATTAGTCAACTCTGAAACATGAAGCGCTGAGCATTGGGATCCAGCCATCACGGACAACTGGCCTCAGTTCCCCGCTCACATCTGGCAATGCTCTCTGTCTAAACCAGGGGCCATGGAGTGTTTTTGAAAGTGGGGAGGCAGGCGAGGGAATGGAGCAGAGGGAGTGGGGGGAGGGTGTGGGAGGGGGGACTTTTTGAAATTTGATGTATTAAAATCATTTTTAGTGCATTATAGAAGTATGATTTCAATGCTTTTTGTTTGAAGTAATTTTAATGTAACTTTTTAAGGGGTAACTTTTTCCACACAAAGGGTGGTGGGTGTGTGGAACAAGCTGCCAGAGGAGGTAGTTGAGGCAGGGACTTCCCAACATTTAAGAAACAGTTAGACCGATACATGGATAGGACAGGTTTGGAAGGATTTGGACCAAAGGCAGGTAGTGCAGCTGGGACATGTTGGCGGGTGTGGGCAAGTTGTGCCGAAGGGCCTGTTTTCACACTGTATCACTCTATGACTACATTATACCTCCACCATGCATGAATGTTTCAAAATCAAGTGGCCGAGTTTTATTGTCATATACTCAAGCATAGAAACATAGAAAATAGGTGCAGGAATAGGCCATTTGGCCCTTCGAGCCAGCACTGACATTCAAATATAATCATGGCTAGTCATCTAAAATCAGTGCCTCTTTCCTGTTTTTTCCCCATATCCCTTGATTTCTCTAGCCCCAAGAGCTAAATGTAACTCTCCCTTGAAAACATTGGCCTCCACTGCCTTCTGTGGCAGAGAATTCCACAGATTTACAACTATCTGTGTGAAGAAAGTTTGTCCTCATCTAACTGGCCTACCCTTTATTCTTAAACTGTGACCCCTGGTTCTGAAATCCCCCAACATCGGGAACATTTTTCCTACAGTTACAGTAAGTGAAAATCTAGCAGGCAAGCAGGATGCTTTCTCCAACCACCCCTACTTGAAGACCACTATCTTCCACCTTTCTACCCAGTGCTTGGTACTTACTTCCAGCAGCCACTGGTTGTCCTCCAGGATGCACCGAGCTGCAGCCTGATCCATGCCGGTCACCTGGGCGAATTTGCCACAGAGACTCTCATGGCAGCGGCGCAATGCTTCTGACGCTTTGGACAGCCCGGGACTCTTGCATTGAGGCTGCTCCATGGCCGGAGCTGCAGCGAGTGACTCGCCAGCCCGGCAAACACTCGCCAGCCCGTCAAACACTCGCCAGCCCGGCTCCCCGTTCGCATCTGTCCCCACCGCTGCTTCTGCTTCCATCCCCTCTCAGACCCGGCTCTCCAACACACACAGCCCACGCAGTTGATATGAGTTTTGAAATTTTCGTTGATCACAGAATTTCTCACGACAGAGCGTGAGAAATTTGTGATCAGCACGAGAGCATGAGAATTTGGCAAAATACGTGATTTTCACGCTCAATGCATGAGAGTTGGCAGCCCTGTGCTTATCTAATATGTCTTAAGTGTTTATGTATATTCAACTGTATACAAAAATAAATTTCACTGTACCTCGGTACATGTTTTACATTTTTAAGTACTATATCATACCATAGTGCCAATATTATTTAGGGTGGCACAGTAATTTTTAGAGCACAGTGATGAAGCTGCTACCTCACAGCACCAGAGACCTGGATTTGATTCTGACGTTGGTCAGAGTTTGTAATGTTCTCTCTGTGACTCCGTGGGTTTCGCCCTGATGTTCCGGTTTCCGCGCATATCCCAAAGACATGCAAGTTAGTAGGTTTATTGGCTTCTGTAAATTGCCCCTATAGTGCAGGATGCGAAAGTGAGATGACAGAGTAGTGTACGGGTGATCAATGGTCTGCATGGAGTCAGTGGGCCAAAGGGCCTATTTCCATGCAGAATCTCTAAACTAAACTAAATCAAACTGTAATAAATCTTTTTTGCATTGTGTAAGTAATCGTTGCATTTGTTTTAGTCTCATGGTGCATGAACAAAAAACCTGTGCTCTAAAAATAACTGGCATTTATACAGTATGTATATATTGTGACAAATCTTTGGTCTATGCTATAACATAAAATAATGGCTCGTTCTGCTCCATTCAAATCTCCTCCTGTCCTTCCTCAATTAATTTTATATATTCAGTCTCTCTCAGGTGGTTATGCTGATCCTCTTTAAACACACTAATGCAATTTGTTTCAATCATTTCCACATTCTCATTCCTTCTTGATTGAAAAGGGTTTATGACTATCACCTGTCATACCATCTATCTTAGGTCTGTCCCACGAGTGGTAACATCCCCTTTGGATCTGTGTTATCAAGACATTTCACCATTTAGAGCCGTAGAGACAGAGAGTCATACAGCGTGGAACCAGGCCCATCAGCCCAAGCCGACCAACAAGCCCCATCTATACTTGTCCCACCTGCCCACGTTTGGCCCATATCCTGCTAAACCTATCTTATCCATGTACCTGTACAAATGTATTTTAAATGTTGCAATAGTCCCTGCCTCAACTACCTCCTCTGGAAGTTTGTTCCATATACCTAGCACCCTTTGTATAAAAAGGTTGCCCCTCAGGTTCCTTGAATTAAATCTTGCCCCCTGGCCTTAAACATATGTCCTCATTCTTGATTCCCCTACTCTGGGTGAAGGACTCTGTGTTTACCCAGTCTATTCTCTCATGATCTTATACACCTCTGTAAGATCCTCCCCACCCCCTCATCCTCCTGCATTTCTACGAATAAAGTCCTAGCCTGCTCAGTATGTTAGGCCCTATGTTAGGCCCTCGTGTCCTGGCAACATCCTCGTAAATAAACTCTGCACCCTTTGCAACCTAAAAATCCAGTCTGCGCCCTTTCCAGGCGCAATCACTATTTGGGGTTTATCACAGCCTTTTGTTCCTAGACAAAAGAAAAAGACCCACGGGTTTCATCATTTCTGGTGTATATTTGCTTTCTTTGAAACATATTTTGCATCCTCCTCCAGTGGGAGTTATGCTCATTCAGGCTGAATATTTCACTACTGGGAAATGCCATACTTTTTGCTTTCAATGTCAGCATCAAACACTTGATGGGTTGTTATATCGCCGAGCAAAGCTTTCTCTAAATCTTCATTTTGTGGTTTTACCTTAAATCTCAATAAAACTCCTGTGGAATTCACGAAAGCCTTATTTCATGCCTGGAAATCTTTGGACAAAATTGTTAGTTTAGTGCTGATTTACATGGAACATTTTGATATATGTTTACACATATGTAATAAATCATATAAAATACCCAGCAGCGAGCTGGTTTTAGAAGTAACGTTCTGAGTCACAGGGTGAATGTGGCTGTGGTGCATATAATCTGCAAATTAGATATGGCTGGTTAAATCTAAGGAATTGTGATATAGATTGATGTTTTAATTGTAGTTTCTTGCTGTTTGAAGAGAGAGAAAGACATCCTTCTCACTTCGGGTATAGCTTCTCACTAAGTCCTTTGATTTTTTTCCCCCCTCTTGAAATACGTATGATTCAACAGAAACCTCAAGGGCCCAGACACCTCAAGGGCTAGCTTGAATTGTAAAATCTTCAGTCATTGCCAGTGAGATTGTCTTGCAACAAGAGCATTAACCTAGTTAAAAGCTGCAGGATTCATTGTTTAAAAGAACTAACAAAGCTTGTCATTATATTGCCTCTTATAATACTTGAAATCCTTAATTTTTGAAGAGCACCCAAATCTATGGACCTTGCTTTCTTAATAAACAAATATTAATGGAAAGTTGGCATTTGTTGATCACAAGGAAAGTGTCAAATATTGATCCCTTAGTGCACTGTATCATTTACAAAATAAATCACATTGTAATTTTGAAAAAGGTCAACTGTTAATAAAGTATATTAGATTTCAAGGCAGAGTAAAGGATAATAACTCCCCGGTTGTTGGATGAGTCATGGCAAAATAATATTTAGGACAGAAAACAAGCTAGCTGCTTGGGAGTGTTGATCTATACTCATTAGCCAGCATGGTGAGCAGTCTGAAAGACAATTAAAAAGGCAAGGCTTGGTTAAAGAAACTGTATTCTTTTTAGTATTTGCTATAATATTAATATTGTGTTCAACAGTTAGGAAATAAGTTGAAGAATGATTGTTCTGGTTATAGAACAGAGAACATAGAACAATGCAGCACAGGAATGGGCCTTTCGGCCCATGATGTTTATCCTGAACATGATGCCTGGTTAAACTGATCTCATCTGCCTGTATATCATCCACATCCCTCTATTCCCTGCATTTCCATCTGCCTATCTAAAAGCCTCTGAAACATCACAATCATATCTACCTCCACCACCAGCCCTGGCGGTGTGTTCCAGGCCCCCACCACTCTCTGTGTAAAAAAACTTGCCTCACCCAGCTCCTTTAAACTTTCCCCCTCCCACCTTATAGTTAAGCCCTCTAATGTTGGATATTTCCACACTGGGGAAAAAAGGTTCTGACTGTTTTCCTTATCTACACCTCTCACAATTTTATATACATCTATCAAGTCTCCGCTCAACCTCTGACATCCCAGAGAAAACAATCCAAGTCTACCCAACCACTCCCTGTAGCTGAAACCCACTAATCCAGGCAGCATTGTTGTAAACCTTCTCTGCAACCCCTCTCCAAAGCCTCCACATCTTTTCTGTAATGAGGAGACCTGAACTGCACACAATACTCCAAATGTGGCCTAACCAAAGTCCCATAGAGCTGCACCTGACTCTTATATTCAATTCCCTTTGCAATCAAGGAAAGCATACCATACAACTTCTTTACTTACTTGTTTACTTGTGCTGTCACCTTCGGTGAGCTATGAACTTGGACTCCAAGATCCCTCTGCACATCAATGCTGTTCAGGATCTCACAATTAGCTGTATTCTCTCTCCTTACATTCAACCTCCCAAAGTACATCACCTTACACATGATGGGGTTAAACTCCATAAGCAACTGTTTGTAACTATCAGCATGCAACTGTTGTCAACTGGTAGCACTCTCAGCTCTGAGCTGCTGAGTAGGCAAACAGACAGCAACTGAGGGAGTGCGGCACTCTTGAAGGTGCAATCTTTTGGATTGGACATTAAAACTCAACCCCTGGCTGTGACCTTGCAAGGTTGTTGAAGCTTCTCATTTCATAGAATAGGGAAGTGACCTAGTCAGTATTGAATCAAAATCACTAAGAATTGTCTATCAGATTGTAGTTGCAAAGTTGTTTGCGGGAGCTTGGTGGAGCTAAATAGATTACTAATATGAAATCTGTACATGTTCAATAAGCCAAAGAAAACCATTCTTATTTCTTTGATTCTGTCAAGCATTCTTAAATCGTTCTTTGTGTCTGTATCTTTATTTCTTACACACAGGTGGATAGATCACTTAAACCATTAGCATACTGTGTGACAGCAATAAAGAGGTCAGAAGGGATCATGGGCTGTACAGTCAGAGACCTGGAAGATAAATCTGAAGAACATACAGATTAGGATGGGGATTAGGTTAGTTGACTGCTTGGCCCATTGAGCCATCTGTACTACAGATTACAGATGAGTTCATTTTCATATACTCATTCATTGTTCACATGAAGTTTTCAGATAAACAGTATACATACTGTAATGATAAGCACAACAATAAATATCATGACAAGTGTAAAAGCAGCAGAATAGTGCAACATTGTAGTGTAAAAACCAAGTAGTGCAAAATAATATTAAAGTATAATAACATAATAACTAACGAGGTAGAATTAATAGTAACAGTATGTGGATCCATTTCTAGGAGTGTGAAAGAGGTCATTGGAGTCAGATAGCAAGAGGGAAGCTGCTCTTGAGTGTGAATGTCTGAGATTCCAAGCTCCTGTACCTTCTCCCAGAAGGTAGAAGAGAGAATAGGGAATGGCCAGGGTGACAGGCATCCTAGACGCGACCTCCAGCCTTCCTGATGCAATCTACCCTGAAGATAAACTAGATGAAAGCAAGTGACAAGCCTGTGATGGACAGGGCTGTGTTCACCACTCTCTGCTGGTTCAGCTGAGAGCAGTGTCGATGCCATTACCATGCTGAGATGCATCCTGTCAGAATACTTCCTGTCAGCACACCTGTGGAGGTTTGAGCAGATTCTCATAGAGATTTAGTTTGGTTTATTATAGTTTAGTGATACAGCATAAAAACATGTCCTTCGGCTCACTGAGACCCCATTGATCAACAATCACTCCTACACTAGTTATATCCAACACCAGGGACAATTTACAAATGCCAATTAACCCACAAGCCTGCACATCTTTGGAATCTTGGAGGAAACTGAGTACCCGGAAAAAACCACGTGGTCAAGGGGAGAATGTGCAATCTCCGTACAGACCTGTAGTAAGGATTGAATCCATACTGTAAGGCAGCAACTCTACCGCTGCACCTCTGTGCCACCATGTGCCGTGTCATGCTGAATTTGATTAGTTGCCTGAGAAAGTAAATATGCTGATGCACTTTCCTGATTGCTACATCAGTCTGAACGTACCATGTTATGTAGCTGGTGATATGGATAGAACAGAACCTGACCATTTCTATAGCTGCTCAGTGTTGTGTTCATTCCCCCACTCACTAGGTCAACAGACAACTCTTTCATCTTACTATTCAATAGGATCATGGTGTAATAGAGTTTGCTTTATGATGCACAATTTGGATTTCCTATAATGGAAAAGACATTCAGTAATGAGTGTGGGACCAGATGCTTACACTAGAGAAAAAAAGACTTGAACAAATTGGGTCAAAAATATTATTGAAATATTCTAGCAATGTTACAAAATTTTGAGATTTTAAAAATCAAGTCTGCAATTTATCCCATCAGATAAAGCATAACAAGAAGTTTAATTTGACACCTAATTTACTTTCATATCTTCAGTATTAAGAAAGTTATGGCCATTTTCATGCTCGGAAATGAGTATCTTGCTTCCCATTGCCTTTCAATTGACTTAACTCAAAAGCTGTGATCTGGAAAAATTAAAAGCCCATAACTTTATTAAAAATTAAGAGAACTCAATGAAATTTTCAGTCATTATAGATTGAAGCATTCTGAAACAAATATTAAACAATCTTACTTGGATTACCTGAAATTAAAGTATATAATTAGTTAGTTATCTAATTATAGCTAATTACAAAATTCAATTAGTAGATCTAAACATCTATCAATTTCTTAAGAAAAGATAAACTTTTTTTTAATTGCCTAAGTGTCCAAATAACATTCACACAATAATCCACAATATAACATAATTTTTAAATCTCATTTTCATGAATTTCTGGGCCAAATGGAAGGAATTTAGTGTTCTATGCCTGTAAATAAATGGCCATTTAAATCAACTAGCGAGTGGGTTTTAGTGGAATGCGGTGGATTGGAACGTTGCGGTTAGCGGTGAAGTCGGGGGGGAAAATACTGGGGGTTCATACATTTTTTGGGGAACCCATTTCGCAACATAAAAATAGTATTTATGCCTCCCAAAAAACCAACTTTTAATAAAAAAATAAAGTATTTACCTTTTTTTCTCCCCTACGGAAAATGCTTCCGGTGGTCTGCGGTCATGGCTTTTGAAGGTGATTTTTAAATTACTCTAGTTAACAAATAACTTAGAGTAATTTAAAAATACCTTAATGGATGAAATGTCGGAGCGATTTTTCTTCCGCAATTAAATCGCCCGACATTCATCGATTATCCTGGTCTGGTGAAAATCGGCACTTTAAGCCCGCCCCCCTCTGACAGGCGCTAAAGTCGCGCACACGGGGAGCGGCAGAACTGCAGCGCCGCTAAAGGTAAGTTTTGTAACATACCTAAATATTCAACCTGGTAAGGAACTTAGAAGTTAAGTGTTGATATACTTAACTTTAGCAGTAGAAGAAATTCAGCTCAAACTTTAACTCAAACTGTTTCACAGAGGATTGATTGATGCTTAAGATGGATTGTCAAACGAGGTCCAGAGGTTTATTGCGTTAGTAGATTTGGAACAAAGTTAAATCATTGCCTGGTGGGGAGGATTTAGAGTATCGTGTTCAGTTCTGGGCACTATGTTATTGGAAAGATGTTGTCAAGCTGGAAAGGGTACAGAGAAGATTTACAAGGATGTTGCCAGGCCTAGAGGGTGTGAGCTATAGGGGGAGGTAGAGTAGGCTGGGACTCTATTCCTTGGAGCGCAGGAGGATGATGGGATGATCAATTGAGGTGTACAAACTCATGAGAATAGATCGGGTAAATGCACAGTCTCGTGCCCAGAGTAGGTGAATCAAGGATCAGAGGACATAGGTTCAAGGTGAAGGAGAAAAGAGTTAATAGAAATCAGAGGGGAACCTTTTCACACAAAGGATGGTGGGTGTATGAAACAAGCTGCCACAGCGGGTAGTTAAGGCAGGGACTATCCCAACATTTAGGAAACAGTTAGACATGTACATGGATAGGACAGGTTTGGAGGGATATGGACCAAAAGCGGGCAGGTGGGACCAGTGTAGCTGAGACATATTTGCTGCTGTGGGCAGGTTGGGCTTCTTTCCACACTGTATCACTATGACTCTATGGTGCTTTCTGGGTGGAAACCTTCCCGAGGTGCCGTGGGCGCTGTGCCTGCCCAAATGACCTGAAGATGCATATTATATGATGAGTACATCATCAGATCACATTCCAAATCCTTTACACCATTTACAAGATCAAGTCAAAACATGATGGAAGACGCTCCACATGTCTGAATGAGTGCATTGCCAACAAAACCCAATAAGCTTAATACATTCCAGGCAAAAGCAGCCAGTTTGCTTGGCATCTCATCAATCACACCTACACATTCATTCATGCTGCCCTCCAGACAATGTAGCTACAGTGTGGACCACCTGCAAAATGCACACTATTACTCACCTGGGCTACTTCCATAGCACCTCCTAACATCTATGATCATTTACACAGAGGAACAAAGACATCAGGCACATGGTAACACCATTACCTCTCCAAGTTGTGCACCCTCCCGAGTTGAACGTACATTGCCATCATGCCTAGATCTTGGACCTCCATGTTCAACAGCCCTGTGAGCAACCCATCACCCAGAAGGGCATCGGTACTTCAAGAAGGCTGATCATCATCACCTTCTCAAAAACATTAAGAGTTGGCTTTGTGACTCAAAAGATGAATAAATAATATCTACAAAATGTATTTCAATTACTTGTCAATGCTTCTTTGACAGTACCTCCCAAACCAATGACCAAAGGCCAGTGAGTTTAGAAGGATGAGGGGGACCTCATTGAAACTTACTGAATAGTGAAAGGCCTGGATATAGTGGAGGTGGTCAAGATGTTTCCACAAGTGGGAGAGTCTAGGACCAGAGGCCAAAGCCTCGGAATAAAATACCTTTAGAAAGGAGATGAGGAAAACATTTATTTTGTCAGAGGGTGGTGAATCTATGGAGTTCAATGCCACAGAGGCTGTGGAGGTCCAGTTAATAGGTATGTTTAAGGCAGGCATAGACAGATTCTTGATTAATATGGGTGTCAGGGGTTATGGGGAGAAGGCAGGAGAGAGCTGTTGAGAGGGAAAGATAGGTCAGCCATTACTGAACGTCTGAGTAGACTTGATGGGCCAAATGGCCTAATTCTGCTCCTGTAACTATTGAACATGAACATAGGAACACCAACATCTACAATATTGTCTGTCAGAGGAGGTAGTTGAGGTTGGGACTATCCCATTGTTTAAGAAACAATTAGACAGGTACATGGATAGAACAGGTTTGGAGGCATATGGACCAAGCACAGACAAGTGGGACTAGTGTAACTGGGACATTGTTGGCCGGTGTAGACGAGTTGGGCCACAGAGCCTGTTTCCACATTGTATCATTCTTTGACTCCGTGCCTCTATGAGTAACATAGGGTTGTGACATGGAAACATATGCTACTCTTTTATGTTAAAGAAGGAACTGCAGATGCTGGAGAATCGAGGGTTACACAAAAAGCTGGAGAAACTCAGCGGGTGCAGCAGCATCTAAGGAGCGAAGGAGATAGGCGACGTTTCGGGTCGAGACCCAGTCTGAAGAAGGGTCTCGACCCGAAACGTCGCCTATCTCCTTCGCTCCTTAGATGCTGCTGCACCCGCTGAGTTTCTCCAGCTTTTTGTGTAACCCCCTGCTACTCTTTTATCCTTCCTTGATCTAAATCCTATAAAACACTCTGGGAGTATCTTTCCTATACACATCGCAAGGTGCAGATGTAATTCTGCTCCTAATCTCACCCCGTTAGTCTGGTTCATTAAAACACTGAGTCAAGCACTGGATCAACTAATCTTCTTTATTCTCAAACACAAACACGATTCCTATACGATACCTAACCACACCACGGATCCGATCCGTGTCTCTATTCATCCACGCCCTTCAGCCTCGTGCAAATAGACACCTCCAGACGGTCAGCACAGTCCCAAGTGCTACCCCAGAAGATCAGCACCGATTCATGTGGTGTCCCCTCTTATATACTGTATCAGACCCATGGCACGAAATACAGGGGGGGGGGGGGGGAAACGACAACCCCTATAAACCATAAATAAAGATCATACAACACATTAATTGACAGTTCCCTAGCCCAATCACAAAATACCCCATTACATTGTTTCTACACAAAGTTTCTAATGGAGGACAGTTCCCCTATGTAAAGATACATTTATCCAGGTAACATAAACAATTCGAGCAAGGTTCCATGCATTGACCAATCACAAGATAACGGTGCAAAGACCCTGCAACATAGTTAACAGTGTCATTATTACATACTTTTCCCCATCCAATCCCATTCATGCATTTGCAACACGGCTCAGCTCTTTCTGCAAAACCCTCAAACATATTAACAATTGAGGGGACATCTGGACATTACCCTGTGCTTCCTCCCAGGATCCAGATATTCTGGAGCCATGAGCCTCATGGCTTTGCAATTTTGCAGAAAGATGCCAAGCAGGTTCTGCAAAGGCCGAAATCCTCCATTTTGTCACATATCAATTAGGCCAATATTATCACAGAAGGGCAATTCACTTTCCAAGAGGAAATAGAGAAGGGTAATAAGTACTGTGCTTGCCTTCCCTGCCCACCTCATGTTAATGTGTTTATCATTATTATTTTTGCTGATTATTGATGCAAAGATTTGGAAATATATCTTAATAATGGCCATAGCCTGAAGTATTGGAATAAATTAAACAAAGATTAAAACAAAAACCGATTAAAAAATTAACGAGAAGAAAATAATGCTGAGATCCTATCCTTGCTTGGCCTGTACAATGGGCACTAGAAACCTCGTCTGAAGACAGGTGTCAACCCGAAACGTCACCCATTCCTTCTCTCCAGAGAACCTGCCTGTCCCGCTGAGTTACTCATGCATTTTCTGTCTACCTAGATACGATCACAGCCTCATTCCTCCTGCAGGCTCATTTGGATAGGCTGAGTGAATGGGCAGATGCATGGCAGATGCAGTATAATGTGGATAAATGTGAGGTTATCCACTTTGGTGGCAAAAAACATGAGGGTAGACTAGTATCTGAATGGTGGCAGATTAGGAAAAGGGGAGATGCAACGAGACCTGGGTGTCATGTTACACCAGTCATTGAAAGTAGGCATGCAGGTGCAGCAGGCAGTGAAGAAAGCAAATGGTATGTTAGCATTCATTGCAAAAGGATTTGAGTATAGGAGCAGGGAGGTTCTACTGCAGTTGTACAGGGTTTTGGTGAGGCCACACCTGGAGTATTACGTACAGTTTTGGTCTCCAAATCTGAGGAAAGACATTCTTGCCATAGAAGGTGTACAGAGACGATTCACCAGACTGATTCCTGCGATGTCAGGACTTTCATATGAGGAAAGACTGGATAGACTCGGCTTGTACTCGCTGGAATTTAGAAGATTGAGGAGGGATCTTATAGAAACTTACAAAATTCTTAAGGGGTTGGACAAGCTAGATGCTGGAAGATTGTTCCCGATGTTGGGGGAGTCCAGAACAAGGGGTCACAGTCTAAGGATAAGGGGGGAATTCCTTTAGGACCGAGATGAGGAAAACATTCTTTACACAGAGAGTGGTGAGTCTCTGGAATTCTCTGCCACAGAAGGTAGTTGAGGCCAGTTCATTGGCTATATTTAAGAGGGCGTTAGATGTGGCACTTGTGGCTAAAGGGATCAGGGGGAATGGAGAGAAGGCAGGTACAGGATACTGAGTTGGATGATCAGCCATGATCACATTGAATGGCGGTGCAGGCTCGAAGGGCCGAATGGCCTACTCCTACACCTATTTTTCTATGTTTCTATGAAGGAGAGAAGCATTTTAGTTGGTGCTTAAATGTTTGCTGTGCATTTTTCTTTAAAACTTCTTTCAAAGAGGGCTGGGGAATAGATTATTGTATCAAACCATCTCCTAGAAAGACAGCCTTGCAGGAGGTCTGCATTCACTTACATTGGTACACTGTAGGAGGTCCATAAAGCCTGTGGCTGCTCTTTGGTAGTACCATCCAATTAATATATCACCTTTCCTACAGTTATTTTTTTTTGCTCCTCAAATTTAGTTTAGTTTAGAGATACAGTGCGGAAACAAGCCGATCGGCCCATCAAGTCCACACCAATCAGCAACCGCTGACACTGCACACTAACACTATCCTATACACTCAAGGGACAATTTACAATTTTTACCAAGCCAATTAGCCTACATACCTGAAGGTAGATAAAAATGCTGGAGAAACTCAGTTGGTGAGGCAGCATCTATGGAGAGAAGGAATAGGTGACTTTTCGGCTCGAGACCCTTCTTCAGACCCTTTCTTCTCTCCATAGATGCTGCTTCAACTGCTGAGTTTCTCCAGTATTTTTCTCTTCCTTTGATTTTTCCAGCTTCCGCAGTTCTTTGTTAAACATTTAGCCTACATACCTGTGCATTTTTGGAGTGTGGGGGGAAACCGGGGTTTCAGAGAAAAACCATGGAAGTCATGGGGAGAACGTACACATTCCGTACAGACAAGCTCTCGTAGTCACGATCGAACCCGGGTCACTGGTGCTGTAAGGCAGCAACACGACTGCTGTGCCACTGTGCTGCCCCTGTTTCATTTCAATTAACTTCCAAATACTGCCATTGAATTTAGTTTGGTGTGAGTTAAAAGGCTCTACCCTACCTGTTGACTGAGAGTTAGAGACCACACCCACACCCTCCACCTGTGGGTATCTTATTTAACTCTTCCACTACCCCCACCCCTTCACCACAGTTGCTCTCTGTCATGCTCCCAATCAGCTGCCTGACCCTCTCCGCAACTTTCTCTCCCCACATCACCCATTGCATCACCTGATTCCCATTCCTTCCAAGCAAACCTTGAAATCCTCCTTCTGAATTCCCACTCACCTCTCTTCATCACCCTCTCCCCAAATCAGCTTCAGTGTGTTCTCCACTTTGCCCGATTGCAAAAGGCTTAATTAAGAAGGCCTCTTCTATCATGTACAAGACTTGTGTCATGTGCGTGGCAGAATAATGAGCTCTCATTGAGCTTGGCAGGGGTTAAAACTGGCAAATTGGTCCTCAGGTATAATTTGAGCTCATTGACTCAGCATCATGGGGATAGATTATCTAGTTGTTCTCATTTGGCTATTTGTGGGTTATTGTTATGTACTGGGTGTTATCTGCATGGGAATGGTGACCACTCTTCAGATGTCTGCATTGGCCAGATAGTGGTTCAGGATGACCCAAAGACACACAAAAAGTGCTGGAGTGATACAAGCATCCATTTATTTTCAAAATGATTTACGTTCACTATCACAAGGTTAAATTGCAGTGTAGTCCTTTCATTGGAAGCAAAGACTTGCGCTCCAGGAGGTACAAGGGTTGCGAGTGCAGCTATTTATAAACACAGCATGATGTGTTATTTGCAATGATGGCGGGAGTCATGAGATGTCAGGGATCTCATAGAATAATTAAGAGGAGGGAAATGAAGACAACTGGGACATTCTTGAACTTAAAAGGACATGCTTATCTCTTGTTGATTAATCTTAGGACAAGTTAAAAGATGATGTATAAACCGTACTGTTTCGTATCAGTTTCACGAGCCTTTTATCATGAAACCTACGCATGGCTTTAATGAAAACTGCCACAAGCTAAATTATAATCACATAGAGCACTCTCATACAATATTGATATGATCATTTATTCAGCGTGCTAAGATAAAGGTCATGTTGCATGTACTCGGGCAATTCTAGTCATGAGTTCTACCTACACCATTTTATTGAAATGAGAGCTCAGATAAGTGTTAAGCAATTTCCAAATTAATGGAATACCAGGGGACATCACCTCATTTACAGTCAGTGAAGTTAAACAACATACATTTCTTCGCTAGACTGTGCTGGGCTAATTAACTTTAAATTACCCCTCTCTCTGTACTGCAGAGCTTGGCTGGCTGGTTTCTTTTCTGCATGAGGATGCAATAAACTGCAGATGCTGCTATGTGTAGCAAAAAGCAAACTCAGAGAGTGAGGCAGACTCTGTGAAGGCAAAAGGATGGTGCATGTTTTGGGAGAAAGAAAACTCTGACATTTTTGCCACCTCCATCGGGATCCTACCACTGGCCACATCTTCTCATCTCCTCCCCTTTCTGCTTTCTGCAGAGACTGTTCCCTCCATAACTTTCTGGTCAATTTGTCCCTTCCCACCCAAACCACCCCCTTCCCTGGTACTTTCCCTTGCAACTGCAGGAAATGCTACACCTGTCGATTTACCTCCCCCTCGACTCCATTCCAGGACCCAAGCATTCTTTCCAGGTGCGGCAGAGGTTCGCCTGCACCTCCTCCAACCTCATCTATTGCATCCGCTGTTCCAGGTGTCAACTTCTCTACATCGGTGAGACCAAGCGCAGCTTGGCGATCGCTTTGCCCAACACCTTCGTTCAGTTCGCAATAACCAACCTGATCTCCCGGTGGCTCAGCACTTCAACTCCCCCTCCCATTCCGAATTCGACCTTTCTGTCCTGGGCCTCCGCCATTGCCAGAGCGAGGCCCGGCGCAAATTGGAGGAATAGCACCTCATATTTCACTTGGGTAGTTTACACCCCAGCGGTATGAACATTGACCTCCAATTTTAGGTCGTCCTTGCTTTCTCCCTCCATCCCTTCCCCTTCCCTGCTCTCCTTCTAGCCTACTGTCTCCGCCTCTTCCTTTCTTTTCCTCGCCCCCCCCCCCCCCGCCATCAGTTTGAAGAAGGGTCTCGACCCGAAATGTCGGCTATTCCTTCTCTCCATAGATGCTGCCTCACTCGCTGACTTTCTCCAGCATTTTTGTCTACCTTCAATTTTTCCAGCATCTGCAGTTCCTTCTTAAACAATTATTCTAAATGAGCATGTCTGAACTGCTTGTAGCTACTAACTGAGCTGCATTAGAGAAAGCAGTACCATTAATGTCAGTTCCAGTGAAAAAAAGTTAACATCTGCCTCTCAAAAAACTTACAGCCTTCTGAAAACACTCAGAGAATCAAACTAATCCTATTAATAATTGAAATTGGATACTTTCTAAACCAAGGCTCAAGTCTTTTAGCATATTATTGTTAGTTTTTTAATCAAATGGGTTTTTAAACAGGCAATTATGCTTCCACTTCAACTCCCACTTAGCCTCAAGTCGGTTCAGGCACAAAGTACAGCAAAACAGAAGATTATTGTCAGGTGGGTCACAGAATCAGAAGTGTAGTAGATTAACACCCTTTGCTAATCTATTACCTAATCTGAGGAAAGACATTCTTGCCATAGAGGGAGTACAGAGAAGGTTCACCAGACTGATTCCTGGGATGTCAGGACTTTCATATGAAGAAAGACTGGATAGACTCGGCTTGTACTCGCTAGAATTTAGAAAATTGAGGGAGGATCTTATAGAAACTTACAAAATTCTTAAGGGGTTGGACAGGCTAGATGCAGGAAGATTGTTCCCGATGTTGGGGAGGTCCAGGACAAGGGGTCACAGCTTAAGGATAAGGGGGAAATCCTTTAGGACCGAGATGAGAAGGAATTTTTTCACACAGAGAGTGGTGAATCTGTGGAATTATCTGCCACAGAAGGTATTTGAGGCCAGTTCATTGGCTATGTTTAGAGGGAGTTAGATGTGGCCCTTGTGGTTAAAGCGATCAGGGGATATGGAGAGAAGGCAGGTACAGGATACTGAGTTGGATGATCAGCCATATCATATTGAATGTGCAGGCTCGACGGGCCAAATGGCCTACTCCTGCATCTATTTTCTTTGTTTCTATGTTTTCTTAGGTTTAGGTTTATTATTGTCACATATATTGAGGTACAATGAAAGGCTTTGCGTGTATGTTTTTCAATCAAATCAGATAATACTATACATGAATACAATCAAGTCAAACTCAAGTACAATAGGTAGTGCAAAGATATTAAGGTGCAGAATATAGTTGCCAGCATTGTAGAGCACCAGTTTCAGAGACAGGTCAAGACTTTCCTTCACCAGACCCTTCTTTCATCATTTTCATTCAGGCAACATTCTTGCAGTGACTTTTCCTAATACTGTAGATCATAATATTTAGGAAGGAACTGCAGATGCTGGTTTAAACCAAAGATGGACACAAAAAAACTGGAGTAACTCAGCAGGACAGGCCACATCTCTGGAGAAAAGGAATGGGTGAGGTTTCGGGTCGAGACAAACAACACCCATTCCTTCTCTCCAGAGATGCTGCCTGTCCCGCTGAGTTACTCAAGGTTTTTGTGTCTATCTTAGATGATAATATTTGCTCCATCAGACCCTTGGATGTTGGACACTAGGAACTGCAGATTTTGGAGTCTTGAGTCTGAAGAAAGGACCCAACCCAAAACGTTGCCTATCAGTATCCTCCTGTAATGTTATCTGACCCATTGAGTTACTCGAGCACCATGAGATCCATGGACAAAGTTATGACTGTGGAATATAGTATAAGGCAAATAACACTAAATCAGTCAACACTTAATTTGGTTTATTAAGAAGATTCTGATCTTTATAGTTTTCTTCTGTGGTCCTTTATTCCTGCAAGACTCCTATTCGTGCAAGTTTCTATGCCTGCAAGTGAATTTTTGCAGTGGCCTGGTCATGGAAATCAACTATTAAGAATCCTTTCTTTAGGTGCGGTGTGAAGGTGATCTTTTGTCCTTGCGTACTATCAAGAGAAGTTGCTAAACAGCAATTAATGGCCATAACTAATATCCCACTGGTCATAGAGACATAGAGCATGGAAATAGATACTTCGAACAAGATGCCGCATTTGAGCTAGTCTCATTTACCCATGTTTGGCCCATATTCCTCTAAACCTTTCCTATCCATGTATCTGTCCAAATGAATTTTAAATTTTATTTTTGTACCTGCCTCAACTATTTCCTCCAGCAAAAAGAAGGTTCAGTTTCTCTGAGATTACAAGATTGGTCAAAAAGGCAGTCGATGGAATGTAATGTAGGGACACTACAACTGAGTAAGGGATTATCATTGTGTTAAAAGTAGAAATAAGCAACTACTGTTGCTGGTTAATACACAAAAGGACACAAAGTGCTGGAGGAACTCAATGAGCCAGGCAGCATCTCTGGAGAACATGGCTACGTGAATTTTATGCTCGAGACCTTTCTTCAGACTGATTGCAGGGGGAGTGGGGAAGAAAGCAGGAAGAGAGGAGGGGCACGATAAAGCGGGCAGGTAAAATAGGTGGGCTCCAGTAAAAGGCTTTTGAATAAAGGCCTGAGATAAAAGAGGAAGGTGTGAGACAGACAAGAGTTGCAAAGCCAAAGGAAGGAATGTTGAGTGGGAGGGAGTGGGGTGCTGGGGATTGGGAGGAGAAAGGTGGGGAGGGGTGTGGAAGATAAAGGGGGAAGAAAGGGGGAAGAAAGGGGGAAAGTTAGAGGTTACCTAAAATTGGAGAATTCAATATTCATACCGCTGGGTTGTAAGGTACCAAAACGGAATATGATGTGTTGTTCCTCCAGTTTGCACATGGCTGCACTCTAGCAAAGGGGAGGCCACATGATATAGTATGGTGCTTTATTTGTCACATGTACTGAGGTAGAGTGCAATACATTTTTGTATACAGTTTAGTACAAGTATCACTATACATAAGCACCAGACATACTAGATAAGCATCTCAGATACAGTTCAAATGTCTAGCAGTAGAACACTAATACAGTATGCAGTGTTGCCAGTATGGCACTATTTTCAAGTCCCACATTGTAAGTGCAGGGATCTTGATCTGACCATGAAGGTCTGTTGACTTGGGTCGGATGCCCAAGTGTAGCCGTGAAGTCCTCCGCTACTGCACCGCCACGGTAGGCCTCATCTGATCCACGTGCTCGGCCTTTGAGCGTGGTGTCCAGTCAAGCCGAGCTCCAGGCTGTTGCAGGACCTCCAGCGGCCCACTCCCCCATGCACTCCCTCCCATAGCTGGTCTGCTTACTGGCCCTCTAGATGGGTTGCCGTGGGCCCTCGATTGAGACGGTCGGGTCGGGCCCTCTGGACGGGTGAGTCCTCCATCTCTACGGCCCGCAGCTCACTAGGATACTCCCGCCATCACACGGCTCCCTCGGATACACCCACCGCCAAGTAAAAAAAGTCTGAAGAAGCGTCTCAACCTTAAATGTTGCCTATTTCCTCGCTCCTCATAGACGCTGCCTCATCTGCTGAGTTTCTCCAGCATTTTTGTCTACCTTCGATTTTCCAGCATCTGCAGTTCCTTCTTAAACAATAGCCATGTTAAAAAAAAGATCAGTTTTGGGAATGGGAAGGGGAGTTAAAATGGTTAACAATCAGGAGATCCAGTAGACCTTGGCAGACCGAGCACAAGTGTTCAGCAAAATGGTTGCCAAGTCTACACTTGGTCTTGCTGATGTACAGAAGGCCACATCGGGGTTACTGAATGTAGTTGATGAGTTTAGAGGAGGTGCACATGAACCTTTATATCATCTGGAACATCTGCTGGGGCCCCTGGATCATGGTGAGAGAGAAGGTTTAGGGGCAGTTGCCATGTCCTGCAATAGCAGGGATGGTACCTGGGGAGGAAGTGTTTTTTTTAATAAGAAGGGATGTGGGAACCAAGAAATTGCAGAAGGAGCGGTATCTGCAAAAGGTGGAAAGGTGTGGAGATGAGAATATGTGATTAGTGGTGGGATTATGTTGAAAGGTTGAAGGTGACTGACACATAAAAGGATAATGAGTTAGATGCAGAGGCTGGTGCGGTGAAAGGTGAGGACCAGGGGAACCCTGTCCTTGCCCCGTCTCGGGGGTGGAGTGCGAGAGAAGAACCATGGGACACATAAGAGATGAAGGTGAAGAATACATCTGTGACAGAATAGGAAGTGGGGGGGGGGGGGGGGGGGGAACTATATTTACTAAAGAAAGGAGACTTCTCAGATGTACTAGAATGGAAAGCCTCATCTTGGGAGAAAATACGGTGGAGATGGAGGAATTGAATGTAGGGACTGGTAGTTTTTCAAAAGGCAGGGTGGGAGGAAGTGTAGTGCTGATATAACTGTGGGAGTCAGTAGGTTTACGATGGACGTCTGTCATTAGTCTGTCCCCCGTGATGGAGATAGAGATGTCAAGAAAGGGGAGAAAGGTATCAGAGATAGTCCAGGTGATTTGAGGGCAGGGTGAAAGTTAGTGGTGAAGTTAATGAAATCCACGAGTTCTGCGTGCGTGAACGAGGAAGCCCAGATGCTGCCATCGATGTAGCGGAGAAAGAGTTTGGGGCGGGGGGGGGATGTCGCCAGCATACGCCTGAAGCAAGAGTTCTTCATTGTAACAAACAAAAAGACAGGCATGGCTGGGGCTCATGTGAGTGCCCATGGCTACACCTTTAATTTGGAGGAAGTGAGAGGAGTCGAAAGAGAAGTTGTTGAGGGCGAGTGTTGGAAATTATCAGACTCACATGTGGTGATTAGAATTCAATCTTTTATTAGCAACTCTGTAGAGGAAACACAAGGTGCTATCGTCTCTACACGCATACACCTGCCTGGCCATAGTATTGTCTGAGAGACACTAATCTGCATCCTCCCTCTTAAAGAATTAAATTAAAATGCAAAGCTTCAGAGTACTACAAATAATTAAATGCAAATGTATACTGCTAACTATATAAAGCACACATAGTATGTGGTAATAAACTGGAGGAAGTTCAAACATAGCCTGGGTACTTTACGGTGGGCTTATAAACACGACTGGCATGCGTACGGTACAGTCCATCTCCTCTCGTCACCGGGGACACAATCGGTGATGAAATAGGTGTCGGAGAATGAAACGGTATTCCCGGGGATGAAACAGGAGACTTTGGCACCAGTGGTGTTGGCGTAGCAATCGGCAAAGTACCCGGATCAGAACCAGGTTGCCGAGCTGGTGCAGTCAGGCGGATGCTGCTGGATGTGGATGGAAATGGTGATAGGCCCCCCTCAATCATGACTGACCATGGGTGATGCATCCTAGTTGTTGGCTGCTTGCTCCAAACCTCGGCTGGAGCAGCGTTGATTGTGGCTGAAGAGACCAATGCGGGAGTGACAGTTTCTGTCGCAAAAGTCACATTTGCGTGTGGTCTCTGCTTTGTTGAAGTTTCTGCGCTCCTTTCTGCCGTGCCCACTTGTCTGCCGCTGTGTTCAACAGTTTCTCTTCCCCTGTTTTGAGATATTGGTTCAGGGTACCTCTCCACCTCGTGCGGTCAGCTACAAGGCTCTCCCAGTACGCCACATCGATGTTGAGTGCCTTCATATCTCTCTTGCAGACATCGTAATGTAGCTGGGGGCAGACAATGGTTCTGCTCCCAGATGTCAGCTCACCATAGAGGATGAATTTTGGAATACGGCCATCCTCCATGCGGTGGACATGGCCCAGCCACCACAGTCTGAGCTGCCTGAGTAGAGTGTACATACTGGGAAGGCCAGCGCGAGACAGGATCTCGGCGTTGGACACTGTCTTGCCAGGATATGCCCAGGATACGGTGGATGCTTCTAAGGTGGAAGGTGTTGAATCTTCTCTCCTGTCTGGCATATGTAGTCCATGTCTCACTGCCGTACAGCAGCGTGCTGTTGACATAGGTGTTGTAGACTGCTATCCTTGTCTTCACTGTCAGCTTTGGGTTGGTCCACACTTGAGTTGTGAGGCGAGTGAGAGTTGTAGCTGCCTTCCCGATCCTGTTATCAATCTCTGTGTCCAAGGAGAGGTTGTCGGTGATGGTGGAGCTGAGGTACGTGAACTGATGGATGGCATCAAGTTTGTAGTTGTCGATGGTGATGATAGGCGGCGCCTCTGTACCCTGCCCCAGGACGTTCGTCTTCTTCAGGCTGATGGTCAGCCCGAAGTCCTTGCAAGCCCGATAGAAGCGGTCCATCAGTGACTGTAGTTGGTCCATAGTTGGCAGAGAAGCTACCATTGAAATGCACTGTCCCCTTCGTGTTGATGTGGAAGGATTCTATCATGCTCTGCAGCTTTGGTGGGCAGCCGATCTTTGGCAGAGCCTTAAATAGGCCATCTTTGCTGATGAGGTTGAAGGTCTTGGTGAGGTCAATGACAGCAACATACAGGGGCATCCGCTGTTCTCTGTACTTCTCCTGGAGCTGGTGAAGGGAGAAGACCCTGTCAACTGTTGACCTTCCAGCTCGGAAACCACACTGTGACTCTGGGTAGACACGCTCTGCCAGCTTCTGCAGGCGGATCAAGATGACCCATTCAAGATGACTCATTCTAAGGATAGGGGGGAATTCCTTTAGGACCGAGATGAGGAAAACATTCTTTACACAGAGAGTGGTGGGTCTCTGGAATTCTCTGCCACAGAAGGTGGTTGAGGCCAGTTCATTGGCTATATTTAAGAGGGCGTTAGATGTGGCACTTTAGGCTAAAGGGATCAGGGGGTATGGAGAGAAGGCAGGTACGGAATACTGAGTTGGATGATCAGCCATGATCACATTGAATGGCGATGCAGGCTCGAAGGGCCGAATGGCCTACTCCTGCACCTATTTTTCTATGTTTCTATGTTTTCTATGTTTCTACCCGAGCAAAGACTTTGACGACGATGTTGAGGAGGGAGATGCCTCTGTCGTTGTTGCAGTCGTTTCTCTCGCCCTTTTTCTTGTACAGGGTAATGATCGTGGCATCCCTCATGTCCTGCGGTACAGCTCCTTCTTGCCTTCACTGGCAGAGGACTTCATACAAAGGAAGCAGTAAGGCAGTCTTGCAATGCTTGATCAGGTCAGGGAGAATCCCGTCGCTGCCTGGGGCCTTGCCCGAGGCCAGGCTGTCAATGGTGAGCTCTTCAACCGTCAGCTCTGAGTCTAACTCATCCATGGTCGGCAGGCACTCGATGGCATCAAGGGCTGACGGGGACACAGTGTTCTCTCTCGAGTAGAGGTAGGAGTAGTGTTCCACCCACCTCTCCATCTGCCGGCATTCATCTGTGATTACTTCCCCCATTGGAGGATTTGAGGGGGGCTGTCTTGCTCTGGACTGCTCCTTGTGCCTTTTTACTGCCACTGTACATTCCCCTGATGTTCCCTGTTATGGCGGCTGTCTGGATGTCCTCACTAAGCTGTGTCCAGTAGTCATTGGCGCAGCGCCTGGCAGTCTGCTGAACCTTGTTCCTGGCAGCCCTGAGGATCTGCAGGTTCTTCACATTAGCTGACCGCTTGTACTTGGCTAGGGTGGCGCACTTGGCTTTGATGATGGGAGTCATCTCTGTCAACTTGTCCTTAAACCAGCCGTGCATCTTTGAGGTCTTCTTCCCAAAACTCGTCAAGGCTGTGCGGTGCATGGTGTCCCGCAGAATTTCCCACTTCTCTGTTGGAGAGTTTCCAGGACACAATGTGCCAAGTTCACTCTCAAAAGTGTCTGCAAATTGTTGCACGAGGTCTGGATGGGGCATCTTGCTGACATCGATGCGGGGGTTCCCCTGCTTCTTGGTGCGGTAAAACCTCTTTGGGTGCAGCCTGATCTTGCAACACACCAAGGATTGGTCTGTATCGCAGTCCGCACTGTGGTAGCAGCGTGTGTGGAGAACGTTCTTGACGGCGGCATGTCTGACTAGGATCAGATCCAGTTGATGCCAATGCTTTGAGGGTGGGTGTCTCCAGGAAACATTGTGCTGGGGCTTTGTCTGGAAGTGCGAGTTGGCAATGCACAGGTCATGGTAAGTGCACAGCTCAAGCAGTGCATTATCATTCATTTTGCCCACACCAAACTGCCCAAGGCAGGAAGACAACGATTCGTGGTCTGCGCCCACTCTGGTGTTGAAGTCGCCCAGGAGAACAAGTTCTTCCTTGCTGGAGATGCTGCTGATGATGGATGAGAGGTTCTCGTAGCACTCGTCCTTTGTGTCTGATGTGGAGGACAGTGTCGCCGCATACACGCTGACACGAGTGGGCCTGCGGTGGTGTTGAGGCAGAGAGTAAGGAGTCGCACTGAGCCATTACTGCCTGCTTCCACCGTGTTCAGCAGGCTGTTCCTTACTGCAAAGTCCACTCCGTGCTTTCTGGGCTTGTCAGAATCCTTCCCCTGCCAGTAAAATGTGTACTCCTTCTCCTTCAGTGTGCCCAACTCTGCCAGCCATGTTTCCTGAAGGGTGGCTATGTCTACGTTGAGTCTTTTGAGCTCGTCATTTATGACAGCTGTTTTCCTGGAATCGCTGATGTCCTGTAGGTTTTCAGAGAGGCCGGTCATCATTGTCCGGAGATTCCAACTTCCCAGTTTTAGAGCTGGTCTCTTTTAATGTGTTCTTTTGTTGGTAGGTGCGAAGGTTGCGATCTGCTGTTCAGATGGTTCCTAATCCCCGTGCACCCAGTGAGGATAGCAAACCGTGGCGGGACAGCACCTTATGGGCTGGGGGCTGCCCACCTTGAGGGGGGCGGTAGCTATCCAGTGAGATTCTAAAATCCCTCCCACCGTCGGGAGCAACCACTGTCACTTCGCTTTAAGCCGATCTAGCGATGACTTATGACTGGTAACTGTTGCTCCCCATGTTGTGTCGACGCCGCAGGCAAAGCTGGTGTGTCCTCTCCAGGTTGTAGGTGTATGTTTGCAGGTGTTGCATGGTCGGATGCAAGCCTGGGCGATGTCATATGGAGGACAGGTTGTTGACTATGCAGCATGTCCCCCCTCTCTGCGTCGCTGATCGATCCAAAGGACTAGCAGAGCCGTTACAGTTTGGCACCAACGCCGTCGCAGGAGCTGCCAGAGCGAGGTTGTAGACAACGACAAACTTCCTTAGAGACTCCGACTCTGGATTTACTTGAGGTTTACTCCGGGAGCCTTTTCCATGACTGGATATGGCCACAAGGCAGTGGAGCTTTTAAATAAACAGAGGCCCGGGACCGTTGGAGCGAGTGGAGGAGGGTCAGGGGCGGTGAGTACATAAATCCAGCGCGGGGCTTGTTTTTCACAGAGGCCCGGGACCGTTTGGAGCGAGTGGAGGAGGGTCAGGGGCGGTGAGTAGATAAATCTAGCACGGAGCTTGTTTTCACAAAGGCCCGGGACCATTTGGAGCGAGTGGAGGAGGGTCAGGGGCGGTGAGTAGATAAATCCAGCGCGGGGCTTGTTTTCACAAAGGCCCGGGACCATTTGGAGCGAGTGGAGGAGGGTCAGGGGCTTGTTTTTACCGAAATCCGGAACATTCCATACTGAATAGGGAGGTTTCTGGTGGAAGCCGCTGATTGGTGGAAGCAGACTAGAGGAAGCAGCTGATTGGGCGGAACCTCTGGTTAGTATTTCTGCTTTCTAGTTAAAGGTACAGTGGGTTAGTAAAGGTACAGTGGGTTAGTAAAGGTACAGTGGGTTAGTAAAGGTATAGTGGGTTAGTAAAGGTACAGTGGGTTAGTAAAGGTATAGTGGGTTAGTAAAGGTACAGTGGGTTAGTAAAGGTACAGTGGGTGAGTAAAGATACAGTGGGTTAGTAAAGGTATAGTGGGTTAGTAAAGGTACAGTGGGTTAGTAAAGGTATAGTGGGTTAGTAAAGGTACAGTGGGTTAGTAAAGGTACAGTGGGTTAGTAAAGGTACAGTGGGTTAGTAAAGGTACAGTGGGTGAGTAAAGGTACAGTGGGTTAGTAAAGCTACAGTGGGTGAGTAAAGGTACAGTGGGTTAGTAAAGCTACAGTGGGTGAGTAAAGGTACAGTGGGTGAGTGGGTGAGTAAAGGTACGGTGGGTGAGTAAAGGTACAGTGGGTGAATAAAGGTACAGTGGGTTAGTAAAGGTACAGTGGGTGAGTAAAGGTACGGTGGGTGAGTAAAGGTACGGTGGGTGAGTAAAGGTACAGTGGGTGAATAAAGGTACAGTGGGTTAGTAAAGGTACAGTGGGTTAGTAGAGGTACAGTGGGTGAGTAAAGGTACAGTGGGTTAGTAAACATACAGTGGGTTAGTAGAGGTATAGTGGGTGAGTAAAGGTACAGTGCTTTTGGTTTGTATAATAAAGGTGTAGGTTAAAGGTCAAGAGGGAGCAGCTGTTTGAGTCAGATACCTGCTGATTTCTCACAGCAGTTTCTATTATATTATACTGGTATTGGATCCAGGGTAAGGTGAGAGAATGTCAGCCAGAGCAGTGTACTGTACTGCATGTCAGATGTGGAAGGTCATGGTGTCGGATGGCCCTCTTGACGTCCACATCTGCACCAGGTGCAGAGAGGTGGGGCTCCTAAGGGACCGTATTAGGATCCTGGAGCAGCAGCTCGATGACCTCTGCCTGGTCAGGGAGAGTGAAGAGGTGATAGAGGAGAGTTATAGGGAGGTGGTCACTCCAAAACCACAGGAGAGAGACATGTGGGTCACGCTAAGGAAGGGCAAGGGGCAGAGGCATGAACGAGTGAGTATTCCAATGTCAGTACACCTGGCAAATAAGTACTCCTGTTTGAGTACGGATGGGGGTGACAGCCTACCCGGGGGTAGTGACAGCGGACGGGCCTTCAGCACAGAGACCGGTCCTGTTGCTCCGAAAGGTAGGGAGAAAAAGAGGAGGGCAATAGTAATTGGTGACTCTATTGTTAGGGGGTCGGATAGGTGATTCTGTGGATGCAGTCGGGAGACCAGGATGGTGGTCTGCCTCCCTGGTGCCAAGGTCTCAGACGTGTCTCAACGTGTCCAAGATATCCTCAAATCAGAGGGAGTGGAGCCTGAGGTCGTGGTACATATAGGTACCAATGACATAGGTAAAAAAAGGGAAGAGGTCCTGAAGGGAGGATTTAAGGACTTGGGAAGAGAGTTGAGGGAAAGGACCAAAAAGGTAACAATCTCAGAATTACTGCCTGTGCCACGCGACAGTGAGAGTAGAAATGGAGCAAGGTGGAGGATAAATGCTTGGCTGAAAGACTAGTGCAGAGGGCAGGGATTCAAGTTTCTGGATCATTGGGACTTCTTTTGGGGTAGGTGGGACCTGTACAGGAAGGATGGGTTGCACTTGAACCCGAGGGGGCCCAATATCCTGGCGGGAAAATTTGCAAAGGCCACTGGGGGGACTTTAAACTAGAAGGGTTGGGGCGAGGGATGCAAATAGCAAAAGCTAGTAGACAAAATGGGAGGCAGGAAGCAGAAAAGGGAAGCACTCGGACACAAGAGCAGAAAGAAAAAAAAGGAAATAAACAGAGAATAAGAGATGGGGGGTTTCTTAAATGTGCATATTTTAATGCTAGGAGCATTGTAAGAAAGGTGGATGAGCTTCGAGTCTGGATTGACACCTGGAAGTATGATGTTGTGGCGATCAGTGAAACATGGTTGCAGGAGGGCTGTGATTGGAAACTAAATATTCCAGGATTTCGTTGCTTCAGGTGTGATAGAATTGGTGGGGCAAGAGGTGGAGGTGTTGCATTGCTAGTCAGGGAAGATATTACAGCAGTGCTTTGGCAGGATAGATTGGAGGGCTCATCTAGGGAGGCTATTTGGGTGGAACTGAGAAGTGGGAAAGGTGTAGCAACACTTATAGGGGTATATTATAGACCGCCAAATGGGGAACGAGAATTGGAAGAGCAAATATGTAAAGAGATAGCAGATATTAGTAGTAAGCACAAGGTAGTGATTGTGGGAGATTTCAACTTTCCACACATAGACTGGGAAACACATTCTGTAAATGGACTGGATGGTTTGGAGTTTGTAAAATGTGTGCAGGATAGTTTTTTGCAGCAATACATAGAGGTGCCTACTAGAGGAGGGGCAGTGCTGGACCTCCTGTTAAGAAATGAGACGGGACAGGTGGCGGAAGTATGCGTTGGGGAGCACTTCGGGTCCAGTGATCACAATACCATTAGTTTCAATATAATTATGGAGAAGGACAGAACTGGGCCTAGGGTTGAGATTTTTGATTGGAGAAAGACTAACTTTAACGAGATGCGAGATGATTTAAAAGAAGTGAACTGGGACATTTTGTTTTATGGGAAAGATGTAGAAGAGAAATGGAGGACATTTAAAGGGGAAATTTTAACAGTACAGAATCTTTATCTTCCTGTTCGGTTGAAAGGAACCAGTAAAAATTGGAAAGAGCCCTGGTTTTCAAGGGAAATTGGACATCTTGTTCGGAAATCTTCAATAATTATAGGCAGCATGAAGTAAATGAGGTGCTTGAGGAGTGTAAGGAATGTAAAAAGAATCTTAAGAAAGAAATTAGAAAAGCTAAAAGAAGATATGAGGTTGCTTTGGCAAGTAAGGTGAAAGTAAATCCAAAGGGTTTCTACAGCTATATTAATAGCAAAAGGATAACAAGGGATAAAATTGGTCCATTGGAGAGACCGAGTGGACAGCTATCTGCAGAGCCAAAAGAGATGGGGGAGATATTGAACAATTTCTTTTCTTCGGTATTCTCCAAGGAGAAGGATATTGAATTATGTGAGGTAAGGGAAACTAGTAGAGTAGCTATGGATACTATGAGTTTCAAAGTAAAAGAAGTACTGACACTTTTGAAAAATATAAAAGTGGATAAGTCACCAGGTCCTGACAGGATATTCCCTAGGACATTGAGGGAAGTTAGTGTAGAAATAGCCGGGGCTATGACAGAAATATTTCAAATGTCATTAGAAACGGGAATAGTCCCCGAGGATTGGCGTACTGCGCATGTTGTTCCATTGTTTAAAAAGGGCTCTAAGAGTAAACCTAGCAATTATAGACCGGTTAGTTTGAATTAAGTGGTGGGCAAATTAATGGAAAAGATACTTAGAGATAATATATAGAAGCATCTGGATAAACAGGGTCTAATTAGGAACAGTCAACATGGATTTATGCCTTGAAGGTCATGTTTGACTAATCTTCTTGGATTTTTTGAAGAGGTTACTAGGGAAATTGACGAGGGTAAAGCAGTGGATGTTGTCTATATGGACTTCAGTAAGGCCTTTGACAAGGTTCCTCATGGAAGGTTGGTTAAGAAGGTTCAACTGTTGGGTATAAATGCAGGAATAGCAAGATGGATTCAACAGTGGCTGAATGGGAGAAGACAGAGGGTAATGGTGGATGGCTGTTTGTCGGGTTGGAGGCCGGTGACTAGTGGGGTGCCTCAGGGATCTGTGTTGGGTCCTTTGTTGTTTGTCATGTACATCAATGATCTGGATGAAGGGGTGGTAAATTGGATTAGTAAGTATGCAGATGATACCAAGATAGGGGGTGTTGTGGATAATGAAGAGGATTTCCAAAGCCTACAGAGTGATTTAGGCCAGTTGGAAAAATGGGCTGAAAGATGGCAAATGGAGTTTAATGCTGATAAATGTGAGGTACTACACCTTGGCAGGACAAATCAAAATAGGACGTACATGGTAAATGGTAGGGAATTGAAGAATACAGTTGAACAGAGGGATCTGAGAATAACCGTGCATAGTTCCTTGAAGGTGGAATCTCATATAGATAAGGTGGTAAAGAAAGCTTTTGGTATGCTAGCCTTTATAAACCAGAGCATTGAGTATAGAAGCTGGGATGTAATGTTAAAATTGTACAAGGCATTGGTGAGACCAAATCTGGAGTATGGTGTACAATTTTGGTCGCCCAATTATAGGATGGATGTCAACAAAATAGAGAGGGTACAGAGGAGATTTACTAGAATGTTGCCTGGGTTTCAACAGCTAAGTTACAGAGATAGGTTGAATAAGTTAGGTCTTTATTCTCTGGAGCGCAGAAGGTTAAGGGGGGGACTTGATAGAGGTCTTTAAAATGATGAGAGGGATAGACAGAGTTGACGTGGACAAGCTTTTCCCTTTGAGAATAGGGAAGATTCAAACAAGAGGACATGACTTTAGAATTAAGGGACAGAAGTTTAGGGGTAACATGAGGGGGAACTTCTTTACTCAGAGAGTGGTGGTGGTGTGGAATGAGCTTCCAGTGGAAGTGGAGGCAGCAGGTTCGTTGGTATCATTTAAAAATAAATTGGATAGGCATATGGATGAGAAGGGTATGGAGGGTTATGGTATGAGTGCAGGCAGGTGGGACTAAGGGAAAAAAGTTGTTCGGCACGGACTTGAAGGGCCGAGATGGCCTGTTTCCGTGCTGTAATTGTTATATGGTTATATGGTTAAATCAGAGTTTTCCCTCTCCTAGATGGACTGCCTTCCCAGACTGACGAGCCCCATCTACCCGAGACTCATGGGGGCGGGAGCGTCTAACTTCCCGTGCAGGTCCATAGCACCTGCCCACCATATGGAAGTGTACTTGTGCGATCAGGATAGTACGGAGGTGGTGCTGGCTCATTCACAGGCAGAATATGTTGCCTATTACGTCTGTAGGTGCCGCCATCAGCATTGACCAAGTATGAATGTGGCTCAGAGGCAGTTCCAGAAATTACACTGATGCGGTCGCGACCTTTGTTGGTTTGCAGACGCACCACTCGTCTAGAGGCGGAAGCGATCTGCTCGTTTTGCCCTTTCTGGATGTCGCGCTTTTGTTGTAGTCTGGACTGGACTTCTGATGGTGGGACCACTTGCAGAACTAGTGCCTGCTTCTCTACAGGTAGTGTGGCTTGGGTCTACCTTGACTTTAGATGCTGAGCGGATGAACCCAATATTGGGTCGCGGGAGATGTTGCGCAGGTTGAGCAGGTCCAGGTACACATCTGATTTTGCTCTGTGGGATCGTTCCATTAATTGTTTGGCACTCCTGACGGCACGTTCAGCCAGCCCATTTGACTGAGGATATTCAGGGCTGCTGGTGATGTGACAAAAACCCTAGCGTGTAGCAAAGTCTTTGAAGTACTGGCTGGTAATTGACTACCATATTCAGATAGTAGTTGACATGGAGCTCCATGGTTGGAGAAATGGTCTGCCAGCTTCTGAACTACTCCGTGAGAATTGGGGCTACTAAGAAGATCGATATCTAACCAACCTGAATATGAGTCGACAAGAAGCAGGTATTGTTTGCCATGCCACTCAAATATGTCAGTTGCCACTGTGGACCATGGAAGGGCAGGATCCGGGTGTGAGAGTAGTGGTTGCTTTTGTTGATGTGGTGCCAAACTGTTGCACATAGCACAGGATTCCACATTGTTGTGAATGTAATCAGTCATGCCAGGCCAGTAGAACATGTTTTTTGCTCGCAAGACAGTTGGTCCCGCAAGGTCAGGCCTGGGTGTCACGCAAGGACAGCATCAAAATACTTGCTGTGTAGGGAGGGAGGAATTACAGCTTTGTGGCCCTTTATGATAATGGCTTCTTGTAGTACTAGTTCATCACGGGCGGCAAAAAAGGGCTGAACTGGAAGTGGTAGATTGTATTGCTTGTCAGGCCAGCCGCACTTAATGACAGAGGAGAGCGATTATAGGGTATCGTCAGCAGCATTGTGGGTCACCAGGTCCTCCAGGCAGGACGAGGGAATAAAGGAGACAGTCATTACCATAAAACTGTCATCTGGTGAGGGTGAACCCTCGCAGGTCTTTCGAGGAGCACACGGGAGGGTGTCAGCCAGGTGCATGTCCTTGCCACGTTTGTAGGTCTGAACAATGCCATACTTCTGAAGCTGTAGCAACATCTGTTGAAGGCGTCCTGGAGAGGCACGTATTGGTTTGTTCAAGATGCTGATCAGGGGTTGGTGGTCAGTTTCAATCGTGACCGTGTTCCCGAAGATAAAGTCATTAAACTTCTTGCATGTGAAAACGACCGCTAGCAGCTCTTTCTCAATCTGGGCGTAGCACTGCTCCGTGTCTGTCATGGTGCGCGAAGCATAGACAACAGGCCTGTTGCTGTTACCATCATCTTGGAGGCAAGCTGCCCCTAAACCGTACTGTGAGGCGTCGCAAGTCAGTGTGACTGGTAATTTAGCATTAAAGTAGGTGAGAGTGGGGGCACAAGACATCTGTTGTTTAAGAGTGTCAAACGCCCTCTGTTGTTGCTCATGCCAGGTCCAAGCAGTGTCTTTGTGGGTCAGCTAGTGGAGTGGGGCCGATATTTCACTGAAGTTTGGAATAAATTTCCCCAAGTAATTTACCATGCCAAGGAATCTCTGAGCACATCTGTGGGTAACTTGTTGATAGCAATGGTGTTTGATGGATCGGGTTTGAGGCCATCTTTAGTGAACACGTGGCCTACGTTGTTCACCTCATTTACTCTGAATTTGCATTTCAGAGAGTTTAACTTGAGGTTGATTTCTTTAGTGTGGTCCAGAACCTTTTTTTTCAATTTGCATCGTGTTCTTGAATAGTTTGTCCAGCAACAAGATTATCATCAACTACAATGAAGCATGGCTTGGTATCCCACTTCTGACACCATGTTGGAAATGATCACGTAGTGATTAGAATTAATTGTCTTTTATTAGCAACTCTGTAGAGGAAACACAACGTGCTATTGTCTCTACACGCATACTGCTGTCTGGCAGGGAGAGAGATAGAGAGAGCTCCCTAATAAGCCTGTGGGTGGAGCAATAGTATGAGTGACACTAATGTACAGTGAGGACTAGGAGAGTGTTAGTAGAGCGAAATCATTGGGTCTCTGTTCAAGGAAGAACTGGAGGGCCTTGTGACCTCCCTGGTGGGGGTTGGAGGTGTAAAGGAACTGGATGTCCATGGTAATGATGACGCAGTGGGGTGTCTAAAAAGGAAAGTTATTGAATAGTTGAAGGGCATGTGAGGTGTCTCTGATATGGGTGGGAAGGGACTGGACAAGGGAGGATAGGATGGAATCAAGGTGTGTGAAGATGAGTTCAGTGGCGAATTGTGAGGTTATTTGTTTTGATTAGAAGAATAAAACAAGAAGACTTAACTAGTAAAAAAAACAAGTAAATGTTAATATACAAAGGGCCAATGTGTGCTGATTAATGAAACATGGAAAATTACCATGCAGCTGTATCAAGCGTTTAGGAAATTGAATGGCATCTAGACTTTATTTACCCAAAAAGGCAAGGATTATTTGTCTTAATGACTACAGAACTGTCGCACTGACCTCTGTAGTCATGAAGACACTCGAAAGGCTTGTGCTGGCCAAGCTGAAAAATATCACAAACTCCCTGCTGGACCCTCTGCAGTTTCCATATCGGGCCAATAGATCTGTGGATGATGCAGTCAACCTGGGCCTCATTTCATCCTACCTAGATCGCCAGGGGACCTATGCGAGGATCCTGTTTGTTGATTTTAGCTCTGCATTCAACACCATTGTGCCAGAGCTACTACACTCCAAACGTTCCTAGTTGAGTGTGCCTGAACCCCTCTGTCAGTGGATCACCAACTTCCTGACAGACAGGAAGCAGCATGTGAGGCTGGGAAAGCACATCTTGGACCCACAAACACTCAGCATAGGAGCACCGCAAGGCTGTGTACTCTCTCCTCTCCTCTACTCTCTCTGCACCAACGACTGCACCTCCACAGACACCTCTGTCAAGCTCCTCATGTTTGCGGACGACACAACCCTGATTGGACTGATCCAGGATGGGGAGGAATCTGCCTACAGACAGGAAGTGTCACAGCTAGCGTCCTGGTGCCGTATCAACAACCTAGAGCTAAATGCTCTTAAGACAGTGGAATTGATTGTAGACTTTAGGAGAGCTCCCCCTCCCCTCACCCCACTCACCGTCAACAACACCACAGTCACACCTGTGGAGTCTATTAAGTTCCTGGGAACCATCATCTCCAAGGACCTTAAGTGGGGGGCTATCATCGACTCCACAGTCAAAAAGGCACAACAGAGGATGCACTTCCTGCGGAAGCTGAGGGAGCACAATCTGCCACAGGCAATGATGGTCCAATTCTACATTGCCATCGTAGAGTCTGTTCTCACCTTCTCTATCATGGTCAGGTTTGGCTCAGCCACCAAGCACAACACCTGGAGGCTGCAGCGAATCATCCAATCAGCAGAGCAGATTATTAGCTGCAACCTTCCCTCCATTGATGAACTGTACACTGCAAGGGCCAGGAAGCGAGCGGGCAAGATCATCTCTGACCTCTCTCACCTTAGCCACAAACTCTTTGAATCACTTTCCTCTGGAAGGCAACTCCAGACTGTCAAAGCTGCCACAGCCAGACATAAAAACAGTTTTTATCCACGAGTAGTTGCTCTACTCAACAGCCAAAAATCTGTAGCCTCCCTTTGATCTGGTATTTTGTTGGTTCACATGGTTGATCAATGGTGTTTTATCATTAATGTTTTATAATTATTAATGTTTAGTGTTTTCTGAGTCATTCGTAAGTCATGTTGTCACTTGTGGGCAGAGCACCAAGGCAAATTCCTTGTATGTGAATACTTGGCCAATAAACTTACTTACTTACTTATTAGAAGAGTTTTGGCTAAAAAAAAATCAAGAATTTACATTAAGGAATGTACAGCACTTTTGTGAGATCATACATAGAAAAATGCATGCAGTTCCAGTCTCCAATCTTAAAACATTGGCAACATCAGTGGAAAGGGAAACAGAGTTAATATTCTGCATACAAAACCCTTTGTCAGAAATCTTTGTCATAATGCAGAAAAGGTAACTCCTTCCTCTCTTCACAGGTGCTGGCTGATGTTCTTTGTTTTTCCAGCATATTAAATGTTTCAGAATTCAAGCATTTGTAGTTTTTCTTATTTCCATTTATTGATTTGATGTTGAGGTGTTGCACTCTCAGTTTACTGCACTGATTACTATGATTTGAGGGGGGTTATGAAGAGATTAAGAGATGAAGATTGCCCTAGCTGGAGCTATTAAAGATGGAGGGGTGATCTCATTGGGAAATACATAATAGGCTAGAATGCTGTAGGGCTCTAACCACAAGCTTGTCACGAGTCAAGAGTGAAGAGAGTTTTATTGTCATACAGTGTGTCCCAGATAGAATAATGAAATTCTTACTTACTGCAGCACAACAGAATATGTAAACATAGTACACTGTAAACAATATAATAAACGTGAGAGAATTTTTTTTAAAGTTCAGTGTGTATATGTACACATACTCACAAGTACACACAAATATACACATATATGCACATGCACACATATGTACACACAAAAAAACAAACAATAGTAGTGCAATAATAATAATAATTATTATAATAGTCTATTGTAGTTCAGATCTTATTTGAGGTGTTTAATAGCTGTGTTTAGTGTTTAATAGCTGAATGGCTGTTCCTGAACCTGAACGTTACAGTTTTCAGGCTTCTGTACCTTCTTCCGATGGCAGGGGTGAAATGTAACCAGGATGGTGTGGGTCTCTGATGAAGCTGGCTGCCTTTCTGAGGCAGTGACTCCGACAAATCCCTTGAATGGTGGGGAGATCAGAGCCGGTGATGGACTGGACAGTGTTCACAACTTTTTGCAGTCTTTTCCAATCTTGGGCATTCTAGTTGCCGAACCAGGCCATGATGCAACCAGTCAATGTGCTCTCTACTGTCTACTAAAAGTTCAAGAGAATCTTCTCTGACATACCGAATCTCCGTAATCTTCACAGGAAGTAGAGGTGTTGATGTGCTTTATTTAGAATTACATTAGTGTGCCCGGAAAATATCTTTGGAAATATGCACACCCAGAAATTTGAAGTTTTTGACTCTCTCCACCATCGTCCCGTTGATATAAACAGGATTGTGGGTCCTCGGTCCTCACCCTTCCTCTTGCAAAGTCCACAATCAGTTAATTGGTTTTACTGATATTGAGAGCCAGGTTGTTGTGCTGGCACCATTTGTACAATCGGTTGATCTCACTTCTATAATCTGACTCATCACCATCTGTAATTCGACCAACAACGGTGGTGTCATCGGCAAACTTGAAGATGGAGTTCGCATTGTGTCCGGCTACACAGACAGGAGGATAGAGTGAGTAGAGCGGAGAGGGGGGGTGCTCGAGTCTAGCGGTGATAAAAAATCTATGTCAGAGGCTGACCATTTAGAATTAAGAAAAGGAGAAATGTCTTCACTCAATTGGCTGTGAATCTTAGGAATGTTCTGCCTCTTTGATGACCCTTGGACTATCCTTTGTTGGACTTAGCTGGCTTTACCTTGCATTAAACGTTGTTCCCTTATCATGTATCTATACACTGCAAATGGATCTATTGTAACTATGTATTGTCTTTCTGCTGCCTGGATAGCATGCAAGAAAAGCTTTTCACTGTACCTCGGTGCACTTGACAATAAACTCAACTAAAAAAAATTAAATGTTGAAGGCAATGATGGATAGATTTTTTTGGACAAGTGGCCAACGGTAATCAGGCAGAAATGGGCAAATGAGATACAGGAATATTCACGATCTTAGTGAGTGGGAAAGCAAGACCAACTGGCCAAGAAACTTACTTCTATTTCTAATATTATTACACTCTATAGAGCCATTTTAGACATTCTCCCCGACACACATCTGATTGCATTGGAGGTATCTTTATAATAAATATTACTGATGTTAGCTCTATTCCAGATTCGCACAATTAATTAACTGAATTTTAATTTCTCAGCTGCTGTGGTGGAATTTGAACATGTCTATTAATCATTAGTCTAGGCCTCTGCATTACTAGTTTAATAACATTACCACCAGGGCATTATACAACAACAATATAAAACCTTTAAATTTATGTAATCAGCTTTATCCATTATCCTTTTTTTTTCTGTCACACATAAAGTGCAAACTTGCATTAAGAAATTTTGCTTGTTGGAAATGGTAATCATTCTTTGGGGCATGTATGCAAACAAACCAGTAGTACCAAAGTAAGCTGATAATCGTGGCATTCTCATTGTAGGTGCTACACTCTAGCAAAACTGGAGAACAAATGTAACCTAATCTATCTTCATTATTGATTGTGCCCAACTCCCATTGGAAAAAATAAAACAGAAATATTGCTGCAGAAGTAGAAATATGAAACAAATTAATTTCTATTATTGTCTGTAATAGCCTGCTTTACACTTCAAAAAGATGAAATAGGCATTGACACGAGCTAACATTACCTGCATAATATAGGATACTTGTATTCTGTGAAAGACCATCCATTATGTGCAAACTAAAGTAATCAATTCATATTAACACCTCTTGGCAGATTTCAGATTGTTCAACAGTGTAAAATGGGTGACTGCAACCAGGTGACACATTCTATATTATTCCTAATTTTTACTTACATTTTGTCAATGAAAATAATTGGGAGATTTGTAAATCAGGCTACCAAATCTTTAATACACAAGAACATGCGTAGAGTCTCCCACCTACTTTAAATATGCTTTAAAATCTTCCCTCTTCTCAAGTCTTTGGACATTTTTTGTGATATGGGTGGCGCTGTAGAATGGCTGTCTCGTCAATTTCTCTCTATGATGTTTTTTAGTCTGGAGTTAAATGTTGTTTTTGTGTATCTTTAGTATTGTATTATGTGGGGGGGGTGGAAGAAACTTTTTTATCTTTTCTCTTATCGTATCTCCGACTGCACTACGGCCTTATCCTGGAGCAGGAGGCCTCTTGCTGGGGATCGACCCTGGGACCTACAACCGTGGGAGCCTGCAGATTTAACATCTCAGAGCTGGTGGCTCCTTTGCCAGGGATCGACCTCGTAAACTCCAATCACAGGAGCCTGCGGACTTCAACATTGTGGAGCTTGCGGTCCCTGGTTAGAGACCGGTTTCAGGAGCTCCAACCGCAGGGGCTTCGACCGCCCCGCTCACGGGAGCTATGATTGCCCCGACATGGGATCTTTGGTCGCTGGCTGCAAGAGCTTCAATCACCCCGACTGCAGATGGTTCGACTCCCCCGACCACGGGAGAAAAAGGAGGAAAGAAGATAAGACTTTATTGCCTTCGATCACAGTGAGGAATGTTTATGTTAAATTTTAATGTGGTTGCGTGTTTTTGGTATGCTTTTTTGGTATGATGGTATTGCAAATCAAATTCCTCGTATGTTTTACATGTTTTGTTTTCATACTTGGCTAATAAAATGAATTACAATTACAATATTTATTTGAGATTTGGTGTCATTTTTTTGAGCTTGCTCAGGTTGAAACACTTCAGGTGCATTATAGATGCTTATAGTGGGTTAATCTCTTAAACCGGCCACACCAACCAGTCAGATCATAGCTGTAGTACAGATTAAGTCTATCCATCCACGTTAGTCCATAACTTTAGCCCAACACTGTAATCACATATCCACTCGTGAGTATTTTATCCTCTCTGGACAATGAAACTGTACAAAACTGCTTTTGTTTCTTTACTCATACCAATCTCATTCATCCCTCTGTCATTCATTTCTGTGCTTGCTGCCCAAAGGTAACTCTGGTGAAACAATGTACTGTAGCTCTGACAATAGGTCAAGCAATGACTGGCTCTTGAGGATAACCTTGCTTGTCAGTCTCAGCTGGGACTCAATTAGTCACATTCTTGTCTCTGAATCATAAGTTTCTAAGTTCAAATCTCACTCCAGCGATTTGGCAAAGAAAAAAAGCCTTGTAATCCTTACGTGCTGAAGATGCTGGCCTGTAGTAACATAGGTGGTGTCTTACTGCATGCAATGTTTAACTGAGGTCCCATCTGTTCAACCTGGGGAAATGAAGAACATCCCACTATCATTCTGTAGAACAAAAAAGTGTTGAAGCTAATATCACTTAACTAATATCACTAAAACTAATTATCTGACCATGACCACATTGCTCTTTGTCGAGCTACTTTACCTTAGAGAAGCACAGAAACAAGCCCTTCGGCCCACTGACTCTGTGCCGACCAGCGATCACTCAATAAACCAGCACTATTCTACACACTGGGGACAATTTACAATTTTTTTTTACCAAAACCATTTAACCTACAAACCTGTACATCGTTTGAGTGTGGGAGGAAACTGGAGCACCCAGAGGAAACCCCCACGGTCACAGGGAAAACGTACACACTCCATATAGTCAGCACCAGTAGTAAGGATCGAATCTGGGTCTGGCACTGTAAGGCAGCTGCTCTACCCTTGCGCCATTGTGCCACCCTTTTTGGATTGAAATTATTCAGTTTCCTAGGTTGCCACAGTGATTACACGTTAACTATTTGTTCTGCAGCAAAGCACCCTTTGAAAGGCTCTGTAGGAATACTTCACAAGTGCAATACCAGCAAATGGCCTTGTTTGCTCTAGGTTCTAACATTTGCAGTCTATCGAGTCTCCAATAATTCCATATGCTGACAGAACTTCAAGCAGGGTGCGAAAGCAATGATTCATGCCCCAGGCGTGGGATGGACTTCCACAGTTATTGCTACAGTTTAGTGAAGTTCAATATGAAAGCAATATTTTCAACAGGAAGAATTGCCTTCTGTAAAGCTATTAATGGATTATTTAAAATGCTCAAGACATATGGATCATTGTCAGTTGACAGAGTCAAGGGAATTGAGTGAAAAGTGGGTAAATAGAAGGGATGTATTTTCACTTTGTTGCAGCCTCAAAGCATGAATCACCCAGGAATAGCCAGCTTATATATTTGCTTCTAGAAATGGTCAATTTTATTTTCAGTTCCAAGCATCTCAATTTCTCTTGTCTTATGGACACTGACAAAATTCATTAAAAAAATTAATGTAACAGATAGCAAGAATTTTGGCTATATTCTCAGGATAATACAATGTGTACTTTCAAATTTTAAGTTTGGAAATATCTATCGCAGGGGACTGTGGAGGATCAGTCATTCATATTCAAGGATACTTGCACACGATGTTTATCCTAACTGTCTTGATTTTATTCATGTACAGTTTTTTCTTTGACTGGATAGCATGCAAACACAAGCTTTTCACCATACCTCAGTACCTGTGACAATAATAAACTAAACCAAACTAATCAAATATTTATAATTAAGTAATGATGAATGGGGCATTTAGAGGAATTAGTCATAATCGTGAACAGGGACTCAAATACACCTGGACCATTTCCAACATTCCCTATCATTTCTTGACCTCACTATCTCCATCGCAGGTGATAGACTTCTGACCGACATCCACTATAAACCCACTGACTCCCATGGCTATCTGTACTACACTTCTTCCCACCCTGCTTCCTGTAAGGACTCCATCCCCAACTCCTAATTCCTCCGTCTACGCCACATCTGCTCCAGGATGAGGTGTTCCACACCAGGGCATCAGAGATGTGCTCATTCTTCAGGGAATGGGGGGTTCCCCTCTTCTACCATAGATGAGGCTCTCACCAGGGTTTCTTCGATACCCCGTGACACTGCTCTCTCCTATCCCCCCACTCATAATAAGGGCAGAGTCCCCCTAGTCCTCACCTTCCACCCTACCAGCTGTCAAGTACAACAAATAATCCTCCGTTATTTTCGCCACCTCCAACGTGACCTCACCGCTTGCCACATCTTCCCATCTCCTCCCCTGTCTGCTTTCTGCAGAGACAGCTCCCTCCGCAACTCCCTGAGCCATTCGTCCCTTCCCACCCGCACCACCCCCTCTCTAGGCACTTTCCCTTGCAACCGCACGAAATGCTACACTTGTCGCTTTACCAAGGATCCAAGCAGTCTTTCCAGGTGCGACAGAGGTTCACCTGCACCTCCTCCAACCTCAACTATTGCATCCGCTGCTCTAGATGTCACCGTGACGGGGCCTGTCAGGAGGGGGCGCCATCCTGTATGGGCATGGCTGCCCAGCCTGCAGCTGTCTGTTATTTTCTCTCTTTTTTACATTTTTAGTTAGTTGAGTTTTTCTGTTTTCGGAGTCCTAGCCTTTTTTATGTGGGGAGGGGGGGGGGGGGGGGGGTGGAGCGGGAGGGGGAAACTGCTGTCTAGGGTTCCTACCTGGTCATCAAGGCAGCTTTCTCCGGGCTGCACTGTCGACCCGTTCTCGCGGCTTACCAGCAGGCCTGGAGCGGCGTTTCCTGGGGGGACCACCCAGAACCATGGCTTCCGCAGCGGCGCAGCGCTGGAGCACCATTGCGGAGCGGAGCGAGTGATGCCTTGCCTGGGTCGCCGCGCCTGGAACTCCGGTGAGCTGAAGACTGCAGGAGAACATCGCAGAGCTGCGGGACTGTGGGGCGGCCAGCTGTGGGCGGCGCCGCTGAACTTTAACATCGGAGCCTGGGATCTCTCAGCGAGATTGCCAGTTGTGGAGCTCCATCCTGCGCAGCCTGTTGGCGTCGGAAGCCGCGGTCTCCAGCAAGGAAGCGGCCGTTTCGGGCACCCCAAGCCGCTGAGAGGGTTCTCCCGTCACCGGAGCACCATCACCCGTCGAAGAAGGGCCTGGAACATCGGGCCCCGTAGTGGCGACTGTGGAGGCCTCAATAAGCCCAACCATGGGTGAACTGGGGATGGGGTCTGGACTTTGTGCCTTCCCTCATGATGGGAACCATTGTGTGGGGATGTTTTTTATGTTTTATGTTAAGTTCTTTAATGTTATGTCTTATCTTTATCTGTGTGCTGCATGGCGAGACAAATTTCACTACACCAATTGGTGTATGTGACAATAAATGTACTTTGTCCTTTGTCCTTTGATCTGCATAGGTAAGACCAAGCGTAGGCATGGCGATAGCTTCGCCGAACACCTCCGCTCGGTTCGCAGTAACCAACCTGATCTCCCGGTGGCTCAGCACTTCAACTCCCCCTCCCATTCCGAATCCGACCTTTCTGTCCTGGGCCTCGTCCATGGCCAGAGTGAGGACCACCGGAAATTGGGGGAGCAGCACCTCATATTTCGCTTGGGCAGTTTGTACCCCAGCGGTATGAACATTGACTTCTCTAATTTCAGGTAGTCCTGACTGTCTCCTCCCCTTCTCAGCTCTCCCTCAGCCGTCTGGCTCCTCCTCTTCCTTTCTTCTTAAGACTAGGGTTGGGGAAGCGGGAAGAAGAAAGGAAGAGGAGGAGCCAGAGGACTGAGGGAGAGCTGAGAGTGGGAGGAGACCGTGAGGGCTACCGGAAATTCATGTACGGAGCTGCATCAGTCACAAACAGAGCATTCTTGTGTTTTATACCTTCTGGCCAAAGTACAGCAAGTGAAGATGTAAACAACTGAGCAATAGTTGAGCTGTTTGACTTCTCCAATACTTCCGATGTCAACAATGATGGTTGACCTGTCTCCAGTGTATCGATGACCACATTGGCAACATATCTCCCCACAGCATCAGTTGTCTCATCTATTGAAATCCATATTTTGTTGCACGCAACTTTATCTTTAATTTTCTGCACAACAATGTTGAAGTTGCTGTCAACATTTTTTTTCCGTAATGATGACTCACTCGTTATATGTTCCTCTGTGTATTTCTCTAAAAACCCTCTGAGAGATTTGTTTTCCAATTTTCACAGTGGAATTCCAGCATCAATGAATGCTTTTTACAGATCACTCGAAAACTCAGATTTGCGACTGGAGCCAGCAGTAAATGTTGTGAGGAGACAAGCTTACGTATTTCCCGCCTTCAGTTTCTCTGCCCGCTGACTTGTGTTTAGCTGTCTGTACGTGCTTGGAGACAAAATATTACTTCTCATGATTCACTGCTTTCTCACATGCTTTGCAAAATTGTACACCGTTGTCTGTATATATCACTCCCGTACACTCTCACCAAATCATTCAAGTTTTTAGAACTTGGCATTTTAGGCATTTTGACGCATGCAGGCGTAGATCCTACAGGAGCGGGGATGCAGGCCTCTACAGGCAGGCCAAGTACAAGCTGAGAAGAGGAATCAGAGCTGCCAAGGAAAGGCACTTTGAGAAGTTCAGGAGCAAGTTCACAGCAAATGACTTCTTCAGTGTGGAAGGGCTTGCAAGTAATCACAAGCTACAAGAGGAAAACCCCCGTTCCTTGGACAATCGTCAGCTGACCAATGACCTGAACCAGTTCCACTGCAGTTTTGATAAACAGAAACTTAACCCTGGTACCCCACACCCCCTCCCCAATCAACACATCACACCTACTCACAGCCTGACTCCAGTTTGAAAAGATTAGATTCTTCCCCACCTACTCCCCCCCAATCACCACTTCACACCGACATAAAGCATGACTCCAGTCTGCAAAGACTGAACCCTTTCCCATGCACCCCTCTCCAATTACCACTTCAAAGCCACTTACAGCTGGGTTTCGCCCCGGTAGTGTAAATTTTCTTGTAAATTACGTTAAAATGGCAAAAAAAGGCTGATTTAGGCACCCATTCGTGAAAAAAGACATTACCTTCCTGAAATCATCAAAAAAGGCATGAAAAGGCACACGGCATTTATGGCAAAATCCAAAGACATTACTCTGAAAGCATTGATACTTATGGCATAACTATTTTCTCATTGTGGCCGACTGCGTATGGCCTTGCTGATTATACTAGACCCGTCTTGAAATATACGAGGCCGGTAAGAACTCACCATGATTCATGACTATGTTATCCCAACTTTTCCTTATAATGACTAGTGGGGTGGGGCAGTGACTAGTGGGGTGCCGCAAGGCTCAGTGCTGGGACCCCAGCTATTTACAATATATATTAATGATTTGGACGAGGGAATTCAATGCAACATCTCCAAATTTGCAGATGATACCAAGCTGGGGGGTATAGTTAGGTGTGAGGAGGATGCTTGGAAGCTGCAGGGTGATTTGGATAGGCTGAGTGAATGGGCAGATGCATGGCAGATGCAGTACAATGTGGATAAATGTGAGGTTATCCACTTTGGTGGCAAAAACATGAGGGTAGACTATTATCTGAATGGTGGCAGATTAGGTAAGGGGGAGATGCAACGAGACCTGGGTGTCATGGTACACCAGTCATTGAAAGTAGGCATGCAGGTGCAGCAGGCAGTGAAGAAAGCAAATGGTATGTTAGCATTCATAGCGAAAGGATTTGAGTATAGGAGCAGGGAGGTTCTACTGCAGTTGTACAGGGTTTTGGTGAGGCCACACCTGGAGTACTGCGTACAGTTTTGGTCTCCAAATCTGAGGAAAGACATCCTTGCCATAGAGGGGGTACAGAGAAGATTCACCAGACTGATTCCTGGGATGTCAGGACTTTCATATGAGGAAAGATTGGATAGACTCGGTTTGTACTCGATGGAATTTAGAAGATTGAGGGGGGATCTTATAGAAACCTACAAAATTCTTAAGGGGTTGGACAAGCTAGATGCTGGAAGATTGTTCCCGATGTTGGGGGAGTCCAGAACAAGGGGTCACAGTCTAAGGATAAGGGGGAATTCCTTTAGGACCGAAATGAGGAAAACATTCTTTACACAGAGAGTGGTGAGTCTCTGGAATTCTCTGCCACAGAAGGTAGTTGAGGCCAGTTCATTGGCTATATTTAAGAGGGCGTTAGATGTGGCACTTGTGGCTAAAGGGATCAGGGGGTATGGAGAGAAGGCAGGTACGGGATACTGAGTTGGATGATCAGCCATGATCACATTGAATGGCGGTGCAGGCTCGAAGGGCCGAATGGCCTACTCCTGCACCTATTTTCTATGTTTCTATGTTTCTATAATGTTTATGTGTAATCATACTTGAAAGGCTCTTCACCTGCACATGCAATAAAATTGGGCTTAAGGGGCCCACTTTGTGGTTCGTGATCTGATCTCTGCCTTCTTGTTTTTAGCAGCTGGCTGCTAACGTTGCCAGCATTCCACCGGTTTGTTTACACTAATCTTCATAGCGGACTGTCTGGGCTGATAAGATCTCATTATAGTCAAGGCTGTGTTACACCAATTAGTTCTTACAGCATTTTTGTTTAACAATACTTAATTGATGTTCTTCTGCCCTGCGCTTTAATCCAAGAACCCAGTTTGCAATTTGCTAATCTCTCTAACGCTAACTCTTTCTTTATACCTTGTCAACTTTAAGTTATACTATGTTATACCAAAGGAAGCTATTCTTGTTTCACTTATATGTTTGCTTACTTATTTAGTATCACCATTTTGTCAATTTGCTTTGTCTTATTATTACTATCATCACTACAATTATTACCATTAGTGTTAGCAATGTCATTGGTAGCACAACTACCATGGCTATTATTTTAACTTTGTATTCATTCATTTATGTTTATTTTACTTTATTTCTATTTTCTATTTTTTAAATTATTATTATCATTGTTATCATTACTATATTTATTTCATTCTATGTTACTTTACTGACATTGAGCGATTTTGTTCCTTTGGGAGGTGGAAATATTGGGAGTTAAGATCGGACAACTCCATGCGGATGCGAGGCCAATGTACCTTGGTGCAATGGGCACTCAAGGTTCGGTTGGGACATTGGGGATCTCAGGTCCGGGGACTCAGGTTTGAAAGATGGCTAAGTGATATGTGTCCCGATTGTTTGTTGTGTGTGTACATATGTATCTTTTTTTTTTAATTTATTTTTATTTTTTACTATTTTTTTGAATAATAATAATAATTATTATTTTTAAATTTATTTTATACTTCTTCCCCGCCCTCCCCCCCCCCCCCACTCTTTGCAGCTGGCGTCGATGTGCTCTTCCGTCTCAACTTGCAGTACTACAGCGCTCTGCCCACTCGCTTGGATATAGCTAAATATGGCCAACACAAACGACATTCTTAGATTTGTCTCGTGGAACGTGAGGGCGGTGGGGGGTCCTACTAAGACTGATAGCATCTTGGCCCACTTGCAACAGCTTAAGGGCGATATATTTTTTATTCAAGAGACCCACCTTCGCAACAGAGAGGTAACAAGGCTTAAGAGAGGCTGGATTAGCCATTTATTTCATTCGAAATTTAATGATAGGGCTAGGGGTGCTGCTATCCTGATTCGTGAAAACGTTACGTTCGAACCACAGAAAACTCTGGAAGACCCTGCTGGCCGCTTTGTCATGGTTTCTGGCAAACTGCAAGACACACCTGTCATATTGGCCAGTATTTACGGTCCCAACTGGGATGACAGCTCATTTGTAACCACATTTTTTACATCTCTCCCAAACATTGAAAATCACCACATCATTGTGGGTGGAGATTTTAATCTGGTCCAAGACCCTATACTGGACAGATCTTCGAACAAAGCCTCTACTTTAACTAAATCAGGTAGGACTTTGCATGTTTTTGCCAAACAACTTGGGCTCACAGACCCATGGAAACATACATTTCCCACGACTAAATTATTTTCATTTTTTCCCACGTGCACCGCACCTATACCCGTATAGACTTCTTCCTCTTAGATAACGAACTGCTCTCCAAAATCAAATCCAGCGAGTATCATAGTATCGTGATATCAGATCACGCTACGACTTCCCTCGATCTCCACTTTCGTAAACGAAATAACCCCTTTAAACAGTGGAGGTTCAATTCCTCATTACTAGCAGAGGCTCACTACAAGCAATTCTTGCACTCCCAAATCATTTTATATTTTGAGCTGAATGACTCGCCGGACATAGAAAGAGGTATACTCTGGGAAGCTTCAAAAGCCTATATTACGGGCCAACTTATCTCTTTTGTCTCCAACCTCAAAAGAGTCGAGACGTCCCAAATGGCTGACCTGTTACGAAAAATAAAGGACATTGATGACAAATATGCATCTGACCCAGACCCTAATTTTTATAAAGAATGCCTTAGGTTACAAACAGACTTTGACCTCACGTCTACTAATAAAGCCAAGCTACAACTTCTTAAATCTAGGCAACACTTTTTTGCATCTGGGGATAAAGCTGGTAAGTTTCTGGCCTATCAGGCCCGAACCGAGGCGACTTCACAGCTAATTCCAGCCATTAGATCTAGCTTAGGGGACATCCACACTGATCCTCTTAGAATTAATAAAGCATTTGCTAAATTCTACGCTGAACTATATGCTTCCAATTGTCCTCCCACTGCAGATGACATGCTCCATAGTATGACGTTTCCCCGAATTGACGATGAAGCCACGAGAGACTTGGGTGGTCCCATAACTGTTGCTGAGGTCCAAGCTGTAATATTCTACAGTGAAGCCATCAGGGCTGGGCGACTTTCCGCCTTGCAATGATGTGATGGCTGCTTGGATATACATATCCTTCAGGACAGGTGCGAGGATATACATATCCCTCAGGACAGGTGCGAGGAGAGCAGGGAAAGCTTTGTAATAAAGCTTTCCCTGCTCTCCTCGCACCTGTCCTGAGGGATATGTACAATGAGGCGTTTATACATCGTCGCCAACCCCCATCTTGCCGTGGGCTTCTATCTCCCTAATTCTTAAAAAGGAGAAAGATCCCCTGCTTTGTAGTAGCTGCAGACCAATTTCACTCCTGAATGTGGACCTCAAAATCCTCTCTAAAGTCCTTGCGCTCCGTCTTCAACAAGTGATGCCCTCTATTATCTCGTTAGATCAAACCGGGTTCATGCCAGGCCGACAGTCCTCCCACAATACTAGGCGTCTCCTTAACATCATCCATTCACCAAGTAGTGAGACCCCGGAGATAGTGGTCTCACTTGACGCCAAAAAAGCTTTCGACAGGGTCGAGTGGAGGTAACTATATGAGGCGATGGACAGGTTTGGATGCGGCAATAGTTTCATTCTTTGGGTCAGTTTGTTATACTCGTCCCCGGTGGCCTCAGTACAAACAAACGACACACTGTCGCCCCACTTCCTCCTCCGGAGAGGTACCAGGCAGGGTTGCCCATTATCACCACTCCTGTTTGCTGTTGCGATAGAACCCTTGACGGTTTGGTTACGCTCAGAGAACGGCTTTAAAGGTATTACACGGTTTGACACAACTCATAAAGTCTCATTGTATGCGGATGACCTGCTTCTGTACATCTCGAATCCAGTCTGCTCTCTCCCTGTTATTACGAATATTTTAGTACGGTTTGGTGCGTACTCTGGTTATAAACTTTACCAAAAAAGTGAGCTATTACCGATTAACACATTGGCTAAGCAGCTCCCTCGCTCTTTAACCTCGTTTAAATGGGTGGAGGAGGGGTTTCGCTACCTCGGCGTTTTTATCACAACACCTATATCTGATATGTTCCGCACAAACTTCCTGCCTCTGGTTGAGAAAGCTGAAAGAGACTTTGACCGCTGGTCAGTTTTACCATTATCCCTCGTGGCCCGGATAAATCTGGTCAAGATGGTCGTCCTACCCAAATTCCTGTATCTTTTCCAGCACATCCCTATACTTATCACTAAATCTTTTTCTACAACATCTGTGGGTGCAGGCCCAATTGCTTCCCTCTCGCTCAAGATATGGAGTCAACTCAGGAAAAACTTTGGTTTACAAGGCCCTTCCATCTTGACCCCACTGCTTAAAAATCACATCTTTAAACCTTCAAGTATAGACTCCGTATTCAAAACCTGGCATAGTAATGGTATCAGTAGTATCAAAAACCTATACAAGGATGGCATTTTTTCGTCCTTTGCGGAGCTTTCGTCCAACTACAGCCTCCCAAACTCCCACCTTTTCCGTTCTTTCCAGATTATGGATTTTGAGAAGAAGACATTCCCTCACTTCCCAAATCGCCCCCCTGAAACCCTGACCGATTTCATCCTAGCTCTAGATCCCAACCGGAAGAAATGCATCTCTTTTTTGTATAACTTGTTATGGTCGGTAATATTGAATCCTCATACCTCATTAAAAGCTGCATGGGAGGGCGAGCTGAACATGAACAGACCAGCAATGGGACTCTGCCTTGGATTTGATCCATTCTTCCTCCATATGTGCCCGCATGACCTAATCCAAAGAAACCTCCTTCACAAAGTCCACTACACAAATGCAAGATTATCTAGAATATACCCCGCTGTCAAGGACACCTGCAATAGATGTAATTAATCCCCTGCCAACCATAGCCATATGTTTTGGTCTTGCCCTAAACTGGCAGCCTTTTGGAGGAGTGCTTTCGATGTGATAAGCAGAGCCCATGGCCAGACTATTCCTCCAAACCCACTGTCAGCTATTTTTGGTACTCCCCCCAACACCAACCTCCCTGTTGCATTGAAGCAGGTCCTGGCTTTTACAACCTTGTTACCCCGGAGACTGATCTTGCTTAACTGGAGGCTTAACTGTACCCCGACACACGCCCGCTGGATTAAGGAGGTGCTCTACATTTTCAAGCTTGAAAAACTTAGGTTTTCTCTCAAAGGCTCTACCAAGACATTCCTAGATATATGGAACCCTTTCCTGGAATTTAACAACTCTCTAGGACTCGGAAGAGGACTGAGTGCCCTCTATCACTGCTCTGTCTTATTGCAGCTGCTCTCTCCTCACCCCCTCCATCCCCACAACCTTTTTTTTTGTACATCTTGTTTAGTTTATCTTAGCGTATTTGTGTGGATGTGTACGTATATGAGTGTGGTTTGCCCCGTTTGGTTCCGACCTGATTCGGGTGGATTGAGGGGGGGGGTAAGGGCAAGGGCTTTGAGGGTCGCTTACATACTGTTGCACAATTATGTCCTGACTATCACTCTGTTATCATTGTATGTATGCAAATTGCTGTGAAATTCAAATAAAAAGATTTAAAAAAGAGCAAAAAAAAACAAAAAAAAATTGTAATTGTAGGAGTAGTGGGCTTGGGGTTCCAGGCACAGATGGAACAGGTTTAATAGAATTTTAATTCCTTGGCGATTACTGCTGCAGTATTTATTAATCCATGCACCTGCTGCTGTTATTCCAATTGTTTTCCTATTAATTAGCATCTTTTCTATACTTAGTTGCTGTCTGCCACAATATATTTTGGTGATGGATTGATAGTTGATGGATTGATAATTCTGTGGTGATCATATAAATGTCAGCAAAGCTCGTCAGTAGCTTGTCGTTATTGAATGGTGGTGTGTGTGGTTAGTTTTGGTTTCTGGGAGATGAATTCTTTTATTCCAATTACACTTCTATTATCATTATCTTTTGGTAACTTTTTTAATGCCTACTTTTTATCCAGGATCTGCAACAAGGTTGAGAATTTCTCCTTTCCTTACTTCAGTTGTCAGATGTCAGTTTAAAGAGACTCTTGGTTCCTGGCACCCCTCAGCCATAAGCCAGCTGAGCATTTAATCATAATAGAGAATTCGTACAGATAACAAATCAGCCAACCAATTTTAACTGACATTTTAAGAAACATGAAAGAGATTAAACTAGAAATCAAAATATTATAACAAATACTTGCCTTTTGACACTGTTGCTGGGTGTCGTTCCTTAGAGGGGTGCAGACAGAGCCATATTGGTGGGGGGGTGGGGGGGGGGTACCATGAGGAGTTTCACTGTGCAGGCCAAGAATAGCGAAAGAACGATGACAGGGTATTCACATAGCCGGAGAGTCTCTGAGGCCGTGAACGTGACTGTAGAATGAAATTAGCAGTATTAAGGTCAAGGATGTCACTGAAAGACCACAGAGCATCCTGAAAGGGGCATTGAAGAACCAGAAATTTAGATAACATCAGTACCAAAGATAAAGATGGAAAAGGGGACCGCACAATGTGCCTCAACACGCCAGAAACGGGTTCAATCCTGCCCTTGGGGACTGTTCGTGTGGTGTTTGCACCTTTCCCTGTGACCGCGAGGGTTTATAGGCCTCTGGAAAATAGCATTGCCCTTAGTTTATAGGGAGTGGATACATAAGTCGAATATCATAAAACTAGTGTGAACAGGTGATCGTTGTTGGCATGGACATAGTGGACCAAAGGACCTATTTTCATGCTTTATCTTTCAATCAATCAAAAAATGGATTTAGGTCTTGTGAGCAGATTTAGTGAGCTAGGAAAGAAGGTGAAAGCAGAACTTTGATGATGCTAATCTCAGGGTTACTTTCAGTGCCCGGCAAATAGTACACAACTAGCAGGATAAAGCGAATAAATGCATAGCTCTGGGATTGGTGTTTGAGGAAGAGCTTTAGATTCAGGAGGCACTGAAACCATTTCCAGAGCAGATGGAACCTGTGAAATTTGTAAGGATTTTATGCATATTGCTATTTATTTTCAGTTTCTGGTCAATTGTAACCCCCAGGATATTGATAATGTGCAATGCAGTGAGGATAATTGAATGCCATTGAATGTCAGAGGGTGACAGCTCAATTTTCTCTTGTTGGATAAGTTCATTACCTGTTACTTGTGTGGCATGAATATTATTACCACATGTCAGCCCAGAACCAGATATGGTCCAGGTCTTGCTGCATTGGGTTGTGGACTGCATCATTATGATGAATCACAAATGGTGCTGCACATTGTGCAATCATCAGTGAATCTCCCGACTTCTGACCTTACATTTGAGATCTGTCATTGATGAAGCAGCTGAAGATGGTTTGAATTAGAACACTACCCTGAAGTACTCCTGCAGAGATGAACTGTAGCTAACATGAATGACCTCCAACACCATATCCATCTTCCTCCTCCCATCCACCCCCTCAAGTCCCATTGACTCCAATTTAGCCAGGACTCCTTGATGCCATATTTGAATAAATACCACCTTAATATCAAGGCAGTTACTCACTTCTCCTCTGAAGTTCACCGTTTTTGTCCATGTTTGGACCAAATCTGTAATGAGCATGGATCATTCACTCAGCACTTCTGGCTAAAGATTCTTGCAAATGCTTCAGCTTTCTCTTGCTCCTTGACCTGTAATGTTAACTAGGTTTATCTTTCCATGAATGCTGCCTGACCTGCTGAGTGTTTCCTACATTTCTGCCTTTATTTTGGGTACTGCATAAATCTCTTATTTGCTGTCATTTTTAGAATGTAGTGATTGTTAACATCTATAGTTTTGCTACCTTAACACCACAAAATCCAGTTTGATAAAACCACAGTAAAGTGATCCCCAGAAATTAGACAAGGAGTCAAAAGCCAAAATGGGATTCAACAGTTTGTTCAATATCCCTTTCCAATTCCATCTGTGGTTGGTGCAGCCTATGTGACAGTGATGTAATCGATTACGTGTTTAAAACACATTATAATTATGGTAGCAGGTTGTATTTTCACTGTGCACATCAGTCTTTGGCAGTACAATATGGCATTTTTCACATTATTACCTTGTGAAACTCCATCGAGTACTGACTAAACACAATGAATAGGGTTTTCCATTTCCGTGACTGACAGCCACTTGTCATTTTAATGGATGGGATGCATCAGCTGAAACACATACACACCAAATAAAAAGTTGTATTTATGCTGTGCAACTGGAAATGCCGTGTCAATTTACATCATGCAGTTTTCTGTCAAGCATGGCCATCAAGGATAATAAAATATTCAGTCATCTTTTCAAGGTTTTGGTTTATTATTGTCACATGTGAGAGGTACAGTGAAATGCTTTGTTTGGCATGCTATCCAATCAGATCCTGTAATACTATATATAAAAACAATAATTTCAAACTAAAGTACAACAGATGGAGCAAAATGGAACATATAGAGTACAGAAGATACTTCTCAGCATTGTAGTGCAGCAATGTCGTAACTCTGAGACTGTAAACAGTTGATCAGCTATTTTATTTCGAAGTCACGCGAGTGACTACGTGAAAAGCCCGCCAGCCCGCATGCGCGTCAATACGTCTAGCGCATGGCGCTGGACGGAGCAGTTTCGACCTGCTCTGACAGGTAAGTCAATTTTATTTTCAGCCAACATTGGGAAAAATTTTCCTGCATCTAGCATGTCCAGTCCTTTTATAATTTTATATGTTTCTATAAGATCTCCACTCATCCTTCTAAACTATAGTGAATACAAGCCCAGTCTTTCCAATCTTTCCTCATATGACAGTCCTGCCATCCAGGGGATTAACCTCGTGAACATATGCGGCACTGCCTCAATAACAAGAATGCTCTTCCTCAAATTAGGAGACCAAAACTGCACACAATACTCCAGATGTGGTCTCACCAGGACGCTGTACAACTGCAGAAGGACCTCTTTACTCCTATATTCAAATCTTTCGTTATTAGCTTTATGAGAAAGAAAGAACTGTAGATGCTGGAAAAATCGACATGCCATTTAGCTTTCTTCATTGCCTGCTGAACCTGCATGTTTACTTTGTGAATGGCGTACAAGGACACCTAGGTCTCGTTGCACTTCCCTTTTTCCTAATCTGATACCATTGAGATAATAATCTGCCCCCTTGTTCTTGCCGCCAAAGTGGATAACCTCACATTTATCTACATTATACTGCATCTGCCAACTCACTCAACCTGTCCAAGTCACCCTGCAATCTCCTAGCATCCTCTTCGAAATTCACACTGCCACCAGCTTTATGTCATCTGCAAATTTGCTAGTGTTACTTTTAATCCTATCATCCAAATCATTAATATGCATTGTACATAGTTGCGGCCCCAGCACCGAGCATTGTGGCACTCCACTCACCACTACCTGCCATTCTGATAGGGACCCGTTTATTCCTATTCTTTGTTTCCTGTCTGCCAACCAATTCTCTATCAATACCCCCAATACCATGTGCTCTAATTTTGCCCACTAATCTCCTGTGCTTTCTGAAAGTCCAGATCCATTACATCCACTGGCTCTCCTTCATCCATTTTACTTGTCACATCCTCAAAAAATTCCAGAAGATTAGTCAAGCAGGATTTCCCCTTCATAAATCCATGCTGACTTGGACCAATCCTTTTACTGTTATCCAAATGTGCCGTTATTACTTCTTTAAGCATTGACTGCCGAATCTTCCCCACCACCGATGTCAGGCTAACTGGTCTATAATTCCCCATTTTCACATCAGTCTTCGCAATACTATTTTTCACCTCATGCAAATTTCTTTCAGTTCCTTTGTCTCCCTAGATCATCTGTTCTCTAGTACATCTGGGAGATTGGTTCTGTCTTCACTGTCTTCAGGGACCCACATTTGTCTTTACTAATCTTTTTCTCTTAACATACCAAAAGAAGCTTGCACTATCCTTCTTTATATTCATGGCCAGCTTACCCTCGTAAGCTAAAGTCTAAATTTCATTTAGTCTAAAACTATGATGCAGAACTGCCAACTTTAGCTGACATATCAATGCATATTGAACATAAATCTTTAACCATGCTGAAACGAAATTTGTGATTTTCATGGAACTTATGTTTTGTCTGACAAAACCATTGGCTGTATTATCCAAATTTTTGTTACTTAGGAAAATACATGATCAATGCCCGACTTCCTTGATCTTCTCTACATACATGATCAAAGGAAACTCTACTGCTTGTGCTCCAGTCCAACAACTTTTGAGTTATCTGCTCACTTCTTATTCTGAGCTCGTGTCCATTGTTAATCAATTCACTGCTGGCAGCGCTGTCTTCAGTTATCAAGGCTGACAATGTGGAATTCATTCCCTTAACCACTCAGCCTCTTACCTAAATATCCTGAGACATTTTTGTTCTTTTAAAAGATGCCATTTAAGTAGCATGTGTTTATTGAAATGTGCTTAGGACTTTTGCAGAACTAATGAAACATTTAATAAAAACTACAATAGCTTTGCTGATACACATGGATTAAATGTGGTGGTTCGGTGTAAATTCAGTGCCTCTGAAGCCAACTGTAATTTTAACACCCCTTCCCTCAACCAAAACCAGTTATGTATGAACTCTTGATCTCTCCAGCAACATAGCATTATCATAATACTCATTGTAAAGTAACTTAAAAAAACATAAATTAAAATGCCTAGAAGAGATGACTTGGTAAAAAATCATGTTTTTATTTCATATATACTTTATGCTGTATACACTCCCCGTAACCATTCTCCCTATTTTAAACAATAATCAGATGCATTAATTGAATCAACCTAGAAAATGTTGGGAATTCTGCAGGACATGGAGGGTTGCAATAAATAAAATTCACTGCTTTGCACAATTATCTTTCTTTTCATAATGCCTCCCAGTAGTATTATGCAGTAAATTTATCTCTTAAAGGAATATTCATAACGTAACTTCAGACACAAGGTTACACAACAAATTGTATCTTTACCTTCTTGTATTTTAAATTTACAGCGACTCTTCACTGATATGTTAGTTTAAATTTTGCTTCAGCTTTCACTGAATAAGTCAAATGGCAAAAGCCAAGATATAAAGAAAACCCGAGCTCTGGATGAAAGAGACAGTCGGGATATCTGAGACAAGAGACTGACACTTTGTGCGTCTCAAACATTAGGCAACACTGACAGAGGGCTCGGTGAATTGGAACATCTCATCATCAAACAGGTCTTCTGGCAGCTCTTCGCTTTCATCCACAAAGTAAGTTGGAAATGGTGGATTCTTATTTTCTTCTTGACGGTTAGGTAACAACGTATCAATGACCTGGTATAAAACAAAACATTGGAAAACCAGCATTGATTTTTATCAGTCAGAATGAACTAATGTAACAAAGAAACATAATTTCAAACCAACAATAAAACTCACTGCCATGGAACATTAACTTTGAGAAACTTTTACCATGTTAACTAAATTATCTTAATTTTAATTTAGATTTCCAACACATGCTATAATTTCATTTTGCATCATATGTGAACTTGTCTGCCTGGGCAAACATTATAAATGCTTAAGATCTTTTTTGAAGACACTAAGTGCTGATGTAATCCTAATATGGAAGATCACAACTTTCAATTAACATAATTTAAAAAAAATTTCATTGTACCATCTTGGCATTTGATGCAAAAGATGTACTTTCACTCGTGTTCATTGTTCTTCCAACACAATTTCATGCCTTCATCGTCTAAAACCAAAGGCAAGAGGCCTGGTAAACAAGTAATTTAGCAATCCATCAATAGATCTGAATGGACTACATCAACAGTTATTAGACATAGTTGGCAAGGATATTTATTTTACAACAAATGCGTGAAAATTCCAAAATTCGACAATTTTAAAGATTTTGGTATTTGAACTCTGGAAACCCAATACCTATAAAAACCTTTGATGTGGTAATTTTGACACAAAGTGCACATTTTATCCAGCTACATATGCCACCTTATTATTGATGGCAACATAAGGGAGATGCAAAATCTTTCCACACTTTCACTTTATTGCCGATCTGCCGCATGCCAGTTTGTTGTAACAATAGTGCAAATGCATAATTAATAATTATTAATGTAGATACTAAATATACAGTGAACAATTGAGAAAACGTTTATTTTTGCTAAAAGATTAAGACCTATTAAGAATCTTCTTTTCTTAGGAAATGGTGGTGCATAGTCGTAACATTTTTGTACATTTCTGGAACATGTAAATACTTAGATCTAAGGAAGCCAAGAGGAATTGAGGTGCAGAATTTGATTGGGTGAGTTACACCACCAGTTATAAGCAATTAATCAACTTTGCAGCAATGAGTTGGTTCAATTTTAGATTGAGGTCTACCGCCCAGTGTGAAATTAAGAGTGATTTTAGGATAATCTCGACCTTAATTTTCTTAGCATTTTATGAAAGGGAGACAAGAATATGTGGTGGACAAATCACATGAATCTACATTGTTCAGTGCTGGTAAAAAAAAAATCTTTGTGAAATAAACTAAACTAATCCAAGCCTTGAAATGCACAATAATTTTGAATGATAAGGCGTGGATTGTTTATAACAAAACATTTTTGTTGAAAACATAAATAGACAAAACTGAGAAACAATTTGCATTACTCCACTTTAAATACCTATATCCTTCATGAATAAAACAATTTTGCATAACTTAAAGTATTGTGCAGAATATACATTATAAATAAATGTAATGACAATTTTAGGCTGCAGACTCAATGGCCTAAAGGTGGCTATACAATTGTTATAAGATTATTTTTCCATTAATGAATGCTGCATTATGCATGTTTTTTGCAAAATAGTTGGTCTAGAATAATACACAGGAGTTACCAGCAGCTTCCAACAACAGTTAATATTTCTTCATTTGACTATCAGCAATCGGGATTTTCATGCACACGCAGATCTTGCAGTTCCCGTCACCAGTTTCTGGCATTTTCCTATAAAACGTTTTGATGTCTGATGGAGAGCACCATTCCCTGCAACACTCTGTATTAACATTGAGATAGCATTCCCACCAATAAAGAGTGCAAAATAATTTTAACAATTTACCTTGTGTCTTCAAGAAACCTAAACTGTTCACCACTGATCTGCTACAAATTAATTTTTATTTTAGAAATAAGGAAATCAATTCTTCTATTTTTTCTTGGTACCCTTGGTCTGTCCCAACCAATGTAATAACTGGCAAAGTCAATGCCACTACCAGCACAATATTAAACTGGCCACTTGCAGGCACTAAACTACTCTATACTCAGGCAGAGCAATACATTACAACTGGTGCTCTTTTTACTGGTTTAGTACTAGTTATTCAAAGCTCCAGATCATCACATCCCATCCCACCCAAACCGTCCACTCCCCAGTCACTTTGTCCTGCAGCCCTTTCTCCTGTGTCCACACACAGGAGCCATGGAGAAAAGGCGACAGGAGAAGCCTGCATCCTCTCCTTCCAGGTGAAGGAGCCCTTCCAGGTGAGCCAAATGTTCACAAGCACATCCTCTAATCTCCTCTGCTGCATTTGATACTCCTGATGTGGGTTTGTTTAGATTAACAAAACCAGGCTTAGAATAGAGGGTTGTTTCCCGAACACTTGTGCTGTCTACTTTGGCCTTCAAAATCTCCTGGTTTCTAACCATTTTAACTCCCCTTCCCATTCAGACATTTCTGTCGTGATCTGCCACCAATGCCACAGTGAGGCCACTTGCAAACTGGAGGAACAGAACCTCGTATTCCACTTGGATAGTTTACAGCCCAGTCGTATGAATGATTTCTCCAATTTTAGGTAAGCCCCCCACCTTTTTATTCCCCTCTTTTGTTTCTGTGCCCCACCCTGGTACGCACACATTTCTCCCACAACCCCATCCCCTTTCCCCTTAATCCCTTCCACGTATATCCCTCTGGCTTTATCCAGCCCCCACCTTTTTTTCCCACTTTCTCCACCCTACTGCAATCAGCCTTTAGAAGAGTCCCAACCCGGAACATTGTTCATCCGTCCTCTTGTGATGCTGCCTGACTCGCTGAATGAGCAACAGTCCGGGTAGGGATTCTGGGTGATAAAATTAACCTTTTAGTCTTAGTTTTAGAGATACAACATGGAAACAGGCTCTTTAGCCCACCAGGTCCATGCCAACTACTAGTTCACACCAGGTCTGTATTATCCCACCTTTGCATCCACTTCCTTCATACTAGGGACGATTTACAGCAGCCAATTAGTCTTTGGGATGTGGGTGGATAGCAGAGCACCTGAAGGAAACCAACACAGTCACAGGGAGAATGCGAAAACGTCATGTAGGCAGCACCCGAGGTCAGGGTTGAACCGGGTCTCTGACTCTGTGAGGCAGCAGCTCTACCAGCTGCACCACTGTGCCGCCCTCTTTCTTGTATCTCCTCCAAATCTTTTGTACCTTACCTTAAATCTTTGTCTTGTTTATAGATACCTCTGTTATGAGGAAAAGCTTATTGCTGAGTACCATTTCTATACCCTTCATAATTTTTCAGACTTCTCCACTCCTGGGAAATTATAATTGGATACAACATAGAACTAGCCATTTCACCCATATCATCCATTCCAACCATGATGCTCATCTGCATTTCACTATTTACATCAACTTAAATGTGATCTCCAGTTCTAGACTCTGCTGCCCTAGTAAATCTTTTATGGATTCACTTTACTGCTATCAAATCCTTTCTAGTGTGCAATGAGAATGGTATACAGTGCAATAAATGCATGTGAATAGATGTTTTATACAGCTGTAACATGATATTCCAATTCATACACTCCATGCTTCAACCGTTGAAGGCAAACATATCAAATGCCTTCTTCACAATCTTATCCAACATGCCATTATTTTTAGAGAGGTTTGGACTTACACCCAAGGTCTCTTTGAACGTCAACGTTCCTTAGGTTCCTGCCATTTACCTTGTATATCCTGCCAGAATGTGACTTTGCAAAGTGCTTTATTCATACTTGTTTGGATCAAGTTTCATCAGACACCACTCCATATAACTGTCCAATGGATCTGGGTCCTGGTGTGTCCATAAATGACCATTCACAACGCTAACCCCAACAATTAACTGTGGACAGTCTTTGGTTGCAATAAGAACTTTGGGCTTTTTTGCACTGGTATTGAGGTTTAAATTTATTTTTTAATTTTGTTTATTATGTATTATCTATGTGTACTATGTTTACAGGCCTGCTACGCTGCTACAAATAAAAAAGTAATTGTTCCGTTGTCGGTACATTCGACAATTATAAACTCTTGACTTCTTTGCTATCTGCGACTCCACCAATGTTCGTGCCAACTGCCAGTTTACTGATGCATACATTTCCACCGATTACAAACATGCGTTCCTGGACCAATCCGTGCAGTGCACCACTTATTAAACACTTAAGTCGGACAAACACCCACCCACCACTACCCTGTCTCCTATCATCAAGTCAATATTAGTTTCAGTTTGTCAACATGCCTTGGAATTCCTTGTGTCTTACCTTTCTGGGCCATCCGCCATGCAGGAATTTCTAATAAGCTTTACTATAATTGGTGCTCACTGCTTTCAAGTTCAATTTTCATAGTTAACTAAAGAAACTTAGATATGTGAAACATTATGGCCCATATATTAAATCATGCTGACTCCTCATCCCTGCCTTTCCAAGTGACCATAAAACATTATTTAAGTAGGCTTATTCCCTTCTGCCTTTTTGGAAATTAGCTATCCCCCAGTCTTTCGGCACCTCACCAATTGCTAACCAAGATGCAAAAATATCTGTGAGTACCTCAGCAATCTCATCCCAGCAATCTACACGAGGGTGCTTATCCACTAACTTATCTACTGTTCATTGTGTGCCAATTACTATTTTCCTGAAACAGACATGCTTCAGAATATCAGCATACCCTCTCTTAACCCTCCAGACTCCACATACTGCTCCCTAGTGAATACCGATGGCAACTATTCATTTGAGACCCCACTAATATCCAATCGCCCCACACATAATTACTTGAGCAATACAGCAATAACTCATTACAAGTGCTCCACACAAAACATCAGTAAAGAACGAGAATAATAGTGGGGAAATGGAACACACCAGGCTTAGTGGAACTGGCAATCATCACCACATTTTCAATAAACAAACTACCAATTTTCTTAGTGATTCTTTAAAAATGTAATTGTACAAATAATGACTTCAAAGACTGCAGATGGGAAGTCTGAAACGCATCAATTTTGGATCAGAGAGTTGGCGATGACGTTTTGCACAAACAAAATTGAGTCAAAATCAGAATTAATGAAGCTAATGTGTTGTCTGAACAAATGACACAGGTTATCAGAATTGCACTTTTTTTTAGAATGCATGCTAAGATTTTAATCTTTGGAAATATTGTCCCAACATTTAGAAATCTCACTCCTAATAAGCGTCACGCTAAGACAATGCTAGTTAAACTCCAAATCATTGTCAGCTTTTGCACAGAAGGGTTTAAGAGAATGGGCTTTAGAAACATAGAAAAATAGGTGCAGGAATAGGCCATTCGGCCCTTCGAGCCTGCACCGCCATTCAATGTGATCATGGCTGATCATCCAACTCAGTATCCCGTACCTGCCTTCTCTCCATACCCCCTGATCCCTTTAGCCACAAGTGCCACATTACCACAAACGCCCTCTTAAATATAGCCAATGAACTGGCCTCAACTACCTTCTGTGGCAGAGAATTCCAGAGACTCACCACTCTCTGTGTAAAGAATGTTTTCCTCATCTCGGTCCTAAAGGAAATCCCCCCTTATCCTTAGACTGTGACCCATTGTTCTGGACTCCCCCAACATCGGGAACAATCTTCCAGCATCTAGCTTGTCCAACCCCTTAAGAATTTTGTAAGTTTCTATAAGATCCCCCCTCAATCTTCTAAATTCCAGCGAGTACAAGCCGAGTCTATCCAGTCTTTCCTCATATGAAAGTTCTGACATCCCAGGAATCAGTCTGGTGAATCTTCTCTGTACTCCCTCTATGGCAAGAATGTCTTTCCTCAGATTTGGAGACCAAAACTGTACGCAATACTCCAGGTGTGGCCTCACCAAAACCCTGTACTACTGCAGTAGAACCTCCCTGCTCCTATACTTAAATCCTTTTGCTATGAATGCTAACATACCATTTGCTTTCTTCACTGCCTGCTGCACCTGCATGCCTACTTTCATGTAATATTCGCAATGCAACCTGCCCCCTGTGCACATTAATCCTAACAATAAAGATCCACAATAAGATCCTGGGAAAGTATAAAGCAGAAAATATTGGGAACACCAAGCAGGTCAAATAGCATCAACTGTGAAGATGGGTCTCACTTCTAGTCATAGAGTGATAAAGTGTAGAAATGGACCCAACTTGTCCCTGCTGCAATAGTCCCACCTGCCTGCGCTTGGTCCATATCCCTCCAAACCGGTCCTATTCATGTACCTGTCTAACTGTTTCTTAAACGATGGGATAGTCCCAGCCTCAACCACCTCCTCTGGAAGCTTGTTCCGTACACCCACCGCCCTTGGTTACCCCCCTCGGATTTCTATTAAATCTTTTCCCCTTCACTTTGAACCTATGTCCTCTGGTCCTCTGACAGGAGCTATCTGACTTGCTCAGCATTTCCAGCTTTGTTTCAAATTTCCATCATGTGCAGTTTCTCTGATTTTAATTTTTCTTAGAAAATGTAAACCACTTTCTCTCACTCAGTAGCCACAGTGAAATCAGGCATCGATGATGAAATTCACCATTGCTTTCAGTAAGTGAGCAGCCTCTGCTAGTCAGAGGAATAAAGCCTTTCAAGATCAACATCAAACCCAGCAAAAAGCTGTATTCTATTGATACATGAACAACCTGTAGCACATATCTCAAAGCACCAGAGAGGCAACATCAATGCAGCGTCTGTAAACCTCTCCAAATCTACCAGCTGGATAGGCAAAGCAAAATCATTGTCCTCTCTGAAATAAAAATCTCCCACGCCGAAGCTCTAATTGCACACTGCTCCAATGGCGGGCCATATTATTCAGATGCCCAACCATAGATTCTCAAAACAAACTGTCCACTTTATCATGGTAAGAGTTTTTGATGAGCAGAGAAAAGCCTCCTCAAAAATGTGCAACATCCTCACCTACTTATACGAATCACTAGCCTTTGATTGGTTAGAATGAAAAGAGGCTTTAAGAATAACACTGAGAACCTCAAGGCCTTTTGTCAGGAGCACACAGAACTGAGCAGAAACAATCGAAGGAGCAGACCACCTCTGAGTTATTAGTTTTACAATGTTCATTATATAATGATTACATAATCCATATTACAGGGCTTATACCTGGCAGGATATTGCGTTAAATGCAATGTAAACATTTGCAAGAAATAATTTCACATTTTACACTCCCTTTGAATTTATCAGGCTTTTAAAACAATAAAAGTGATCTTTAGAAAAACATAATTTAGTTCCTAAAAGACCAGCTGTCAAAACCTAGCAGATTTCCCATCAATTCTTGTTTTTAATTCTTGTTTCTTGTTTTTGCTCTATCTATCTTGGGACCAGTAAGTAGAAAACAAAGACATTCACAAAGTGCTGAATAGAAGAGAGCTGCCAAGCAGTCTTCTGCTGATACACTTAGGAACAAATCTGCCAGGGAAGCTAGCTGGAGATTCCGGCGAACCAAATATTGTTCCATGTTGGAAACTTCAAACAGATCACAACAATTTTTGTTACATTTACTTTGTTGCACAAACGTCTGCGTAAATATTTACTGGCGGAAATACATTGCAAAATAGATGCAACTCATACAGTGCCCTCCATAATGTTTGGGACAAAGACCCATCATTTATTTGCCTCTGTACTCCACAATTTGTGATTTGTAATAGAAAAAAAATCACATGTGCACATTGTCAGATTTGAATAAAGGCCATTTTTATACATTTTGGTTTCACCATGTAGAAATTACAGCAGTGTTTATACATAGCCCCCAATTTCAGGGCACCATAATGTTTGGGAGACATGGCTTCACAGGTGTTTGTAATTGCTCAGGTGTGTTTAATTGCCTCCTTAATGCAGGTATAAGAGAGCTCTCTGCATCTAGTCTTTCCTCCAGTCTTTCCATCATCTTTGGAAACTTTTATTGCTGTTTATCAACATGAGGACCAAAGTTGTGGCAATGAAAGTCAAAGAAGCCATTATGAGACTGAGAAGCAAGAATAAAACTGTCAGAGACATCAGCCAAACCTTAGGCTTACCAAAATCAACTGTTTGGAACATTATTAAGAAGAATGAGAGCACTGGTAAACTTACTAATTTCAAAGGGACTGACAGACCAAGGAAGACCTACACAGCTGATGACAGAATTCTCTCAATAATTAAAAAAATCCACAAACACCTGACCGACAGATCAGAAACACTCTTCACAAGTCAGGTGTGGATTTGTCAATGACCACTGGCCGTAGAAGACTTCATGAACAGAAATACAGAAGCTACACTGCAAGATGCAAAACTCTGTTTAGCAGCAAAAATAGAATGGCCGGGTTACAGTTTGCCAAGAAGTACTTAAAAGACCAATCACAGTTCTGGAAAAAGGTCTTGTGGACAGATGAGACGAAGATTAACTTATATCATAGTGATGGCAAGAGCAAAGCATGGAGGAGCAAAGGAATTGCCAAAGATCCAAGCATACCACCTCATCGATAAAAACACGGTGGTGGGGGTGTTGTGGCATTATCTTCACTTATTTTCATTTTTGATACAACTGCTGTTGCTAGTAGCATAATGAATTCTGAAGTGTACATACACATCCTGTCTGCTCAAGTTCAAACAAGAGCCTCAAAACTCATTGGCTGGCAGGTCATTCTACAGGAAGACAATGATCCCAAACATAATGCTAAAGCAACAAAGCAGTTTTTCAAAGCTAAAAAATGGTCAATTCTTGAGTGGCCAAGTGAATCACCCAATCTGAACCCAGTGGAGCATGCCTATTATATGCTGAAGAGAAAACCGAGGGGGACTAGCTCCACTAAAACAAACAAAAGCTAAAGATAGCTGCAATACAAAGCTGGCAAAGCATCACCAGAGAAGACACCTAGCAACTGTGATGTCCATGAATCGCAGACTTCAAGCAGTCATTGCATGCCAAGGATATGTAACAAAATACTAAACATCACTACTTTTATTTACATGACATTGCAGTGTCCCAAACATTATGGTGCACTGAGATGGGGGGGGGAGTACAGGTCTCGATATTAACGGTTGCCTGGGTGCCTATGGCCACCTAAAGTCCCGCTGGGCAAGCTAAAAGCTGTGTCATTTTTGCCCGGATTGGCACTGCAGATACTGGTTTATAACGAAGATAGACACAAAAAACTGGAGTAACTCAGCGGGTCAGGCAGCATCTCTGGAGAAAAGGAACGTGTCGGCGGCAGCAATGGCTCTAGTGCGGGGCAAAGATACAAGGTGCAGGGTGACGGAGAGTCGGAGCGAATGACGGGTCCCGCTCAGCAGCATCGGCAGTGACCCCACCTCCTCCTCCCGCACCCCGCCCATCCTGATAGCAGCCTCTGCGTGCCACTCCACCAACGGCAGTAACCGCTTTCAAAACAAACCTTCCCGCACGCCGAGGCCAGGAGGAAGGAGGGAGGGAGGGAGGGAGGGAGGAAGGAAGGGGGGCGCCCCCTTCTGCCATCTGAAGCACTCGGCCCCGCACCTTCTTGTTGGCTGACGAAGGAGGGGAGGTGGTGACGAGGAGATCCCAACTGCCTTCCCCTTTGGCGGCGACACTTGGTGGTAGACAGGGACGGCCAAGGCAGCGGGGCGATGATGTCGGTGATGTCCGAGGAGCATTGACCTTCCTTCCTCCCCACCTCCCCTTTTCTCTCTCTCTCTCTCTCTCTCTCTCTCACACCCCTCTCCACCCCCCTTATCCTGGGACCCCTCCTCTCCATCCCACACTGATCCCCATTCCCGCCTCTATTCAGTCCTCACTGACATCCCCGTGCTCCCCTCCTCAGCTACCCCCCCCCCCCCCCCCCATCACCATCTATTCATCCTGTACTGATCTCTTTATCCACCTTGCATTGATTCTCCTGCCACCCCCTCATCCATCCTACACTGGTCCCCCAATTCATCCTGTACCGATCCCCCCCCATTCATCCCATACTGACCCTCCCTCCATTTATTCTGCACTGACTCCCCCATCCATTCTGTAGTGATCTCTCCATTCATCCTTCACTGATCCCCCAATTCATCCTGTAATGATCCCCCCCATTCATCCTGTAGTGATTTCCCCCCCCCCCATTTATCCTGCACAGCCCCCCGATCCACACTATACTGACCCCTCCTCATTCATCCTGCGTTAATTCCCCCCATCCATTCTGTACTGATCCCCCCCATTCAGGAGCAATGGGGGGGTGGGATCAGTCTGAAGAAGGGTCTCAACCCAAAACGTTGCCTATTTCCTTCGCTCTTTAGATGCTGCCTCACCCGCTGAGTTTCTCCAGCATTTTTGTCTACCCCATTCATCCTGTACTGATCTCCCCCCCCATCCATCCTGCACTAATTCCCCCCCCCCCATTCATCCTGTACTGATCCCCCATTCAACCCCCACTGACATCCCCCACGCTCTCCCCTCACAATTTTACCCACTCCAACCAACACGCACTCATTCCCTTGCCTCAATCTATCCATTCCGCACCAATTGCCTTCTCACCCCCTCCCCCCCCCCCACCCCACTGTGCTGGAAATGTCTTCAGAGCGAACATTGACTATGTTTGATAACAGAATGCAATCAAATGTGTTTTAATTCCCAATGTTATTATTTGTTTTAATCCATAAAGATGGATTAATTACATTGTGAACACGCGAAACATTAAAACCGCAGTGTTCGATTGTCACTGCTACTGTTGACACGTTATTACAGAATTCATTTTAACGGCAAATCAATGCTCTTAATATGGAGTGTCACTACTGTAGTTATTTAATGAGCAACATTCACAACTATACATTGGATTTATCCAGGTTTTACTTCTAGAGTCGGTCAATACATCACAAATTTGGTCCGGAGATATTTTAGTTGAAATTTTAAGTTAATTCTGAAGTGGGAATGATGGAAACAGCGTTTATCAATAATTTGTTTTTAATCTGGTGCGTACAAACTGGGTACCTTCATTGCTGTTCACAACACATACATCTAATCTGAATGTCCGGTAATGTGGCGTTTTTACACCTTTAAACATATTGCCAAAAGAACATTTGCTGCAGTTATGTCCTTTGGCCATCTCTTGTCAGTTAGTGTAATGTTGGTTTTAACAGCTATTATCATAAAATGCCTTTAGAAATTTGCTTGCAACCTGTATATTTTGTTGTGGATAAATTATGTGGGAAGCGAGAGAGTTTCTGTACCAATAGCAATAGCGACCCATGCTATGGCCATGTCATCAATCTGTAGTGTGCATGGTTAAGCATATATGTGGCCATGGTCCAGGATTTATTGACACACGTTGATCATACGCTGAATAATCCAACCACATTTTTGTTTGGAAGTGGAAAGAAATAATAGAAATTGCATTAATTGCAATGTGTAAAAAGAGATACTCTATTATAATTTTGCTGCATGGCATTGTGGTACGCATCATGTCTTGAGTGGTGAATATGTTTAGTTTGTGACTTTATTTGAAGCAGAAATATTATGTGAATGCTTCATTGAGCATAATTCCGACTGGTACCTACGCACTTCGGCCGAGCACATTATCGCAAGCGTCATGCAAGCAGTCATAAATGACCATCTAAACTGTCATTTGGCAACCTATAAAGCTGCTTAGGTTGCCCGGCTGGAAACAGAGAAAAACAAAGTGAGAGCCCTGGCCTATGTATAAACACTGCTGTCATTTCATAGGGATGCATCACAGCTTAGCTTAGGACCAGCTCCATCCAAGACCGCGAGAAATGTGGACACATCCAGACCATCACACAAACCAACCTTCCTTACATTGATTCAATGTACACCTCATGCTGCCTCGGCAAGGCCACAAGCATAATCAAGGACGAGTCGAACCTCAGCTCTTCTCCACTCTGGCCAAAGGTATAGAAGTGTGAAAACGCACACCTCCAGATTCAGGGACTGTTTCTTCCCAGTCGTTATCAGACAACAGAAGCATCCTTCCAACAACTAGAGGGCTGCCTTGAGCTACTATCTACTTCATTGGAGACACAGGGACTATCTTTGATTGGACTTTATCTTGCACTAAACATTATTCCCTTTATCATGTATCTATATACTGTAGATGGCTCAATTGTAATCATGTCTTGTCTATCCGCTGACTGGTTAGAATGCAACAAAAGCTTTTCACTGTACCTCGGTACGTGACAATAAACTAAACTCAAACTCAGAGAAAGCATGATGAGAGTTTTCTACTTGAAGGATCCAGAAAGTAACAGAGGTATGCAAGTGGACAAAATGCTGGAGAAACTCAGAGGGTGAGGCGGCATCTATGGAGAGAAGGATAGGCGACATTTTGGGTCGAGACTCTTCCTTCAGACAAGTGGTATGTTAATATGCAAGTGGTATGTTAATGGTTTAAAGGTCCTGTCCCACTTAGGAAACCTGAACGGAAACCTCTGGAGACCGTGTGCCCCACCCAAGGTTTCCGTGAGGTTCCCAGGGGTTCCGGTCATTCTCCATGAGTCACCAGAGGTTCTGGTCAATTGCCTGGAAAGCCTCAACCGAAGTGTGAGCTGCATCTACTCATGGAGAATGACCGGAACCCCCGGGAACCTCATGGGAACCTCACAGAAACCTTGGCTGGGGCACACTGTCTCCATAGGTTTCCGTTCAGGTTTCCTAAGTGGGACAGGGGCTTAAGCAACTTAACGGAATGGAATAAAGAATTGAAGACACAAGCTCAAAACCTATTGGTAATTTAAGATAAGTTACTTAAATAATTATGGAATAAAGAACTAATAAACCAATCATGATCATAATATTACTAGATTGTTATACAAACCTATCCCTTAGGAAGAGAATATGGGGAGAGAATTCAGAAATCAGAGGTGCAAAAGGTGCAGAAGTGCTGGTGCAGGATTCCCAAAAGATCAATTTGCAAGTCGTATCCGTAGTAAGGAATGCAAATGCAATGTTAGCATACATATCGAGAAGACAGGGAAGATAGACAAAAATGCTGGAGAAACTCAGTGGGTGAGGCAGCATCTATGGAGCGAAGGAAATAGGTGACGTTTCGGGTCAAGACTCTTCTTCAGTCCAGATTCATAAGGATGAGGGGGGACCTCAATGAAACATAATGAACAGTGAAATGTCTGGATAGTGGTTGGGGAGAGAATGTTTCCACTAGTGGGAGAGTCTACGACCAGAGGGCACAGCCATAGAATCAAATGATGTATCTTTAGAAGGGAGATGAAGAAGAATTTATTTAGTCAGTGGATGGTGAATCTTAGGAATTCATTACCACAGAGGGCTATCAAGGCCAAGTCATTGAGTATTTTTAAGGCCAGATTAACAGATTCTTGCTTCGGAATAGTCAATGGTCAATCAATGATACTTTATTTGCACGTACAGATGTACAGTGAAATTCATTTTTGTATACAGTTCAGTACGTATCACTATACATGAGCACTTAGATACATCTTAGGTAAGTATCTCAGATACAGTATAAGTATATAGCCAACAAAGTGAGAGCCCTGGCCTATGTATAAACACTGCTGTCATTTCATAGGGATGCATCACAGCTTAGCTTAGGACTAGCTCCATCCAAGACCGCGAGAAATGTGAAATAGTATATAGTACACAGGGACAATATAGAATTGCTAGCTCAATACCATTTTCAAATCCCAGTTTCTAAGTGCAGGGTTCTTGGCCTGACAATCAAAGCCCATTGTCTTGGGCGCATTATGGGGTTTCCTTAGCCAATGCTCCACTGCTGCAGGCTGGGTGCAGTCCATGTGCTTGGCTCCTTGGAGCGGTAGCTGGTCCAGCTCAGCCTCAGGCTATTGTGGGGCCTCCAGTGGCCTAATCCACCTTTGAGGCAGTGCGATGCCTCCCGCAGCCGATCAGCATACTGGTCCTTCATCCTACTCTGGGCAGGCAGGCTGGGTCTTCTGGGCGGGACTTCTGTCTGCCGCGAGTGTGCCCAGCCTACTGGGCTGGATCTCCATCTGCAGCAGGGCATGCCTGGCCTAACTTCATCCTCCATCCTTAATCCCCGCCGTGAGCAAGTCCTCAGTGCTTGGCAGTTTAGAGATACAGTGCGGCCCACCGAGTCCGCGCTCACCTACACTAGCACCATCCTACAAAATTGGGACCATTTTCCAATTTACCAAGCTAATTAGCCTACAAACCTGTGCGTCTTTTGAGTGTGGGAGGCCGTACAAACTCCGTACAGACAGCACCCAAAGTTGGGATCGAACCCGGGTTTTGGCGCTGCAAGGCAGCCCTGTACTGCTGCGTTACCGTGCCAGCCTAAGTGCCAAAGGTTATGGAGAGAAGGCAGGAGAATTAGGTTAAGAGGGAAAGATAGATCCACCCTGATTGAATAGCGGAGTAGACTCAATGGGCCGAACGGCCTAATGCTGCTCCTATGACATGAACATAATCTATATACGACTGGATTCCGGCGAAAATAGCTGATTCTAAACTACTCACGAAAATGGTCTTATCAAATCAGTACCAGGTATTATAACACTTCCGCCATGTGGATTTCATCAGTACAAAAGCGTGCAATTTGAGATACGCATCAATTGTTGGCCTTGGCTTTGCACAAAAACTACAAAATCTAATGTTGCAAAATGAGAGTATAGAATTTTTACAAATGATAGAATTTCTAATAACTTTCACAATTAGCTTGCCTTAACATTTGAGAAAAAAAACCCTAAATATTCCTGCAACGCAAATAGAAAGTGGATTGTAACAAGTGGCACGTCAATGACCAAATAATGACTACATTTTGTTGAATCCAGAAAATATACATTTTTGTTTCTTCCACATGGTTGGAGCTTTATACATCTCTTTTGCTAAAATGTTTAAAACAGAAGTACTTAGAGATTAGTTCATAAAAGATCAGTAAATATACAATGAAGATTCCCATTAAAAACAATGGAAACAGGGCAAGATGTTTTTACTTCCATTGCTTCATCTCAAAAAGGCAACTTCTACTCAGGTATCCTTTTGGCTTCCTCTGGGGTTAAATATTTGATGATTCTATGCAAAATGCTAAGGCAGGTAAATTCTGAAAGTTCTCAGAAATTCTATCATTTCAAAAAAATCTGTACTCACATGGCAACATTAGATTTTGAACGTGCTGTGAAGATGGATTCTGAGAGAGAACAGTGTGCTGAGTTGTGAAGAATATAACATACAGTGCCCTCCATAATGTTTGGGACAAAGACTCATCATTTATTTATTTGCCTCTGTACACAATTTGAGATTTTTAATAGAAAGAAATCACATGTGGTTAAAGTGCACCTTGTCAGATTTTAATAAAGGCCATTTTTATACATTTTGGATTCACCATGTAGAAATTATAACGGTGTTTATGCATAGTCCCCCCATTTCAGTGCACCATAATGTTTGGGACATAGCGAAGTCATTTAAATGAAAGTAGACATGATTAGTATTTTGTTGCATACCCTTTGCATGCAATGAGGGCTTGAAGTTTGCGATTCATGCACATCACCAATTGCTGGGTGTCTTCTCTGTTTGTGCTCTGCCAGGTCTGTATGCAGCCATCTTTATCTTATGTTCGTTTTGAGAGGCTTGTCCCCTACAGTTTTCTGTTCAGCATATAAAAGACATGCTCAATTGGCTCAATCGCAGAGCGCGGAGAACAGCGCAGGCGCATTGCCCGAGAGAGCCGGTGGGAGGGGAGGGGCACACACGCGCTGACGTCGAGCTTCACCCCTCCCAGCGGGCACGGGAGAGAGGCGGCAATTAGTCGAGGCGGGGATTATGTGTGAGTTGGGAGGTTTAGTCGAGGCGAGGTTTAGTGGGTTGAGGTTTAAGTGTGAGGTGACGTTTAATCAAGGTGAGGGGTTTAGTCAAGGCGAGAAATCAAATTCATTTCTTAGAGAAAAAAAAAAAATCGGAAGAATATCTGGACTAAAGTCGCTTCTGGGGCCCCTACGGGATTAGGGGCCCTGAAGCTCAAGTTTCATTAGTTTCATTGTAGATCTGTCCGTCAATGAAGATAAGTGAGCCAGTACCTTCAGCAGCCATACATGCCCAGGCCTTAACACCCCCAACACCACCGTGTTTCACAGATGAGGTGGCATGCTTTGCATCTTCGGCAGTTCCTTCTCTCCTCCCTACTTTGCTCTTGCAATCACTCTGATATAAGCTAATCTTCGTCTCATCTGTCCAGAAGACCCTTTTCCAGAACTGTGGTTGCTCTTTTAAGAATTTCTTGGCAAACTGTAACCTGGCCATCCTATTTTTGCGGCTAACCAGTGGTTTGCATCTTGCAGTGTAGCCTCTGTTTTTCTGTTCATTAAGTCTTCTGCGGACAGTGGTCATTGACAAATCCACACCTGACTCCTAAAGAGTGTTTCTGATCTGTCGGACAGGTGTTTGGGGATTTTTCTTTATTACAGAGAGAATTCTTCTGTCATCAGCTGCGGAGGTTTTCCTTGGCCTGCCAGTCCCTTTACAATTAGTAAGCTCACCAGGTCTCTCTTTCTTCTTAATGATGTTCCAAACAGTTGATTTTGTTAAGCCTAAGGTTTGGCTGATATCTCTAACAGTTTTATTCTTGTGTCTCAGTCTCATAATGGCTTATTTCACTTTCATTGCCACTGCGAGCTCTCTTATACCTGCATCAAGGACGCAATTAAACACACCTGAGCAATTACAAACACCTGTGAAGCCATGTGTCCCAAACATTATGGTGTCCTGAAATGGGGGGACTATGTATAAACACAGCTGTAATTTCTACATGGTGAAACCAAAATGTATAAAAATGGTCTTTATTAAAATCTGACAATATGCACTTTAACCAGATGTGATTTTTTCTGTTACAAATCTTAAATTGTGGAGTACAGAGGCAAATAAATAAATGATGGGTCTTTATCCCAAACATTATGGAGGGCACTGTATATCCTTCTTAGCCTGGGAATGGTTGTTTAATTTGTATGACAACGGTGGAAAATACTTCAAATGAGAAGTTGCTAACAAACAACTCATAAGCTTTCCTACTCTTCTAACAAATTGCTACCATTTTCTACTTTGTACAATTAATAATTCTTTACCTAATAAATTGCAAATATGTCTTACCTTCACATAACAGTTCTTGTGCCCTGGGACAGACCCATGAATATAAAGGATGTTCTGTTTTGTATTCACTCTCCAAATCTGCAAACATAAAAATGTCAATAAACAAGTATCTACCAAAGACGCTGGATGAGCAGAAATACTCAAACATTACACATGTGCACAAAATATGACCACTGAGCTGTGCAAAATCTACTTATGGGTGAAAAAAAAGTGCACGAGTAAGTTAGCAGGTCAGCATTTATGGAGAACATACATGGATGATGATTCGGGTTGGGACATTTCTTTGCACTCCTTGTAGTAGGGGTGAAAAAGCTGGAGGAGAGGTGGGGGAGGGAAAAAGTCATGCAAGTGATAGGTGGATACAGGCAAGGGGAGTTTTGTTAGGCAGATGGGTGGACAATGATGGTGAGAAGACAAAAGGCTTTGAAACAAGGTGAGAACGGGAACAAAATGTGAAGCCACAGAAAAGGATACAGATGGAAGGGGATGAGGAAGGAATGGTAAGGGAAATTGTGGTGCATTCAGGAGCAACACAGGAAGGAGGGTGGAAAAATTGGGAAGGGGGTTGCTGCTGGTTAGTTGCCTATAATTGGAAAATTCCATTGTTATACCCTTGAGTTGTAAGCTACCCCAGCGGAATATGAAGTGCTGTTTTATTACTTTACGTGTAGGAATAGATGCAGCTCAGGACAGTGAGGTCGACATTGGATTGGGCAGAAGAGTTGAAATGGTCAGCAACCAGGAGACCCAGCAGGCCTTGGCGGACCAAGCACAAGAGTAAAAAAAACGGTTGCCTAGTCAACATTTGATCTCACCGATGTAAAGAGGACAGAGCGGGAGCACTGAATGCAGTAGATGAGGTTAGAGGTGGTGAATGTTAACCTCCGTTTCACCTGGAAGGACTGCAGTGGTCCCTGAATGGATGCAAGTGCAGAGGTGTCACATCTCCTGCGGTTGCATGGCAAACTACTTGGGAAGGGGATAACACCTGGGATGGAGACAGGTTGGGTGGAAAGGGATCAGGAAACCAAAGAGTTGCAGAGGGAGTCGTTTCTGACGAAAGTGAAAAGGGGTGTGGATGGGAAGATGTGTCTGGTGGTGGGTTCATGTTGAAAGTGGTTGAAATGTCAGAAAATGATGAGCTTGATGCATAGACTGGTGTGGTGAAAGGGAAGGACAAGGGGAACTCTATCCTTGTTCTGTCTTGGGGAAGTAAGGGGGAAAACAACACAACCATGGGACAGAGGAGAAGCGGGTATGGGATCCATCTACAACAGCAGGGGAAAACCTTGTTTACTAAAGAAAGAGGACCTCATATTTTAAAGTGTAAAGGCTCATCTTGAGAGGATGATCAGTATGGACTTGGTGGGGTGAAAGGTATGTTACATGCCATATAGTAGACAATAGGTGCAGGAGGAGGACATTCGGCCCTTCGAGGCAGCACCGCCATTCAATGTGATCGTGGCTGATCATCCCCAATTAGTACCCCGTTCCTGCCTTCTACCCATATTCCCTGACTCCACTATTTTTTTAAAAGCCCTAACTAGCTCTCTCTTGAAAGCATCCAGAGAACCTGCCTCCACCGCCCTCTGAGGCAGAAAATTCCACAATAGACATGTTAACTATACACTGCAATCAATCTCTCCCCTTCACCTCTATATTGTCAGTTCAGTAAATGTCACCTTTAGTCCAAGTGCTGTTCTATACACGTTCCCCATTCTTCCAGGCATTTTCTTCCCGGGAAAAACTCTCGCAGGGTCCTGAATTTAAGAAAATATGAGAATTGAACTTAACGTTTTATAATATATGCTCTGCATACAGTAGCTTCTAGTAATTATCCAGGATGATATGCTGCTCATCTAAAATGATCACATCATATTTGCACAAATACAATTTCTACAGAATTTTAATAGCCAAGATGCCTTTTTAGAAAAATACAAAATTAAATACAAAAGGGCCACCTGAACTCCAACAAAGAACATAATTCTGCCGGAAATAGCAGGGGACCGGGAGTCAAATGAGATGGAGGAACAGAGTGAAATCCAGGTTAGCTGGGAAGTGGTGTTAGGTAAATTGAATGGATTAAAGGCCGATAAATCCCCAGGGCCAGATAGGCTGCATCCCAGAGTACTTTAGGAAGTAGCCCCAGAAATAGTGGATGCATTAGTAATAATTTTTCAAAACTCTTTAGATTCTGGAGTAGTTCCTGAGGATTGGAGGGTAGCAAATGTAACCCCACTTTTTTAAAAAGGGAGGGAGAGAGAAAACGGGGAATTAACGACCAGTCAGTCTAACATCGGTAGTAGGGAAACTGCTAGAGTCAGTTATTAAAGATGGAATAGCAGCACATTTGGAAAGTGGTGAAATCATTGGACAAAGTCAGCATGGATTTATGAAAGGTAAATCATGTCTGACGAATCTTATAGAATTTTTCGAGCATGTAACTAGTAGACAGGATAAGGGAGAACCTGTGGATGTGTTATATCTTGACTTTCAGAAGGCTTTCGACAAGGTTCCACATAAGAGATTAGTATACAAACTTAAAGCACATGGTATTGGGGGTTCAGTAATGATGTGGATAGAGAACTGGCTGGCAGACAGGAAGCAAAGAGTAGGAGTAAACGGGTCATTTTCAGAATGACAGCAATGACTAGTGGGGTACCACAAGGCTCAGTGCTGGCACCCCAGCTATTTACAATATATATTAATGATCTGGATGAGGGAATTGAATGCAACATCTCCAAGTTTGCGGATGACACGAAGCTGGGGGGCAGTGTTAGCTGTGAGGAGGATGCTAGGAGGCTGGAAGGTGACTTGGATAGGTTGGGTGAGTGGGCAAATGCATGGCAGATGCAGTATAATGTGGATAAATGTGAGGTTATCCACTTTGGCGGCAAAAACAGGAGGGTAGACAATTATCTGAATGGTGGCCGATTAGGAAAAGGGGAGATGCGACGAGACCTGGGTGTCATGGTACACCAGTCATTGAAAGTAGGCATGCAAGTGCAGCAGGCTGTAAAGAAAGTGAATGGTATGTTGTTATAGCAAAAGGTTTTGAGTACAAGAGCAGGGAGGTACTACTGCAGTGTCTTGGTGAGGCCACACCTGGAGTATTGCGTACAGTTTTGGTCTCCTAATCTGAGGAAAGACATTCTTACCATGGAGGGAGTACAGAGAAGGTTCACCAGACTGATTCCTGGGATGGCAGGACTTCCATATAAAGAAAGACTGGAAAGACTCGGCTTGTACTCGCTGGAATTTAGGAGATTGAGGGGGGATCTTATAGAGACTTACAAAATTCTTATGGGGTTGGACAGGCTAGATGCAGGAAGATTGTTCCTGATGTTGGGGAAGTCCAGAACAAGGGGTCACAGTTTAAGGATAAGAGGGAAATCTTTTAGGACCGAGATGAGAAAATCATTTTTCACATAGAGAGTGGCGAATCTGTGGAATTCTCTGCCACAGAAGGTAGTTGAGGCCAGTTCATTGGCTATATTTAAGAGGGAGTTAGATGTGGCCCTTGTAGCTAAAGGGATCAGGGGGTATGAAGAAGGCAGATACAGGATACTGATTTGGATGATCAGCCATGATCATATTGAATGGTGGTGCAGGCTCAAAGGGCCGAATGGTCTACTCCTGCAGCTATTTTACTTCGGAGTCACGTGAGTGACTACGTGAAGAAGCCCTGCCAGGCGCATGTTCGGCATTACGTCGACGCATGTGGCACCGACAGGGTGGAGAGCGCTGCTTCCACCAGCGGTAAGTTAAACCTGCATGTAAGTCAGTGTTGAACTTCTTGCGAGTGTTTTTTAAACTCTTTCAGTCTGCAGAGCCAGCTAGAGTGTATATGTATTGTGGAATATTTAAAAAAAACTCTATAAATCTGGCTTGAAAATATGGAGCCAGCTGGAGTATAAGTATTTAAACTGCGGTAATTGAATGGAACACGCTGAAACCGCAGTTTCCGATTTAGATCGGATCGGGAGATAAGGCTGATTTAAAAGCCGGTTCCCGCAATTTAGATCGGGTTTGGAGATAACGGCTGCGCTAAAGGCCGGCTCCAAATACCCACAATGGTAAAATAAAGTCTGCTCTGTGCATATGTTACCAGATACAGTTTTCCTTTATGGAAATGTATATAACCCTGTGTGATACTGAGGTTAATACTAATATTCTGCAAGCAGAATGTGCCTCTCAGAATTATAATTTTAAAGGTATATGATTTATGCACAAATACAAAACAGTAAAGAAAGTAACTCTCCTCCAAGGGAATACAAGAATGAGGGGAAGGCTGGAAATGGAGAAAATGCTCCACACTTGATTCAGTCAAGGGTTCTAAGACCCATGTATGTCTTCCTGCAAGGCAAGCTCCAAAGGAGTTTCCATACGCTGAGTATGGTGCCTATGAAAATGGAATTCTGATTCTCCAGTACCTTGGTTAGGTCTGGATGAGGTCCCTAGGGCAAGATAAAATGCTCAAAATTCTAATCAGTCAAGGGTTTTAAAGACCCATGAGATTCTAAGGCAGGCTCTGTGGGAGTTTCGATACACTAAGTATGGTGCCTATAAAGAATGAGAATCTCATTCACCAGTGCCTTACATAGGTCTGGATGAAGTCTTTGGAGCAAGATAAAATGCTCAAAACTCTAAACAATTAAGGGTTTTAAGACCCATGAGATTCTAAGGCAGGCTCCGAAGGAGTTTCCATACAATGAGTATGGTGTCTATGAAGAATGAGAATCTCATTCACCAGTGCCTTGCATAGGTCTGGATGACGTCTCCCTAGAGCAAGACTCGGGAGTACCAGGGCAGGATGAAACTGACCCTGAAGCTGGTGTCCCTACTTATGTGTACACACCAGAGCACAATAGAAATATTCCGGGTGTTCCCGATGTAGCACCAAGTTTTGCTATATCGGTATGGATTGGTGAGGCTATGGATGAACCTGGCGGCCAACATTATTTGGTTTCTCACCTACTCCAAGATACTGTTATGACTGAAACAGTAAATAATATATAAAAATATATAAAACACCCGTCTATTGTGCTTTGCTCAGGGTGCCAACAGTAACTCAGTAATTAGGCACCCATGAGTCAATGATGCGAGGACAGGAAATGTGTTCCAGTATGTCCTCTAGCTGATATTCAGTTGGCATCATTGTATTTAGGGAAGACATACATGGGTCAATAATGTCCAATACTTTTAAGAAATGCTTGCGTTACTCTGCAATGCATATTCAAACCCAATTGTATGATGCAAATTGTCATTTGGCTAACATTATCCCCAAAAAATGCAGGATTATATGGGCAAGCTATAACCAGATTTATGATTGATGAAAACGAACCCCTATATTAAGAAGGAAATCTTCTGGTTCATTTACGGAAGTACAGAAACGTCATTCCATTACACATGGAATTTCTGGGGAAACAACCTCTGGTTGGTTAAGATTACAATTGTTTTGTAATTCTCCATTAATCTGATCGGCTTGGTGTTTGAATGTACCAGAAACTCGTCAGGTAGAGATAATATATCCCAGACACAAGTATGGGGGTTGCAGAGTCATTCTAGGACTCACAAACTTAAATTTATAGTTCAGTATGAACATTTAAAAACGTACACCAGCATTATAATGAAGTTGTTATCACAAGGCTGTTACGTGGTTATTTTTTAGATTTAAAAAGATGCCTTATTATTCAGGTACTTCAATTAATTGGATGGGTCAGCTGAAGGAATTACCTGGGGTTACACAAAAAGCTGGAGAAACTCAGCGGGTGCAGCAGCATCTAAGGAGCGAAGGAGATAGGCGACGTTTCGTGTTGAGACCCTTCTTCAGACTGGTCAGGGATCAGGGAAACGAGAGATATAAACAGTGAGGTGGAGAGATAAAGAACAATGAATGAAACATATGCAAAAAAGTATTGATGATAAAGGAAACAGGCCATTGTAAGCTGTTTGTGGTGTGAAAATGAGAAGCTAGTGCGACTGGGGTGGGGGGGTGGGGGGAGATGGAGAAGGAATGTCAGGGCCCGAGGGCTGAGGGAGAGGTGGGGAGGGGAGGGGGCAGTCTGGGTTAACAGAATTGAGAAAATTCAATGTTTAAGCCCAGAGGATGCAGACTCCCCAAGCGGAATATGAGGTGCTGTTCCTCCAACTTGTGGTGTTGCTCACTCTGGCCGTGGAGGAGGCCCAGGACCGAGAGGTCGGATACGGAATGAGAGGGGGAGTTGAAATGCTGAGCCACCGGGAGGTCGGGTTGGTTATTGCGGACCGAGCGGAGGTGTTCGGCGAAACGATTGCCCAGCCTCCGCTTGGTCTCACCCATGTAGATCAGCTGGAATCTGGAGCAACGGATGCAGTAGATGAGGTTGGAGGAGGTGCAGGTGAACCTCTGTCGGACTTGGAATGACTGCTTGGGTCCCTGAAAGGAGTGGATGGGGGAGGTGAAGGGACAAGTGTAGCATCTCTTGCGGTTGCAAGGGAAAGTGCCCGGGGAAGGAGTGGAGCGGGAGGGAAGGGAAGAATTGACAAGGGAGTTGCGGAGGGAGCGGTCTTTGCGGAAGGCAGACAGGGGGGGAGATGGGAAAATGTGGCGAGTGGAGGGATCACGTTGGAGGTGGCGAAACTGGCGGAGGACGATCTGTTGTATGCGCTGGCTGGTGGGGTGAAAGGTGAGGACCAGGGGGACTCGGCTCTTGTTGTGAGTGGGGGAATGGGGAGAGAGGGCAATGTTGCGGGGTATGGAGGAGACCCTGGTGCGAGCCTCATCTATAGTGGGGGAGGGGAAACCCCGTTCTCTGAAGAACGAGGACATTTGTGATGACCTGGTGTGGAATACGTCATCCTGGGAGCAGATGCGGCGTAGACGGAGGAATTGGGAATAGGGGATGGAGTCCTTACAGGAAGCAGGGTGGGAGGAAGAGTAGTCCAGGTAGCTGTGGGAGTCAGTTGGTTTGTAGTGGATGTCAGTCAGGAGTGTATCACCTGCAATAGAGATGGTGAGGTCAAGGAATGGTAGGGAAATGTCGGAAATGGTCCAAGTATATTTGAGCGCCGGATGGAAGTTGGTGGTGAAATGTATTAAGTCAGTCAGTTATTCGTGGGTGCGGGAGGTGACACCAAAGCAGTCGTCAATGTAACGGAGGTAAAGGTCGGGGGTGGGGCCCTGGTACGCCGAGAACAAAGATTGTTCGACGTGCCCGACAAAGAGGCAGGCGTAGCTAGGGCCCATGCGTGTGCCCATAGCTACGCCTTGTGTTTGGAGGAAATGGGAGGAGTCAAAAGAGAAGTTGTTGAGGGTAAGGACCAATTCCGCTAGGCGGAGGAGGGTGTCAGTGGATGGGTATGGGTTGCTCCTCTGGTCGAGGAAGTACCAGAGGGCTTTGAGACCATCCTGGTGGGGGATGCAGGTGTATAGTGACTGGACGTCCATGGTGAAGATGAGAGGATGGGGGCCTGGACAACGGAATGTGCGGAGCTGACGGAGAGTGTCTGAGGTGTCTTGAACATAGGTGGGGAGGGATTTAACAAAGGGGGATAGGATGGAGTCAAGGTATGTGGAAATGTCTTCGGTGGGGCACGAACAGGCAGAGACCATGGGTCTGCCGGGGCAGTCGGGTTTGTGGATTTTGGGGAGAAGGTAAAATCGGGCTGTGCGGGGCTGGGAAACGATGAGGTTGGAGGCTCGGGGGGGGTAGGGAGCCGGAGTTGATGAAGTCGGTTATGGTGCTCGAGATGGTGGCTTGGTGCTCGTCAGTGGGGTCATGGTCCAGGGATAAGTAGGAGGAGGTGTCCGAGAGTTGGCGCGTGGCTTCTGCTTTATAGAGATCGACGCGCCAGACTACCACAGCACCTCCCTTGTCGGCGGGTTTGATAACCCAGTCTGGGTTGTTGCGGAGTGAGTTGATGGCAGTACGTTCGGAGGGAGAGAGATTGGAGTGAGACAGGGGAGTGGAGAAGTCGAGGAGGTTGATGTCCCGACGGCAGTTCTGTATAAAGAGTTCTAAAGCTGGACGGCCACGAGGGGGGGGGGGGGGTCCACGAGGAGGGGGTACGTGGGAGACAGGAAAAGGGATCATCAGTGGGGGGCGAGGACTTGACCCCGTGGAAGAACGCTGTGAGGCGGAGGCGACGGTAGAAGATCTCCAAGTCGTGGTGGGCGCGGAACTCATTGAGGTGGGGACGGAGGGGGACAAAGGCAAGACCTCTGCTGAATTACCTAATGGGTTAAATTCAGCACTCAAATTGCTCACACAATTATTGAAACCAGCACTGGTGTTAATGAGGGCTCAAAATCACATTGTAATGACTTATCTAGAGGATATGTTAAATGTAAATGAGAGACAGCTGAAGAACTGAGTTCAGCAACCATTAGCTTTTTGAAAGGCTAAGATTCTGTACATCCAAACAACATGTAAGTTACAGGCATCCCAAACAATTGATTATTTGGGGTTTGTCTTTAATACAGTTGATATGTGAGTAACTTTATCAACAAATTAAGGTTGGGAAGGTTACAAATGCCTGTATTTATCTTGGGAAAAAACATTATCCCACCATCCAAGAAGTAGCTACGGTTACTGGTAAAGTGATAGCAGCATTCCTGCTGTCAAATTGGGACCTCTGCATGATCAAAGTCTGCAAAGACCAGAGTATAAGAGTAAAAAGCGTGCAGGTTATTGATTAGGTCCATGCAGTTACCAACTAAAGGTTGAGTTGAATTCAATGATGGATTCTCAATGTTGCACAAAGTTACTAGAAGTAAAAATGTGCTTGTTCAGAAGTCTTCAGTGTTATTACAGACTGATGAGAGTGCTCTCAGATGGGGAGCTTCGGACAACGACACCAGTTGTGGTGGTCGATGGACTGTCCAAGACGATTAATTCTCCAAATTATTTGGACTTATTGGGGGCATTTTATACATTGATAGCTGGTGTTCTACAATAAAGAACTTACATGTTCAATTATGAGTAGACAATACCACAACTGTGGGAGAATACAATGCTGTGGTAAGACAACAGATCACAAAAATGCAAATTACAATACAGAATGAATGTTAAAATTCAAAATGTTTCAAAAAGACAGTATGTGTACCAAATGTTGATCTGTTGTGTCTGGATTAAATCTCCGGTGGTCTAAATGTGTCTCGTGGGAGTCAGACCCAGGAGCATTAGCGATGGATGCATTCTCGCTACATTGAGGAAGTATAGTCTTTTATGTTTTCCCCATTTTGTCTGATTAGACAATGTATCACCAAAATAGAGCAAGTCTCCGCTGCAGGCGTTTGGTGGTTCCAAATTGGTATTGTTCCGGTCTTTTGGCTAAGATCAAATGTAGTATCTGATCTTATCTGTTAATATCTGATACGTCCCTTATCTAGGGACCATTACTACACAGCCATTGTTCCCATTGGTGCTCAGAATAATGATTCAGACATTCATGACAAATACCAGGTGCAATAATTGTTGGTACATCCAGTAACAGCAGAAGTTATCCATTACATGACCGTATTAATTGTTAATCTGCAGGTTCTGATGGAATGTTGGATAGGACCATGGATGTCATAACTGCAGCTTGGAGAGATAGCACTAAGAAACAATATATGTGTCATATAAGGAATGGGAAATTTTTTTGTATACAGTCAGATATATTTTATCGTACTGCAAACATATTGGATGTATTGGAGTTCCTTGTTATGTTGCACCTGAGTTATAGTACCATGAATGGAGCTCGGAATGCTTTGTCCTCCTATTTAGGACTATTTCAGAATCGACAACTATCGGTCTCATCTGTTAATATCCCGATTTATGAGAGGAATTTTAATAAAATCCTACCAAACCCAGATATTCAGAAATCTGGGATGTCAGTATAGTTCTCATATTGCTTCGGCAATGGATTCCAATTACGACACTGTCTTTTCAGATTTAATATTTAAAGTGGTTATGTTCATACCATTAATATCAGCACAATGAGTACAAACATTACAAATGTGGTTAGATTGTATACAGTTGTCTGTAGATAAAATAACGTTTTATGTCAATGATCTAAGCAAGCAAAGCAAGCCAAGAAAGGCTGGAACCAATGTAATCTTTAAGACATACGCTGTCAAATAAACATTGTGTGTGGTTAAGCATCTGACTTAATATATATATTGAATTAAGAGTCTCCGAGATTGTGAGACACCAATGTTCATTACCCACAAGAAACATATAAAAGTGACAGTACAAACTATTTCTAGATGGATAAACAGGTTCTGGATTAACTGGAGTAGACAATGATGTGTATAAATCTTACTCCACAAGGGCGGTATCAATGTCCGCGGCGAAGGTGCAGGACGTGCCGCTCGACCAAATTCTGGAGACTGCAGGATGGTCTAAAAAGAAACTTTCCTAGTTTTATGATAAACCTGTTGTTACAGTGCCAGAGTTGCACATGCTGTGTTGGGTTCTTTTGAAAATTGTTTGCTTTGTTGCATAACATTTGTTGTTATTTCCCCATGGGATAGAGGGGTTATTATTTTTAGTTTTATTATTATTAAAAGAGGAAAAATAAATAAATAAAAAGAATATATATATATATTCTTTTTATTTATCTATCATATAAGATTTATATAAATATATATATATATAAATATATATATTTATTGCATAATTTCAAGCAATATATATTATTTACTCATTACTGGGTAAACTGAAGCAGTGTGTCGTATGGAATGGCATGGATCTACGGCATGAAAATCACAGAGATTTAAAATCTTCACGTAGTCACTCACGTGACTCCGAAGTAAAATAGTAAGATTAAACGAGAACTTACCTGTTCGAAGTTTGATCTATTTTATGAGGAGTTACGATGAGGGATTACGTGCCCTCCGCTCTCAACCCTCATAATATAAATGATCATCTGGTAGTTCTAATCTTTGTGAGCCTAACTATCTTACTCCGGCTATTGGTTCTGTGTTTTTCACGCCGCTGCTTTGAAGTATGCCGAACATGCGCCTGGTGGGGCTTCTTCACGTAATCCCTCATCGTAACTCCTCATAAAATAAAGATCAAACTTCGAACAGGTAAGTTCTCATTTAATCTTACTATTTTCTATGATTCTATGAATTCATATTTAAACTACTCAATGCATAATGAAAAATGTCAGATATCGGTTGCTAGAGAAGTAAACCCATTTCATTCTGTGATGAATCACTATTTTTGAAAGTACTATATTTTCTAAATATAGTAACAGGCATCAGAAATCTTATTGCAAATGTCTCTGCAATTATTGTTGATTTGAAGTAGTGCAACTATCTGGTAAAAAAAAAAAACACCCTCAAAATGAACTAAGCCCAATGGCAAATCACATTAAATGGAAAATAACTCATACGGCATAAAAGAGTTACAAGGGTTGAACTACTTAATCATGAAGCCAAGTGCAATGTGTGAAGAGTAAAACAGCCGGAAATACTAGTGAATAAATAGCACTTACACCGCCAGGGCCCGAAGCTCCGGGCCTTCGATGGGTTTTGGTTTGTCCATGAGTTGCAGGTTGGCCTTTAAATCCCCATCTCTTCATAACTCCCTGAAAACCTTTACCTATTCTGCAAGAGAATAGGGTTAGAACAAAATATATTTAATCCGTGGGTTATCTCAAAGCTCCAAATCATAATTCAGAAGCATTTTTCCAGATTTTTACAATGCCCAAAATAAGAATAATTAAAAACTAGAAACACAGAATGAATGATATGCAGTGAAAAATTCATAACTCATTGGAAACGACACTCTAAATTTTAGCAATCACAGTATAATCATATAATCACCAAGCAACAGGACCCATTGAATTTTCAACAGGTTTGAAACAGCAATCAATTCTAAAGGATAAGAACTGGCCAAGATAGGGGCAGCAAAGTGGCGCAGCGGTAGAGTTTCTGCCTTACAGCGCCAGAGATCCAAGTTCGATCCAGACTATGTGTGCTCTCTGTACCTAGATTGTACGTTCCCCCTGAGACCGCGTGGGTTTTGTCTGGGTGCTACGGTTTCCTCCCATAATACAAACCTACAGGTTTGTAGGTTAATTCGTTTCGGTAAAAATTGTGGTGTAGGGGCGATTGCTGGTAGGCACGGACTCAGATGCCTAGCAAAATGTCCATCTGAGCTAGTCCCATTTTCATGTGTTTGGCTCATCTTCATCTAAATCTTTTCTATCCCCGTACCTGATCAAATGTCTTTTAAACATACAATTGTATCACCTCTGTAGCTTTGCCTGGCAACTCCTTCCATATACCTGTTACCCTCTCTGTGAAAAGATTTTTCTGCAGTTCCTTTTAAAATCTTTCCCCTCTGACCTTAAACGTATGCCCTCCAAATACACTCAGGTAACCTGGGAAAAAGAATGTGACCAGTCACTGTATCAATGCCCATCATGATTGTATATACCATTTATCATTCCATATATCATTCCTCAGCCTCCTATGCTCCAGAGAAAAAAAATATCCTTGTCGACTGGGCCTTTCTTTAATACAATCAATCTCTCAGCTGGTAATTTCCTTGTGAATTTTCTTTCCAACTTAATGACATTTTTCTTACAGCTGAGCGACCAAAACGGTACTTGTACTATTTCACCATGACATCCGACTCGTGTGTACTCAATGCATTGACCAATGGAGACAAGCATTCCAAATGCCTCTTCACCACCTTGTCTACCCGAGTCATCGCTTTCAGAAAACTATGTGCCTGTAGCCCAAGATCTCTGCTCTACAACATTCTAGACCACCACCATTTACTGTGCATGTACTGCCCTGGTTTAGCTCCTAAAATGCATCACTGCACACTTGTCGGAGTTAAATTTCATTTGCCACACCTTTGTCTATTTACCCAATTTATCTGGATCCTGTTGTAACCTTAGATAACCTTTCTTTCATTCACGTGTAGTTTCCCCCTCCCTTGTCAGTATATAGCACCATGGCGTCATATCCTGGGCTAGAGCTCAGCATAATGACAGCAGGTCCATCATTCTGTTGTGCCTAGTACCAGTTGATATTTTTGAATGCCCACTCACTTGTTATTCTGAACAATATTTGGCTGAAAGATCACTCCCTGCTGGAATGAATAGTGAACACTAACTACCTCACCAAGCTTGGAAATCGTAAACTCAAGCCCAATGATTAGATGTCACTTCCCACACATCATTCACTAAAATCTACTAAACTGTCCCTAGGTACACAACCAATAGGTCTTAACTACCCATCTCCTTTTGCAGATACATCTGTCCTTTTTTAAAACTTTAGCGTCAGAGATGAATCTTTAGCCTAATAGTTAAATAATTGCTACCTCATTATATTAACTGTAGACAAAAAGTACAATTTTTTCACAACTTCGACTTAATTCTTGTCCAAATTCTTAGGTAGACAAAAATGCTGGAGAAACTCAGCAGGTGAGGCAGCATCTATGGAGCAAAGGAAATAGGCAATGTTTCGGGTCGAGACCCTGTTTACAGAGTAGAAAATGTAGTCTATGTGCCTATCATCAATCTCAGAACGTACAAACGTAATATAAAGTTGCATGCATTCATTCAGCTGTCACAAATCACTTAAGGTCAAAGTGAACAACTAAAACGGTTCAAAATTCAGCTGGTTGAATTGAATTGAATACATGTTATTAGCTAAGTTTGTATACATACAAGGAATTTGCCTTGGTGCTTTGCTCACAAGCATTACCATGATATACAGTAGACAATTAAAAATAAAACATAATTTAAACATGTAAAAAAAATTAATAAAATACCAGGGCAAAAGGAGGCTACAGACTTTTGGCTGTTGAGTAGAGCTACTGCTTGCGGAAAAAAGCTGTGTTATGTCTGGCTGTGGCAGCTTTGACAGGCTGGTCGCCTTCCAAAGGGAAGTGCTTCAAAGATACACGATACAAGATACATTTATTTGTCACATGTGCCAGTTGGCACAGTGAAATGTGTGTTCACCATACAGCCATACAATTAAAATAAACTACACAACACACGATAGAGTCCAACGTAAAACATCCCCGCACAGCAGAATCAAAGTTTCCTACTGAGGGAAGGCGCCAAAGTCAGTCCTCTTCCTCTGTTGTTCTTAATGTTCACCCGTGGTTGGGGCCTCCCCAGCCCTCCGCAGTCGCAGCTACGGGTGGCCCGCTATTCAGGCCCGTTCGCTGGGATGGAACTCCGACGTCGGACCCGAAAAACAACTTCCGCGGCTTGGATCTCCGAATCGGCCGCTTCCTACCACAGAGCTCTTCAAACCTCAGCTCCACGATGTTGGAACAGCGGGCCCAGCACTCCGGAGCTACATATGGCGATCCAGATAGGCATCGCTCTGCTGCGCTGTGAATCCAACGCTGAGACTCCGCTGCTGAAACTCTGATCCGGTTCCCCGGTAGGAAAGGCCGCTCCGATCCAGTTGGCAGGCTGCGAGGGGGGGGGGGGGGGGGGGGGGGGGAAGAACGCGACTCAGAGAATAGGAAAATAGTCGCTTCCTCGCCAGGTTTGTTATGGTTTACGATTTGTTCCGCAGCATTGGAAGGTAAATGTGTATTGTATTGTGTGTTCACCATACAGCCATACAATTAAAATAAACTACACAACACACGATAGAGTCCAACATAAAACATCCCCGCAGAGCAGAATCAAATGTGCTGTGGCCCTTGTGGCTGAGGGGATCAGAGGGTATGGAGAGAAGGCAGGTACGGGATACTGAGTTGGATGATCAGCTATGATCATATTGAATGGCGGTGCAGGCTCGAAGGGCCGAATGGCCTACTCCTGCACCTAATTTCTATGTCTATGTATTCTGAAGCTCCTATATATTTGGATACTTTTATATTTCAGATAAAATTTGCTTCAGCAATATTCCTTAGACTTTCTGTAGTTGGCAAGGATGAGGAGAGAAAGAAAGAGTGTAACGGCATGCAGATTGCTTGCTACAGCAAATTTAAAGGAGATGCAGCTGTTATGTGTAATAGCATAATCAAAATCTTCATCCTCTACGTCAGCTCAACTAGAAGGTTATAGAAGTGACATTTGTTTCTAAGTGGAGAAATAGCTGCTGTAGCTTGTTTTGTTCTATACAAAGAGCAAAGAAAGAAAGAAGGGTGAAGGAATAAAAGAGTGTCTCCATGAGCATTTACAAGATAACAAAGTTTTAGTTTGCTGCAAGTTGCTTGGTAGGAATGTAATTTATTTGAAGTTCATCCATTTGCAGCACTCCAAAAATTAAACCCGTGCTTTTGAATGCAAGGATGTTAATCTTGTGAATATAGTATTCTATTAAAAATTACTGACTATACATCAATCTAAATTGAATCTAGTGTTGCATGTACATGTTCAAAGTCACTTAAAATGGGTTATTCACAGCTGCTGGACAGGCACTGTGAATAAGAATTATCCTTTAATGATGTCCTCTTTCAGTAACATTAATCAGATTTTCTGATGCTCCAACTCTCAAGCCAAAAATAGTAATTAAATGTTAAGGTGCTGACTAATTATAATGGCTCCATTTGTAAATAAGCAAATGAGTTTGCATAGAAACATGTGGGGGCTGAAGGGAACAAATTGTGATGGAGTCAGCATGCCCTCAACAGATACCCCATTCAAGAATTTTGAGTGATGTCTTATTATTTCAAAAATAAAAACTAATAAAGGTTTGCCGACTGAAAGCCATTTCACTGTTGTTTCATTGAAAGTCAAATGTTTCCATGGAAATGGTTGTACCCGCGAGGTCACATCGTTACAGATGTGACAGAACAGAGTATAGAAAGGCAGTACCTTCCTGCACACATTGCAGCCTCCGATTTAGTGTCTATAGCAGCTACTCAATTAATTTTAGCAGAAAACACAAGTAAATTCCTCAACTAATGTGAGCTTGTCATAAAAATCACCATTGCACATAAAATAAAATCACAATAGCAACCCGTGCTTTTTCTGCTTTTGGAAAGAAAATTACAATAGTACGTATCAATTCCTAAAATACATCTTTGACATAAGAGGATCCACTCCATGTAGGTTAACGCAAGGTAATTCGGGGGAAATATAAATAGATAAAATACCCATTAAATGAATCACTAAGTACAGCAATTGCTATTGATGTTAATGCACCCAGCATCACCAGGGGTCCTTCACATTTCAGTATCACTCTCTATTTCTTCCTTTTAATACATTAATTAATTGAGAAAATTGAATATTTAGTGCATGTCAGCAGTAGCATTCAAATTTCAGAACTTTTTCTGGGATAAATGCTAAGGTAAATAAAATCAGATATCATTGAATAATTCAATATTAAGAAGGAGATGGAATTATTTTTAGAATCATTCTGCAGAGGTGGTGGTCATGAGGTATTCTATGCCTAATCATCAACATGATAACATTTCATAAGCACTTCTTTGACTGTGAAGAGCATTTGTACAGCACTGGGCCAGAAAATATATTATCTAAATGCAAGTTTTAAAAAAAAATTCAGTTCTGACTTCATTTGATGCATTACTTATTTACATTCCTTGAATCTGTTCTCCACAATGACTATCATCTTGAGAATGAATAGGGTTAAGTCTATGCACTTACTTCACCCTCTTTACATCCAATATTGTTCCACCACCATCTAATATAACTTCTCTGGATCCACTCATAGTTGAATCAACATCTGCTCTGTATTGTTTGCAACACCTCTACTAGTGTACCTCTACAGTATGGTCAGCACCTGTGTAATAAAGATCCACCATTTGGCTTCAGATTTAATGCTGCTAAGTTACCTCATGATGTCAATATTGTTGCACTTCTGCACTGCCTGAAAAGACATTTCTGTGAAAATGAATTCTGTGAAAAGGAAGACCTGCTAAACATTTGTTAGGCAAAGAGTGTCTCAATTCCCCCACATCAGACATAAATGAATGTTGTTCCTTTGCCAGACATTTCATCTTGAGATATCTGCTTCATGTGAAATACCCTTATAGTCCCCAAAGGCACTATTTTGATGAGTTAATAAGCAGAAATTGTTTTGACACTTTACGTGTATTAACCTGCTCGAGTTATCAGAAGACTTTGGCTGGAATCGTTTTAGATTTGACAGTATTTCAGATATATTTCATTGCTGCAAAGATCTTAGAGATGACCCAAAGTAGTAGAAGTCACTATATGGTTCAGTCATGACTTGGAAAAACATTTTAATCTAACTCAAAATGGTGGAGGCTGTACTCCCGGTAGTCGGAGCAATGGTCATAAAAGAAAATTATACATTTTCTTGCTATGGTATTGGAGCATACAGACAACTTTAACCAAATTTATTGGCGGCACAGTGGTGTAGTAGTAAAGCAGCTGCCTCACAGCACCAGAGACGCAGGTTTGATCCCAACTCCAGGTGCTGTTTGTGCAGAGTTTGTAAGTTTCCCTGTGCCTGTGTGTGTTTTCTCCGGGTGCTCCAGTTTCCTCCAACGTTCCAAAGATGTGCAGGTTTATAGGTTAATTTGTTTCTGCAAATTGCCCCTAGTGTGTGATGTGAAAATGGGATAACATGGGTGTACAGGTGACCAATGGTTGGCGTGGACTTGGTGGGCCAAAGGGCCTGTTTCTTTGTTTATATCTGATCTCTAAAACAGATAAACAACTGGACAGTTAGCAGTTGAGTGGAAGAGCTAGTTATGATATAGTTAAACCTTAAACTATACTAAATAATATCTCCCACAAATTAGAAAAATCTTCACAACTGCTGAAACTGGTAAAACTTCCATTCATTTGTTTTAGTAGTGAGAGTGTGGGCCAAAGAATACAGTGACACTTTTTAGTTGGGTTTCTAAGTAGACATTTAAAAAGAAAATATCGCCTACATAAAATGGCATGAGCACAAATGACACGAGGAGCTCTAAATTTCCAATTCTGGAATGGAATATTTTAGTGTCACACGTGACAAGGCACAGCGAAACTCTTTGCTTGCATACCCAAGGTATACAAATAGCAGCCACCTACGGCACTGATAAAGTTCTGAAGTATCTTCCAATGACAATAATAAGACAAACATTATTTCCCAAATGGAGATAATAGCTATATTTTTTTTGTCATTGCAAATGATATTAATATACTTTAATTGGGGTTTAATTTGCCCTGATGACAAGTTAGACAAGTTAGTTTTAAATGAATGTCCTCAAAATTTTGTATCCTATATAGATGTGAAACATTTAAATAATGAATTCTGTGAAAAGGAAGACCTGAAATCAGTTAATGATATTGCATTTCAAGACACAGCTCATAACAAACAATGCCTCTTCTAGTCCAGTTTTCTTGCTCATTAAATTATAACAAAAAGCAATTTCATAACTAGAGGAGAACCAATATCTTGACAGGCAGATTTTGTAGAGCTACACTGCGGAAGGTTTAAATTAGATTGTAGAGGAATGGGATCCATAGCAGTAGTGAGGCAGATGAGAGGCTGGAATTTGACATACAAATCAAAAATAACAAGTTCAATAAACAATGTTGGCAAAAAAGAGCATCTCAGGGCATTAAGAAAAGGTGTTGGATTAAATTGAATTTATTACAGTGCAAGAGGCCTGAAAGGCTAGGCGGATACACTCAGAATTTAGGTAGGTACATGGGAGTGGGATATTATAGTCATTACAGAAACCTGGCTGAGGGAGGGAAAGGATTCACTTGTTAATGTTCTAGGGTTAGGTGAAATAAAGATGTACAAAAAGAAGAGTTGCATTTTTGATTAAGAACATCACTGCAGTATTGTGCAGAAATTACTAAGACATCATACAGTGGAGGGTGGAGCTGAGAAATAGCAGAATGATCACCGTATTGCAATTATACTATAAGCTTTCAAATAGTCAATGAGATTTGGAAGTAAAGGTGTAGGGTAAATGCAGAGCTCTGCAGGGATAAAATTTGTATAGTTGTGGATTTTAAGTTTTCCTATTGTAGACTAATGGCCCTGTCTCACAGTGCGAGTCCACCCAAGAGTGACCCCAAGTGAAAGAAAAAAAACGGACTCGTGGTTATGCACGAGATTCAAAGTTTATGGTCAAGTGTTTAACCGAGTTCCCACGGGCATGTTATTTATGCGATGTTCTAAGGTGCTCTCCCGAGTTACCAAGTTCCTCTCCCGTTACACTTGAGCCAACCGTGAATGAAGGTATGTTTTAATAAAGCAACAATGTTAAAGAAAACATCTCCATCCTGCGGCTTTGAGTTAAAGATAGAAATCAGCGCGGCTGCATCTATTAATATGACCTACAGAGGGAAAATGCGCATCAGATTGTTGGGAGACGGAGCTCAGGGTTCGCCTCCTGAGCTGCTTTAGTGCCCAGGCGTGAGAGAGGTTGGGGAGGGGGGCGGCATTAATCTGTCTGGGGTGAGAAGGCTCTTGGGTTAGGAGTGGTGTGCAAGGGAGCGGTGTGCAAGGGAGGCTTAATTCTCTCCGATCTCTCTGAAGTCCCAGACGAGAACAAAGGAAACCTATCTTGCCAGCGCGTACAAGCCCGTTGTATATAAGGGTCTCGACCCGAAACGTCACCTATCTCCTTCACTCCTTAGATGCTGCTGCACCTGCTGAGTTTCCCCAGCCTTTTGTGTACCCCCGTTGTATATAACTTTGCTGCTGACGCGCACACCCACTCTCTCACCCTCTCTCCCTGCAGCTCAGAGCCCAACCTCGCCATCCTATAGTGGTAACATTCACATCGGGTCCCCTCCACACCCATACCCCCTCTCTCCGACACACACCCCCCACAAGGCAACAGGCAGCGTGAGAGACAGAGAGTTTGTAGGGTGTTAGTTTTGTATAAGGATTTATTAAATTATTAGCCAAGGTCAGATTTACTTATTTTAAACAGAGTTTGGAGCGCTTGACAATACTTTTTTTCTCTCTTTGCGCTCGTTTTCAAAAAGGGTTCAGACCCCGCTTGGATCGTTGCCCCCTTTGAACCAAGCCCTGCGAGAGGGAGGGAGGGAGGGAAGGTGTGAGTGAACAAGAGCACCGAGGAGGAGAGGGAAATAGGGGGGGTGAGGGAGTGGGTGGAGGAGAAATAGGAAAGAAGTTAGTTGTTCAGATCAGAAACCTGTAGGCTGGGAGCCATAATGGTGAAGAGCACACCCAGTTCTTCTGAGGAGTGCATAAGAGACATCGATCCGAAGCAATGTTCCTCTAGAACTATAACTGAAACCGTGTCCACATCACCTCCTCTTGGCCGGACCGCAACACCAAATCTACGCGTCAGGAAAATCCAATGTTCATTGATTCATCTCCATGGTTTTTAATAGCTAATTTTCCAATAAATAACTGCAGTAATCACCTCCAGAAAGGGTAGGATAGGGCTGAAGCCCAGTGTTTAGACATTGGAATGTTTTTTTTAAAAAATCATTCTAATAGAATGATTTTCCAACTCCTGTGGTAATTAAACTTTTTTTTCACTCCTAGTTTTTTTAACATATTTTTAGGATATACATTATATATAAAATTGTACACATGGGAAAATAAGACAAAAATGACCAAAAAAAAGAATATTTAGTCTAGGGTGAATTAAATTTTGTGATTAAGACTCGAGCGTGAATGGCACTGAAATATTTTAAAGAGTCCCACGGTAGACTCACGAATCACTAAGTTAAACGCACGGGCCCTACGTTCTTACAACGAGTCTAAATGTTTCAATTTTAAACTTGAACACTAAATTTGACTCGTGGAAAAAGTCAAACATGTTTGACTTTTTTCACAAGTTCATAAGTTTCGCGGGTACCTGCTGTTAGCGCCATGAGTAGACAAGTTGATCGCGCGAGGTCCGACGTTCCCGCTACGTTGGCTGTACGTGATCACCACGAGTGAAAACTCGGGGTCACTCGTGGGCCAACTCGCACCGTGAGACAGGGATTTATGGTGCCAAAGAAGATAAGCCAACTTTACAACTAGAAGTCATAGATTAACTGAGATCCACTTGAATGTGGTCGGTGGCATTTTAGTTAGACGATCCCAACCTGTACAAGATATCCATGTACGGCGTTCGCAAAGCCATCAAGGACAAGAGGAGGAAATTCCAGACCAGGTTAGAGTCGCAGAATAGCTATCTTCAGACGGAGGCAAGGCTTGCATGCTATAACAGGCTACAAAGTGAAACAGGTACTGCTGGTAACAATGCATTCCTTCTCAACAAACTCAATGCATATTATTCTTGTTTCGAACAGGCGATCAATGGAATGATGTAGCCTGACCCTCGGTTGCAACTGTGCACACAGCCACCTATCGCAGACTTCAGTCAGGTCAGCCTGCCGGAGTGTGTACCCCGCAAAACAACTAACCCGGACAGAGGCATTAACTCTAGCCTCCCAAACAGCTGCCACCTACTGCAATTTGCAACAGGTCCACAGCAGACACCATCTCCCTGGCCCTACACACAATCCTGGAACATGTGCATAACAAGCAAATCTACGTCAAACTCCTATTTATTGTCTGTAGCTCTGTCTTCAACACCATAAGTACAACCAAATTCATCTCCAAACACATGGTGCTAGGAGTGACCGCACCTACAACTGGATTCTTGGCTTCCTGACCCAGGGACTGTGATCAAGGACAGGCAACAAGACAACCTCAATGAAAATTCTCAATTTTGTGCCTTGCAAAGCTGGATTCTCAGCTCCTTGCTATATTTATTATACAGGCATCTTTAATGGTTGTGAAGTAGTGATCGAGAGCGGTTGGGCCTTTGGTGGTATGGGAGATGTGAGGATCATATTTTGGCAGCACATTCTTGGGGTCCGATTTGGTTGAAACTGGATACACACCCTACCATCTCTCATTATTTAAATCAATCACTAAGAAATTTCTGTTTGCCTTTACTTGTCCAGCTCCACACCTTTTCTTTCAACCACTCCCTGGCAGGTGGCAAGTTCTGTAAAAAAGTATTTCTGAATTGAATCTTTTGATAACTTGATGACCTTTTGTTAAGCCATTCACCAAATGGGAACATAAGTCATGAGTGCAGAATTAGGCCATCTGGCCCATCAAGTCAATTCTGTGATTAACTGATGGGATACAAGGAGGATACAAGGATACAAAGGACATTTATTATCACATACACCAATTGGTGTAGTGAAATTTGACTTGTTATGCAGCACACAGATAAAGATAAGACACAACATTAAAGAATTTAACAGTAAACATAAAAACATCCACCCACAATGGTTCCCACTGTGAGGGAAGGCACAAAGTCCAGTCCCCATCCCCTTGTCCACCCATAGTCTGGCCTATTGAGGCCTTCGCAGTCGCCGCTACGGCGGCCCGATGTTGCAGGCCCTTCAAGCCGGGTGATGGTGCTCCGGCGTCAGGAGAATCCTCTCAGCGGCTTGGGACACGTGCAACGGCCGCTTCCTTACTGGAGACCGCGGCTTCTGAAGCCGACAGGCTGTGCTGGATGGTGCTCCACCACTGACGATCTCGCCGAGAGATCCCAGGCTCCCGATGTTAAAGTCAGTGCGGCCGCCCGCAGCTGGCTGCTCCTCAGACCCGCAGATCCGCGTTGTTCTGCGGTCTCAGCATTCCGGAGCTCCTGCGCAGCGACCCGGGAAAGCATCGTCCGCTCCGCTCCGCGATATCTCTCCAGCGCTGTGCCGGCGCCGAAGCCTTGGTTCTGGCCGGTCCCATCAGGAAACGCCGCACCAGACCCGTTGGTAGGTCGCGATGACGGGTCGAAGACGCTGCCTGGAGAAAAGCCGCCTCTCCGACCAGGGAAAAGCAGTTTCCCCCCTACCATTGGATCATGGCTGATCTACCTTTCCCTCTCAACCCCATTCTCCTGCTTTCTTCCCACAACCCTTGACACCCTTACTAATCAAGAATCTGTCAATCTCAGCCTTAATGACAGCCCCCACAGCCATCTGTGGTAATGAATTCCACAGATTCAATACCCTCTGACTAAAGAAATTCCTCCTCATCTCCTTTCTAAAGATTTAGTTTACAGATGCAGCGTGGAAACAGGCCCTTTGGCCCACCAAGTCCTCGCCGACCAGCGATCCCCACACATAAACACTATTCTACGCACACTAGAGACAATTTACACTTATACCAAGCCATTTAACCTACATACCTGTATGTCTTTGGAGTATGGGAGGAAACCGAAGATCACAAAGACCCACGCAAGTCACCGGGAGAACGTAAAACTCCGTACAGACAGCACCCATAGTCGGAATCGAACCCAGGTCTCCAGCGCTGCAAGTATTATATGGTGGCAACTCTACCGCTGCGCCACCGTGCCACCCTTGAATGTTTTGTTATTCTGAGGCTATGCCGTCCGATCCTTTCCCAGTAGTGGGAACATTCTCTCAACATCCACTTTAAGTAAGTAAGTTTATTGGCCAAGTATTCACATACAAGGAATTTGCCTTGGTGCTCCGCCCACAAGAAACATGACATACAGTGACAGTTACGAATGACTCGGAATATTAATATTAATAATTAAATATTAATAATAAAATATTAATGATAAAACACCATTGATCAAGCATGTGAACTAACAAAATACCAGATCAAAGGGAGGCTACAGATTTTTGGCTGTTGAGTAGAGCAATTACTCATTGATAAAAACCGTTTTTATGTCTGGCTGTGGCAGCTTTGACAGTCCGGAGTTGCCTTCCAGAAGGAAGTGATTCAAAGAGTTTGTGCCCAGGGTTTGAGGGGTCAGAGATGATCTTACCCGCTTGGTTCCTGGCCCTTGCAGTGTACAGTTCATCAATGGAGGGACGGTTGTATCCAATAATCTTCTCTGCTGATCGGACGATTCGCTGCAGCCTCCAGGTGTCATGCTTGGTGGCGGAGCCAAACCAAACCATGATGGAGAAGGTGAGAACAGACTCTACGATGGCCGTGTACAATTGGACCATCATTGCCTGTGGCAGATTGTGCTTCCTCAGTTGCCGTAGGAAGTACATCCTCTGTTGCGCCTTTCTGACTGTGGAGTTGATGGTGGCCCCCCCACTTAAGGTCCTTGGAGATGATGGTTCCCAGGAACTTAATAGACTCCACAGACGTGACTGTGGTGTTGTTGATGGTGAGTGGGGTGGGGGGAGGGGGAGCTCTCCTAAAGTCTACAATCAATTCCACTATCTTAAGAGCATCGAGGTCATGGTTGTTGCGATGGCACCAGGTCACCAGCTGTGACACTTCCTGTCTGTAGGCAGATTGCTCCCCATACTGGATCAGTCCAATCAGGGTTGTGCCGTCTGCAAACTTGAGAAGCTTGACAAAGGTGTCTGTGGAGGAGCAGTCGTTGGTGTAGAGAGAGTAGATGAGAGAAGAGAGTACGCAGCCTTGCGGTGCTCCTATACTGACCGTTTGCGGGTCCAAGATGAGCTTTCCCAGCCTCACATGCTGCTTCCTGTCTGTCAGAATAGATTACATCCTGTAGGCTCTATCCAGGCCTTTTACTATTCGGTGAGGTCTCCCCTTATCCTTCTAAACTCCTGTGAGTACAAGCCATGTGCCATCAAACACTCGTCATACGATAATGCAATCATTGCCGGGATCATTCTTGTAAACCTCCTCTGGACCCTCACCAGTGGCAGCATTCTTTCCTCATCTATGGGGCTCAAGCTGCTCACAATACCAAAAATGGTCTGACCAGCGCCTTATAAAGCCTCAGCATTACATCCTTGATTTTATATTCTGGTTCTCTCAAAATAAAGGCTAACAATACATTTGCCTTCCTTATAACCGATTATAACCAATTAAACTTGCAAATTATCTCTCGGCATCCACTTTATCTGGATTATTTGTTTTTGCTGTGCAAAAAAACATGCAAAAATAAGAGAACCAATTACCAGCAATAGTAATTCATTATTTTAGTGCGTTAAATTATCATTAAAGAAGAGGCTCAGAGAGTAAAAGTTTCTAAAAAGAATTATGAAATATTGAAATTATTAAACTTGTTCTCCACATGTCAATGAAGTCCAAATTTAAGATTACATTCATGTTATTTCCCATGACATTAAAATGTATTGGATTTTATTTATATGTGAACAAAGGCACAGAGAGAGCCTGGTATTGCTTGGAGGTTGGAAGCAATGTTAAAAAATATAATGGCTTCACTGCAAAAATATAATGGCTTCATTGCAAATTTTGGGCCCTCACCACTCTTTGAGAAAGTTCAGAAATTTTCTCAACTATTCAAATCAAATTAAAATGCAAGCTCACAAACTAAATATTGCTGGTCTGCTTCCAATTTCTAGAATCCATAAATGCAAAGTCATGGGGTGAAGGGCCTGTTCCTGTGCTATACGGTACTATGGTTCTATATAAAACCCTATTCCTTACATGCTAAGGTTTACCACAGAGTGTTCTATAATTTTTTGTGAAGGATACATAGGGATTGCGAGGGAAATTCATTAGTCACTCAGATTGTAGTTATGTCTAGTAAGAATTGCTGGTAAGAATGGTAGAAATAAAATCAGTGCCTTTGAAAGCAATTTGGACACACTTAGTACTGAACATTTTTTAAAAAAGAATGGAGGAACAGAACTGACAGGTACAGACTCATTAGATTAAGTTGCTTCCGCTGTCCCTCTGCAATTAGTTTAGAGATAAAGCAAGGAAACAGGCCCTTTGGCCCACCGAGACTGTGCCGACCAGTGATCAACCCGCACACTAACACCATCCTACACACGCTTGGGACAATTATTAATTGTACCAAGCCAATTTGACTACAAACCTGTACCTCTTTGGAGTGTGGGAAGAAACAGAGCTCCCAAAGAAAACCCACGCAGGTCACGGGGAGAACTCCCAAACCCCATACAGACAGCACCTGTAGTCAGGATCAAACCCAGATCTCTGGCGCTGTATGGCCGGAACTCCTCCGCTGTGCCACTATGCTGCCCCAAAGATTCACACTGTCTATCCCATCTATGCCCCTCATAATTTAATATACTTTTATCAAAGCAATAAAGCTTACAGCACCCAGTATTGTCAGGTGGTCCCCCAACCAAGTATTAAACAAGCCATATCCTGCTTAGCTTTGGGGATCAGATCGATCCTGACTACAGGTACTGTCTGTTTGGAGTTTGGAAGCTTTCCCCATGACCTGCGTGGTTTTCTTTCGGGAGCTCGTTTCTTCCCACACTCCAAAGACGTACAGGTTTGTAGGTTAATTGGCTTGGTAAAATTGTCAATTTTCCCTAGTGTATGTAAGATATAGTTAGTGTATGGGGTGATCACTGGTCAGCCAGGCCAATTTAGCCACTATTCAACAATTCTGTTCACCCAGCTACCCTCATGCTTGGGCAGCTTACACCCCAGCGGTATTGACTTTTCTAACTTCAAGTAACCCTTGCTTTCCCCCTCTTGCCACCCCTCTCTCCCCCTTCCCAGTTCCCCGAACAGTCTGACTGTCCCAGATTACATTTTATCTGTTTGCTTTATTGGCATCTTTTCCTAGCTAACAATGATCTATTCTAAATCTTATAGACAATAGGTGCAGGAGTAGGCCATTTGGCACTTTGAGCCAGCACCACCATTCAATGTGATCATGGCTGATCATCCCCAATCAGTACCCCGTTCCTGCCTTCTCCCCATATCCCGTGACTCCGCTATTTTTAAGAGCCCTCTCTAGCTCTCTCTTGAAAGCATCCCGAGAACCTACCTCCACCGCCCTCTGAGGCAGAGAATTCCACAGGCTCACCACTCTCTGTGAGAAAAAGTGTTTCCTCGTCTCCGTTCTAAATGGCTTACTCCTTATTCTTAAACTGTGGCCCCTGGTTCTGGACTCCCCCAACATCGGGAACATGTATCCTGCCACTAGCATGTCCAAACCCTTAACAATCTTATATGTTTCAATGAGATCCCCTCTCATCTAAACTCCAGAGTGTACAAGCCCAGCTGCTCCATTCTCTCAGCATATGACAGTCTTGCCATCCCGGGAATTAACCTTGTAAACCTACGCTGCACTCTCTCAATAGCAAGAATGTCTTTCCTCAAATTAGGGGACCAAAACTGCACACAATAGTCCAGGTGTGGTCTCACTAGGGCTCTGTACAACTGCAGAAGGACCTCTTTGCTCCTATATTCGATTACTCTTGTTATAAAGGCCAACATGCCATTCGTTTTCTTCACTGCCTGCTGTACCTGCATGCTTACTTTCATAGACTGATGTACGAGGATCCCCAGATCATGTTGTACTGCCCCTTTTCCCAACTTGACGCCATTTAGATAGTAAATGGCGTCCTGATCTCCATCTATTTTGATGTCTCTTACCCTTACCCTCACACCTTACCCTTCCTCATGTCTCTTCTTCCGACTCACAGTCTGAAGAAGTGTCTCGACCCGACACGTCGCCCATTCCTTCTATCCAGAGATGCTGCCTGTCCCGCTGAGATACTCCAGCGTGTTGTGTCTATCTTCTGTGTAAACCGGCACCTGCAGTTCCTTCCTACACCCCTCTGCTTGGTGACCTTAGTAGTGCTTAGTTGAAAATGCTTACATTTTAAAATTCATTTTAACTCTCCAATCTTTTCATGTCACATCATTCACATCTGTAAGGATCTCCAGAAACGAAACTCCAAGATTGCTGTGTTTCTCTCCCAAATTCAATTTCAATCCCCTTTGGTAGCTATGCCTTTAGTTACCAATCCTGCAAGTTTCAAAAATATCTTACATAGAAACATAGAAAATAGGTGCAGGAGTAGGCCATTCGGCCCTTCGAGCCTGCACCGCCATTCAATGTGATCATGGCTGATCATCCAACTCAGTATCCCGTACCTGCCTTCTCTCCATACCCCCTGATCCCTTTAGCCACAAGTGCCACATCTAACGCCCTCTTATCTTCCTAGACTCCATCCTCTCTTTAATTTTTAAAAACTCATAGGACATTGTCCAATCTCTTGGAAATCTAGCCTAAAATTTGCTTAAGTAGTACAGCAGCAATTATTTATTTCAGTATTTGCTCCCATGAAAGGGCTTTGAATGGTTTATTCTATGAAAGCCATGGTACAATCAGAAGTCACTATGTTCACACAAGACAGTTATGAGCCATCTTCAAATCAAACCTCACCATTGAGGACAGGATGAGACAGCATTGTAATATATACACTTTTCATGAACTTACGTTTTTGCTGTGACATCAACATATTGGCCTGGTCGAAAATGAGCAGCATATAGAGGAGTACCTAAAATCAATTGAACATCATATTAATGGCAACGACATATCATTATATTCACCAAGGAGAAGGATATTGAACTCTGTGAGGTAAGGGAAAAAAGTAGAGTAGTTATGGAAACTATGAGATTCAAAGAGGAGGAAGTACTGACACTTCTGTAAAATATAAAAGTGGATAAGTCTCCAGGTCCTGACAGGATATTCCCTAAGACATTGAGGGAAGTTAGTGTAGAAATAGCAGGGGCTATGACAGAAATATTTCAGATGTCATTAGAAACGGGAATAGTGCTGGAGGATTGGCGAACTGTGCATGTTGTTCCATTGTTTAAAAAGGGTTCAAAGAATAAACCTAGCAATTATAGACCTGTTAGTTTGACATCAGTGGTGGGCAAATTAATGGAAAGGATACTTAGAGATAATATATATAAGCATCTGGATAAACAGGGTCTGATCAAGAACAGTCAACATGGATTTGTGCCTGGAAGGTCATGTTTGACAAACCTTCTTGAATTTTTTGAAGAGGTTACTAGGGAAATTGATGAGGGTAAAGCAGTGGATGTTGTCTATATGGATTTCAGTAAGGCCTTTGACAAGGTTCCCCATGGAAGGTTGGTTAAGAAGGTTCAATCTTTGGGTGTTAATGGCGGAGTAGCAAGATGGATTCAACAGTGGCTGAATGGGAGATGCCAGAGAGTAAAGGTGGATGGCTGTTTGTCAGGTTGGAAGCCGGTGACCAGTGGGGTGCCTCAGGGATCTGTGTTGGGTCCACTGTTGTTTGTCATGTACATCAATGATCTAGATGATGGGGTGGAAAATTGGATAAGTAAGTATGCAGATGATACTAAGATAGGGGGTGCAGTGGATAATGAAGTAGATTTTCAAAGTCTACAGAGAGATTTGGGCCATTTGGAAGAGTGGGCTGAAAGATGGCAGATGGAGTTTAATGCTGATAAGTGTGAGGTGCTACATCTTGGCAGGACAAATCAAAATAGGACGTACATGGTAAATGGTAGGGAATTGAGGAATACTGTGCAACAGAGGGATCTAGGAATAACTGTGCATAGTTCCCTGAAGGTGGAATCGCACGTAGATAGGGTGGTAAAGAAAGCTTTTGGTGTGCTGGCCTTTATAAATCAGAGCATTGAATATAGGAGTAGGGAAGTAATGTTAAAATTGTACAAGGCATTGGTAAGACCAATTCTGAAGTATGGTGTACAATTTTGGTCGCCTAATTATAGGTAGGATGTCAACAAAATAGAGAGAGTACAGAGGAGATTTACTAGAATGTTGCCTGGGTTCCAGCAACTAAGTTACAGAGAAAGGTTGAACAACTTAGGTTTTTATTCTTTGGAGCGCAGAAGGTTAAGGGGGGACTTAATTGAGGTCTTTAAAATGATGAAAGGGATAGACAGAGTTGACGTGGATAAGCTTTTCCCATTGAGGATAGGAAAGATTCAAACAAGAGGGCATGACATGAGAATTAAGGGACAGACGTTTAGGGGTAACATGAGGGGGAGCTTCTTTACTCAGAGAGTGGTGGCTGTGTGGAATGATCTTCCAGCAGAAGTGGTGGAGGCAGGATCGATTTTAACATTTAAAAGCAAAGTGGATAGGTATATGGACGGGAAGGAAATGGAGGGGTATGGTCTGAGTGCAGGTAGATGGGACTAGGGGAAAATAAATGGTTGGCACGGACTGGAAGGGCCGAGAAGGCCTGTTTCCGTGCTGTAATTGTTATATGATTATTGTGAATGATTCCAAATTTAAAATTTAGATCACTAAGGATAAAACAAGACTGCAAAAATGATGTAGCATTAAGTGATCTACTGCCCTCCAGATCACTGATCTATTGATCTTGTGTGATAATTTAGAATTTGACTATGGCAGCTGGAGGAATTTAAATTCAGAAAATTGGAAAAGGCATCTGCCATGGTGACCATTTTCTTTTTAATACTTATCTGGTCCACAAATGGAAATACTGCTCTTACCCAATTTGCACATTCACATTAAACATAGGCACGTGGCTGATTCTTAACTGCCTCTGAAACAGCCTTGCATGTTTAGGAGAATTAAGAATGCCAGTGACACACATATATATCAGAAACATATTTATCAGTCTTTGCCCATCTCATTACCAATGTACGAGCTCGATATGAGACCTTACCTGGTTTAATAATAGCATTGTCAGAGACTTTGAATGTTGTCAATTTCCGTTTTGGGGGTATGCCAGCTAGCCTGTACTTTTCCATGAAAGATTCTGACTTCTACAGAAAGAAACACAGATGTATAAATCAGTGATGATTGATTGCATAGATAGCATGGCCTATTTATACACAACTAGCATAACTGGCTCACTGGATAACTGCAATTCAGTGCAAGGCTTTTGAGCGATGAGAGATTATTCTGCACAATCATTCCATAAACTAATTTTGTCACAATTTGTCCCAATTAGCATAATTTTTACTTCATTTATTTTGGTAGTGCATTAAATAAAGATAACCTGCCTTCAGGGCAGGCACGGTGGCGCAGCGGTAGAGTTGCTGCCTTATAGCACCTGTAGCGCCGGAGACCCGGGTTCAATTCCGGCCACTGTCTGTACGCTCTCCCCATGACCTGCGTTGGGTTTCTCCAAGACCTTCTGTTTCCTCCCACATTACAAAGATGTACAGATATGTAGGTAAATTGGCTTTGCATAAATGTAAATTGTCCGTAGTGGGCGTAGGATAGTGTTAATGTGCAGGGATCTCTCATTGGCGCGGACCCGGTGGGCCGAAGGGCCGGTTTCTGCGCAGTGTCTCTAAACTGTCTTTTACACCTCTTTCCATATTTACAAAAGTCCTTTACAGCCAGCAATATAGGTAAGTGTAGTCATTGGTGTAATGTACCACAAGCAGTCAGAACTTTTTGCCCTCAATTGTTTAGTGCAGTGAATCTTTTGAAAAAGACAGCTTCGATCTAATGGCTTATCTTAAAAATATTGGAGCTGCACTGGAGTGCCAGCCTAAGTCTGTGTTCAAGTCGCCAGAGTGGGATTTTAATTACTTAGAGTTTACCTTTAATTTAGTTTCCAGTTCAAACCAGACTATCATGAAAATGGTAAGCTAGCAACAACTCTCAATTATAAAATTTAGAAATATTATAATCACATTTCAAACATTAAGAAATAACAAAATGTTCAGATTATCAGCCCCTACAATATTTTGCTTAATATGCAATATTTTTAATACTTAAAATATTTTCTCATGAATAATGATAGCTTTGGAGTCTTGGCCAGGAAACCTTAGAACTGCAGTTATGCTTGCAACTTTGGTGCCATTCCAAGCTATGTTGAAAGCACTTTCATCCCTTGTAAACATGAGACAATTTCTACAAATAAAACACCTTAGTAAACCAGGCTGGTGAGAAACTGATAAGTTTAAGAGGTTTTTAGATATGCACATGGGAGTGCAGGAACTTGATCATGTACAGGCAGATGAGATCAGTCCAGTTAGGCATCATGTTCTGCACAAATATTATGAGCCGAAGGGCACATTTCTGTTACTGTTCTATGTTCCATGAAAAGGGATGAGGGATGGGGATTGTTAGGGGTCAGGTGTAGACAGCAATCCCCATTTTGTATGCATCATATACATGAGCTCAGAAAATGCTAGGCATTTAACAGCTTGTTAATTGTACATGAAATTTGGGTATTAGAATAAAAAGTGATCATCTGTGGCAGGAAAAATGTGCCTTGAATTGCAAATGACATATTATTAGATGATTTACATTATCCTTACAAAAACAAATATTGCTGTCAATGTTTCGATTAATTCTAAAAGATTGCTGCACTTATGTCGTAAATATGAATTCCATTTTGAGTTGATGAAAAACAAATCTATGTACATATTCTTAATTGTGCCACTTCAGAAAATTCTAGGCTATTGACAGAAAAACATTTCCCTTGACTATAATGTGCAAGAAGGAACTGCAGATGCTGGTTTAAACCGAAGATAGACACAAAAATCTGGATCAACTCAGCGGGACAGGCAGCATCTCTGGAGCGAAGGAATGGGTGACGTTTTGAGTCGAGACCCTTTTTCAGATCTCAAAAATTGTAGGGATTTTTCTTTGTCGTTTACGTGGGCATCAATTTGCTGAAAAATTTTTTTTTGTATCTTTAAACTAGGATAGAACATCATGGAACTGCCCCCGCCAAATGGACTTCAATCCCACAAAGAATTAACTTGCCACCATCTCCCTAGCAATGCTTAGCGGACGGCAGTACTGCCTTTTCCAAGGTGCCAATTTCCCACCACAATTCATTACTATTTGAAAAAGGGACATTGCAAAATAAAATGCTATTTCATTTAAAAACAAAAAACGATTTAATAATTGGACCTGCTGCTTAGAATTAACCAAGTGCTATGAAAGTGGGAAAATATAATCACAATAAACATGGTTAGAATATGGAAACAACCACCAATCTTGGCATACTTAATTTAAAGCTGATAGCTGTTGAATACTGGTTACGGGCATAAAACAAAATAAATTAACCAGCTAACATACTAAAGGTGCTTGGAGAAGATTCAGCACCCTCAATAATGAGGCTGCACTGCAAGATGCAGTTGAATACAGTTGTAATTAGAATGTAGCGCAAAGTGATTCCCTGAAGCAGTGCGCAGACTATATTTAGCTGATGGCCTTGGGACAATGATACACTAGTTTCTACCTTGCACACATAGATGATAGTTCATGAGCCAATATATTTTTAGCTATATTATTCAACACAAATTATTGTGTTATGAAGTAACCTTAAGTGAAATTTATGTGTATTGAGAAACAAACATTTCTTTATTCTAATTCCTCCATTGGTGTGTTTAAATGTATTCCAGATTCCCTGGTTTTATGGTTTGTCAGCAATGATGGTCAGTTGGGAAGAGATAACGGCTCAATTCCTGACTCTTTATATGTTACACACACAGCAAAACATTCCGGGAATGGGAGGAAATAATCTTCAGGTGGAAGAAGCTGCAGAACTCTACACGTACCATGATGCACAATTAATATGAAATTCATACGAAGCAAAGCTCCCATTTTCAGATAGAAATATAAACCTTTATTTTATCTGTAACATCTGCAAGAGGGGAAATCTGTTGCACTTTAAAACCTCCCCAATAGCAATTTCTAATAGCTTAATTTACTGTAGAAAATAATTTCCCCTGATTATTTTTTAATTCAGTCACTAACCAGAGCAACCAAATTAGATTTGCACTTATAGGCTGATCTCTTCTAACAACAATATTCACTCTTCTTTTCATTTCCAACAAAACTTAATATTTAAGCAGACAGAATGTTTCAAAATAAATACTATCCAAAGTATGGTAGTTAGATTAAAATAACCCTCACCCTACATCTGAAAAAACATGTGCAATTGCTGTGTCCTCAGCACACTCAAAGATTAGAGTGAAAGCAAATTTAAAAATAAAGTTTATTGAATATGATAGATCACGGCAAAAAGGAATATTTTACTTAAGAGTACCAATCACCATGCTTAACTCAGGGTAAATTGCTGAAGCTATTTTGATTAAAGTGGCCAATCAAGAAGCTATTTTCAATCAATCACAGGTCACCTGGATGCTGATTACTTAAACTCAACAGGGAAATTACAGATATCCTCCAGTTAAAATGAGCAATTCTAACTGTGGCCATTTCAGATGATAATATACAGCAGGTAATAATAACTGAAAAATTCTGGAATATACTATTAAGTGGTGCACTGAAAACTCGAGTTCTGACAGGATATTCGTTTTTAAATAAATCACAGATACAAATATTGCATTTACTGCACTGCTTAACATATCCTGCATACTGAGAAGCCAAATAACTTAGGTAGACAAAAATGCTGGAGAAACTCAGCGGGTGAGGCAGCATCTATGGGGCGAAGGAAATAGGCAACGTTTCGAGACCCTTCTTCTGACCCAAAAGGTTGTCTATTTCCTTCGCTCCATAGATGCTGCCTCACCCGCTGAGTTTCTCCAGCATTTTTGTCTACCTAAGTTATTTGGCTTCTCAGTTGATTTTCCAGCATCTGCAGTTCCTGCTTAAACAGTCCAATAACTTATATTGTTGACAAAATCTGACATTTGACAATATGACATTTAATTAGCAATTCACTCTACCATTTGCTATCTTGGGGATTTGTTTTTATGCAAGATTGTTGACCACATTTATCTCCTCTCCACACCCACACTTGATTTCTTTGCAAAATCCTGCAAGGTCCAGATCATAAGAGATGGGAGTAGAATTAGGTCATTTGGCCCAAGTCTACTCTGCCATTCAATCATGGCTGGTCTATCTCTCCTTCCTAACCCCTTTCTCCTGCCTTCCCATAACCTCCGACACCCATACTAATCAAGAATTTATCTATCTCTGCCTTAAATAGATCCACTGACTTGGCCTCCACAGCCTTCTGTGGCAAATAATTCCACAGATTCACCATCCTACCTTTCTGTCTGGCTTGGTGGAGTGATCAAATGTAATCAATGAAATGGCTTCCATTTCATCAAACTCCCAAATATCTATCCATTGGAGATTTTTTTTCCTAATTACCATTCTCACTGACATCATCCATCCAGACGGTACGTCATATAATAAAATCATGGCTGCCCCAATTATAATCTTAGTTCTCCATCCCTGTTTGATAGCGATAAACTTTCACCCCATGCTCAACAACAATTTAGCTATCTGTGCGTTCATTCAGACTTTGCTTGCACTGCCCTTTGTGGAAGAGAAATCCAAAGACTCAAACCCTCAGAGAAATATTGTTACTGTTTTAAATAGGAAAACTCTTAATTTTAAGCAGTGACCCTTAGTTCCAACTTCTTTTATTAAAATGTCTTATAGACAATAGGTGCAGGAGTAGGCCATTTGGCCCTTCGAGCCAGCACCGCCATTCAATGTGATCATGGCTGATCATCCCCAATCAGTACCCCGTTCCTGCCCTCCCCATATCCCCTGACTCCGCTATTTTTAAGAGCCCTATCTAGCTCTCTCTTGAAAGCATCCAGAGAACCTGCCTCCACCGCCCTCTGAGGCAGAGAATTCCAGACTCACAACTCTCTGTGAGAAAAAGAGTTTCCTTGTCTCCGTTCTAAATGGCTTACTCCTTATTCTTAAATTGTGGCCCCTGGTTCTGGACTCCCCCAACATTGGGAACATGTTTCCTGCCTCTAGCGTGTCCAAACCATTAACAATCTTATATGTTTCAATGAGATCCCCTCTCATCCTTCTAAACTCCAGAGTGTACAGGCACAGCTGCTCCATTCTCTCAGCATATGACAGTCCCGCCATCCCGGGAATTAAACTTGTAAACCTAGGCTGCACTCCCTCAATAGCAAGAATGTCCTTTCTCAAATTAGGAGACCAAAACTGCACACAATACACCAAGTATGGTCTCACTATGGCGCTGTACAACTGCAGAAGGAACTCTTTGCTCCTATATTTGATTCCTCTTGTTATAAAGGCCAACATGCCATTCGCTTTCTTCACTGCTTGCTGTACCTGCATGCTTACTTTCATAGACTGATGAACAAGGACCCCCAGATCCCGTTGTATTTCCCTTTTTCCAACTTGACGCCATTTAGATAGTAATCTGCCTTCCAGTTTTTGCTACCAAAGTGGATAACCTCGCATTTATCTGCATTAAACGTCATCTGCCATGCATCTGCCCACTCCCCCAACCTGTCCAAATCACCCTGCATTCTCATATCATCCTCCTCACAGTTCACACTGCCACCCAGCTTTGTGTCATTTGCAAATTTGCTAATGTTACTTTGAATCCCTTCATCCAAATCATTGATGTATATTGTAAATAGCTGCGGTCCCAGCACCGAGCCTTGCGGTACCCCACTAGTCACTGCCTGCCATTCTGAAAGGGACCTGTCGATCCCTACCCTTTGTTTCCTGTCTGCCAACCAATTCTCTATCCATGTCAGCACTCTACCCCCAATACCATGTGCCCTAATTTTGCCCACTAATCTCCGATGTGGGACCTTATCAAATGGTTTCTGAAAGTCCAGGTACACTACATTCACTGGCTCTCCCTTGTCCATTTTCCTAGTTACATCTTCAAAGAATTCCAGAAGATTAGTCAAACATGATTTCCCCTTCGTAAATCCACGCCAACTCGGACCGATCATGTTACTGCTATCCAAATGTGCGGCTACATCTTCTCTGTTAAGACCCCATGATCGATCATACATGTTTTTCTCTTGATTTTCTAGTGAATCTGGCTAGCCTATATAAGCTTTTCTTACCAGATAACCCACTCATTCAAAGTATTGTGTAGGAAGGAACTGCAGATGCTGGTTTAAACCGAAGACAGACACAAAGAACTGGAGTAACCCAAAACATCACCCATTCCTCTCCAGAGATGCTGCCTGTCCCGCTGACTTATTCCAAGTATTCATCTAGTAAGACTTTTCTGAACTGCTTCCAATGCATTATAACCTTGCTAAATGCAATACCATCAGTACTCTCGATGCAATCTCACCGATGCCCTTCAAAATTGAAGTATTGTGTCCCTTTTGTATTAAATTCCCCGAATACTATATGACAACATGCTGTTAGGTTTCCTAATTACTTGCTGTTATCTGCATAATAGCCTTTCGTGAACCATATACTTAAGACACCCAGATTTCTCATATCTCAAGAACTTCACAATCTCACACTATATATTCCTCCTATTATGCTAATTTCCAGAACACGAATTGGATGCAATGCAAGTGACCAGTTAGGGAACACAATTTTCATTATGCGCCTTAATTAATTAAAATGCCAAACCAATGGGAACTAGAAAATCACATTGGAAATTGATAAGCGGAATAACACAGTCTTGAATTTAAACAGGAAAGGGAAAAAAAAAGTTACCAGGTAACCTCCCTGCAGTGATCAAACACCATCTTCGCTTAAGAATAAGTGGCTACTTTAACTGTGGGTGGGCATTGAAATTGACAAGCAATCTTTTCAATTGACATTTGTATCCTTTTTTTGGCTTGTAACAAAAATAAGCGATTGCAAATGCCTTTATTTTTGAAAACCGTATGGGAGAAAATTACTTTGATTTTGCAAACCTGAAACTTTCTATGCCCCTTTACCCTATTGATACAAATGTCCTCATTTTCTAAAACACATTTCTTAGGGATGCAACTATTGATTTATAGCAGATCTACTTGCATTTACAGATCTACTTGTTTTTACCTGACAAAATGAAAACCTTCACCTTTTTCCATATTATAATTCATTTGCCACATCTCTGTCAACCCACTTAACCCATTGATAGCCCTAATTTCATCTTCCAATATAACTCTTCTGGGGACCACTGCCAAAAATATCTTCCAGAAAATGAAATATATCTGCTTGTTTCTTTTTATCATTGCATCTGTAACTTCATCAAAAAAATCCAATAAATGGGTTAAGCATTATTTTATTTTCACAGAACCAGGTTGGGGTTATTTTTAAGAGCCCTGTTATAGCATCTTTAATAATAGTTTCTAACATTTTCACTGACTGGTATTAAGCTAACTGGCGTGAAGTTTTTGCAATGTGTCTCCCACCTTTTTTGAATAAGGTAGTTACATATGCTATTGTCCAATATAAAGAAATCTACCCCGATTCTAGGGATTTTTTATTAAATTAGAATCTAAGCATTAACTACCAATTTGCTCAGTGTCATTTTCATGGTAACTATATTCTTCGAGGGTTAGTCCTTGTCTTCCAATTCATGATTTGCAACAAAATGATTTATTTGATGTTACTTGTATGTTCGACAAGTGAACACATGAACTACATATTTGTCATCTTCTTATTTTCATTTTTTTATTCCCTAGGCTCACTGCCTATATAACCAATGTTCATTTTGTGAAATTGTCTTTCATAGATATCTGAAGAAAATTATTTCTATTTGTTTCAACATTTCTCTGGTTAACTTTTTTTCGTATTCTAATTTTTTTCCTAATTTTCTTTGTCACTCTTTGCTTGTTTAAAACAATGTTTTAACTTGCAATTTGTCTGAGTAAATGTATGCTTTGTTTTTACCACTCATATATTGTTAATTCTTTACTTAATCATAAATAAAGAGTCCTTCACTTGGACTTTTTATCTATTCCGTGGAATCCATCTCCTCTGTGCATGGAGAGATTTCTGTAAATAGCTGGCACTGCAATGTGATTGATCAATTATTTAACCTTGTTTATCACTTCACTTTATCTAGCTTTGCTTGCATGTCCTCACAATTATCCTTACTTGAATTTAAAATACTAGTCTTAAACCCATTATTTTCTTCCTGAAAAATAACGTGATATTGAATTGTATTATAAAGAGGTTATTAATTAATCCCATCTTGTTGCATGGGCCTTATTTTTGTGCTCAAGTGTCTTGCGTGGGGCTTGAATGTACAACTATCTGAATAAATGCAAGAGGTAGAACTCAAGACAGATCTACACAAATATGAATGAGTTCAATAATTAATAAATTAAATAACACAAACATTTCCTTACATTAAACAAAGATGTATTCTTTCCACCCACTACCAGCACTGGCCTTTTCCCATCATACTGCTCTTTAGATATATATGATACAACATGGCAATCTTGGACCTAGAAAAAAGCACAACCAGTAGTTATTTATTGATATTAATTCAACAGAGCGAGTCATAAGCAAGCCAGTGACTAATAAGGTGCACTATATTTAATTAAAAATGATGAATTAAACATAGGACATTATCATCACTCGCAGCGATAGGCTTGCAAGTTGTACATTTCCATGATCCTATCAACAACTATGAGATTGACACTTTAATAGTGTATTTTTCATCCTTTTCAGGGCATCAAAAGCAGTGGAACAATTTAAGAATAATCAAAGAATCATAGAAAATTGGTAACACAAGGCCTTTCTGCTCAAGGCACCTTTGTCCAATGTAATATAACTATTCAGCCTCATCCCATTTGCAGTACTTGGTTCTTTGCAGGGCTCTCACTTAACTTTTTATCTCTGTTGCCAGCCGGGCAACCTAGGCAGCTTTTTAGGTTGCCCAAAGACAGTTTAGGTGGTCGTTTAAGATGGCATGCATGGCGCCGCGTGCTCGGACGAAGTAAGTAGTTACCAGTCGGAATTATGCTCAATGAAGCATTCACATATTATTTCTGCTTCAAATAAAGTCACAAACTAAACATATTCACCAATCAAGACATGATATATACCACAATGACATGCAGCAAAATTATAATGCAGTATCTCAACTCTTTTTACATGTTGCAATTAATGCAATTTCTATTATTTCTTTCCACTTCCAAATAAAAATATGGTTGGATTATTATGCGTATCGATCAACCCGTGTCAATAAATCCTGGACCATGGTAACATATATGCTTAACCATGCACACTACAGATTGATGCAAGCATGTTTTCTGTGAAGGACTGAAAATTATCATGACTAGCCAAAGCATGAGTTGTTATTGCTATTGGTACATAAACACTCTCGCATCCCACATAGAAACAAGGTGCAGCTGTAGGCCATTCTGCCCTTCGAGCCTGCACCGCCATTCAATATGATCATGGCTGATCATCCAACTCAGTATCCTGTACCTGCCTTCTCTCCATACCCCCTGATCCCTTTAGCCACAAGGGCCACATCTAACACCCTCTTAAATATAGCCAATGAACTGGCCTCAACTACCTTCTGTGGCAGAGAATTCCAGAGACTCACCACTCTCTGTGTGAAAAATGTTTTCCTCATCTCGGTCCTAAAGAAATTCCCCCTTATCCTTATACTGTGACCCCTTGTTCTGGACCTCCCCAACATCGGGAACAATCTTCCTGCATCTAGCCTATCCAACCCCTTAAGAATTTTGGAAGTTTCTAAAAGATCCCCCCTCAGTCTTCTAAATTCTAGCGAGTACAAGCCAAGTCTATCCAGTCTTTCCTCATATGAAAGTCCTGACATCCCAGGAATCAGTCTAGTGAACCTTCTCTGTACCTCCTCTATGGCAAGAATGTATTTTCTCAGATTTGGAGACCAAAACTGCAATACTCCAGGTGTGGTCTCACCAAAACCCTGTACAACTGCAGTAGAACCTCCCTGCTCCTATACTCAAATCCTTTCGCTATGAATGCTAACATACCATTTGCTTTCTTCACTGCCTGCTGCACCTGCATGCCTACTTTCAATGATTGGTGTACCAAGACACCCAGGTCTCGTTGCATCTCCCCTTTTCCTAATTTGCCACCATTAAGATAATAATCTACTCTCCTGTTTTTGCCACCAAAGTGGATAACCTCACATTTATCCACATTATACTGCATCTGCCATGCATTTGCCCACTCACCCAGCCTATCCAAGTCACCTTGCAGCCTCCTAGCATCCTCCTCACACCTAACACTACCCCCCAGCTTAGTGTCATCCGCAAACTTGGAGATGTTGCATTCAATTCCCTCATCCAAATCAAAAATATCTATTGTAAATAGCTGGGGTCCCAGCACTGAGCCTTGTGGTACCCCACTAGTCACTGCCTGCCATTCTGAAAAGGACCCGTTTACTCCTACCCTTTGCTTCCTGTCTGCCAGCCATTTCTCTATCCACATCAATACTGAACCCCCAATACCGTGTGCTTTAAGTTTGTATACTAATCTCACAATTTATCCACAACAAAATATACAGGTTACAAGGAAATTTCTAAAGGCATTTTATTATAAAAGCTGTTAAAACTGACTATACCCATCTGACAGGTTAAACATTACACCAACTGACAAGAGATGGCCAAAGGACATAACTGAGAGCAAATGTTCTTTTGGCAATATGTTTAAAGGTGTCAAAACGCCACATTACCGGACATTCAGATCAGATGTATGTGTTGTGAACAGCAATGAAGATACCCAGTTTGTATGCACCTGACCCCCCCCCCAAATTCAACCCTCATTGACAATTACATTAATTATAGATTTGGGCAATCATGAATGAGAAAATTGTTCCTCATCTCCCCTGTAATAGCTGTACCAATTATTTTAAATCAATGACCCTTATTTGTAGACTACACTGCAAAGAATAAAAGTCCTTCTCCATTTCAGTCTAAAGCTTGATACAATTCCAACACAACTCCGCAACTTTTATATTCATTTTCCTGACTAATATAAGTGTATTGCATGCCTTCTTTACCACCCGATCTACTCTTCCCAGCTGTTATCAGGCAACTGAGTAATCCTACCATAACCAGAGAGCAGTGCTGAATTACTATCTACCTGATGCCCCTCGGACTTTCCTTGACCGGACTTTGCTGGCTTTACCTTGCACTAAACGTTATTCCTTTATCATGTTTATATGCACTGTAAATGGATCGATTGTAATCATGTAGTCTTTCTGCTGAATGGTTAGCATGCAGCAAAAAGCTTTTCACTGTACCTCAAATCACACGACAATAAACTAAACTACTCAGTGCTTCCAGGAAGCTATGGGATGGTTTAGAGGAATGGCAAGTTTTATTAGCATAGATGGGGCATCCTGGTTGGCATGGACAAATTGTACCGAAGGGCCTGTTTCCATGCTGTATGACTCCAATTCCTCTGCTGCAACTGAAAACCCAGTTCAATAGCTGACATTTGCAAGTCCTAGCAGCTTCCCCAGTACAACCACACCTTATCTGAAATGTGATGACCAGAAATGTACATAATAGTGGAGTTGTTGCCTAAACGGTGCTGCATACAGTTCGAGCTTTAGCTGTCTGCTCTTGTGTTCTATACCACAGCTGATGAAAGAATGTATCCCAGATGTATTATTATCCACCTTAATAATCACTTACGATCGTTGAAGATCTGTGAACATGCACTCCTCTGTTCCTCCATAACATTCTATGTCCTCCCATTTCTTCTGAATTCTTGTTGAACCTCTAAAGCATTCCTCGTCACAGTAAACCCCATGATCTTTTTTGTATGGTCTGAAAACACCTATCTGAGGAAGGGTCCTGATCCAAAACATCACCTATCCATGTTCTCCAGTGATGCGCTGATCCACTGAAATACTCCAACACATTGTGTTCTCTTTTGGTAAATCAGCATCTGCAGCTGCTTACATCAACACCTTTGTTATACTCCCAACATTTTAGTCTAAATCATTGATATAAACTGCAAAATCAGTTGAGCCCTGTGGAACCTGGTGCGACAACTCATAATTGCAGAAAATAAACTGTATTTGCTTCCTAAAGCTGAGACAATTTTGGAACCAATTTGCCATTCACCTTTATTGGCAATTTACCTTTATATTTTTGACTGGTCTGCCATAGGACCGAGATGTGAAAATCATTTTTCACACATAGAGTGGTGAATCTGTAGAATTCTCTGCCACAGAAGGTAGTTGAGGCCAGTTAATTGGCTATACTTAAGAGGGAGTTAGATGTGGCCCTTGTGGCTAAAGGGATCAGGGGGTATGGAGAGAAGGCAGGTACAGGATACCGAGTTGGATGATCAGCCATGATCATATTGAATGGCGGTGCAGGCTCGAAGGGCCGAATGGACTACTCCTGCACCTATTTTCTATGTTTCTATGTGGGAGCTTGTCCAAAGTGTTTTTCATTTTAACAGTGGTCTCAGGTCACCCTATTACATTCTCACAAAAATTTAATCAGCCACAACCTATCCTTAACAAATCCCATTATAATGTAGGGATAAATTATATTTGTGCAAAACAAGCTCCCCAAAACAGTACTGTGACTGACCAAATAACCTCCTGCTTTAATGTTGCTTGCAGGATAAATATTGGTCACACCTCAAATGTCATGTGGGCCTTCTGGATCAATCTAAAATAAGTCTTAGTTTGATCTCTCGTCCATAATTCAGCATTGTCATATTTCTAGCATTTCCTCAGTACTACTCTGGAGTGTGTGCCTATAATTATGTGCATAAATCTTGAATCAGAATTAAACCCACAATCTTCTGACTCGGGCAAAACCATTACAGACAGGCCACAGCTATCACTTGCAAAACACTCTCTTACAAACACTATAACAATACCATATGTTCAGCATATGTTCAGAATATTTGCTATATTTAAGAGGGAGTTAGATGTGGCCCTTGTGGCTAAGGGGATCAGAGGGTATGGAGAGAAGGCAGGTACGGGATACTGAGTTGGATGATCAGCCATGATCATATTGAATGGCGGTGCAGGCTCGAAGGGCCGAATGGCCTACTCCTGCACCTAGTTTCTATGTTTCAGAGTTCATGTCATGCGAAAACTACCTGCTCACACCACCCAAAGGTGTTGACTTTGAAATTGCTAATAATAAAAACAAGAGAGTGAACTGAGATTGCAGCATAACCACCAAATGAGTATGAAAAGGTCGCAAACTCTACTTCTGTAAACGATTTGAACACAGCCAAGTAGTAAACATGTATACAGCAAACCCTCGTTTTAACAGACCCTTTTATAATGGATTTTGGATATAGCGAATCCCCGGCTCGCACGCCTCTCTGCCCATTTAGAGTCTCTGGTTCTGACTCCACCCACGCCTCATAAAATGCACCAGCGAGCCCTTCTTCAAATTATAATGAGAGTTTATTGTATATCAGGGTTCATATGATTTTAATGATCATGATCTTTAAGTGCTCAATTCCTATTTGTACATTCCCTCCTCTTGCTAACCCCATAAGATCAATGTGACATTAAAGGTGATTAATAATACCATGTACTTTCATTACCTGAAGTAACGTAACTGCATGCTTTTCACCTGCCTTGGTCCACAAAGGCATCATCCCAAGCTTTGCTGCAACAAGTCCAACCCTGCGGGTACCTTAAAAAATAAACAAGAAGACAATATTCGGTTAAGCAGGAAACGTGCCACAATTTCCATGCCTGTTCTACTAAATACAATAATGTTTTTTTATTCCTTGAAAGTAAAAGTAAAGTGTTGTAACAAATTGATATAATTTAGCTTCCACCTCATTCAATAAAGTTTAGAGCAGCAAAGTGCAGTGCTACCTAAAGATTTATTTGTGTAATATTAATCATGGAAAATGAGACCTGGTATCAACATTCCTATTATTATCCTCAACATTCAAGGGTCCTCCAGGTTCTCCTTTCCTAAAAGTATCCCTTAACTGTTCCTTAAAAGTATCAAGTTTCCTGATAACTGGTCACAAAATAATCAAACAGTAAATGTTCATTAAAACTCAGATTATTTCAAACTGGTTCAGGCAAGGCAAACCCATATCACATAATTTTCAATTTTCTGTGCTCCATTATTCCAGCGCACCTACAAATTTCAACGGATTTCAGTTTCAACCAACCTGGTTCCCAAGATAACCTGGGCCATGGCTCATCTTTTAGTGGGCAAGATTTGTTTACGGTCAACGACTTGTATTCTTCAGAAACAATTCTTCGTAAGTGGTGAATGTTTTCTTCCGAAAGATGCTCGTGCCACCAGGTGCTCTCTGTATTGGTTCTGACAAATAGCAATAATGGATTTCTAGAAGGACAAAAAGACAGGACCAGAATGTTATTTGCACAGATGAAAAGGCAATTTCATTCAGAGCGGCACAGTGGCAGAGCTGGTAGAGCTACTGCCTCACAGCGTCAGAGACTTGGCTGCTGTCTATATGGTGTTTACACGTTCTCCCGGTGACCGTGCAGGTTTCCGCCAACATCTCAAAAACATGTAGGTTTATAGGTTAATAACTGGCCTCAGTAAATTACCCCAAGTATATAAGAATTGATGAGATGGTGGGAGAACACAGAACCCGTATGAATGATTGTCGGCATGGGCTTGATGGGCTGAAGGGTCTGCTTTCATGCTGTATCTTTAAATGAAATAAACCATTAAATCTAAACATCTACACAAAGTGCTGGAGTAACTCAGTGGGTCAGGCAGCATTTCTGGAGAAAAAGGACGGGGTGACATTTTGAGTCGGATCCTTCAGGTCTGAAGAAGGGACCCGACATAAAACGTCACTATCCTTTTCTCCAGAGACGCTGCCTGACCTGCTAAGTTACTCCAGCACTTTGTGTCAATCTTCAGTATAAACTAGCACCTGCACTAGCAGTTCCTTTCTACACAATCAATGAAAACATTCTGAAAATGCTTTCCACAGAAATATTAGCAATACATGGAACATTTCTACAGTTCTCTTTATGCGTCTCTATTGTGAAGCTGCAATCAAACTATTAACAAATGCAATAAATACATGTTTTTTTCAAAATGACACCAGATCCTTGACATTAGATGACACAAGAGATCAATTGCATACTAGCTCCATTGGATCTATTGACAGGTTTTTTTTGCTTGGAATGCACACAAAACAAAGTTTTTCCACTCTTTCTCAGTACATAATAATAATAAACCATCATAGCTTTGCCATTTCTGGATTATCTGTTACCAACACAGCTCACGGCCGTGGGGTGCCGAGATACCGGCCCAAAATGTTGGCCACGGAAGTCGGCTATGGGAACAGAGCTGCTGGCTCCGGCCACGCTACAATTCCACAGCCCTGGTCGCAGGGGCACATTTGACCCACCAATCGGCGGGGAAGCTTGATGAGGATGAGATTGGCCACATCGCCCAGCCACGACGAGAAGACCATCCAGGGGGGTTTGTCCGGGTAAAAGAAGGGGCTGGACCATAGGCGATGGACCTGTACCATATTTTGCCATTTTCTTATGATGAGATTTATGTTGGAGATTTTCTTCACAAAACAACCACAACAGAGTTATCAATAAAATGGACAGACCAAATGAAAGCAGAGTACACTAGCCAGCTTTGGAAACACTATATTTGAAGAGCATTTGCTTCCTCAGCCAGGACTTTTAAAAGTCCTGGGGCTCTGGAAGCACAGATCTACAGAAGGGGTAGAGTTGCAGAGATCCTCAAGCAGAGCTGGAATGAACTAGAGTAATTCCCTAAAATGTCCATACTCCGCTTTTAACATGGGAAATGTCCCAATATACTTCACCAACAAAGGTTATTACGAGGGAAATTAATACCAAACTAAAGGCTGAAAATATATGTCTGACTTCTATAGCTTGGCTATAGGTGAATTTTAATCAACATTGGTAAAGAAGTGGTTAGTAGGCTGGTTTATAGAAGGAATTCTAGTTATTCTGTACTGCAGATATCATCTTGATGAAGGGAATGGTGGAATATATGACTAATAATAACCAACAGATTTGGAGGGGGCAATAGACCAGACCAGGAATAGTTAAAGTAAGGAGCAGATATTTTGTGGCTAAAGTGTGAATGAACAAAAAAGTGCAATCTGAGATTAGATGATAAAAATGTTAATGGTGGAATATGAGCCATATCCTTTCAGGAAATATTGCAGACTTGGAAGACGACAGTTGGAAGAATGAACAGAAACCAGACCTATGGCCATAAAACCCATTTGGCTGAACAAAAAATGACTGCAAGTTATACATGACTGAGTACTTGGAATCACACAATGGGAAAAATCACAAAGCGGTCATCTAACTCATCTTCATAATATCTTGGAAACCTAGTATCATTCAGGTAAATCATTGTGCTCTCTATTACGACAGCCAGGCTGTTGGGATGTTAGGGAAAATATAAAAACATATTTGGTGAACTATGAGATTGGAAGCTGCGGAGTTGTTCTATCGTTCGGTCATGTTCTGGAGACAGACGGGAAAAATATAGATGGTGCTCAGCCTCTGTCGTGCAGAGGTCAGTTCCCTAGATAACATCAGCATTGCACTTATCAGCAAGTTTAACAACGATGTAGGAATTAGTCATAATAAGTGGAGAGCTGCACCGAGTAAGTTAGAGTAAGTGAAAAAATGGAGGCATTCAATCTTACAATCGTAGTTTGTGATGAATAAACCTAAAAAAGGCAAGACACCAAAAAGGGGGTATAAGTTGATCTGGAACTCTGAACTGAAAAGGCTCATTCTTTAGGGTGAAAAATCTGTACAAAAATATGGACACAAACAAAGCCAGGTAAAAGCAGCTGAGCATCACGCTGCACTTTAATTTTTTTGTTTAAATTAACTGCAAGGGGATAAAGATGAGGTTTCTGCCGATGACTGATCCTGCGCGATCAGAGATGTGACGGTCGGATGCAATAGTGAAAACACGCAAAGGGTAAGAATGAGAGGAGTGATGACATCAGAGGAAAAATCTAGAAGAATGTTTGAATTCAAAGGTTAAAGTTTGCAATCCAGGACGCATGAAAGGAAGGAAATAAATAATTGTCATTCTAAAGGGCCTGTCTCACTAACAAAACTTTTCAGCGGACTCTGCGACCTTCAAGCTCGGGGTCACTAGCCTGAAAAACTGTGAGCTAGAACGATCGTCAGAGTGGTACACACACATCGCAAAGGCGGGGGCCAGGGAAAGCAGGGGAGCGCTGTCTGAAATTCACACGGCTCAAAGCCAAGGTGACACCCGCGACGAACAGGAAGGTTAAAGACGGCTAGCAGTGTATAGCAAAGGAGATTAACTAAAACTACCTACGGCTACCTACAATGACATGGCAACCCCACTACCACTGCTTCTCCGCACTTCTCCCCTCCCCCCTCTTTTAAAGGACTTACCGTACATTGTGCTAGCCGTCTTTAACCTTCCTGTTCATCGCCATATCACCATGTGAATGTCAGACCCTAACCCTAAACCCACTAGCACTGCACCTACGACTTCCAAAGTATCCATTTTCTCCATGGCGTCCAATTTTTGGTCGCAGAAAAATTTTCAACATGTTGAAAAATTTGCTGCGACCATACTGAGGTCGCGACTAGTTCCCAGAATGCGAGAACTCCTCTCGACCATGAAAAGAGACCACCTGCGACCATGTGGCGATTGCAGAGTCTCCTAAACTTGCCTAAAGGGTCGCCTGAGTGGGACAGGCCCTTAACTCTCATGGTCTTCACCTCTTCATCTCCACCCCAAAGGAGCTCGGATGCTTTACCTGCATTTCCCACCTCTTCCTGCAACTGACTTTATTCTTAAAATTTCCTAATACAGATTAAAACTTATTTATCAGAAACATTTTTTTCTCTCCACAAATTGGGTAGGCTGGGTCTCTATTCTATGGAGCGTAGGAGGATGAGGGGAGATCTTATAGAGATACACAAAATCATGAGAGGAATAGATCAGGTAGACAGTCACAGTCTTTTACCCAGAGTAGGGGAATCGAGGACCATAGGTTCAAGGTGAAGGGGAAATGATTTAATAGGAATCAGAGGGGTAACTTTTTCACACAAAGGGTGGTGGGTGAATGGAACAAGCTGCCAGAGGAGGTAGTTGAGGCTGGGACTATCCCATAGTTTACGAAACAGAAAATGGACCAAGCACAGGCAAGTGGGACTAGGGTAGCTGGGACATTGTTAGCTGGTGTGGGCGAATTGGGCCAAGGGCCTGTTTCCACACTGTATCACTTTATGACCTGACTTGCTAAGCATTTCTTTAACTATAATGAAGATGTTTTTAATGTTGTAACTGGCAGAATAGATAACAAGATGATGTCCTTGGACTTTGGCAAGGTACCACATAAGAGGTTATTAAACAAAATTAGAACACATGGAATTTGGGTCATATACTGGCTTGGACTGAGGATAGGTTAATGGAAAGAAGAGGTGGATCATTTTCATAGCAGAAGCTGTGACTAGTGGGTGCTGCAGGGATCACTGTTGGGTTGTTGACAATCCATATCAATGATTTAGTTGAGATGACAGTGTAGCACAGCAGTTCGATTTATGTCTCACATCTCCAGGGACCCAGGCATTCCTTACTGATCTAGGATATTGTCCCCTTAAGACAACATGGATTTCTGCCACGTTTCTGGTTTCCTCCACATCCTAAAGATTTACAGGCCACTGTAAATTACTTTTCAGTATAGATAAGTGATAAAAGGAATCATATGTTCATAGGTCATAAGAGCAGAAGTGGGCCATTCATCCCATCGAGTCTATTCTGCCAGGCAATCATGGCTGATCTATCTTTCCCTCTCAATTGTGTTCTCCTGCCTGCTCGCCATAACTCTTGACACCCTTACTAATCAAGAATGTCAATCTCCACCTTTAAAATACCCAATGACTTGGCCTCTACAGCCATATGTGGCAATGTGTTCCACAGATTCAACACCCTCTGACTAAAAATGTCCTCATCTCCTTTCAAAAGAATTTACTCTGAGGCTGTGACCTCTGGTCCCTGACTCCCCCACTAGTGAAAACATCTTCTCCACTCCACTCTACCTAGGCCTTTCACCATTCGGTAAGTTTCAATGAGGTTCAAACAGGCCCAGTGCTGTCAAACACTCATCCCACGATCATTCTCATAAAACTCCTCTGGATTGTATCCAATGCCAGCACATCCTTCCTCAGATATGGGGCCCCATACTGTTCACAATACACAAAATGTGGTTTGACCAGTGCCCTATAAAGCCTCAGCATTACATCCCTGTTTTTATAGTCCACTCTCAAAATAAATGCTAACATTGCATTTCCCTTCCTTACTACTGACTCAACTTGCAAATTAACTTTGTGAATTCGGCACCAGCACTTCCAAGTCCCTTTTTTACCTCCGATTTCCAAATACTCTCCGCATTTAGAAAAGTCTACACCTTTATTCCTAATACCAAAACGCATGACTCCACACATGTCTATGTTGTATTCCATCTGCCACTTCTTTGCCTATATTTCCAACCTGTCCAAAATCTTCTGCAGAGCCCCTGCTTCATCCACACAACCTGCACTTCCACCTATCTTTGTATCATCTGCAAACCTGGCCACAAAGCCTTTAATTACCTCATCCACATCGTTGAAATACACCGTGAATAGTCCCAACATCGACCCTTGCGGAACACTGGCAGCCAGCCAGAGAAAAATAAATAAACCTTTATTCACACGTGTGTAACAGGCACATGAGAGGGGGTTGTTTAACATTTTTCAGGCACACGAGAGGGGAGGGAAAACATTTTTCACACAGAGTTGTGAATCTGTGGAATTCTCTGCCACAGAAGGTAGCTGAGGCCAGTTCATTGGCTATATTTAAGCGTTAATGTGGCCCTTGTGGCTAAGGGGGTATGGAGAGAAGGCAGGTACGGGATACTGAGTTGGATGATCAGCCATGATCAAATTGAATGGCGGTGCAGGCTCGAAGGGCCGAATGGACTACGCCTGCACCTATTTTCTATGTTTCTATGTTTAGGTAGAGAGAATTATTAGAGATAGATTGAGACAGACAACATTTGCTTTTCTGGCTACCTGCAGGTCACAGCGGGTAAATTAATGCATCTGGGGGTTTTAGAATGGGTTTTACAAGCGATATTCACGTCCCCAAGGTGAGTGGGAGGAGGTGGCCTTAGTGCAGGAGCGAGGGTGCAACGTGATCTCGAGGGATGATGGAGCTGGCGGATCGTCCTTGACAGAACCAGCGGGGTGCGGGCCTGTTCACCCTCCGCGGCCGGAATCTGCGGCGCCCACCTCCACCTTCGCCTCCCCGCTCCGCTCCGCTCCGCTGCACAAACCTGAGCGGCGCGGCTCTCCCCGTGAGGCCGCGGACCCACTGCAGCAGCAGCAGCCGCCGCCCGCCGACTCCCACCGCCGTCGCCATGCCTCCGGCCGCTGCTCCCGCCGCATTCAGCCTTCCCCCAGTAACTTCCGGCTGTCCCTCGCCCTGAATCATCCGGGTTGGCTTCCCAACTCTCACGTTCCAGCATTCAACTCTTTGCACCATAGTTTATAACGTAAGTCTTACTTATTTTAAACGTTAAAATGTGACTGTTAATAACATTGAATATCTTATAATAGACACGCAGAGATCTAGGGAATAATATTGTGTTATAGGGAGATAGGTTGAATAAGTTAGGTCTTTATTTTCTGGAGCGCAGAAGGTTAAGGGGGGACTTGATAGAGGTCTTTAAAATGATTAGAGGGATAGACAGAGTTGATGTGGACAAGTTTTTCCCTTTGAGAATAGGGAAGATTCAAACAAGAGGACATGACTTTGGAATTAAGGGACAGAGGTTTAGGGGTAACATGAGGGGGAACTTCTTTACTCAGAGAGTGGTAGCGGTGTGGAATGAGCTTCCAGTGGAAGTGGTGGCGGCAGGTTCGTTGGTATCATTAAAAATAAATTGGATAGGCATATGGATGAGAAGGGTATGGAGGGTTATGGTATGAGTGCAGGCAGGTGGGACTAAGGGAAAAAAGTTGTTCGGCACGGACATGAAGGGCCGAGATGGCCTGTTTCCGTGCTGTAATTGTTATATGGTTATATAACCATTGTTATATGGTTATATAACAATAAAACATACAAAGCACTGGAATTTCAAAATGGAATTGCTTTCATTTCCACGGTACAATTTTATTCAGGACATCCCAAAGTGGTTTTGTACTTTTGGATTGCGGTGACCGGTGATGTGAATAATTTGCACATTTTATATCCTTTTTTTTACAGATTCTAACCATGAAATGTGCTTTGGAAAATAAAGAGATGCCTATCCCTTAATCAAGCCTGCACTTTTATACTTTGCACACAAAACCATATTTCCGCTTCAGCCATCAAACTGAAATAAGTAATCGGAATCCAAAGTCAATATTCATACACAATACATTTAGCCAAGTTAATTTTGAACTGAGGCTAAATTTGGAGTGCAAACCATAAGTATCAACAGAAGCAATTTTATGAATTTATTGTCATGCATAATTAGAAGCTGGTGACGAGTCGTCATGTTGAACTGCGGCACATGTTTTGACGGTGCTTTCACAATACTGTTTCATGGTGAGTGCCAAGATTTTGACTCGGGAACAAGATAGGATATTATATGGCTTGGCAGAGTTTTCAGGAAGTGTTTCTCACATACACCTGCTGCTGCTGTTGTCCTTCTGAGATGGTGGTGGGGGTGGAAGGTGCTATTCCAAAAAAAGGCTTAATTCATATGCAATGTGGAAGGAAAGAGTTTCCTCCAGAGAGCTTTACTAAGCTTCTTTCTGAATTTATACTAAAAAAAAGATAGAATGATACATAATGTATTACCCAAGCCAATTTATTGTCACTGTATCTATTACAAAAGAGAAAAAAAGGCTATCCAATTTAATTCAATTTTCGAGCCCTTAATCCGTAGATGAAGATCATCGCTCCTCATGCACACATCCAAGTACTTTTTAATTGACATGAGGGGTTTGCCTCTACTACCTCACAGCAGTGAATACAGATCCCCACCACCATCTGGGTGAACACAAATTATCAGTTTCCCTCTAGTTCTTCCATTGATAACTTTAAATCTGAGGACCTGGATTTTAATTCTTCTCTACTGTAACCATTATCTAATTCATCCAAGAGAAATATATGATTTCTAATTATTACCTACAGTTTTACACTTTTTAATTAAATCTTTCAAACCTCATCTATTCTATAAAAAATAGCCCAACTTGTCCAATCTTTTCTTTTCTCAAAACAAAAATTTGCCAGTCCTGGCAACATCCTTGTAAATCTTATCCACACTGTCTCCAGTTAAGTGGTGAAAATATTACTAATTGCTTTAAGTTAAGAGTGTTTAATTGTGATATGTGCCAACAACAGAACTGTAGGATTTTACTTGCGGCAAAACAGGCAAACCACATTACTTTTTTGCATATCTTTCATTCATTGCTCTATATATATATATATATATATATATATATATATATATATATATATTCTCTGCATCATCGTCTATATATCTCTCGTTTCCCTTTCCCGTCACTTTCAGTCTGAAGAAGGGTCTCGACCCGAAATGTCACCCATTCCTTCTCTCCAGATGTGCTGCCAGTCTTGCTGAGTTACTCCAGCTTTTTATGTCTATATTAGACAAAACAATATTCCTTCATGCAACCAAAGATAGTACATATTTCATAGTTTATTTAATGTTGTGTAGTGTTTGAGATGTTTGTTGAGCAGAAGCTATTCCATGGTCATGGTTTTCACATTCCTTTTCCTTCTTCTTGATGGTGGGAGTGAAACAAAAGCATGGTCAGGATGGTGAGAGTCTTTGATTATTCTATTTGCTTGTTTGAGGCAGTGCCTCTTGTAGATCCCTTAGATGGTAGAGAGATCAGTACCCATGATGGACCGATCAGTGTTCACCACTTTTTGTAATGTCCTTTGTTTCTGAACGTTTGATTTGCCGAACCAGGTTGTGATGCGACCAGTCAATGTGCTCTTTACCACATACCTGTAGACGTTCAAGAGAGTATATATCAACATACCAAATCTCCTCAAGCTTCTAAGGATGTAGATGCTTTGATGGATTCGATTGCATCAATGTTCTGAGTCCAAAACAGAGCTTCATGAGCAGAGCAGACCCTTCATGAAGGGCTTAGTGGCAAACATGTGAATAGTGAATTTTGAACAATGCTCTTAGTTTACTGTTTATGAATCTAAATGTATAATAGACAATAGGTGCAGGAGTAGGCCATTTGGCCCTTTGAGCCAGCACCGCCATTCAATGTGATCATGGCTGATCATCCCCAATCAGTACCCCGTTCCTGCCTTCTCCCCTTATCTCCTGACTCCACTATTTTTAAGAGCCCTATCTAGCTCTCTCTTGAAAGCATCCAGAGAACCTGGCTCCACCGAGGCAGAGAATTCCACAGACTCGCCACTCTCTGTGTGAAAAAGTGTTTCCTCATCTCCGTTCTAAATGGCTTACTCCTTATTCTTAAACTGTGGCCCCTGCTTCTGGACTCCCCCAACATCGGGAACATGTTTCCTGCCTCTAGTGTGTCCAAGCCCTTAATAATCTTGGAATATTTTTCTATTTTCTTTGCAAGCACTTGTAGAGATACAAGTTCTTGTTTGCTCCCATGCATTTTCATCATAGTTCATAATCTAATAAGTGTGCCGTATTTCCATGCTTCTGTTTGACTGGTGGAACGTGGTTGAATTACAAGTAGTAATCCATAGACATGAATACATCTCGCCATGTCATCTGCGGATGTTAAATACAGCAAATTAAATTCTGTAATTTAAAAAAAAAAGAAACCAGATCCCCGTAACTTGATCACTGCTCCTACTCTCACGGAGCGAGCAGCTTATGCTTGCTGTATTTCCTTCCCAGGGTGTTGTTTTAATAGCCATTTCCCATAATTCTTTCACTGGCGCTTCAGCCTGTAAAATGTTCTACCAAATAGATCCCTCTTGGTACCTCTCAAGTCCATCTGACCAGTGAGGGCGAAGGGGGATTTGAGAGGCAGTTGGTCAGACAAAGACCCGAGATGAAAAGACAGAAGGTGTGAGACAAACAATTGAAGAGTTGTGAATAGTGAAGTTAGAGCAAGAAATGCAAGTGGAAAGGGAGGAGACAAGTGGATGCGTCCAGGTGGGGCACATGGAAGAGGGTGGGGAAACAAAAGGAAGGGGAGGGGGATGTTTAATTACCTAAAATTTGAGAATTTAATGTTCATATGCCTATTAGTCTAATTTAATGCTCATATGGGTCATTAGCTAACCAAGCGGAATATAAGGGGCTGTTTCTCCAGTTTGTACATGGCCTCACTCTGACAAAGGAAGATGCCCAGGACAGAAAGGAGAGTATGGGAATGGGAGGAGGAGTTAAAATGGTTCGCATCCGGGAGATCCAGTAGGCCTTGCAGACCGAGCGCAAGTGTTCGGCAAAACAGCTGTCATGTCCACACTGGTCTGGCCGATTTGCAGGAGGTCAGTTCGGGAACAATTGAAGAGTTCCGTAAATGAGGTTAGAGGATGTGCACATAACCCTTTGTCTCACCTGGAAGGACTATTCAGGTTGAGGTAGAAGGTATGGGCACAGGTGTTGCATCTCCTACAGTTGCAGGGAAAAGTACCTAGGAAGGGGGGTGGTTCGGTGGGAAGGGATGAGTGAATCAAGGAGTTGCAGAGGGAGCAGTCTCTAAACCAAGTGGAAGAAGTGGGGAAGGAAAGATATGACTGGCAGTGGGATCACGTTGGAGAATTATGTGTTGCATGCGGAGGCTGAGGAAGGGGGGAGGTGACAGATAATGCTACACATCAGAATAATCTGAGGGTCCTTCACTTCTTCCTTGAACATAGGCCCAATCAGGTCCCCTAAACCATCTCCATTACTTCCTGTGCAAAATTTCAAAGGAATCACTCACTTTATGATTCCCTGGTCTTCCCTTCAGTCTCCAACGACCACTCCCCATCGTTTGGAACTTGCATTTGTAGGAGAGCCTGTCATTTTACCTCTTCCCTCCCCGCCACTCACTCACCAAAGCCTTTCCAGGCAAAGCAACAATGCACAAGTGCTTCCTCCAATCTAGCATACTGTTGTAGGTGCTGACAATGTTCTTACCTCTACGCTGGAAAATTGAAACGTAAATTGGGCAATTACTTTGAGGAGCACCTGCATTCTGATGGCAGGGATGAGCCTGAACTTCCTATATGCTGCCACCTTAATTCTCATTCCAGCTCCCACTGAGAGAGACACAAAATGCTGGAGTAACTCAGCGGGTTAGGCAGCATCTCTGGAGAAAAGTAATAGATGACGTATCAGGTCGAGGCCCTTCATCAGACTCTGACGTATTTGTCTGTGGTCTTCTCACTGTTGTAATAAGGCCCAATGTAAGCTTGAGAAGCAGTACTTCATCTTTCATCTGGGCATCATGCAGCCTTCCAGACTTGTTATTAAATTCTACAACTTCAGAAAACTTGCGTTCTCTGTATTAGAACTGGCCATATTTACCGTAGGTCATATTCTCGCGCTCTTCGCATAGCCCAACCTGCTGAGCATATTCTGCGGCTCTGTATTTGCAACCTTTACATTATCTGTTCTTTCTCGCTATCACCCCCATTAACCTCCAAATCAGATGACATTATTTACAACTGATCCCCAGATCAAAGCTAGCCTTGCTATATTAGAGATATTCCCTCTAATCTATTCTTTTCCAACACGCCCTGCAAATATTTTTGTAAATTCACAACTCTGACCAGAAACTTTAACTTTGTTTCTCTTTTTGCAGATATTGCCTTCTGTTTCTACAACTTTGCTTTTAAGATTTACAGTATCTGTAGTTTTGTCTGCTTTTCAACACCCCAAGCTCATTGGTAGCAGAGTGCCTGCAGGCTGCTTGTGTTGCAGGTTGAAAAGGCAAATACGAGATGGAGCTATCAATAGAATATCCTCTATTGAAAGCTGTAGCTCTCAACAAAAGACATTGTATAAGCACAGTATCATATCAAAACTCTTACCACATGGGGCACTCAATTCTCATAGGCATACTTACCCTTGTATACAATGCATGCCAAACCACCAATATCAACAAAGTAAGTCTTGCTTGATGGACTGTGGTTAACTTTGAGGCTGTGTTTCCTCTGTATAACTTCTCTAAGAATTCCAGTGGGGTTTTACTAAAATAAAACTGTATGAATGCCCACCCAATTTGCAATGAAAAAAAGCTTTCTTCTCCAGACTCTTCTGGCAGCAGATGCATGGGCTGGTGTGTTGCACTAGGTGAATACGTTGGCAAACGGTGGCCACTTCCAAAAACTGACAGCAGTCAACTGCATTTGCCACTGATGGGGTGACTGTTGTGCGCATTGATAGTGCCAGGATGGTTGGCTCGCTGTTGCTGGTGATATCCTCAGATTTCATTCCGAGATAGACACAAAATGCTGGATTCATTCAGCGGGATAGGCAGCAGAAAAGGCATCTCTGGAGAAAAGGAATGGCTGATTTATCGGGTTAAAACTCTTCTTTAGACTAGAGTCATGGCCTGTTTCCTTTATCATCATTACTTTTTTGCATATCTTTCATTCATTTGTTCTATGTCTCTCTACATCACCTTCTACACCCTTTCCCCCGAGTCCAATCTGAAGAAAGGTTTCGACCTGAAAAGGTTAGCCATTCCTTCTCTCCAGAGATGCTGCCTGTCCCGCTGAATTACTCCAGCATTTTGTGTCTATCTTTGCTTTAAACCAGCATCTGCAGTTCCTTCCTACACATTTCGTCCTTGGGTTTCATCCTGGGTGATCCTTTTTTTATGACCAGAACAAGGGAATATTTCCCTGGTAGAAATACCAACCATGTTGTGGCATAGTAATAACAAACTTGAGGAGATACCCAGACAGTGTTAAAACTAAAGAATATTTGAGGAATAGCTACAGAATGATTGGCAACTGAAAGCTCATTCTGAGGATCTTTTGGGGATACAAATTATGATAGGGCAAGTTTATTTTATTTGGTTAGTAAGTTTAGGGATCTGGGGTGAAACCCCAGAGGGAATATTGAACTGACATGTTATAGCATGTATTTCAACCACAGATTAGTGTTAGGGTTAGGTTTTGCAGAGAGTGACAATCCTGGACAACAAAAGGAGTTGAGAAAAGACAAGCATCAGTGTGGAAGGTACATTTACTGACCTGCTTATTGTGGGCTAGGAGGGGGCAGCAGTGCTTTTCCTGGCCCTCTATAAGCTAACTCGCCATTGTTTGCATGTGGCCCACACACTCCCTTCCAGATTTAGTCAGGACTATCTGGTGTTCATTCCTGACTTCCTTCTCAGCAGCCAGTCAATCAAATGGATTGTCAAGCAGGAGCTCTGTTACTTTCTTCAAGAACCCTTGAAGTCACAGGTTTTCCTGTCTATTGATGCATTCATCCTCTCTCTAAGATATTATGTCCTCTATTTAGTACAATTGCCAATCTTTTGGAATGTATAATTATCATTTATGCCATTGTCTTTGTCTCGTTCCTGCATTTTTGGCAATCACACACATTCCTTTCCATTCTTTCCTCACCTTTCCCTTTTACTGCATCCTGCATCTTGTTTGAAAGATAATTAACCTGCCGAATACAGTATTTTCAAATGTTATCTTTTATTATTTTCTTGCAGATTGTGGGCAATGCTGGCTAGATCAGCATTTGCTGCCTATCCTTAATTTTCTCTGAACTGGTTGGCTTAAGCCAGGGGTCGGCAACCATGTTCTGCATAGGGGCCGGGACGCATGTCTGTGAGCAAATGGCAGGCCACATCTATAACATGTACACATAGGTCCCGCACCGGACCGCCCGGATGGCAGACCGATCAAATCACGTGTTCACAGAAGGTAGACAAAAATGCTGAGGAAATGCAGCGGGTGAGGCAGCCTCATGCAATCCTTGCATGTCTCACCCGCTGAGTTTCTCCAGCATTTTTGTTTACCCTCGGTTTTTCCAGCATCTGCAGTTCTTTCTCAAACGTGTTCACAGAAGGTGCAGGATGCGGTACAGCCAGAGCTCGGCCACGTTCGGGGCGGGCGCTCAGCCGCACTCGGCGCGGGTACTCGGTGAGTAGGATGATTACGGGGAGAAGAAAATTTGGGTTACAAGCGGCCCGGGGGCCGTAGGTTGCCAACACCTGGCTTAAGCCATTTCAGAGAAAATCCCCATTTCTGTGAATTATAGACCTGCGTAGATCAGGACACTGGACTACTTCCCTGAAAGAGATTAGCGAACCAAGTGGATTTGTACAAGAATCTTGATATTCATGATTGCCATTACTGATTTATTTAATTATGTGAATTTAAATCCTCCAACAGCTGTCATGAGATTGAAGCATATATTTTTCAAAATCCCAGACCACTGGATACTTGTTCATTTACTTGACCATTGTGTTACCATAATCTCAGTTTTAAGGAGGAAGTGCAAATGGGTATCTCACAGTTATCAATATTTTATTTTTTCTGATTGTTATATTATTCTCTGCTTTATGCATCCTCCACATTGATATTGCATCACGGGGATTGGACCTTTAATGTTTTAAAGTCTTCTGAAGAAAAATAGTAAGATTAAATGAGAACTTACGAGTTTGAAGTTTGATCTTTATTTTATGAGGAGTTACGATGAGGGATTACGTGAAGAAGCCCCGCCAGGCGCATGCGCGCCATATTTCAAAGCAGCGGTGTGACAACACAGTAACTATAGTCGAAGTGATATAATAAGACTCAGAAGACTAGAACTACCAGATGATCTTTGCGATTATGAGGGTCAGGAGCGGAGGGCACGTAATCCCTCATCGTAACTCCTCATGGAATAAAGATCAAACTTCAAACTGCTAAGTTCTCATTTAATCTTGCTATTTTACTTCGGAATCACGTGAGTGACTACGTGAAGATTTCAAAGCTCTGTGATTTCATGCCGTAGATCCATTCCATACAACACACTGCTTCAGTTGACACAGGAGTGAACAAATAATGTATTGAACATTGCTCAAAATTATTCAATAAACATTTTTTAATAATAAACAAAACAGTAATAACCCCTCTTTCCCAGGGGGAAATTTACAAAATAAATCAAACGGAACCCAAAACAGCATGCCCAAAACCTTGCACTGCCAGGACAGGTTTGTCATAAAACTTGGAGAAGGTCGCCTCCCTAGACCATCCTGCGGCCCCGAGGATTTGATCTAGAGGCATGTCCTGTGCCTTCACTGCGGATGTTGATGCCGCCCTGGTGGAGTGAGATTTAAACGCATGAGTGTCTACTCCAGCACAATCCAAAACCTGGTTGAACCATATAGAAATAGTTTGTACTGGCACCTTTTTATTATTTTTTTTGTGGCTGATGAGCATTGCTGTTTCAGAGCCTCTGAGACTCTTAGTTACCTCGATATATTGACTCGGGTGCGTAACTACACATTGCCTTTGGTCAACGGGGTATGCTTTAAAGCTTACTTTGGTTCCAGCCATACCTGGCCTGCTTTGTTTCATTAAATCATATACATAAAACGTCATGTTATCTACAGAAGAATACAAGCTATCCAGCCTTAGCTTTAGCAATGTTTGAACCTGTTGTGCTGATACTAGCGCCATGAGTATAACGACTTTAAGTGTTAACTTCTGAAAATATAGTGATGTGATTGGAGCCCATTGCCGAAGCAGTGTGAGAACTATACTCACATCCCAGATTTCTGTATATCTAGGCTTAGGAGGGGTTTTGTTAAAGATACCCCTCATGATTCGGGACACTAGCGGATGAGACCCGATAGATTGTTGTTCTGAAAACTGCCCTAAATAGGAGGACAAAGCACTCTGAGCACTATTAATGGCACTATAGCTCAAGTGTTCATCAAAATGCAATGTAGCAAGGAACTCCAATACATCCGGTATGCTTGCAGTATGATAAGATATATCTGACTTCAAGCAAAACATCTCCCATTTCTTAATATGAGACACATATTGTGTTTTAGTGCTATCTCTCCAAGCTGCAGTAATCACATCCACGGTCCTACTCAACAGTCCAAGCCCTTGGAACGGTCTGGTCAGAACCTGCAGATTAACAGATCAATACGATCATGTAACGAATGACTTTCTCCTGTTACCGGATGAACCAACAAATTACTGCACTTGAGGACAGTCATGAATGGCTGAGTCATCATTCTCAGGACCAATGGGAACCAATGTAGGCCAGTCAGGAACCACCAGAACGCCTGAGGCGGACTCCTGCTCTATTTTGGTGAGACATTGCCTAATGAGGCAGAATGGGGGAAAAGCGTAAAAGAACGTACGTCCCCAATGTGGCAAGAATGCATCCACCGCTACTGCTCCTGGATCTGGTTCCCATGAAACGTAATTAGGCAACTGGTGATTTAGCCTGGATGCAAACAGATCTATGTCTGACAATCATTTTAAAAACATTAGGATTTAGCATCCACTCTGTTGTCATTAAATTTCCGTGACCTGGTGTCCGCCCCCACATTATCTCTACCTGGTAGGTAGATAGCTGAGACCCAGATATTTCTGGAAATGCACCAGTCCCAAATGAGGTTAGCCAGATTATTACATGATACTGACCTAATTCCTCCCATGTGATGGATATAAGCAACAGCCGTGGTGTTGTAAAATCTGGAGCTGAACAGGTAAATCATTCATTGCTGAACAATATGCTTTTAACCCATAGAATGCACCCAGCAATTCTAAGTAATTTATACCATGCCTCTGCAGGATTAATTCCTCTTGCACACTCCATCTACCACCACAGCTAGATTCGCTATCCGTGGCTCCCCATCCCAAAGCACTGACATCTGTTTGTAAAATCACTGAAGGTTGTTGAGTCAAAATATTTTTGGTACTTTGTGAGATATTGATTATCCACCATTGTAATTCGGCGATGGCCTTGGCTGGCAACTGCATTGGTCTGTCGAAATGACCTGCATGTTGTTTAAGTGCTTGTTCTCTAGCTTGTTGCAAACCTTGATAGTGCAGAGGTCCAAACAGCACTGCAGGGAAAGCCGCCACTAATTTACCAATAGCACTGGTTACTTGCCGGATGGACGCTTGTTGCTCCTCTACGAGATTGCTACAGACCTCCCTGATTTCAACAGCTTTGGCCGTAGGCAAAGTCACTGACATATCAACTGAATCAATGACAAACCCCCAAGTAGTCAATTATTTGGGATGGTACTAGCTTGGATTTTGTTGGATGGATGAGGAAACCTAACCTCTGAAATAGGTGTTTGGTTGCTGAAACCGACTCCTCAGCTGCTTCCTGAGTGTTGCTTGCAATTAAAATATCATCTAAATAAGCCATCACAATTTGATTCTGGGCACGAAGTAGCGCCAGAACTGGTTTCAACAATTTTGTAACCAACCTAGGAGCTGAGGTTAAACCATTGGGCAACGCTTTAAATTGCCACAGCTGTCCCATCCAACTAAATTTCAAGTACCTACGGTACTGATGATGAATTGGTACTGAGTAATATGCATCTTTCAGATTTATGGTTGCCACATAACAACCTTTTGATAACAACTACTTAGTAGTACTAAAAGTATCCATTTTAAAATGCCTATACTGGACATAGGAATTTAACCGGGTTAGGTCCAGAATGACTCGACACCCACCATCTTTTTTCTGCCTGGGGAATATATTGGACACAAATTGTTGAGGATGATATACCGTCTTTTCAATTACCCCTTTTTGGAATAAAATCCCAATTTCATTATTCACCTGTAGAGTTTCTGGTCCTGAAAAAAACAATACCGGACTAGGCGTATTTTGTACAGGTGGATATATTACTGACATAAACTCGATTTGAGATCCCGACACACGATCCAGTATAAACAGATCGGATGTTATGCAGCACCATTCATCATAAAACAATTGCAACCTACCCCCGACCGGAGGTTGTTCCCCAGAGGATTTACCCTGGACTGAATCAGTTACCCGTACCTCCATAGCCGACCTTGAATTTCTCACTCTTCCGGTCATGTTGGGGTTGTAGTTGGGGTAGGCAGTGCATATGGACGGCATACAACTGGCAACCCTCTACTTGGGCCTGCTCCAGTATCTGAAGCCCATCTGATTGAAAAAGACCTGCGAGGTGGTATCCTGGCCGAGGGTGTGTAGGTCTTCATGAGGCCAATGGTTTTGGCCTCTTCCTCTAGGTCTTTAACCTGTTTCATCAGGTCTTCGCCGAATAAGAAATTTGGCGCCTGGATGTTAGAGGACTTACAGAGAGCTGCGAAGCGTGGATTTAATGTCGGTTTGATTGCGATCTTCCGGATACAATTTATCTCGAAATGAGCATTGCACAGCAGGGCTAACATATCCTGCTGTGTTCCCGACATTGGCGCTCCTTGGACCATTTGCCCAAATGCCGTGATCCCCGCCCCCACCAATTTGAGGACGCTCAAGAAACAGAGCTCCTGCCCCCTCATCGATGCGCTCATTTGTGCCCAGATAGCCGAGTTCACGGTGGGCACCTTGAGCGACGCACAGTTAACAGGTGTCTGGTAACGAGTTGTTGTCTGTTCCATGATGGAATCCTGGAGCTGTTGAGAGGCCATATAATTTATATTACAAGCCAGATTTTCCTCCATGGCTGCACCAGTCCCCTCCGGAATGGCAACATTTCTAGCCACATCCGGGACACCTGGAGCATGGCTCATGTGCCTTGGTGTGTGCCCAAAAGCAGTGACACCAATTTCAGGGCGAGAATCCTCCTGCCTCCTGCTCTAGGGAGGTCTCGACCAGCACTAAACAAGGTGCTGGTGAGGGGGATTCCCGTTGGAACTCATAGGTGTGCTGGAAGTCCTCCTCGCCATACGGGCCTCTGACTGAGGCTGTTCCAGGAAGTTGTTGGGGAATCCTGGGGGTATGTGACCCCCGATTGGAACACTTCATGGTTCATCATTGTTTGAATCATCTGCTCCATTTTATCAAGACGTCCCCAGACCTTCTTGTGGAAGGAGGGGAGTCTTCTTGGTCAGACTCGCCAGAATAAACGGGCCTGACTGACTTCCGTTTAGCCTTTCTCCCTACTGGAGTGGCCACAGTGCCCTGAGGCACCGGAGTTAATGGAGGCAGTTGAGCTGCCAGCGGTTCTGCAGTCGACGTCGGAACCGGCGTTACTGCAGCCGGTATTTCCCTACCCGACCTACGTGCACTAACCGCGGTTCCCGCGAGTAAGGCTCTTACTACGAACGGCAGCACACTTTTTTACAACCCTCTCCATTTTGAGAGCACTCCCGGTGGCTCCTGAACCAGTCTTACAGAGTTTAAATACCTGCAGAAAGTTGTTAAAATCACTTACCTGCCGGTTTATTACTGGGCTCTCCAGCCCGTCGGTGCGCCATGCGGCGGATGTAATGTCGCGCATGCGCCTGGCGGGGCTTCTTCATGTAGTCACTCACGTGACTCCAAAGTAAAATACATTCTCTGATCATAAAAGCCCAATGCTGTGGTATAATGTTGTATTTGTTATCCTTTAATGCATGACTTCAGATTGTGTATTATAATGCATTTTTAAGCATTGATATTTCAGATTCTTTGTCACACTATGCCCTCCATTGTCTCTTGAGATTATATGTTGCCTGGCTGGTATCATCCTGTCTTGTGATCATCAATAGTAAGATTAAATGAGAACTTACCTGTTCGAAGTTTGATCTTTATTTTATGAGGAGTTACGATGAGGGATTACGTGAAGAAGCCCCGTCTGGCGCTTGATCGGCATACTTCAAAGCAGCGGCATGAAAAACACAGAACAAATAGCCGGAGTAAGAGAGTAAGGCCCAACATAGACTAGAACTACGAGATGATCATTTATATTACGAGGGTTGGGAGTGGAGGGCACGTAATCCCTCATCGTAACTCCTCATAAAATAAATATCAAACTTCGAACAGGTAAGTTCTCGTTTAATCTTACTATTTTACTTCGGAGTCACGTGAGTGACTACGTGAAGATTTTAAAGCTCTGTGTTTTTTATGTCATAGATTCATTCCATACGACACTCTGTTTAGTCAATACAGTAGTGAGTAAATAGTATTTTAAAACATTGCTACAATTTATGTAATAAATCTTTTAAACATAAAAAGAACAATTTTTTAAATAATAACTCCTCTATCGTAGGGGAAAATTTTTCAAAAGAAAAAAGGATAATGATGTCAATGATAACATAATTCGATAATATAAAACAAAGCAAGCATTTAAAGAGAACCCAGTATTGCGTGTCCAAATCCTGGCACCGTGACAACAGGTTTATCATAAACTTTGAAAAAGTTTCTTCTCTACACCACCCTGCGGTCTCTAACATTTGATCGAGTGGTACGTCCTGTACCTTCGCCGTGGACATAGCTGCCGCCCTAGTGGAGTGAGATTTAAACACATCAGTGTCTCTTCCTGCTAGATCCAAAACCTGTTTTAACCATCTAGAAATGGTTTGAACTGAAACGTTTGTATGTGGTTTTTTGTGCGTTATCAATAACGCTTTCTCAGACCTCTGAGATTTTTGGTTACGTCAATGTATTGAGTTACATGCTTAACTACACACAATGTTTCATCGCTAGGATATGCTTTAAACATTACCTTAACTCCAGTTCTCCCTGGTCTGCTTTGTTTGATCAGGTCATAAACATAAAACACAATGTTATCTGCAGCCACATGCATGCAATCTAACCTTAACAATTGCAAAGTTTGTACTCTTTGAACTGATACTAATACCATATACATTACTACCTTGAATGTTAACTTCTGCAAAGACATTGAAGTAATTGGAGTCCATTGCTCAAGCAAAGTGAGAACAATGCTAACATCCCAAATTTCTGTATATCTGAGCTTGGGAGGATTTTTATTAAAAATTCCTTTCATGAATTAAGATACGAATGGGTGAGACCCAACTGAATCCCGATCAGAAAATTTGTCCTAAGTAGGACGACAAAGCACTACGAGCACAATTAAATGCACTATAACTCAGATGCTCATCAAAATCTAACCCAGCAAGGAATTCCAATACATTTGAAATGTTTGCAGTATGATAAGATATCTTTGACTGTCTACAAAAGGCTTCCCATTTCCTTATATGCGACATATATTGTTTTTTAGTGCTATTCCTCCAAGCTGCACCTATAACATCCATGGTCCTGTCCGACAGTTCAAACTCTTGCAATGGTCTGGTCAGAAGCAGCAGATTAACAAATTCATATGATCATGCAATGGATGAACTTCTGTTGTTACTGGTTGTGTCAACAAATTGTCGCAACTAGGAATCGTCATACATGGTTCAATCATAATTTTTAGCATCAATGGGAACCATGACTGCGTAGGCCAATTTGGCACCACCAAAATGCCTTTGGCAGCGTCTTGCGCTATTTTCTTGAGACATTGCCCAATCAGACAGAATGGGGGAAAAGCATAAAAGAACGTATTCCCCCAGTGTAGCGAGAAAACATCCACCGCTACTGCCCCTGGATCGTGTTCCCAAGACACGTATTTGGGCAATTGGTGATTTAATCTAGATGCAAACAGATCAATGTCCGGCACTCCATACCGACTGACTATATTTTTTGAAATTTTGTGGATTTAACATCCATTCTGTACTGTCTTTAAATATTTGTGATCTTCTGCCTGCCACAACATTGTCTCTCCCTGGGAGATAAATAGCTGAAACCAAATATTTTTGCCAATACACCAATGCCACATCTGGTTTACCAGATGATCACATGAAATTGATCTTACACCACCCATGTGATTGATATATGCCACAGCTGTGGTATTGTCTATTTGTATTTGGTCATGCATAACCTTCATAGTAGAACAATAAGCTTTTAATCTATAAAATGCTTTCAGTAACTCCAAATAATTTATACCATATGTTTGGAGCAATAAATCCTCTAGGACAGTCCATCTGCCCCCACACCTGGTCTCATTAACTGGTCTCAGTTTGCAAAAACACTACTGGCTGCTGAACTAAAATGTTCTTAACAGCTTGTGGAACATTCTCAATCCACCAATGCAATACTGATAAAGCTTCCTTTGGCAATTGCATAGGCCTATCAAAATGGCCTGCTCGCTGTATAAGCACTTGAGTTTTTGCCCTTTGAAGATTTTGGTAATGCAGTGGACCAAATTCTACTGCTGAGAATGCTGCTACTAACTTCCCAATAACCTCAGCAACTTCTCAGATGGAGGGATAAGGTTTGTTAATCGGGCTCTGACATACATTTGTCAAATCAATAACCTTATCCATTGGTAAAGTTACCAACATGGTAACTGAATTAATCACAAACCTCAGATATTCAATAGTTTGTGATGGCTGTAACTTAGATTTTGTAGGATGAATCAGGAACCCCAGCCTTTCAAACAGACTTGTAGTTGCTGAGACTGATTTTTCAGCTGACTCCTGATTAGCATTGACAATTAAAATGTCATATAGATAAGCCATAATGATGTGTTTTTGTGCCCTTAGCAGTGCAAGTGCTGGCTTCAACAATTTAGTGAACAGTCTAGGTGCTGAACTTAATCCATTAGGTAATGCTTTGTATTGCCACAGCTGTCCTATCCACTTAAACTTTAAATACCTGCTGATACCAGCTGCATTGCAGTTTTGAATGTGTCCATTTAAAAAATGTTTATACTGGATAAATGTATTGAATTGTGTGAGATCTAAAATGATTCTACAACCCCCATCTTTCTTTGGTCTGGGGAAATATTTGACACAAATTGTTGTGGATCCTCTCCTGTTTTCTCGATAACTCCTTTTCTACACACATTCTTAACCTCTTTATCAATTTGAATTTTTTCAAGAACAGAAACATCAAAGTATGATTAGGCTGATTCTGTCCCAGTGGATCCATACCTTCTACAAAATCAATGGTAGATCCTAAAACAGTATCTAATATAACACGATCAGATGTTATACTGTCCCATTCATTATAAAACATTCGGAGTCTACCACCAATCTCAGGTTCATCCAAAAAGTCGTCTTTAATATGATAAAGTTTTTGTACCTCTCCAACTGGACGTAGTGATCTCCTTCTCCCAACAAATGGGTGTACATTCGGCTGTGCTGGTTGGTAATTCTTCCTTACCATACTCCTGCCTCGGCTTGTTCCAGCTCCAAAATCAAATCCCCTTCTCATTTGACCAGCCCTTCTCTGGCCAAAATTGAAGGGTTTCATGAGGCCAATAGTTTTTGCCTCTTCATCAATTTCTTTAATTTTTTTGGACAGATTTTCTCCGAACAAATAACCAGGAGCTTGAACATTGCATGATCTGCACAACCCTGCAAATCTTGGATGTAAAAGGCCGAATGGCAATCTTCCTCATACAATTTATCTCAAATAATGAGTTGCAGAATAACGCCAACATAAGGTTCTGAACTTTGGTCATTCCACAACCTTCCACTTGTCTTCCAAAAGCAGTGATGCCAGCCGAAATTAGCTTGAGGATTCTTTGAATCGTAATTCCTGCGCCCGCATCATTGATGACATTGGCGCCCAAATAGCCGGATTCACCGTAAGTACCTTCAGTGAAGTACAATTAATAGGTGTTTTTATACAAATCTGCTGTCTCAACCATAACAGCTTCTTGAGGCAGGTGAGAGACCATATAATTAATATTGGTCGCCAGGTTTTCTTCCATGGCCTCACCGCCTCCTCCAGGTATAGCAAACTGTGTGCCACATCAGACACACCTGGATCAACATGTTTGTATTGGGGTTGGTACTCCTGACCGCAAACACCACTTTCAGGGTCAGTCTCATACAGCCCTGGTACTCCTGAAACTTGTTCAAAGGAGACTTCCTCCAGCCCAATCCCGGGCACTGGAGTTTCAATTCCCAATTCAAACTGGCACCATATTCATGATATGGAACCCCCTCAGGGCTGCCTGGGAATATTCTGGGTTCTTAGACCCTTGGTTGATTATTGTTTGGAGTATTTTCTCCATTTGATCCATTCTGAGCCATAAGGCTTTCCTTTCAGGACCATTCGAATTCATCAGAAACCTCAGGCCTTTCAGCTTTTCTTTTACATTTTTTCGGCACTGGGTTTTCAAAGGTTTTGTTTGTGGAGCAACCAAAGGCTCACCAACGGGTATTTCAACGGCCACCATTATCGGAACCGGCTCCGCAATAATCTGCTGTCTCGACTCTTCTACACCCCGGGACGCACGTTTTACCCGCGATTTTTTAAACTTTCTCTATTTTAGTTTAACTCCTCCTGGTTTACCCACCAGCCTACGGAGTTTAGAAAACGCCCTGGAAGTAAAATAATTTTACTTACCTGCGGGCCGTTTCCTTACCACTGTGTTGGAGCTGCGCTCTGCAGCTCTTTCCTCTACCGACAGCGTCGATGTAATGCCGATCAAGCGCCAGGCGGGGCTTCTTCACGTAGTCACTCATGTGACTCCGTGGTAAAATTTTAATTAAAATGTTCTTTTACACTGAATATTTATGTACAATGTTTTTAACTGAGCACCAGTGACATGCAATTGTGTTTCTAATATGTCAGCTTTCCCCAAGGCATATATGCACCAGCCTAGCTTATTAAGATAACAAAAGTGTGTAATCAGTGTATGAAATTCATTCTGTCCAAGATGTTGAATACAATGGGCTTCTTCAGATCTATCTATACATAGCTGAAACTCTGAACTTGTTATCTTCTGGTTTGCGCAGTTTTTCTATTTGCGCAAAAACGGTACGCGATAGCGCTACAATTTTTCACCAGCTCACTCACCGTTCTCCTGTGCTGCGAGTGCATTGAGTTTCGTTCCAATTGGTGGCTTATTGTAAAAGTTAGCAAGGTTTTAATATCTTTAACACCGCGTGTGCGCAGATCGATCTCCTCCCCTGCCAGTCAGTGCCGCGTGGATTAATCTCTTCTTCAGCCACTCCGCGGGACAGTCCGCCCCTTCCTGCGTATTGCGTCTTTACTGGAGCTGCAGGTGGCCGGCGGAGGTCTGCAACCAGACACAATTTATGGAGGGACCGGAAGCGGCCCAGCCCGGCGCAGTGTCCGACGTGTCACCAAACTGAAAGCAGAGACTCTGATCCTGGCGGAGGAGAACGACCAGCGACCAGCGCCTGCTGTGTGGCCCCATCGCATCGCCAGCTCCAGCCACTTCCTCTCTGGTCCCCCTCGCAGGCTCCTGCCCCTCTCCCCCGTGATGCCCCCCTCTCCCCCATGGTTCTTCCCCGTCTTCTCTGAGCTCTATCCCACCCCGCCCACACACCCTCCTCCCCCAACAACTCCCCCTGCCCACACCACCACATTCCCCCTCCCCCCAACCACCCTGCGCACACAACCCCCCCGCCCACGCATCCCCCCCACACACACCTCCCCCCCATACACACACCGCCCCCCCACCCGCAGACCAGTCCCCATGCCCACACACCCCTCCTCCCCACACATCCTCCCCCACTCCCACATACACACCTCCCCTCCCACCTCACACACCTCCCTCCCCTACACCCCCCCTCCCCCCACATCACCCTCTCCTTCCTTCCTACACCTCCCTGCCCGCACACACACCCCCTCCTCCCCTCCCATCCCCCATCACACACCCCACTTCCCTCCTCCCCTCCCACACACAAAGAGGAGGGGGAGGGAGTGCTGGGGGTTGAGGGGAAATGAGCCACGGAAAAGCGTTGCATTGGGGGAATGGGTGAGTGGTGGAATATTGAGTTGCAAAATGGGTTGCGTTGGGGGACCATGCCTCCCATGCCTCAAATCATGCACAGTGTTAGAATGGGGTCACAAATTGTTGGCCTTTATATCTAACGGGCTGGACATCACGCTACAGTTACAAAAAGTTCTGGCTGGATCACACTTCAGTTTAAGTTTTTTCAGTTTCTTTATCATCAGCAATATAATCTGGTTGCTTCACACTGGTATGGTACTCATGAATGTGCAATGACATATCTACCTTGAAGATAGACACAAAGTGCTAGAGTAACTCGGTGGGACAGGCAGCATCTCTGGAGAAAAGGAAGAAAGGGTGACATTTTGGGTCAGGGCCCTTCTTCAGAAACACGCATTTAAAGATAATAAGTGACCAAGCTTGTACATTCCTGAATTGAGAATGGCATAGATGCACAACTTTTTATATGAAGAAAATTATTTTCCTCTCCGTTCTGAAAGGCTAATTCCTTAGTTGAGACCCAGGTTCTACAATGCAAACCTTGCAGGTTAATTGGCCTTTGTAAATTGCCCCTCTTGTGTAGGGAGTGGATATGAAAGTGGGGATAACACTGAACTACTGTGAACGAGTGATCGATGGTTGGCACGGACTTGGTCGGCCGAATGACCTGTTCCTATGCCTAATTTCTAAACTAAACATTACACTGCATCAGATATCCCAGAATTTATAGAACTCACTATTTTCTCCCTAAGTGTGATGTATCTTTTGAGTAGATTTCTCAACACTATCTTACTTATTTGAACCGCTGTGTCTGCACTTGTTCCAAACAAAGGAATGTACACTGGGAGCATGAACAGTTAAGACATGCCCTTAATATTAGAGAGCTGAAACTCCTTGAGCAATAATTAAACATAATTTCAGCAAGTTATTTAAAAAGAGTCTTTCAAGGGTAAATAATTTAGTATAAATAATACAGAAGTGATAAACTGCATGCTATCTGACAACATCCATTTTAACAGTTCTATGGGGAAAATTATTTATGCAATTTTTTAGTGGCTTAATGCTGCAGCACTTGCAAACTCTTCTTCATACGTTTACACTTGCCAATCTTTTCTGAGTGTGGATGTTGGATCTTACTGTGACAAAGATGGCCAATCATTAAAGGGGAGCTTACGGATGTTAAGTAATTTCCAAGAAACAGTTAATTATTTGAATTCTTGAGAACCTTGGGAGAAGTATTCTGCTGCCCTTAGTGAAAATCTAGTGTGATTAGTGGCAGAGGCTATCAACAGAAAATAATAATAATATCAATTGATATTACGTATCCCTTAACAACCTGCAGGACATTGACATACATTGCTCCATCATAATAGTACAATAATTAGATTTTGAAAATGTTTGATTGGCTGGATTATCCTGAGGTAGTGCAACACACTCTCGAAGTGCACATTATGGGACATTATTGTCTGTGCTATATAATTATATTGCCTTCAAGATTTTCAGCGAATTAGCTCAGCACCTTATTAATAAGAGCTTGCTGGCCCTTCTTAGTTGTTCAAGATGCATGAAAATAGCAGTTTGTAAGAGTTGATCCCCATGCTAATGTGGTATCTTGAGATTTTTGTTTAAAATCTTGATTACTATGCAATGTATGCTTGACATTTATAGTCATCCTCATAAGAGAGATATTAATATTGAACATTAACTAATGTATGGGCAAATTATTTATGTCACTAATCAAGACACAGCTTAGTTATGCTTTTAACAACATAAGATTCAATCCAATGAACATACAGTAATCCTCCAAAATGCTCGCAAACAATTAGAGTAAAATGCTCAGTGCAGTCACTTTGCCATTAAAATGTCACAAGTAATTGAATTGAATTGATTGAATGCCTTTATTGTCATTCAGACCTTTCGGTCTGAACGAAATTTCGTGCCTGCAGTCATACATATATAAAAATAACAATACCATACAATAAACACAAAATTAACATCCACCACAGTGAGTTCACCAAACACCTCCTCACTGTGGTGGAAGGCAAAAGTCTTAGGGTCTCTGTCTTTTCTCCCCTCCTTATTCTCCTTATTCCCCAGATTCACCACCCTCTGACTAAAGAAATTCATCCTCATCCCCTTCCTATAAGTGCATCCTTTTATTCTGAGCCTATGGCCTCTTGTCCTAGACACTAGTGGAAACATTCCCTCCACATCCACTCTATCCAGGCCTTCCACTATTCGGTAAGTTTCAATTAGGTCCCCTTTAATCCTTCTAAACTCCAGTAACTCCAGCAGATAGGCTCAGTATCTGCTCCCTAAATGCCCAAGTGGGGGCTGATCCTAAGAATATATTTTTGATGTGCCTATTGTTCTGGCACTGGCTGCAATCATTTTTACACATAGTTCTGACCTATTCCTACCACTTTCATTCCCCTGCTTAAGGTCTTGCACAGAGGAACATTTCACCATGCCACCTCAGCCTGTTATACAATAGAAGCCACTCTCTCAAACCGTGACATGATACATATTGTAAGAGTAGACTAAACTGGGGAGCAGAATCCTGAAATAAGAATTAATTTCTTTTTAGTTTTAGTTATTTTAGAGATACAGGATTTAAACGGGCTCCGGCTCACTGAGTTCAATCTGACCATTAATCACCTGTTCACACTAATTCTATGTAATCCCACTTTCTCATCCATTCCTATACACTAGGGGCAATTTATTAGTTTACTATAGTATTAGCTATAGGAGGAGGGTGGATAAAATTGGATTGTTTTCTCTGGAACGTTTGAGGCTGAGGGAAACTTGATAAACATATATAAAATTATGAGAGCCACAGATAAGGTAGCCAGGCAAAACCTTATTTCCCAGGTTGAATAGCCACACAGTGTTGAAACAGGCCCTTTGACCCAACTTGCCCACACCGGCCAACATGCCCCATTTACACTGGTCCCACCTGCCTGCATTTGGTCCATATCCCTCAAAACCTATCCCATTCATATGTGAAAGACTAGGTCAGAAGTTTAAGGTAAGGGGGGCAAAATTTAAAGGAGACGTGCTGGGCAAATGTTTTACACAGAGAGTGGTGGGTGAGAGCATGGAACTTGCTACCGTGGGTGAGAGGAGGCAGATACGATGAGGGCATTTAATAGTCTTTTAGATAAGCACACACATAAGGTGGAGATGGAAGAATCTGGATGACATGCTGGCAGGGGAGATTAGTTTAACTTGGCAATATGTTTGAATGGCCTGTTTCTATGCTATGCAGTGCTATAAGACCACTCACTTAATCATGCAGTGCATTTTCTCCATCGCTGTTTGAAATTTGAGCTCTTGTGGGAAACCTATGACCTTGGTTATTTTTACAAAAATATTGAGGTGCACATTGCTCAAGAGTTCAGGAACGAGATGCCAATTAAGTGGTGTGTGCTATCAAGCTGACACCTCATATACAGCATCATTAAGATTCAGCATTATGTTAAATAATTCAGTAGTCACAGCTTTTACATAGAAAAATAATTGCTGGCTATACTGCCCTTTGGTCAGCACTTAGCAGCTTGGGACCACTTGGGGCAAATGTGTAGATCATGTGGTTGATTATGTGGAGGTTTCGAGGCATACAGATGAATGTTGATCACCTTCACCTGTGTTTGCTTTCAGACCCCTGGCAGCAATTTCTGCCACTGTTCCTTATAATGCCCAATTTAGTGATTTTTTTTCTCTGGAAGAACAGGATGAACATTGTGCCATGGAATATTTTGTACACCAAACAAGGGTAATCTCCAGTGCTTATGTTTAAATGCTGCCTCAGTGACTTATCTCAAACCACGATTGATAGATTTTAACTAATCAAAGAACACTATAGGACTTAATAGGGTATAAAATTAAGACAACAAAGTGATGTTAAGTCATAGATCGTCTACCTTTCACTGTATAGCAGACTTGAAGGGGTGCCTTAACAAGTGCCTTGCTGATGATTCACAGATTCTGAAAATGAATATATATTTTAAAAAGAACATCCATCTAAGGATGTATTCTCAATCTCCCAATCGACCTCATTGTTATACCTTAAGTGATCTATCTCCCGGATATCCAGCTCTGTCTAGGTTAGTTCTATTCCATTAATCTTGTTATCCTTCTTCCTGTTCTTTATCTCCAATGATCTAGTATGGAGTGTGATGTTACATTACTCCATACTAAACTGCATCTGCCAACTGACCGTGCCCCTAATTTTCTGTGAATTTATTAGCCATTTGAACAATGTTGGTGACTCTTGCAAACCTTGAAATATCAGATAATACCTGAGGCCATAACCTGACTTCAAATCTTTCACATTACAACCCTATAGGGTAAAACCTAGTACCATTTCCAACCAAACAATTAAACTATGAGTTTGTGTATGAGTTGAGTTTATTGTCACATGTACCGAGGTATAATGAAAAGCTTTTGTTGCGTGCTAACCAGTCAGTGGAAAGACAATACATGAGTACAATCGAGCCATCCACTGTACAGATACATTATAAAGGGAATAGCGTGAATAACGTTTAGTGAATAAGAAGATCATAGTTAAAGTAAAACATGTTGCTGTTGGAGTAGAGATTTAAAAGAGTGGAGCAATTGTAACGTGTGATTGCAGATCCATTTCTGAGTCGCCTGGGTTGGGCGCCATCTTGGATATTTTTTACAAGTGATGATTGAGAAAGTTGAAGCATGAACAAGAGTAAAGATGTCTTACTACAGTCACATCGGGTCTTTGTGGAACAATGCTTAGAATAATGTAAAAGATTTTGGTCTCCTTAATTTAAAAAATGACATGCTTACTATGGAGGAATTGCACTGAAGATTCACAGAATGATTCATTTGGCACCAGGGGAATAATGAGGGAATAGCTCCATGACACATGCAACATCTTTATAGTATTCAGCAGAGGAAGTGCAGAGATATCTGTTTTCTGTTGTTGAAAGGTCTAGAAATAGGGGTCATAATCTCAAAATATGGGGCAGACCTTCCGTTTATGAATTGAGAATTGTTTTCATGAGGGGGCTGGTGGATCTTTGGGGATCTCTTCCACAGAGAGTTATAATAGTAAGATTAAACGAGAACTTACCAGTTTGAAGTTTGATCTTTATTTTATGAGGAGTTGCGATGAGGGATTTCGTGAAGAACCCGCCAGCACGCATGCGCGACATACTTCAAAGCCGCGGTGTGGAATCACAGAAAAACCAAGCCAAGAAATGACTTGTTATAGTAAGATTAAAGAGACTCTAGTTACCAGTTGACTTTATGATCGAGGGTTGGGAGCGGAGGGCACGAAATCCCTCATCGCAACTCCTCATAAAATAAAGATCAAACTTCAAACTGGTAAGTTCTTGTTTAATCTTACTATTTCATTTCGGAGTCACGTGAGTGACTTCGTGAAGACTTCAAAGCTTCTGTGATTTCACGCCCTGGACAACGTCCATGCTATCACACACGCTACTGAAAAGGTGGACAGCAGTAATCAATTTCCGTCACTGTTTCTCTGAAAAAATAATAATATTTATTAATAACAACAAGAAAGGACCCCTCACTGAGGGGGAACTGTATGTTCTCGGCCTGCATCCAGCACGGCTCCTGCGAACATTCCAGGTACGGTGACGGGTTTATTGTAAAACCGTTGAAAAGTGGCTTCACTGGCCCATCCCGCTGTGGCAAGTATCTGGTCCATGGGCACCTCCATGGCCTTTGCCGCCGATGTTGATGCTGCCCTGGTGGAATGGGATTTAAAAACATTAGTGTCAATACCTGCCTTGTTTAAGACGATCCTGAGCCATCGGGATATCGTCTGTGCCGTCACTCTATGGTGAGGTTTTTTATGACTGATGAACAGGTATTGCTCCATTCCCCTTATTTTCCTCGTCACTTTGATATAGTGGCGGATATGGGTGGCTATGCATAGCCTAGCATCAGCGGGGTATGCTGGAAACTCCAGCTGCAGCCCTGTAAACCCAGGCCTATGCTGCTTGAGCAATTCATCAATGAAAAAGATGACCCGTTCAGGGGTAGAGATCATTCTGTCGATCTTGGCCTTGTGAAGCATTTGCACCCTTTGTGCTGAGGTAAGTGCCATCAACATCACCACTTTCAGGGTGAGTTTGTCCAATTCGAGCCCCGTCATAGGTGACCATGTTCTCAGCAGGGTCAGTACTTTGCCAATATCCCATGTGACGTTGTAACGGGGCCTCGGCGGGTTGGAATTAAATATCCCCCGCATAAGTTTGGAGACCAATTTATTGGATCCTACCTCAATATTGAGGTAGGACGATAGCGCACTCCTGGCGCTATTGATGGCACTATAGCTGAGATGTTGATCATGGTGTAGCCCCGCAAGAAATTCCAGCACATCTGTGATGGAGACGGAGTCATATGCAACGTCCATGCGGCCGCAATAGGATTCCCATTTCCTGATGTACGATAAGTACTGCCGTCTTGAGGACTCCCTGCATGATACTCCCATGGTATCCATTGTCCTTGAAGATAGACCATACTGAAGTAGTGGCCTGTTCAGATCCTGCAAGCCAATAGATTCAAATGACTGTGGCAGGGGTGTGGTTCCCCTGTGGCAGGGTTCGTCACCAATTGTGGGCAACCCTCTAAGAGGACCCATGGTTGACTTATCATTCCAAGGACCACCGGATACCATGATTGCGTAGGCCAGTCGGGTATAATGAGGATGCCCTTGGCAGCATCGAGCTGGATTTTCCGCAATACCCGACTGATGAGGCAGAATGGAGGAAAGGCATAGAAGAACCATTTCCCCCAGTCTAGCGAGAATGCGTCCATCGCCATAGCCCCAGGATCTGGCTCCCATGATACGTATGTTGGTACCTGATGGTTCAACCGTGACGCAAAAAGGTCAATATCCGGTTTACCAAATTTGGCTATAATTTTGGTGAATATTTGGGGTTTCAACATCCACTCGATGTTGTCATTGAACTTCCGTGACCTGGTGTCCGCCACTGTATTGAGCTCACCTGGCAAGTAGGTAGCTGAGATCCAAATATTCCATTGAATACACCAGAGCCAAATTGTGTTTGCCAATTCATTGCATGTAATTGACCTGGTACCGCCCATATGATTCAGATAAGCCACCGCAGTGGTATTGTCTATTTGGAGACGGACATGAGTGTTAGTCATGTTTGAACAATAGGCTCTTAGTCCGTGGAATGCTCCTAGCATCTCCAAATAGTTTATCCCTTGTGCTGACAACAAAGTAGCTTCAAGTGAATCCCATCTACCTCCACAACTATTGTTGTTGTCCGTAGCTCCCCAGCCATGGGAGCTTGCATCTGTTTGCAAGTATACCATTGGACGAGGCACAATGATGGGTTTAAATGAGTTATGGATATTGCCAATCCACCATAGTAACTCAAGTTTTGCCTTAACCGGCAACTGCATAGGTCTATCATAATGTCCAACATTTAGTTTTAATGCTGTTATGTTTGACCTTTGTAAATTCTGATAGTGTAAAGGTCCATATTGAGCAGCTGGAAATACTGCTACAATTTTGCCAATTACCCTGGCAGTTAATCTGATAGACGGTATACTGGCGCAGACCAGGTTCTTGCATGCTTGAAACACATCACCAACTTTGTTAGTTGGGATGGTGGTGATCATGCGATTGGAGTCAATCGTGAACCCCAAGTAGTCCATGATCTGTGCGGGGATGAACTTTGATTTGTCTGGATGGATTATAAACCCCATTTTTTGAAAATGTTTTACTGTGGCTGAAACCGCCAACTCTGCTGATTCCAGAGTGTGCCCAATTATCAGAATGTCATCCAAATAGGCCATGACCGTATGATTTTGTCTCCGCAGTGTAGATAACACTGGCTTGAGTAGTTTGGTGAATAGTCTGGGGGCTGTAGTAAGCCCATTGGGCAATGCTTTGTATTGACAAAGCTGATCCATCCAGGTAAACTTCAAGAACTTCCTATGATGTTTCCGAATGGATACTGAATAGTATGCATCTTTTAAATCAATGCATGCCATGAAGCAGCCTTCCGAAATCAAAGATTTGGCTGTTTCAAATGTGTCCATTTTGAAATGGGTGTATTTTACAAAGGTATTCAAGTGAGTTAAATCTATAATGACCCGGCATCCACCGTCTTTTTTAGTTTTAGTAAATATATTGGACACAAATTCAATTGGTTCATGTGTGGTTTGCTCTATCACACCTTTCTCTTGTAAACTCAAGATTTCAGCATAGCCTTCTGCCAATTCTTTTTTGGAAAGTGCAAATTTGCGATTCGGCATATGCTGGGGTGGAGGCAATTGGCCATGAATAAACTCAATTGCATAACCCTGAATACTTTGCAAGATAAACTCATCTGAAGTGATGGTTTCCCAAGCTTCCTTAAATCCCCGTAATCTGCCCCCAACTCGTGAGGTTAGACATGCAAGTGCATGGAATCCAGACCCCCTTACCTTCATGGTTATCGGTGGTCCCTGGGATTTTTGGTGGGACGTGGAGGTGCTGGGTTTCGTGGTTGGTGCGGAATCCGCATCTTCCATGCTGGCCGCTGAGGGCCTAGCCCTAAAAAAGGCCTGGCCTGAGGAGGCTGTTGATATTGAGGAGGTGCCGGAACGTAGGTCCTTGTTGGCCTGTCGGTCTGACCTCGTGGCCTGAAGTAAGGTGTCTTCTTGGCCGAAGGTCTGGTCACAAAATGTGGTCTCATCAGACCTATGGTTTTCGCATGGTCATCCAGCTCTTTGACCTGCTTAGGGAGGTCTTCTCCGAACAGCTGTCTAGGTGGGGGGGGTAGGAGGTGCTCTGCATAGTCCCGCAAATTTGGGATTCAAGGAAGGTTTAATAATGCTCTTCCTAAAAGCGTTGATCTCGTACTGCGTATTGCAGAGCAGAGCTAGAGCATCCTCCTGTTCAGTGCTTAGATCAACCCCATCTACCGACTTTGCAAAAGCGGTGATCCCAGACGTAAGTAGTTTTAAAATCCTCTGCAGTTTCACTTCCTGCACTCTGCACAATCGGCACGTTGAGTGAATTGCAGTTCCCTGGAGCCTTGTGTCTCTCCATGGCCTTCGCAAGGACCTCCTCCTGCAGTTGATGGTTGGTAAGGTAATCTATGGTTGCGGCCAGTTTGATGTTGAGGGGCTGTCCTGATGACACGGGTAACCCGAATTTAGCTGCTACATCCAGCAGATCTTCCTGAGGGACCTCAGGTGCTGCTGGGGCATGTACCAGGATTGCCTCCTCATCTGGTCTTATGTTGTCCATAGATGGGGACGGGGATATATCCATGAGTCCCCTGGAGCTATGTGTGTCCTGTTTCTGATTGAGTAGAACTTGCTCCAATATCCTCTCCATACGATCCAAGCGCCCTTCATCGGGCGGGTGTGGGAGGTAAGAGGCCTCGTGCCCGAAGGAACTCCTGAGGCTCCGATCATCAGTCCGTACCTCGTCGAGGTAATATCGGTACTGTGATGATGTGTCGCTACCAGCCGCCTCGGCGAAGCTGAGCGATTCCTGCGCGGACCTGCTCGAGCGCCTCCTCTTCGCTGAGCTGGACCCGGCTGCCTCAAAGGGCATGGGTGGGGAGAGGTCGGCACCTGACGCCGCAGCGTGGTGACCCGACGTCCGCACGGGCTTGCCGACTGTCCTAAATCTGGACCCAGACGGCGTACGGTCCCGACCTGCCCCCAGCGGGGGAAGCGGTGACCTAGGCGAGGCTCCACCCTTGTGACTCCTCCTGGTCCCTCTGGGTGGTGAGTCGACACTGGCCCTTCTTGGTCTGCCAGTTGACTCGGGCCTGCCTGATTCACCAGACCACTTCCTAGTGGCTCCTGGTGAGACCTCAACCCGCGAAGGGCTAGGTAGTGGAATTGTATCCCTGCCTCCTTCAAGAGGGCTCAGGGAGAAGGGCGGTGCATCAGCACGCGAATCCCTTTTGCTTGTCTCTGCAAACGACCCAGTGGGTGAGAGAGAGATGGAGTCAGGATGCACCTGCTCCGGCGCTGTACCGACTGATTGTTCTGCAGGTACCCCGCTAGGGCATAGCTGCGTCGGTAAACCGGATCCTGTGAATACAGGGCTCCCCGGCTTGCGCGCCTTTTTCCCGGCCCGTCCTCCTGCCGTGGAGGGGGGCTCCGGGTTGGGTTGCCGACAACTCCTTGTAGAAGTTTTACGGCCTTTATTTTTCCTGCTGTCCATGTCTCTGTGGAAGAAAACACAATTACTTACACAGAACAACCAACTCAAGGTTGTTAGTACTTACCTGAGTGGCCCTTATGAAGGGCTGGTGACGAGCCGCGCTCCTCTCCAGCCGTCGACTGCAATGCGAGCGACGATATGTCGCGCATGCGTGCTGGCGGGTTCTTCACGAAGTCACTCACGTGACTCCGAAATGAAATGCAGTCTTAAGTGAATAACATCAATTTTATTTGAAGCAGACAGGTTTCATTTCTAAAGGTATTACCATTTAGAAAATCAGCTGAGCATTGTGTTCACTGTTTAACTGTGCATGAGTAATGACTGCATTTCTCTGCTGACAATGAAAGTTATGAGACAGCTGACGTTTTAGCTAAAAAATGTAAATAACATCTCCCCTGGTATTGTCTCCTCAAAGAGATAATTTGCCAGCTAATAGAAACTGGTTGCTTGTTGACATAAGGCCATCTCCAGAATATCAATGACTTAATGCTGCTAAAAAAATAATTGCATATTTCGTGTCAAGCACAATGTAAGCGAACAACTTGGGTGACATGTCTTGTTGGCATTGGTGGATTAGTGAGGTTTGTGAGGTTCGTGAGCAAGAGCGCGTTCACCCATTATCTGTCTGATAATAGAAGGTGAGGGTTGCCAAGTTGATGAGAGCTCATTGAGTTGCCAATCAGGAATGTAAGGTGGATAGATGGGGGAGAAAGAGTGTTAATATTGACCAAATTAAACACACCACAAAATAGAGGATCCCTGCATTTGTCAGAATTGTTTAACCTTTGTCAGTGGAAAATTACAGGCTTTGGATGGCGTCGATTAGTCTGAGCCTTAGAATGATATGCAGGATGGTGTAGGATCCAGGATCCATAATTTCCCCCTAATTGATACAATGTATATAAACTCTGCAAACAAACTTAAATGCATAAAGTTGATTGGATTACTGTAAGAACCTTGTAAATATTGTAAATAATGTTGCCCTGCTGTTTGTAGATTGGTTAAAGTTGAGACATTGGCAGGTTTGTTTGGATTCCAGGGTAGATGTTGTATTATTCAAGTTAAGTTAGCTTCCTCTGGAAGCTTCTCCTGCAACAATGTAAGAGAGATTGGTCTGTGTAACTGTCAATAATGTATTGATGTAATATATGTTTGATTGGATTGTAAATAGACCACCCTTCTGTAGTTCGGCCCCTCAAGGTTCGTGGACCTATAAGAGGCAGCCCCCACAAGGTCCTTTGTCGATCCTCTGGAAGTGCGCTTGGGACTGCGTGACCTTTTGGAGTGTTTCTGCTTGCACGAGGCTGAAGGGCTTCACCAGTCAGATACAAGGATCAAACCCATGGTGGTTTAGGTATCGTATAGTGGAATTTATTGTTCTATCCAAAACTAAAGAGTAGTTATTCCACTGCTTGAATCAATGTTTTATTGACTGAACTAGACTGGGGGGAAGCTTAGAAGAGCTTATTTACAAGAGGACATGGTCCAATCCTTCTGCAGCTGAACCTAGAAAGAAAGAAGTTGCAAAAGAGGAAGGGGAGTGGGATGCAGAAAGTACAAAAACTAAACAAACAACCCTTAGACAGTTCTCTGTTAGGGAAATGCCTAATCCTTCTTTTGATCCGGCCAATGCAGTGAGTGCAAATAATCCCCGTACAATAAGAGTTTATACCCCATGGAAGCCCAGCGAGATGATGGCCATTTTAATTCAAATACCCGATCGTAGAAAATCGAGGAACGGATTGGAGGTTTGTTGCGAGGGACCGTACCAGGTTCTTCTAATGCTACCAAAGGGTGGTTCACAAATTGATCAATGGCATTAAGATGTGCAAACAGAGTCCCTCCGAGCATAAAGGACACTCCACTGCATAAGTGAGTTTCATCAGTGGCTTTGTTGGTGTGCTTCTGAAACAGAGAGTTAGTTATGGCTTCATGTTCTGTTGAACACAGCATTAAGGTGAGTGTTCCTTTGTTGGTGATGTGATCTGTCAGTTAAAATATTAAACCCGGCCCCATTTGACTTTGCGTCATGTACGGAGTTTAGGCATCACTGTTAAGGCAAAAGACAGAAGACTATGGATGCTGGAATCTTGAGAGATAAAACAGACCACGGGAGGACTTCAAGTCAGGCAGCACTTGTGGAGGGAAATGGCAGACCGTATTCCTGGTACGGATACTTCATCAGACTGAGTGGGTGGAGGGAAGGAAGCTGGGAGGAGAAGTGAAGGGGCAAGTGATATCTGTATTCAGGTGTGGATGGGTGTTTGGCAGGTGAGTCATGAGGGGAGAGATGGATGGAGACAGTAACCAAGGCTGGCGATGAAGTTGAGAACAGCTGAGGGTGCTCGTGTGGAATCTGATAAGGAAGAAAGATGGGCAGTGAAATGTGTAACCTGAGGGGTAGTGAGTGGAAGGGAAAGGCATAGAGTGGAAAGGAAAATAAGGAGGAGTGAAGATGAATGGATGGAGGAGGGGAAAGGAACTGCGCGGCGGGGCCAGGTGTGGCCTGAAATTAGAGAATTCGATTTTTTATGCCACTGAGTTGTAGGCTACCGAAACAGAAAATGAGGCATGGTTCTTACCATTTGCATGTGGCCTCACTCTGTCATTGGAGCAGGCCGACAACAGAAAGGTTGGTATGGGAATGGGAATGGGAATTAAAATGGCACACAAATGGATGCTTCAGAAGACAGGCACATTTTTTGGTGAAATGGTCGCCTAGTCTATGCTTGCTTAGTTTAGAGACACATCATGAAAACTGGCCCTTCAGCCCACTGAACACACTGAGGCTAGCTCAGGCTAGTACTATGTTATCCCACTTTCCTATTCACTTACTAGGGGTAATTTTATAGAACCCATTAACCTTCAACCTCGCATATGTTTGGGATGTGGGAGGAAACCAGAGCATCTGGAGGAAACCCACGTGGTCGCTGGGAGAACATGCAAACTCCAAGCAGGCAGCATCTGAGGTCAAGATCTAACCTGGGTCTCTGACGCTGTGAGGCTGCAGCTCTATCAGCTGTGCCACTGTGCTTGGTTTTCCTGATGTAGAGCAGGTCAAGTTGAGACCACCCAATACATAGATGAGGTTGGAGAAGGTGTAAGTAGACCTCTGTCTCACCTAAAGGGGTTGTTGGTGTCCCTGAATGGAGGTGAGTGAGGAGGTATAGGGACAGGTGTAGTATTTGCTGTGATTGTAGGGTAATGTGCCCGGGGATGAGGAGGGGTAGAAACAGAAAATTGGAGTAGGCCATTTGGCCCTTCGAGCCAGCACCGCCATTCAATATGATCATGGCTGATCATCCAAAACCAGTACCCCGTTTCGGCTTTTTCCTCACATCCCTTGATTCCCTTAGCCCCAAGAGCTAAATAACTCTCTCGGGATGAGAGAACCAAGGAGTTGCAAAGAGAGAGGTGTCTGCAGAAAGTGAACGGAAAGGGAAAAGATCTGACTGATGGTGGGATAGAGTTGAAGGAAGCAGAAATGTCAAAGTATGATGTGTTGGATGCAGAGGCTGGTGGGGTAACCATTAAGGACCAGAGGAGTTATTTCCCTGTTCTATCTTCTGGGGAGAATGTGAGAGCAGAACTATGAACCACAGTGGAGACCTTGTATCTGCCCTGTAAGAGGTCTCATGGTACTTTCTAAATAAAAGCAGGGACATTTTCCTGGTGTTCTAGATCATATTAACTTGTCAAAGTAACTAATATAACAAAACTTTGTGATAAGGCCACAAGGTGCTGGAGTAACTCAGCTGGTCGGCAGCATCACTGGGTATCATGGAGAACACTCTGATTATTTATTATTACATTGTGGGAACTTGCTGTGCTTACATTGTCTACTGTGTTTCACATGTCACACCAGTGAGTCCCCCTTAGGAAGTACTTATTTGATTGTAAAATGCTGTGGAACATTGTGAGTGAAACTGCTTTAAAAACTGCGTTTTCGATTGTTGTGTGGTCACTCGTATGCAGGTTTATCTGAAAACTGCAAGAAGCTGGTGATCACTAGCTGGACCATTTTTATTCCCATTTTCCAATTAAACAGGATGGTCTCCCATTAACGATTTTCCAGAGCATTTAAAATGTTAGCTTAAGTAATTCAGCACTTAAAAAAAAAGATTTGATATGTCATCTCACATAGCCACAGGTCATACTAAAGTGTTTGAAGTTGACAATGAAAATGTCCATTTAAACAGTGCCTTTAATAAATTCCACACCACACTTAAGAAAGTTATATAAAAACATTTTGCTGCAAATTGAAGTACAGAAGATTTTAAAGAGATACATAAAAGAGAAAAGAGAGGTAAGGACTCAGAGATGGGAATTAAAAAACCGAGGGCCTTGGCAGCTGAAGGTTCGACCAACAATGGTGGAGCAATTATATTTAAGGGTGTTCACGATCAGTAATTGGAGCAGTAAATATGCCTGGAGGTTAAAGGACTGAGGAGATTACAGGATCAAGGAGGGTAAAACTATTGTGGTGTTTGATATTAATGGTGTAGATTTTAAAATTAAGCCATTGCCTAATTGGAAGTTAGCTATTGCTAGTGTAGAGACGGTGGTGCAGCAGTAGAGTTGTTGCCTTACAGCGCTAGTGATGCTGGAAAAACGGGTTAGATTCCGACTTTGTACGTTCTCCCCATGATCGCGTGGGTTTCTCCGAGATCTTCGGTTTCCTCTCACACTCTAAAGACGAATAGGTCTGTAGGTTAATTGGCTTGGTAACTAAAAATTGTCCCTAGTGTGTGTAGGATAGTGTTAGTGTGCGGGATCGCTGGTCAGCATGTACCCAGTGGGCCGAAGGGTCTGTTTCCGCGCTGTATCTCTAAACTAGACAAAACTAAACAGTCATATTATGCACGTTCCCAAGTAACAATGTGATAATGACAAATTTTGTTTTAATCTTGCTGATTGAAAGAGAAATATTGATCTGGACAACTCTTTTCCATAATTGTGCTGTGTGATCTTTAATGTCCTCTTGAGAGTGCAGATGGTGCCTCAGGATAATATCTCATCCAAAAGGCTGGCCAGCACTCTTAATCAGACAACTTGACAGTCTACATTATTTCTGTGTCACCAGTCTTGGATCACATTGCTTCTTTCACTCCCAAGCCTTTGTGCCACATCACTGCAGCCTGTATTAGTTTCACCAGCGCAGAAGGTTTTCTTTACCATCCATCCCACTTATGTCACATCTGTTGTATCTTGATGAAGTCGAGCCTGATGTCATGCCACTAAAAACAATTGTATTTGACTTGTGTTGCGTGTCTGTAAATCTAATGCCGGGAGTGAGTAAACACTATCTCATTGCAAAGAACCATCATCTTGCCAGTATATTTTCTTTGGTGTCTAAGCAGTTATTTTTTAAATATATATTTATTGAATGCTCCCTGACATACCTTCTGCTATCCTAATGCAATCATTGCCAGCATTTTTTTTCCTTATGGATTTAAAATTCATTTTCCACCTTTGTCTTTTCTGATTTGTTATTTCTTAACCCAACCCTAGTTCTAGACTAAATCAATCTAGTCCTTCCTACAAACTTCTGCTGACATATTTCAATGGTAATTTCTGTAAAGTGCATTAATTGGAATCCTTGGGGTGTATTCGTTAATATGGTTTATTAGTTGGAAAAGAGGATGGATACAGCCATAGGAATGTTACTTACACAACCTTAAATGCAGCACCTATCGAAAAGGAAACACTTTGGAAATCATAATAGAGAAAATCATGTGAATTAATTTGAACAGAGTATTTTAAAGCAGGTAACAACTACTGAATCTTGGAAAATCTTAACATCCATTTCAGCTAACCAGAATTTAAATATATTGCCTTCTGTGAATGTGATTGACTCTCATTGAAGGAAATGCAAATATCTGTTCACCGTCTACCTATAACAACAGCATATTCAATATTGTAAGCTGTTCCATGACTTTTCATAGAAGTGTTATCAAGCAAAGATTAATGCAGAGCCACATTAGAAAATATCAGTATAGCTAAGAAGTTGATTTCCAGCATCTTCTGAATTACCTACACAAAATAAATCTTGTCCAATCTCCCTAGAATGCTGAATTGCCAAACTCACCTCACTGGATCACCTAAGTAATGTGGATCACCCATCTTCAGTGGATAGACCAGGCACACTGGATGATCAAGACTAACTCAAACACATAGATTAATATGGACAAGTGTAGAATGTGTACTGAATCTACTCCCAGTAGATAGCATATGCTCAATGAGTCAAATGAAAAGGCACTGGATCACGTAAGATCCTTTGATAAAATGGTACAGTGGATTGCATTACTTTGGTGGATATTAAAAATTAGGTGAGTTGGAGTAAGCACCTTCCTGTCCTCAGTTTTGTAGAAGGAAAATCAAATGCATTCTTCAGGAACTGTTTTTCAGAGATGCTGCCTGACCTGCTGAGTTACTCCAGCACTTTTTTTTGTAAACCAGTATTTGCAGTTCCGTGTGTCTATATTCTTTTGGAAGTACCAATTATGACAACAGAATGTCTACTAGGTGCTAAATCCATGTATTTTGATACTATTACTCAGGTTTAAGAAAAGATCAGCTGAAAATATTAAATGGTTTGAATTTGACAAGCAGATTGTGCTGGTCAGCAAATTTTAACATTCACTAGACCAAGGGCGTGGTTGCGGGGGGAGGAGGCGGCCTGTGGCGTCACACACACACAACCCAACCCCCCACACACATACACACACACTAACCACCTCCACACACACACACACACACACACACACACACACACACACACACACACACACACACTAATCACTCCCATTGATATTACATTAATATTATTCATTCCTTTTACCCCAACGCCCGCCCTATCCACTCATGCATAATCCCCAACTCGCAGGCGCGGCTAGAGAGGGAGGGGGTAGAGAGAGAGCGGCACAGAGAGTGGCACAGGGAGGCACAGAGAGGGGCACAGAGAGGGGCACAGAGAGGGACACAGAGGCACTGAGGGGAAGAGAGGAGGAGGGCAGTGGGGAGCGTCACCCAAATGATTGCGTGTTCAGCGGCTTCAATCTAGAGCCCGGGGAGGGGGTGGGGGGGAGGGGGCTAGAGACAGAGAGAGGGCTGCGGGCAGACATGGAATTGAGGGAGGCCACCCCGAGCGTGGGGTGGACGGCCAGCCGAGCAAGACCGACTGCGAGCGGGCGGGCCCACGGCGATACACACCAGAGTTTTATAGTAATAAGGATAATATTTTTTCATGACATGTAGTTTAGTTTGGTAATTAGTATTGAGAATGCTTCATTTATCATCCATAGCTGATCTATTCAACTCAAACAATATTGGCAAAATAATAAACCGGCAATGGTCCATTGGAATAATAAATTTAATTAGTGTTGTTGATTTGCAATTAAATGTGCAATGCACATTATATTAAATAATGGATGGCACAACTGAAACTGATAGAACCTACAATTATTGTGTTTGCAGGTGCATCTTGTTTCTTCTAATTGTTCTACAAATCTGTAAAAATGCATTTACTGGATGCTCTGAATAGAAGACTGTCATAGATGCCTCAAATTAAGAGAAATGTTGATAAGGTAAAAAGGAAAAAAAAATATGTCCTCTAGTTGGTTAGGTGGTAATTAGTAGAAACATCTGATTAGACTATAATTGATCTGTAATTGGGTTAGAAATTTACAAAAGCAGAGTGGTCTCTTAAGTAATATCATGGCTGGTCTATATCCATTTTCCTCAACTTGACCATTTTGCTTGGTTCCACCAGTGTCCAGAAATTCTATTGATCTTTGTTTTGTACTCAATAACTAATCGGAATTTAGTGTAACAAAGTGCAGAGTAATGCATTTTCGTAGTAGGAATAAAGGCATAGACTATTTTCTAAATGGGGAGAGAATCCAGAAATCAGAGGTTCAAAGGGATTTGGGAATGCTGGTACAGGATTCCCAAAAAGTTAATCTGCAAGTCGAATCAGTATTATAGAAAGAAAACTCAATGGCTAGTGTTTATTTCAAGAGGGCTCATGTACAAAAACAGGGATGTAATGCTGAAGGGGCTGTCCCACTGTACGAGCTAATTGAAGAGTTCTCCCGAGTTTCCCCTGATTCGAACTCAAAGAATTACGGTAATAGCCACTCGTAGTTACTCGGGGCTCTCGTGGACCTTTTTTAACATGTTGTAAAATCTTCACGAGTCTTCACAAGCTTACCGCGTTTCCTCAGTACCTGCTGTTAGCGTTACGAGTTGCTAAGAGACGTCCCGAGCTCCGACTTACCCGCTATGTACATTCTACGTGCTTACCACGAGTTTGATTTTTTTTTTGTTAAACTCGGGAGAGCTCTTGAATTAGCTCGTACAGTGGGACAGCCCCTTGAGGCTCTATAAGGCACTGGTAAGGCCGCATTTGGAATATTGTGAGCAATCTTGGGCACCATATCTGAGGAAGGATGTGCTGGCTCTAGAGAGGGTCCAGTGGAGGTTTACAAGAATGATTCCAGGAATTAGTAGGTTAACCTATGATGAGCGTTTGTCAGCAGTGGGCTTGTAGTCGCTGGAGTTTAGAAGAATGAGGGGGAACCTCATTGAAACATACAGAATAGTGAAAGACTTGGATAGAGTGGATGTGGAGACGACGTTTCTACTAGTGGGAGAGTCTAGGTCTAGAGGTCATAGCCTCAGAATTAAAATAAGTTATTTTAGGAAGGAGACGAGGAGAAATGTCTTTAGTCAGAGGGTGGTGAATCAGCGGAATTTTTGGTCACAGAAGGTTGTGGAGGCCAAGTCAGTGGATATTTTTAAGGCAGAGATAGATAGATTCTTAATTAGTACTGGTGACGGAGGTTATGGGGAGAAGGCAGGAGATTGGGGTTAGGAAGGAGAGATAGATCAGCCATGATTGAATGGCGGAATAGACTTGATGGGCTGAATGGTTTAATTCTACTCCTATCACTTATGCATGACATTCTTATCAGAATATTTAATGTTTCAGTCACCCATCATTCTTCTGAACTAAGATGAGTATAAACCTAACCAACAAAGTATCTTCTTTTGGAACAATCCGCTCTTGCAGTATGTTTAATATTATTGCCAAAGATATGCTTTACTTATCAGGAAGTTTTCATCGTAAATCAGGATGTTATGGTTAATGGATCGTTTTGGCTCCTTTGTAGATATTTTCCTTTACTTGATCCGATTGACTTCAATAATGTTAAATTTCAATTAAATGCTTTTTTGTTCAAAATGTAAAGAGAAAATATGTGGTGGATAACTCGCCTTATATGTAGAGAAAAAATTAAGTTGGCATCATGGTCAAAAACCTTTCATTCAATCTAGGACATTCAAGGTTTCAAGGTCAGTTTATTGTCACATGTACCAATTAAGGCACAGTGAAATTCTAATTACCATACAGCCATACTAAAAAAAAAGCAACAAGATACATAACTACATAAACGTTAACATAAACATTCACCACAGCGGATTCCCCACGTTCCTCACTGTGATGGAAGGCAATAAAGTCCAATCTTCTTCTTTTATTTTCCTACGGTCAGGGCAGTCGAACCATCCGCAGTCGGGGCGATCTAAACTCTGATCTAAATGATCGAAGCACCCATGTTGGGGCGGTCGAAGCTCCTGCGGCTTGGAGTTCCTGACCATAGATCTCAATCTGAGACCATATGGTCTCAAACCATAGATCGCAAGCTCTGTGATGTTAAAGTCCGCAGGCTCCCGCGGCAGCTAGAATAATGACTGACAAGTGGATAGAGTAGGAAAGAATAAAATGGAAGGTCTTCGAGTAGTAAATAATAGTTGAGATTAACAACAACAGCAATGATGATGCCAGGCAAATGGGAGTGGTCATTAGGGCAAGTAAAGTAAAATAAGGTAGGCCCTGATGAGGGAAAAATGGAAATTGCATCATGAATATCTAAAATTGTATTCTATTAAAATGGAGCCAGCGCATGGTCAGAAAACCTTTAGTTCATTTTTAAGTCTGAGGGTTCATATGTTAATACGGTATAGGAGCAGAATTAGGCCATTCAGCCCATTAAGTATACTCCGCCATTCAATCATGGCTGATATATCTTTCCCTCCCAACCCCATTCTCCTGCCTTAACCCCATGCACCTGACACCCTTACTAATCAAGAATCTGTCAATCTCTGCCTTAAAAATATCCATTGACGTGGCCTCTACAGCCGTCTGTGGCAATGAATCCACAGATTCATCACCTTCTGACTAAATAAATTAGTCTTTTCTGCTGTATTTCCAGCATTTTGTGTTTTAATTGAGATGCTCAGCATCTGCAGTTTTTTTTTTAGAATTACTGTTTATTAGCAAGGATGTTTATATGCTTGAAAAACTCAGTGATAAAGGGTTTCTGTATTTACTAAGAATCCTGTTTAATCAGGTTGAACTCATCTGAAACTATTGAATATGTGTAGCAGTGCTGGATAAGTGGTGGAGCGTGATTGGATTGCTTCATAAAATAAATATTGCCATGACCTATTTTAAGTTCTCTTTCATGTTGCACTGTTGTGCCTCCAGGGATAGAGCCAACTGCAGGTTTCAAAAGACAAGTATGATTTATCTACATGAGAAATCCTTTTGGTGGTTAAAGTAGGTGTTGAGAAAATGTTTATTTTATGCATGATTTTAGGTGATGTACTCGTTTCCATTTCCATTCAGGAATAAAAAACAGGTTGCAGTTAAACTTAAGGGGCACCAATAACCTAGCAGGGAGGTTTGCTAGTGCAATTTGAGAGGGTTCAAACTAGTGTGGCAGTGGGGTGGGAAACAGTGCAGTACGTTTTGATATGAACCATAATATCTACCATAGCAGGTTGATATGACTGAGAAGTCCACTGCAACAAATGTGTAGGGCCAACATAGTGAACATGGCAGGAATGGCGATCTTAAGTGTATTCATTTTAATGCAATGAGTACAATGGATAAGGTAGATGAGTGTAAGAGCCCGGATGGTTCCTGGAACTATGACATTATAACCCATTACCGAACCTTGGTTGAGAGAATGGGTAGATTGGCAGTTCAACTTTCCCAGGTTTTAATGTTTTCGATGTGAGATAGAGAGATGTGAAAGAGCTGGGGATGTCACGTTATGTCCCAACAGCACAAGTGGACATTGTGCAGTGAGACCATCTGGGTAAAACGCAGGAATAGGAAAATTGCAATCACTGTGATGGGGTTATACTGTCAGCCTCCCAATTGCGTTTAGACCTTTGGGGAGCCAAGGTAAAGAGCGAGTGAAACAGATATACAGGCAGATCATGGCAAAATGCCGCAACAAGAGTTATTGCAGTGGACGAGTTTTAACTTCCCCGATATTGACTGGGACTTGCTTAGAATCCCAGGTGCTTAGGTGGGGCAGTATTAGTGAGGTACATCAATTAGGGTTTCCTGAAACAGAATATCATTAGTCCAATGAGGGATGGGGCAGTAGCAGAACTTGAATCATGGAATAAGGCAGGATTGGTTAGGTTTCAGTGGAGGAGCCCTTTGGGAACTGTGGCTGAAATTCTGTGAATTTGAAGATGGTAATGGATGAGGATAGGACTCGTTAATCGAGGGAAGGTTAATTATAATAGTATTATGCTGGATCTGTAGATTAGGGACAGCTGTTGGAGGGCAAGTCCGCATCTGACGTGGCAATCTCTTTGAAACCAGTTGATTAGAATTGGCAAGACTCGGGGCTGTGGGTGACAAGAGATTGTATGTTTAGTCAAAAAATAAAAGGAAGTATATATAAGGTTTTATAAGTTGAATTTGGACAAAATCTCTGAGGAAAATAAAGGAAGCAAGGAAAAATATAAGCAGGAAATTAAGAGAGCTGTAAGGAGCATGAAATGTTCTTGGCGAGTAGGATAAGGTGAATCCCAATCCTTTGTATAAGGAGTGAGTGGGTAGCCAAGGAAAGGGTAATTCCACTCAAGGGCAAAGAAGATTTATGGGTGAAGCCAGAAGAAATGATGTCCTCATTGTCCTTGACAGCCAACAATGGACCATTGTGGGCTCCACCTTTCCTTGGTCATTGGTGCTGGCTCTGATTTGTTCTCAGTCTTTTCATATAAAAGGTGTTTTTGAGTATAAAATCATTTGAGGAATATATCCGGTAGATGCTCAGAGTCTCTTGCCCAGAGTAGGGGAATCGAGGACCAGACGACATAGGTTCAAGGTGAAGGGCAAAAGATTTAATAGGAATCTGACGGGTAACTTTTTCACACAAAGGTTGGTGGGTGTATGGAACAAGCTGCCAGATGAGGTAGTTGAGGCTGGGACTATCCCAACTTTTAAGAAACAGTTAGACGGGTACATGGATAGGACGGGTTTGGAGGGATATGAACCAAGCGCAGATGAGTGGGACTAGTGTAGCTGGGACATGTTGGCCAGTGTGGGAAAGTTTGGTCGAAGGGCCTGTTTCCACACTGTATCACTATATGACTCTATACCTCTAGTCGCCTTGTCCCCTGACTCTGTCTGAAAAAGGGTCTCGAATCGAAACGTCACCCAATCCTTTTCTCCAGAGATGCTGCCTGGTTCACTGAGTTACTCCAGCATTTTGAGTCTATCCTTAATGAGTATTTTGTATCAGTATTCATCATGGAGAGGGACATTAATGGTGGTGAGTTTATGGAGAAGTTAAGGTAGATTAGTCCCTCGGCTACTGAAGGAAGGAAGGAGAAAAATGCCGAGTGCCTTGACAGACACTTCCATTGAATCTTCGTCTATTCCGTCAAATGACTTTAAACTTATTTCTCCTGGTGAAGGATTAATGCGCTGAAGAAAGTAGGACCTTTTTATCAATTTTATCTTGGCACACCATCATTTTAAACACAATTGAATTCCTTTGCAAAGGAAGAATAATTGTCACAAGAGAAATGTGTAACTTTTCAATTCAGTTTACAGATTGATTTCTTTTTGGTGACTGCTACCCATCTTGTGATTGTTTTGGTAAACTGAGTTTCTGGGAAATAAAATTCCAATTCATCTTACAAATCTGTTGAGATGCTCATTTCAAAAATATATGACCTATAGGTTTCAAAAAATAATTGTAGCTCCACTTAACAAAGCAGACTTGCAATCAGCATCAATTTTTATGATAGGCCCACACATTACTCTTTGCTATGAATCATCCACTTCGTTCCATTTTGGGTTTGTGATGGTAGTGATTAACTGTATACAAATTTAGGATATCAATATTTATTGTTTGGTGCAGTACATTTTAACCCCTGAGCAAATTGAGTTGAGGTGGAAAACTGATTACAAAATATGATCGGCACTTTTGTTTGCACAAGTGAGATTGAAGTACTGATCTCTGTGACCCTGATTGATGCACACATGGAAGCTGGATGAGCAGCAGTCAGATCAGTTTGCACACAATGCACACTGATTGGCACTGCTGTGATATTGGACCAGCACACTAACTTGAGAAATGTATTTGTTCGGATTTCTTTCGCTGCTGTTCCCAAACATTTAGCAAAGTGCAGCATGCCTACAATAATTGCCTACAGTTATCTCCAAGGTGCTATTGCTATTCATGGTTTGAGAATTGTGTTTTAGGCCTAAGACTTGAAATGGCAGTCCCATTCTTAATGTTCCCACCATGGTGGAAGATCAATAACATTAATTCCCACTTCTTGAGCTCTTTAAATTGTATATGTGTAAAAAAATAATGCTCCTGCACAGCTTTGCATCAAATTGCCCCGAGTCCAATGTGCATCATTATGTTAGTGGGGGTTCCCAGACACTGCATAATCACCTACTCCAAATATTTAATTTTCCTTTTTGTTTTCCTTATGTTACAACTCAAGATGAAAACTGTTCAGTTGCAAGTCTTTTTGGTTGATATTAACTTCCATTTTAACCATGAGTTTATGGTTCATAAAGTGTGATGGTGTTCCCGGGAAAGGTTGTTTTTAAGATGGTTTCAACCTAATGTGGGTATATCATTTTTCGTTAAAGAAGCTTTAAATACCACAAAATATTAATTATGCAAGTCACGTGCTTCATGCATATTTTAACACAAGGAACTAATTGCCCAAAACAGGAATATAGTGATAGAAATATCTGTAAATATTCAGCAGATCAGCAAGCGTGTGTGGAAAGAGAAATAAAATTAACATTTCAGGTCAGTGACCTTTTGCCGAAGCAGATTAATAAAATCAGATTTATTGTTAGGTCATTACCTGGAATTCTAATTATATCTTTCTTGCATATACTTACACCTGCCTTAATCTACCCAGCATTTCCTCTTCTGATTTCCAGATTCAGATTTATTTTCAAATGTAGGAACAGGAAGTGGCCATGTGGCGGCACACGCCTATTCATTTAGCTGTTCAATGATCTCGTATCCTGTATGTGACTTAATTTCATGTTCATATCACTTCCCCACAGCATTGGTTTGTAAAAATACAATAACAATTATGAATTTACAGGTCATCTCTAGTTCCCCTCTCCCCTGACTCTCAGTCTGAAGAAGGGTCTTGACGAAAAGTCACCTATTCCTATTTTTTCCGAGATGCTATCTGACCCGCTGAGTTACTCCAGCCTTTTATGTTTATCTTTGTGTTTATCATTTACAGTAATGGAGTGCATCACATTGGCAACAATCTAAGTTCCACACAGAACTGCTGGTTCAGCCATTCAAATTAACTTAGTCCCAGTTTTTCTGCACGGGTGCAAGGAAAGTAAAACCAGTGTAAATCTGGTGATGTCTCAAATTCCCATCTTTAAAAGTCAATAAATGTTGCATTAATTTAGGTTGCTGTCAGCATGACACACCCCGATCCACTGGTAAAAGAAAGATTTGCCTTTCACAACCTATGATGTTCCAAAGTATTTTACAGTCAATTAAGTACTTTTATTTAATATCCTCACTGTTTAACAAATTAAAATAGGGAGACAATGTTTGTGCCCAGCAAGATCCACATATGCCTGTGATAACAATCAGACAATTTGTTTATTAAATTAATTTGAGCAAGGGACTGATTTTGACCATGGCAACTGGCTTAGATGCCTTGCTCTTTGAAGTTGTGTTATGGCTTTATTTCTATAAGAAAATGGTAGCATCTTTAAACAGATGGGATGAACCTGTCTTTACACTCAAGTCAAATACAAAATCCAAGAAATAATAGGATGTCAAGAGTCCAAAGAGAAAATTTACATTTAAAGAATTTACGTTTGGCAAAGGATTGGAGAAATTATTGGGATAAAATTGATTAATTTGTGCCTTCGATTTGATAAGATATGGTTATTAAAATAATGAATACACTGGTTTTTGCTTTCCAGAATTCCACTGATTTAAGGATGATCCCCACATTATGGAAAGTAGCAAATTAAAAATTCAAGAAAGCGGGAAGAGAGAAAACGGAATGGGAAGTATAGGTTAAGAAACACAACATGGAAAATTGCTGGAATCGTGTACCACAACATGATAACAAGGTACATGGAATATCACAATATGACTTTGAAGAGACAAAGTGGTCTATGCTGGGAAATTAGGATTTAAAGTATTTGAGTTTAACATGTTGGATAAATAAAGGTTGTGGTGAAAGATTAGTATTTGTAGGTGTGGGACGAACATGTAAACATATAAACATGAATAGATAGTGGAAATAAGCACAGGGTGTAACTAACATTGCCAAGGCCTCAGTTGCATACAATTCATATAATGACTGCGTGTAATCTATCTAAGTTTGCTTATGATATAAAAATACCGTAAATCCTCATTTTAATAGACCCCTTAAAAACAGATATTGATTATAGCGGACAGACCTGCCGATGCGGCTCCAAGCTCCCATCGCCTCCAGCCTCGGCTTCCTACACCACCCCGACTCACAAGGTGCACCACTGAACCCTTCTTCATCACTGCGCAGTCCGGTTGACGTGGCTGTTGTTGCAGCTCATGTTGAAACCTCTGGCCGGCAGCGTTTCTTCAAGCCGCTGTCACACTCTGTCAGGGCACACTCGGACACCGTGGGACTCCCTCCCCGTTCCCCATCTGCCACTTCTTCCTGTTGGCCATTGTATTATCCACTTGGCCTCTTGCCCCCCCCCCCCCCCCCCCCCACCGCCGTCTCCTCCTCGTTCGCCCATTGAGACGCTGACATATTCCACCTTGGATGATGTTGGCTAATGCAGGGGGGAAGGAGGCAGCGGTAGAGCAGACCAAGTGACAGCCAACAGGAAGAAGCAGTAGCTGGTGAGAGAGGAGGGAGAACCACAGTGATGCATCACGACTTATCGTTGGCAGCGGCCTGAAGAAAGTACTGTCCCAAGGGCTACAACATGAGCCGCAAAAACAGCCACTTCAGTATGGTGGGTGAAGAAGGGCTCGTTGGTGCAGACCAGCAGCATCGACACCTACTTTTACATTGAAAAGCCACAAAATACTTGAGTAACAGCAGACTGAATCAGTCTGAAGGGTCTGGATGTCATCCATGTATGTTCTCCTGAGATGCTGCCTGATCCACTGAGTTACTCTAGCAGTTTGTGTCTTTTCATCGTCTGCAGTTTTTTGTTTCAACTACATACAATGATAATGACTTACTTGGTTATAGTGGAGAATCAGCAATAATGGACACCATACCCACATATGGTTCATTATAAAGAGGGTTTACTGTGGGTGGGAATGTAACCTGTGAGGAGATGTGAAGAGACAATGGAGAAACTAAATGGAAAATCTAAATAGGGCGGCACAGTGGAGTAGCAGTATATTTGCTACCTTGCAGCACCAGAGACCCAGGGTCTATCCTGACTAAGGGGGCTCTCTGTACAGAGTTTCTTTGTTCTCCCTGTGACCATGTGGGTTTTCCCTGCGTGCTCCGGTTTCTCCCCACATTCCAAAAATGTGCAGGTGTGTAGGTTAATTAGGGGTACACAAAATGCTGGAGAAACTCAGCGGGTGCAGCAGCATCTATGGAGCGAAGAAGATAGGTAACGTTTCAGGACGAAACCCTTCTTCAGACCGTGTAGGTTAATTAGCTTCTGTAAGTGTGTTGGACATAACTAGGACAGGACAGAAAGGTGATTGATTGTCGGTCGGCATGGGCCGAAAGGCCTCTTTCATGCTGTATCTCTAAACTAAAATTAAAAAATAGTGTCAAATGGAGTACTAGAGAACTGTGTGGAAAACCAAAGTTATTAGTTTTGGAAGAAAAATAGGAAAGTTATATTTTAAATTATCAGAAGTTGCAAAATGTTGGTACACAGAGGAATTTGGATATCCTTGAACACAAATCATTGCAATTAGAAAAATAAATGGTATGTGAGCCAGTACTATACTATTCCAACGCTTCTGTACTTATTAGAATCATAGAATCATAGAAAATAGGTGCAGGAGTAGGCCATTCGGCCCTTCGAGCCTGCACTGCCATTCAATATGATTATGGCTGATCATCCAACTCAGTATCCTGTACCTGCCTTCTCTCCATACCCCCTGATCCCTTTAGCTACAAGGGCCACATCTAGCTCCCTCTTAAATATAGCCAATGAACTGGCCCCAAATACCTTCTGTGGCAGAGAATTCCACAGACTCACCACTCTGTGTGAAAAAAGATCTTCTCATCTCGATCCTAAAAGACTTCCCCGTTATCCTTAAACTGTGACCCCTTGTCCTGGACTTCCTCAACATCGGGAACAATCTTCCTGCATCTAGTCTGTCCAACCCCATAAGAATTTTGTAAGCCTCTATAAGATCCCCCCTCAATCTCCTAAATTCCAGCGAGTACAAGCCGAGTCTATCCAGTCTTTCTTCATATGGAAGTTCTGCCATCCCAGGAATCAGTCTGGTTAACCTTCTCTGTACTCCCTCTATGGCAAGAATGTCTTTCCTCAGATTAGGAGACCAAAACTGTACGCAATACTCCAGGTGTGGCCTCACCAAGACCCTGTACAGCTGCAGTAGAACTTCCCTGCTCTTGTACTCAAATCCTTTTGCTATGAATGCCAATATGCCATTTGCTTTCTTCACAGCCTGCTGCACCTGAATGCCTACTTTCAATGACTGGTGTACCATGACACCCAGGTCTCGTTGCATCTCCCCTTTTCCTAATCGGCCACCATTCAGATAATAATCTACCCTCCTGTTTTTGCCGCCAAAGTGGATAACCTCACATTCATCTACATTATACTCATACTGCATTTGCCCACTCACCCAACCTATCCAAGTCACATTGCAGCCTCCTAGCATCCTCCTCACAGATAACACTGCCCCCCAGCTTCATGTCACCCGCAAACTTGAAGATGTTGCATTCAATTCCCTCATCCAGATCAGTAATATATATTGGAAATAGCTGGGGTCCCAGCACTGAGCCTTGCAGTACCCCACTAGTCACTGCCTGCCATTCTGAAAATGACCCATTTACTCCGACTCTTTGCTCTATCCACATCAATACTGAACCCCCAATACCGTATTTTGTATGCTAATCTCTTATGTGGGACCTTGTCGAAAGCCTTCTGGAAGTCCAGATACACCACATCCACAGGTTCTCCCTTATCCACTCTAGTTACATCCTCAAAAAATTCTATAAGATTCGTCAGACATGATTTACCTTTCGTAAATCCATGCTGACTTTGTCTAATGATTTCACCGCTTTCCAAATGTGCTGCTATCCCATCTTTAATAACTGACTCTAGCATTTTCCCCACTACCGATGTTAGACTAATTGGTCTGTAATTCCCCGTTTTCTCTCTCCCTCCCTTTTTAAAAAGTGGGGTTACATTAGCTACCCTCCAATCCTCAGGAACTACTCCAGAATCTAAAGAGTTTTGAAAAATTATCACTAATGCATCCACTATTTCTGGGGCTACTATTCAATTGAAAAAAAATCTTTGTGTAACAGTGTGCAGGTTCTACAGTCTACACGTGTGCAGTTTTTGTCTCCTTCACTATGAGAAGATATACTCATCTAGAGAGTGTAAAGAAATTTGAGAGCATATTCAAGACTGTTTTACATTTGGAAGTATGTAAATTAGGATAATTGAGGTGCTGAGGTTGAAAATTAGCCAAGAAATTATTAAATGGAGAAGCAAATTGAAAGAGATCAAGGGCTCTATATCTGCACCAGAAGAGGGCAGACAGCCTCAATTTAAAGATTCATCAGTAGTGTAACAGTGGGGTGACACTCTAGTTCCAGTCACTGGAGTGATTCTGGTTCTAAAATCTTCTTGTCAAGAAAGAAATCTATTACGCAATGATCCACTGAAAATGTGTAAGTAGCTTCCATGATTCTTTTGGGTGCTTTAAATTTTAAGGGAAGAACTTTTGATTATCTAAATAACTTTTAAACTATAGTGTTCAATTGTTGGGTCAATTAGTAGTCTAAGAGCACTTGAACCAATGTATTTCAAAATGTGGTCCAAAATATAAACTGCTGGAGTAACAGCGAGCCAGGCAGTGGAGGGAAAAGGACAGATAACAGTTTGGGCTGGGATCTTTCTTCAGACCAGACATGGGCCCCAATCCAAAACATCATATATCCATTTCCCTCTACAAATGCTGCCTGACCTACTGAGTTTCTTCAGCAGTTTATTTTTTGCTCAATATTCCAACATTATCAGTCTCTTGTCTCCATAATTTCAAAATGTATCTGAATGTCTCTACCAATACTTAAACTTTAAGTTCATGGTCAGATTTAGACCTCATTATTTATAACAGCAAGATTGAATTAACACAGTTATTGATTTTGCTGAGAGTCTGTTGCCCAGAAGAAAAGATTTGAAAACAATTGGAAAACTGTCATCTTTATTACTGACATGCAAAATACAGTTCATGCAACTGCTGATTTGAAAAATCCATCATTAGTAACAGATGGAGACAATACTGCTCTCTATCATCTTTCAATAATTGTTCCAAAATGCTTTACAGTGTAAGAATATTAAGAAATTTAGTAAAATCCGGATCAACCTGTATATAAAAAGAAAGATACTGATACGTTTCAGGGCGACATGCTGTTTCTTATGCAAGTAGTCTGTCTTGTAAACACTTCTCAACAGTACAACAGCTTTGAAGAATGCAGGCCTTGTGGTTACACATGCAAAACATTTCCTCTCATTCATTTTAAAAATCAGTGTGTCGTGCTCTACGTTAGATTGTGCACTAAATAAATAGTTACTAAAGTATTAGGGTCCAACAGTTCGGGAAGACTCATAGTCAGACAGACATTTTGGAGGAATTGCTTTTCCATTGTAGTAGTCCACCACTTGGTTAGGTACCTCAGCAAGGACACTCTTGGCAAGAGCGGCAGGGGATGCCTATAAAAGAAACAGATTATAATTCTGTACTTTCTAAGAATAAAAACAATGTATTTAATGACAAAAGGACTAGCATTTTATAGTGCCTTTCATCACCTCAAGGCATTCCAAATTACAGCCACTGAAATGCTTCCCGATGTACTAGTCTGTACTGCAAAGTAGAAGTTCATAAATTATAGGAACAGAATTAGGCCATCTGGCCCATCAAGTCTACTCCACAATTCAATCATGGCTGATTTATCTTTCCCTCCCAATCCCATTCTCCTGCCTTCTCCCCATAACCCCTGACAGCCTCAGAGCATGCGGACATCATGTTAGCACTCTGCAAACTCCCACTAACAATGCAGATCATTTTCCTTTTCGTGAATGTTGATTAAGGGATGTACATTAGCCAAAAAATAAGTTCCCTGGTCATCTTCAAAATGTTGCATTCTGCCAAGAGAGTAGATAGATCTTTATTTAGCAGAAAGGTACACCATATCCTCAGGGCTGCTAGTGGAGAACAAGCATAGGTCCCGTGTTGATCAATGGAGTGGGAACTCAAACCAGTAGCTCAGTGTTGATGGTGGTTCTGCTGCCAGATGGGCCTCAGCTGACATGGGTAGGGTTTGTTTATATAATAGGCAGTTTTCAAGTGAAATATTCTTGTCACTGCTTCCATTCTTTACTTAATACTTAAAAAATATATATATTTAATCAAGAATTGTTGCGCTGATGCGAAGCTATGGGTCTTTAACTGCCTCAATCTTTGTTTATTATTTCAAATTGCATGCAGTCCAAATGAATGACATTTCAGAAATGCTGCATGGATCAGCTTGCTGAGATAGCAGCCTGGAATTAAAATCACTGTTAATTGTTTAATGTTGACATCCAGCACTAAAGATGATGGTAATCCCTTTGAGTAAAGATATTAATTCAAGCTAATTATCTGGAGCCTCTCAGATTTGAACAAGATGCTTATGATAACTGAGTGTTCTTTTCTTCAACAGCCAACGCTCTTGTTAAGAGAGTACACAAAAGGCTGGAGAAACTCAGCGGGTGCAGCAGCATCTAAGGAGCGAAGGAGATAGGTGATGTTTCGGCTCGAGACCCTTCTTCAGACTGAGAAGGGTCTCGACCCAATCTCCTTCCTCCTTAGATGCTGCTGCACCCGCTGAGTTTGTCCAGCCTTTTGTGTACCCTCGATTCTCCAGCATCTGCAGTTCCTTCTTTAACACTCTTGTTAAGAGAGTTGGTTTGCACTTGGATTTTTATTCTAAACAGAATGTTTCTTAAATAGCCACAGTTTATTATTTAAAGGTGCGAGGTTTTTTAGAATTTCCTCTTCAGGAAATTTCCTTTTAATTAGTACAATGTTTCAGAAATAATGGAAAAATACTAATCACTTTCTGTGGTGTCCTTTACATTCATTCCTGGACTATCCAACGTGCTGTCAGGCCAGTGCCCCAAGATGGCAATGTGACAATGGCCTGGTAATTGATTGTAGACGAAGACTAAGAAATACATTTGAACAGGACTCCATAGATAACTCATTCTTTTCCTTAAAATATAAGACCTTCTGCACCCACTGGAGAGAATAAACAGGGCCTAAATGTAATGCCTCACCTGGAGGTCGATGCCTCCAAAATGCATAACTTTGAATGTTGGTCCAGATTTTGGCACTAAAGGACTCTGGAATGGAATTTGTACAACTGTCTGACCTAGCGATTCACTATATTAATTTGTTGATTAAATAAGGGGCAGCTATAGCTCAGACATTCTTCTCATAGCTCGATGATGTTTTGCGTAGCAATACATTGAATTTATTTCTTAATCTGCTGCTACGCCTGTGAAATACAGTCTATAGAATTTCAGTAGTATTATAGCCATGTAGCAATAGTCAACAACAAATGCCTTCTAGAAAGGCTTCAGATAACCGAAAAGAGGCAGAAGCCACAGATTTCCTCGTTTTCCCAAAAGAGAATTAGCAATATACAGATACTTTATAAACCAGTACATGCTGTTACTGATTATTTAATTGCAGATTATTTGGGGAGTGAATCTAGATTTCCCAGTTGCCATGGTGGGAGTTGAAGTCAACAGATCATTAGTTTTAGTCATGAGGATCACAAATATAATAATTTACACACTATGTACAATTTGCCTAAGAATTGCAGCGTTTAAATTCTGAGACATCAATTGGATTCGCATCAAGATGATTTGTATTTGTTAAAATTATTTTTATGAATACACTCAAATTTCAATATCACAAATAATTAAAATAGGATGTTACATTCTGCTGGCAAATTACCTGCAAAAAGAGGAAGGGTTAAACATTGTTGTTTATTATAAATTGATTTCCTGTACGTTAAAAAGTGGTTCCTGTTTTCCACATAGGTTAGCTTTGAAAGAGACTGTGGAGCTGAGAAAAGAGCTGGGTGGGGGGGGGGGTCTGATAAACAGCCATGTTTCTGGGTGTAAAAGCCCCAGTGGTGTATTAAAGTGAAGGCAGGACCTCGTGGAGGGGCTGTTGTGGGAGTGGTGTGAGGTGTTGTGTCCAAGGGTAGGTGCTGAGGCTTGGGTTTGATAGGCTTTGGCAAGGAGGATGAATAGAGTTAAGATAAGGCAACTCTTTAGAACATTTCTCTTTTGTTTTAGTGCAGTCTGGATGGCAGTGGTATGCTCTTCCTGCAGCATGTGGGAGATCAGGAAATCTTCCGGTGTCCCTGATGATTGCACCCATGGGAAGTGTCCCAAGCCGCAGCTACTGTTAGTGGCCTAACCAAATTCCTATATAGCTGCAAAAATGACTGCCTGATTTTTATAATCAATGCTGTTAAGGGTCTTGCAGTATGCTTTCTCCTTACATTCAACCTTCCAAACTGCAACACCTCACAATGTTCAGATTAAACATCATCTGCCATTTTTCCCCCTTTTTCTGTAGATGATCTGTATTCTGTTGTATATTTTGACAACCTTCCTCAATGTCTGCAACTCCACCAATGTTTTTGTTGTCTGCAAACATACTAACCGACCCATCTATATTTGTGTCCAAGTCATTATGTACACATGTTACAAACAAGTCCCACATAGATCCCCACAGAATTAACACCCTTCCACCACAACTCTCCATCTTCTATGAGTAAGCCAATTCTGAATCCAAATGACCATCTCCATTGATCCCATGTATATTTTAATCTTCTAATTTAGCCTACAACCAGGGACTTAATCAAATGCCTACAATTCCATGTAGACAAAATCCATTGCGCTACCCTCATCAATCATCTTTGTCATCTCCAAAAAATTGCAATTAAGTTCATAAGGCATAACCTGTCAATTCTTTCCAATAGCTTCCCTACCACTGGTGTGTGGCTCACTGACCTATAGTTTCCTGGATTATCCCCAGTCCCCTTCTTAAACAAAGGAATAACATTGGCTGCTCTGCAGTCCTCGGGATCTCACCTGTGTCTAGAGAAGATACAAAGACCGTAGTCAAGGCTCCTGCAATCTCCACTCATGCCTCTCACAATAACCTCGGACACATCCCCCTGTCCACTTTACTGCTCTGCAAGAGCCCTTACAATATCTTGTTCTTGATCTCAAACTGCCCTTGCATATTAGTGTTCCCCGCACTGATTTCTATGTCCTTCTCTATGATGAATACAGATGCAAACTACTTGTTTAGTACCTTACCTACATCCTCTAAGCATAAATTCCTTTCTTAATCCTTGAGCGGTCCAACCTTCTCCTTGGCACGCTCTTGTTTTTAAACGTACATATAAAAATCTTTGGGTTTTTCGCCAATCAAACATGCCAATGACATGACATGGCCCCTTTTGGCTCTTCTAATTGCCCACATGGGTTATTTCCTGCTGCTTGTTTTATATTCCTCAAAGGGCTGGTTTCATCTTTCTAAACTTTACATACACTTCCTTTTTCTTTTTGACCAAATTTACAAAATCTACAGTTCCCTTATGTTGACATTCTTATTTCTTCCTTCTTACTGGAAGGTGCCAGTCCTGAACTCTGATCAACTCCCTCATGTCAGATATGGATGTGGCCAATAACAACTGCTCCCAATTGACTCTGCCTGGTGCCTACCTAGTAATGTTGTAATCTGCCGTCCTCCAATTTAGTACCTTCCCCCAAGGTCCAGACTTATTCACATTTCCAGTATTTTGTTTTCTTAGGGAGCAGCTACACAATAGCACAGAACAGTTTGGGCCACTATTTAAATCTGCTGGGATATCACCTGATAGATGGCTTCTGTTAAAATAACATTTACTCTTCCTAAATAGTTGACATCTCCTTCATTTCATATAATAGAACATAACATGGGAAGCATTAATTGAGAAGGCTTGTTGCTGCTTTCCCACTTTGTTCACATTCCCTTGATTTGTGCCTGCAGTCTTTCCAGAATATACTGAATCACTCAGCAATCCTAACCATTATTGTCAATTATTTACAAAACAATTACAGTGCCCTCCATAATGTTTGGCACAAAGACCCATCATTTATTTATGTCTGTCTGTACTCCACAATTTCAGATTTGTAATAGAAAAAAATCACGTTGTTAAAGTGCACATTGTCAGATTTTATTCAAGGCCATTTTTATACATTTTGGTTTCACCATGTAGAAATTACAGCTGTGTTTATACATAGTCCCCCCCCTTTTCAGGACACCATAATGTTTGGGACACATGGCTTCACGGGCGTTTGTAATTGTTCAGGTGTGTTTAATTGCCTCCTTAATGCAGGTATAAGAGAGCTCTCTGCACCCAGTCTTTTTCCGGTCTTTCCATCACCTTTGGAAACTTATGTTGCTGTTTATCAACATGAGGACCAAAGTTGTGCCAATGAAAGTCAAAGAAGCCATTATGAAACAAGAATAAAACTGTTAAAATCAACTGTTTGGAACATCATTAAGAAGAGAGAGAGCACTGGTGAACATACTAATCGCAAAGGGACTGATAGGCCAAGGAAATCCTTCATAGGTGATGACAGAACAATTATCGCTATAAAAAAGCAAAATCCCCAAACACCTATCTGACAGATCAGAAACACTCTTCAGGTGTGGATTTGTCAATGACCACTGTCCGCAGAAGACTTCATGAACAGAAATACAGAGGTTACACTGCAGATGCAAATCACTGGTTAGCCGCAAAAATAGGATGGCCAGGTTACAGTTTGCTAAGAAGTACTTAAAGGAGCAACCACAGTTCTGGAAAAAGGTCTTGTGAACAGATGAGACGAAGATGAACTTATATCAGAGTGATGGCAAAAGCAAAGTATGGAGGAGAGAAGGAACTGCCTAAGATCCAAAGCATACCACCTCATCTGTGAAACACGGTGGTGGGGATGTATAGCCTGGGCATGTATGGCTGCTGACGGTATTGGCTCACTTATCTTCATTGATGATACAACTGCTGATGGTAGTAGCATAATGAATTCTGAAATGTATAGACACATCCTATCTGCTCAAGTTCAAACAAATGCCTCTAAACCCATTGGCCGGCAGTTCATTCTACAGCAAGACAATGATCCCAAGCATACTGCTAAAGCAACAAAGGTGTTTTTCAAAGCTAAAAAATGGTCAATTCTTGAGTGACCAAGTCATTCACCCGAACTGAACCCAATTGAGCATGCCTTTTATATGCTGAAGAGAAAACTGAAAGGAACTAGCCCCCAAAACAAGCATAAGCTAAAGATGACTGCAATACAGGCCTGGCAGATCACCACCAGAGAAGACTCCCAGCATCTGGTGATTCCATGAATAGCAGACCAACCAGTCATTGCATGCAAAGGATATGCAACAAAATACTAAACATGACTACTTTCATTTACATGACACTGCTGTATCCCAAACATTATGGTGCCCTGAAATGGGGGAACTATGTATAAACACAGCTGTAATTTCTACATGATGAAACCAAAATGTATAAAAATTATCTTTATTAAAACCTGACAATGTGCACTTTAACCACATGTGATTTCTTTTCTCAAATTGTGGAGTACAGAAATAAATAAATGATGGGTCTTTGTCCCAAACATTATGGAAGGCACTGTATATAGTTAACAAATAAGAAGCAACACCAATTTTGCTACACTACATCATTAATACCACACCTGAAACCCACATAACTCTTACCTCTGTGATCTGAAGTTATGATTCAAATACAAAACTTCTAAGTGCAAAATGTGGAAACAAGGAACTATAGATGCTGGTTTACAAAGACAGTATGAACATCTAATTCTCTAATTTTAGGTATTCTCTAACAAATCCCCCACTTCCCATTGCCCCAACACATTTCTTTCTTGCCCACCCCCCCCCCCCCCCCCCCCGTGCCCCATGGGGACTCCTGTCTATTTTACCCCTCCACTCCAGCTATATTCCTTCCTCTGGCTTTAGAATTTGCAGCTCTTCAATGCTTTTGTCTAACACTTTCTGTTTTTTCATCTCTGGTCTTTGTCAAACAATCGGCCTATTGAGCCCTCCACCCCTCTCTTGTGTTCACCTATTACCTGCCATGCTTTGTCCTGTCTCTCCTCTCTTCCAGCTTCCCCCACCCCATACAATCAGTTTGAAGAAGTGTCCTAACCTGAAACATCACCTATCCATGTTCTCCAGTGAATCTGCCTGACTCGCTCCAGTTACTCCAGCGCTGTTAAAGACCAAAAACCAGGGCAGATTCTCCCTGTAATCTTGGCCAATATTTATTTCCCATTCAACGTCATCAAAGGTCAATGTCATATTGTGGGAGACCTACTGTGTGTAAATTGGCTGCCATGTTTCCTAACTTCCAGCACTGTCTGCACTGCAAAACGACATTATTGACTGTGAAGCACTTGGGAGTTTGATTTGAAAAATGCTGCAGAAATGCAGTTTTTTTTTTGTCACGATAAAAGCACAACACAACAGATTGATTACTAATATGTGGATGCTTCCACCAATTGTGAGACTCCAGTTCTTACTTACATGCTTGAAGTTCCTGAATGGCACAAATTGAACGATATCTCGTAAAACTGGTTCTCCCTTTGGGGATCGGAGAATACCATCATCTCCATCCAGCATCTGCATGTCACTGAAGTCAGCATTCCCAACTCCCACTATGATCACCGACATGGGTAGGTGAGAGGCATGGACGATGGCATCTCTGGTATCTGCCATATCTGTAATCACTCCATCCGTCAGTATCAGAAGGATAAAGTATTGCTGTTAAACAAAATAAACATTTAGAATTCCAATCATAAAATGTTACTTCATGGTGGGAGGTTGACTAGCCCTTTATGCCTCTGCCCTCCCTTAACCAATTCATCACAAAATCACAGATGGATCAATTTATTGTTGAAAGTTTCTAATTAATTTGTTACCGCCATGTTTTTAGACAATGTATTCCAGGCTTGCACTGCCATAAAACAAATGCATCTATGTTTCAATGCAGAAATTAATGTGTTTCTTATTCACCAAAATCAACCAGCGTAAAGACACTAAACAATATTTCCCTCTGCTTTACACACAAGGGAATCTTCCTGTCAGTCTACAAGTGATTCCTCTCAAGTTCTTTTCAGTTTCAGCTGCTCTTTGAGCTAATTAGCTAATTTAATATGGGTTGAGATCCCACAGCCACAACTTTCTGTATATTTTCTAAACTGACATAATTGTGTGAAGATCAAAAACATTTCAATAATATAGACCTCAATTTTAATTATTCACCCATGACCAATCCACTCACCCCACCAGTCTCATGGGCCTGAGTGGCATGCAGAGGGACGGTACTTAAATAAGACTGTCTCATAAAATTATTTTAGTGATAGGGTATCCTTACTTTACACAGGGGATTGTTGCCTTGTATTGACTGAACTAAAAACCCATTAAAGTGACATGAAGCCTGATGTTGAGAGTTAGATGTCAGTATACTTGGTCGAGGATGACAACGAGGTGCCCTCAATGCATTCTATTAAAGGAACTTTCACTGGGAGATGCCAGGAGGATGTTTTCTCTGGATAGTGAGTTGAGAAACAGAGATCACAATGCCAGCAGAAAAACCTAGACATTTACCTATGAGATGAGGGGACATTTCTTCACACTACTGGTTAGAAATGTTTGTAATTCTGCATGTTGGAGGATTGTGGATAGTTCATTATTAAGGATATTCATAGCTGAGATATTTTTGTGCTGAGATAGGTGCTTAACCTTAATCTTACTAAATGGCAAGACAAACACTAATAGTAAATTGACGTGCTACCTCTTTATTATGTGTTTTTCCTGTGCTCATTTGTTAATTAGTATTGTCCTGCATAAATTAAGTCTTCTTCTTGCGTATGGTGTGCACAGCCTAAAGTTGTAGGACAACTTGTTCTATTTGATCTTATTTGATTGTGCGCGCTGGGTTGATTGCATTTGTCGAAACAGGGCAGACCACATTAAGGTTGCAATCTCCCACTGCCATAAATTAAGTGAATGGGAGCCACTTCACCCCTATAGATGATCCCAAATACAAAATGAGCCACAATAAGCATCCATGAATTATTTGATATTATCTCCCAAACCTATAATCCCTAGCACCTTGGAGGTCAGAGCCAGGTAGATTGGGAGTATTTGCACTTGCTGGTTCCCTTCAAGTCACACACTATCCTGAACTTGAAAAATATAGCACACTTCCTTCACTATTGTGTCTAAATCCCACATCTCTCTACTAATCAGCATTATGAGAATAACATCACTGGGAAAACTTCAATGGTTTTCTCAAAGGTAATTTAGAATGTGAAATGCAGTTCATAATAATAGCTAACTTAATCTATTAAATGATTTAAACATCAAATCTAGTTACAACATTTTTAATTCTTCTAAATCAATTGATTAAAATCTTCTGATTATCATTACAATTGTCCAATATCCATCTTCCTATTTGCTATTTGGTATTCCTCAAACTGGCTTGAAAAATGACAAAATGCTCAACTTTCCCAAAAAAGAGAACTCTTCCACACGGCAAAATTCTTTAATTTTTTTAGCTTTATGTCTCTATGGATCTTTCTCCTGATAAGCAGAGATGAAATATGCACAAGTCAAGTTTAGCTCATAGCACACAACAGAATATAGACTGCAGCAACAGAATATGGTGCGAGAGTAACTCAGCAGATCAGGCAGTGACTGGAGAAAAAGGGTGGGTGACATTTCGGGTTGCGACCCTTTAACATCGCCCTTCCTTTTTCTCCAGCGATGCTGCCTGACCTGCTGAGTTATTCCAACACTTTGCGTCTCTCTGCAGTATAAACCAGCATCTGCAGTTCTTTTCTGCGCACAACAGAATGAATGGCCAAGACTGATAAACTAACAAATGATACGGATAACTCTGCATCAAAATTTTAAAAGAAAAATATTTCTTCAAGCAATAACAAGAGAAAGTACTGAAAATATTCGACAGGTCAGGCAGCATCTGTGGAGAAAGATGCTCTCATATGAGTTTATAATTGATTTCAGGAAGTGAAGCAGTACACATGACCTGGTATACATATTGATGGTGCGAAGTAGAAATGGTTGAAAGATTCTTAGGAATTAATATCACCACCAATTTGTTCTGGACCTGCCATGTTGAAGCTATGGCCAAGAAAGCAGACCAATGCTTCTACTTCTTTAGAAGGGTTGAGATTTGGCATGTCCCAATCAACTCTCACCGACTTCTACAGATGTGAGGTAGAAAGCATTTCATCAGAATGCACGACAGCATGGTTTGGGAACAGCTCCATCCAAGACCGCAAGAAACCGCACATAGCACAGACCATCACGCACCATCATAATCAAGGACCAGTATCACCCCGGTCACTCCCTCTTCCATCAGGCAAGAGGTACAGAAATATCGGAAATGTGGATGTCTGGACCTTGGTGGAAGATATGAAATTGGAGGAAGGCAGTTTTACAACATTACTAGGTAGGCACCAGGCAGAGTCAATTGGGAGCAGTTGTTATTGCCCAAGACCACATCTGACTTGAGGGAGTTGATCAGAGTTCAGGACTGGCATCTTCCAGTAAGATGGAAGAAATAAGGATGGCAACGTGGATTTTGCAAAGTTAGGTTTAGAAACACAAAATCCAACCTTTGAGGAATATAAAACAAGCAGGAAAGAACTCAAGTGGCCACGGCAAGGCCAGCAGCATAATCAAGGATGTTGTACCATGGCCACTCCCTCTTCAATCAGGCAAAAGGTATAGAAGGGTAGAAAACACACACCACCAGATTCAGGGACAGTTTCTTCCCAGCTGTTATCAGGCAGTTGAACATTCCTCTCATCCAACTAGTGTGGTCCTGAGAACTTTGGAGACCTTTGAACTATCTTTAATTGTATTTTATCTTACACTAAATGTGTACCCTTTATCTGTACACTGTGGATGGTAAGATTGTAATCATGTATAGTCTTTTCTTTGACTGGATAGCATACAACTAAAAGCTTTTCCCTGTACCTCGGTAAATGTGACAATAATAACAAATTCAAACTCACTCATAGTGTTAACTTACACAGAAATTAGTCATTCTCTAGTCTTCTGGAACTTTGCCTTTGGCTATCAGGGCCCCAACTAACTCCTCAATTGCTTTCCATAGCAACTCGGGAGAGATCTCATCTGGCCATGGGGATTTATCATCTTTTATGCACCCCATGACACCTAACACCTCCTTTTTAATGCTGATCTGCTCTGGATTATCCACAGCCTCTCCTTGGTGAATACAGATGACAAATATTAATTTAGGATCTTGATTAAATTGCCAGGCTCCACATATAGATACTGGGTACTGTAGTAAACACTGGGCAGTGTTTACCACAAAAAGTAGTAAACACTGCTCAGTCCATCATCGGTTCTGACCTTCCTTCCATCGAGGGGATTTATCACAATCGCTGCCTCAAAAAGGCTGGCAGCATCATCAAGGACCCACACCACCCTGGCCACACACTCATCTCCCTGCTACCTTCGGGTAGAAGGTACAGGAGCCTGAAGACTGCAACAACCCGGTTTAGGAATAGCTACTTCCCCACAGCCATCAGGCTATTTAACCTGGCTCGGAACTCTGATATCCCTCCATCTGTTATTTGCACTTTATTAATTTATTAATTCATGGGTGTATTTATGTATGGAATTGTAGTCAATGCCTTCTATGATCAGTTGTGCTATGCAAAGAAAGATTTTCATTGTCCTGTCAGGGACACATGACAATAAACTCTTTTGACCCTGTTTGACCCTAGATTACACCCATTTGATCCCTAAGTAGGTCTTTTAAAATATATCTACTTAAACGTTTCATATTCCCGACATGCATCTGTTCCTAATCTACTTTGCCAAGGTCCTCTCTTACACTGTTAGAATTAGGCTTCCTATAAATCAAGATTTTAACTTGGAGATTAACCTTTCCATAATTATCACTCCATGGCTATCCTTCTGCTCCTGACAAATTTACAGAATGTCCTGGGAATCTTACTTGCCAGGAATATTTCTTGCCCCTGTTGTCTTCCTATTTCCTTTCTTAGGTTTTTTCCTACACACACTATATTTCTCAAGAGACATCTTCAGCCCTCTAATGTACCTGCCTTATGTTTGCTCTTTTTTCCCCAATCAGATCTTCAATATCCTATTCATACAAGGCTTCCTACTCCTGCCATTTTTGTCTTTCACCATTCGTGGAACAAGCAGGGCTTGAACTCTTCCTAACTGTCTTTTAAAATATATCCACTTATAAGTTTCATATTCCCGACATGCATCTGTTCCTAATCTACTTTGCCAAGGTCCTCTCTTACACTGTTAGAATTAGGCTTCCTATAAATCAAGATTTTAACTTGCAGATTAACCTTTCCATAATTATCTTGAAACTTATAGCATTATGGTCATTGTTCCCAATTGACACTTTCACCACCTGCCTGGTTTCATTTCTTAAGATAGAAAGCTGTCTCATCTTTAGTATGACGTAGATTGATAGTCATACAGAGTGAAAATAGACCCTACGGATTGCCAATCAAGATGTCCCACCTACACTAGACTCATCTCCCCTTATAGTGGGTGACCAATTCTCTACCACTCAACTAGCTTTCTCTGGATCCCACATGATCTAACCTTCCATAGCAGCCTACCATCCCGCAATGTCTTGCTGAAAATGTCTTGCTGAAGTTCATATTGACACAGGCTACAGCTTTGTCCTCATCAACCTTTATGGTTACTTCTTTGAAAATCTCATTCAGATTCGTAGAGACATGATCTCCCACGTACTAAACCATGCTAACTATCCCAAACCAGCCCTGTCTATCTAGAATGAGTATTAAAGTGACATAACATTTAATACAGAGAGGTGCAAAGTAATGCATGTTGGCAGAAGGAATAGGGAGAAACAATATGGGTTTCATGGTACAGTCTGAAAAGTGTGCAGGAACAGAGGGACCCAGGTGTATATGTGCATTGACCCTTGAAAGACCATTTAAAGATAGTGGTTTATAAAGCTCGGATCCTGAAGTGAGAAAGTTGGATACTCATAAGAACAGTTGCCTTTCATAGTGAACATATGAATTTACAGATTAGGAGCAGGCGTGTGCCATTCAGTCTTTTAAGCTAGTTCACTATTTACTAAGATCGTGGCTGATATGATTGTAACCCCCACTTCATTTTCCTCTATTGTAACCATTTAGGACCCTAAGTTCTACCCATGATCACTCACCGTGGCCTCTTTTGTGTGCATTTCCTCTGAGGCAAAACTGGCCACTTTCTGAATAATTGGAGCAATGTTCGTTGGTCCATAAAGCTGGATTTTTGGAAGGCACTTCTGATAGGCTTCAACAACTCCCTGTATACCTTGGGAAAAAGTATAATTAAGAAGGAGCATGAATATCTAGCAAAACCATTTACAGCACACAATATTCCTCCATCAGGTCATTGCAAGAACTAACAAATCTATGAAAGCCATGTCTGAGACAGAGATAATTTCTGCTGTTAGAATTTACCTGCACATTCTGAATTGTCCTCATTAAAGTTGATTGCAAAGTCATGGGACACCTGGAAGTCATTAATTGAGAGAAAAATATAACTGAATATAACTTGTTGTTGTGAAACATTTCATATGAAAACTTCAATAGCTGTTACACATGTTTGCCGTTGAAAGGTGTTCACCAGCACTACTTAAAGCTGTCTCCAACTGCCTAGAAGGACAAGAACATCAGTTACATTACAGAACCACTGCAAGTACACCTCCAATTTGCACATCATACTGTCTTGGACATATCTCTGTCAAATCACTGGAGAGCTTCCTTTAGTGAGCCAGCCAATTTTATTCCACAACTAAAATTGGAGATATTATAATTTGTTAAACCAGGGCTATATCAACTCTCTCAGTTGTAGGTAAAAGATCCCAAGGCACCATTTTAAAGAAAGGTAGAGATATTTTCCTAGCATCATATACAATTTTAAAAATATATATATTTAGTTAGCCCCACAATTGTTGGGGGGGAGGGGAGTTCCTGTGCACAAATTGGTTGTCACATTTTCTTTCAATGTGAAGCTTTTTGAGATATAAAGCCATGAAGGCCACTGTAAAAATGCAATGTGTAGGAAAGAACTGAAGATAGACACAAAATACTAAAGTAACTCAGCAGGAGAGGCTGCATCTCTGGGGAAAAGGAATAGGTGACGTTTCAGGTCAAGACCCTTCATCAGACTGAGGCAATCTTTGTGGAATTTCCTGCCACAGAGGGCAGTGGAGGCCAAATCACTGGATGGATTTAAGAGAGAGTTAGATAGAGCTCTAGGGGCTAGTGGAATCAAGGGATATGGGGAGAAGGTAGGCAAGGGTTATTGATTGGGGACGATCAGCTATGATCACAATGAATCTGGAGTTTAGAAGGATGAGAGGAAAATCTCATTGAAACATATAACATTGTTAAGGACTTGGACACACTAGAGGCAGGAAACATGTTCCCGATGTTGGGGGAGTCCAGAACCAGGGGCCACAGCTTAAGATTAAGGAGTAAGCCATTTAGAACGGAGACGAGGAAACACTTTTTCTCACAGAGAGTGGTGAGTCTGTGGAATTCTCTGCCTCAGAGGGTGGTGGAGGCAGGTTCTCTGGATGCTTTCAAGAGAGGGCTAGATAGGGCTCTTAAAAATAGATATGGGGAGAAGGCAGGAAAGGGGTACGGATCGGGGATGATCAGCCATGATCACATTGATTGGCGGTGCTGGCTCGAAGGGCCGAATGGCCTCCTCCTGCACCTGTTTTCTATGTTTCTATTCTACCCTTTTCCTATTTACCGTCAAGGACTCCTTTGTAATGCCTAATGACGTTGGTTTTGGAGATATATTTTTTATAGTGTTGCCTTTGTTTTTTGAAGAGGAACGTTACAGTGATAATTAGAGTCCCATATACAAAGACATTGGAGAGTTATAGATGAAATGCAGATTAAATTATACTTTTCTGAAAACTGTGAATTTATAATCATATAAAGGCAGCAATAGATCCTGGTTTTAATTCCTAGTTGATTTTAATTGTGATGTGGGCAATGAGTTATAAATTCAGCTAATGCAGTTGGAAGATAACTTGGAGTGTCTTAATTCCTGGGTTTCATTAACGTGCTGCTGCTGCATTCCCTGTCTTAATACAATAACTTGGAATGGATACTGTTTAACATATAATGCCTTGTGGGTGCCCACTGAAATGCAGGTATTGTGCATTGAGTTTGGGGTTCTGGAAGGCCCACACATCAGTGAAGTCTGCTAAACTGGTGAAATCAATTGACAATTGAAAAAGATAAATGCTAATAGCTCCTTCCACGTTAACAAAAAAAAACAAGCCTTCTAATCGTGTTAAAATGATAAGCCCTCCTATTTTTTGCTATAGTATAGAAATGATGCAATTAATTTTTAGTCAAATCTGTCATCTGGAAGAAGATTTGGGCATTTGAAAATGATTAAGACAGAAGATAATACAGATAATTTTAGCAAAATGTAAACAAAAAATTAGCATATATTGAAAACAAAGCACCAAAATGTCCTTCCACAAACAACAGTGTCATTACGTTTAAGTGAGACTGAGATAAATATATTGCCCAGGTTACTGGAGATAATTCATCCAGATTAGTGCAATGGGATGGTTTATATTCATCTGAGTGAGATGAGGGGTTTCCAGTTAATGAAATATGGCACCTTCAGTAGTGCAGCAGCTCTGCACTGGAATGACAGCTTAGAATTATGCTTGAATCTTTGCCGTGGAAATTAAGCCCATAACTTTGTGACTCAGAGCAAACTGCCACCCAGTCACCATTGCTTCTAAGTCAATAAATTGTGAGTTTGTATCCCATTCCAGAGACCTGTGCACAAAATCTAGGCAGATGCACCAGTGCAATAGTGAGGCAGTGCTGCAATGTGTACATTGATTGCATAATTTTCAGTTCGCTCTCTTAAATTTTCAATTAGATTTATTATTAAAGCTACTGCAAAAAAACACGAAGATCCACTCGAATCATGGCAGGAAAGGTCAGATGGGGGACATAAATTTATAAAGTACACATGTGAAAAGTAGCTAAACTCAAAGAATGAAAATAGATTATATGGGCTGCCAGAGTGAGTAACAGTGGTAGAGTGTTTTGTGATGTTCAGATAGAACTAGTTAAGGGCCTGTTAACGAGGTAATTCAAGATTTCTCTCGAGTTTCCCCTGATTCGAACTCGTAGGTACTCGGGGCTCTCGTGGATATTTTTCAACATGTTGAAAAAGCTTCACGAGCTTACCGCGTTTCCCGATTACCTGCCGTTAGCATTACGAACCGCTAAGAGACGTCCCGAGCTCTGACGTACCCGCTACATACATTCTACGTGCTTACCACGAGTTTGATTTTTTTTAAACTCGGGAAAGCTCTTGAATTACCTCGTACAGTGAGACAGGCCTTTATTACTCTAATGCAGAGATAGAATGTGATGTGTCAGAGGGTTGGCAGCTTTTATTCTTCAGATCTTTCCTCGGGGCCTCAGGTTCTGGGATACATTTTCACGATGTTGTCAGTTGTTAAAAAAAAGCAGCAGACAACAAATCTTCTGCAGTTATTTTACCCTTTGCTGGTTGCCCATTGAAAACACTAAAAACAAATCAAGGATCGGATTTATGTCGAAAAAGAGCTGCTGATCCACTCAGTGGTCGAGAATGCAACCCACTCGCTTTTTTTTGGAAAGAAAAGTAACTTTTTTTTCAAAATACCCTTGAGAAAGAAGATATCCCAGCAGTTTGTTGGGATATTCTCTGTAGCCATGAAACAACGCTGAACACAGATAGGTAATTGCATAACATGAGCAAAGTTTCACAGGTTCACATTATATTCGATGAGCAATTGAAGCAATGTTGTTATCTAATCAGGGAGATTTCCTTGTAACGTCTTGCGTCCAGAGGAAATAGACTTATCTGGATATTCATCCCTGGTGGTACAATTCACAGCCTCTGAATTTTATTCCATTGATTGGGGATAAATGTATGTACTGTTGATAGGAGCCGCCATAACTGATATTTTAATCACATCCTCACCTCACAGTATGAGAGGGGATCCTATTGAAACATAAGATTATAAGGATTTGGACATGCTAGAGGCAGGAAACATGTTCCTGATGTTGGGGGAGTCCAGAACCAGGGGCCACATTTTAAGAATAAGGGGTAGGACATTTAGATTGGAGATGAGGAAAAACAATTTCACCCAGAGTTATGAATCTGTGGAATTCTCTACCTCAGAAGGCAGTGGAGGCCAATTCTCTGGATGCTTTCAAGAGAGAGTTAGATAGAGCTCTTAAAGATAGCAGAGTCAAGGGATATGGGGAGAAGGCAGGAACGGGGTACTGATTGTGGAAGATCAGCCATGATCACAGTGAATGGCGGTGCTGGCTCGATGGGCCGAATGGCCTACTCCTGCACCTATTGTCTATTGTGTGAATTAGGTCTCGTAATTCAAGGAAGGACATTATTGCTATTGAGGGAGTGCAGCATAGGTTTACCAGGTTAATTCCCGGGATGGCGGGAGTGACATATGATGAACGAATGGGTCGACCGGGCTTGTGTTCACTGGAATATAGAAGGATGAGAGGCTATCTTATAGAAACATAACATTCTTAAAGGATTGGACAGGCTAGATGCAGAAAAAATGTTCCCGATGTTGGGGAGTCCAGAACCAGGGGTCACAGTTTAGGAATAAGGGGTAGCTATTTAGGACTGAGATGAGGAGAAACTTCTTCACCCAGAGAGTTGTGAATCTGTGGAATTCTCTGCCACAGAAGGCAGTGGAGGCCAATTCACTGGATGTTCTCATGAGAGAGTTAGATATACAGTAGCTCTTAGGGCTAAAGGAATCAAGGGATATGGGGAAAAAGCAGGAACGGGGTACTAATTTTAGATGATCAGCCATGATCATATTGAATGAGGGGGCTGGCACGAAGGGCCAAATGACCTACTCCTACACCTATTTTTCTATGTTTTTATCTCAGAGGGTTCTTGTTGATACTCACTTTAAAATCAGGTGGTATTCTTGCTCCAAATCCAAAGGCTGGGAACATTTTATCACTGAAATAACATTAAAAAATAACATTATGTCTTGCCTTATTAGGAAACACGTCACCAATTTATAATTGTTTAAAAATTGCTGTGTGTATATAATGATCTATTCATGAGGCGGAGAAAGAATGAGTAGGGATCCGCTATATTAATTAGTCTAGTGGCCATTTTAACCAGTCAATAGTCAAAGCATCAAAATATTCAAATTGCTTCTTCCTTTAGTGGCATATACATTACAAGATACAATAGCTACCAAAAGCTGAGTGAAAATCATTCCTGTGAATCACATGATTCAACATTTATATTTTTGCACCAATTTTATAAATTTTCATCAAACAGAATCGATAAGAGACTTGAATTTCTACAGCACTTTTACAACCTCGTACTGAATGAAGTAGCATTGTTAATGTTGTAATTTTGAAACAGAACACCCAATTTCTGCACAAGAAGTTTCCTTAAATGCCAAGTTATAATGACTGGATCAATCCTGTAAACGTTAACTGAAGGATAAATATTGGCCGCAACACTGGGGAGAATTTCCCTGCGTTGAAAGCTCCTTTCAATGCAGCTACCTAATTTCCAAATTATAGCATTTCTGAAAGTACAGTATTCCCTCGGGATATCTCTGGAATTCAGGATAGATCTATTATTAGAATTTTCCATTAGGTTGGGTGATTACTGAAACCACATTAGGAAGGAGCTTGAGAAGTAATTAATAGGTCCATGGCACCAGGGTAAAAACGTATAAAAGTTAAAGACAGATATTGTTGAAAATAATGTAGACAGAACTCATTAATATTCCCATAGAATATTAGGAGCATAAATAGTTGCACTTTTTTACTAACTATTGAAATGCTCATAAATTGTGTGTGTGTGCACTTAAATATTCATCATTTTCTAATTTCTTTATGGTTCACATCCCTTCCTATCTCCATAATTCCAAATGTTTGAGATTGTTGTTGTCATATTTGGGCTTTTCATTATCTTTCAATTGAATTGGTTCCTTAAGGAGTGGTTTCAACCTACCATGACCTATCTGGAATGCCTCTACATTCCTCCCCATCTTCTTTTCAGTTCCAGCGGAGTTCCAGGGGTATGGCTGCCCAGCCTGCAGCTGTCTGTTTTTTAACTTCTTTCTTTTATTTTTAGTGAGTTTAGTGTTTGTTTTTGGATCCCTAGCCTTCTTTATGTGGGGGGAGGGGGGGGGGGAAGGGGGAAAGTACTTTTCCTGGTCCCTACCTGGTCGGAGAGGCAGCTTTTCTCCGGGCTGCACTGTCGACCCGTCCTCGCGGCCTACCAGCGTGCCTGGAGCGGCGTTTCCTGAGGGGACCGCCCAGAACCTCGGCTTCGGCAGCGGCTCAGCGCTGGAGCACCATCAGGGAGCGGAGCGAGCGATACCTTGCCTGGGTCGCCGCGCTGGAGCTGCAGAATGCTGAGACCGCAGGTGAACATCGCGGAGCTGCGGGACTGTGGGGCGGCCGGCTGCGGGCGGCAGCGCTGAACTTTTACATCGGGAGCCTGGGATCTCTCGGCGAGATCGCCAGTTGTGGAGCTCCATCCAGCATGGCCTTGTCAGCTTCGGAAGCCACGGGCTCCGGTAGGGAAGCGGCCGTTCCAGGTGTCCCAAGCCGCTGTGAGGACTCTCCCGACGCCGGAACACCAACACCCGGCGAGAAGGCCTAAAACATCGGGCTGCCGTAGCGGCGACTGCGGAGGCCTCATAGGCCTAACTATGGGTGGACTTGGGGATGGGACTGGACTTTGTGCCTTCCCTCACAGTGGGAACCATTGTGGGGGGATGTTTTTATGTCCATTGTTAATTCTTTAGTGTTGTGTCTTATCTTTATTTGTGTGCTGCATGGCAAGTCAAATTTCACTACACCAATTGGTGTATGTGACAATAAATGTCCTTTGTCCTTTGTCTTTTCTTTTAAGACATTCCTTCTAAACTATCCTTCTGGAGAAGCCGTTGGTCATTTTTGTTAAATTCCCCTAATGCGTCTCTTAGTTAAATTTTGCTTAACAAGGGCAATGCATTTATGTTTTGTTTTGTTAAATGCATTACCTATAGTGCCTGTTATTACACAAAGACAAGGCTTAATTGTTTTCACCATATATATACTGCATATATATTGAGATTTGCAGCCCATGAAGAAAGGAATACAGTTCCATCCTATTCAGTCTTTCCTTATAGTAAACTGTTCCACTCAGGAAACAATGCAATGAATCAATATTACACTGTCTCCAGAGCAGATATATCATAGAATATAGAACAGTACAGCACAGAAATGGGTCCTCCGGCCCACAATGTTTGTGCCGAACATGATGCCTAGTTAAACTGATCTCAGTTTAGGAGAAAATCCTATTGCAAAGAATTCTCTCCAGCAGTTTTCCTACCACTGACGTGGGTTTCACTGGCCTATATTTCCCTGGTTCTCTCTACTTTCTTTCGTAAACAAAGGAACAACATTAGCCATTTTTCAGTCCTCCGAAACCTCGTGGTGGCTAGAGAAGAAACATCCCAATGTAAGCAGAGCAAAACTGCACATGGTGCTCCATATCTGCTACCAAACATCTATACAATTGCAGCAAAACTTCCTTACAATTGTAAACTAAGCCCCTTGTAATAAAGGGCAGCATTTCATTTTTCTTCTTATTTGCTTGTTGATCTTTATATTTAGTTTCTGCCTTTCATGTATCTACACAAAAGATATCTCACTCTAATACCACCACTTCCTGAGATGGCTTAGGAAAATCATCATGTCCCCAACAACACTTACCAACTTCTATAGATGTGCCATTGAAAAGATTTTATCAGGATGCATCACAGAATGGTTTCGGAACAGCTCCATCCAAGGCCGCAAGAAATTGCAGAGTTTTGGACATAGCCCAGACCATCACACAAATCGATCTGCCTTCCATTGACTCTCGCTACACCATGCTGCCTCGGCAAGGCCACTAGCACAATCAAGGACTAGTCTCACTCTGGTCACTTTGTGTTCTCCCTTCTCCCATCAGCCAAAAGATACAGATGTTTGAAAATGCGTACCTCGAGATTCAGGAGCAGTTTCCTCCCAGCTGTTATCAGGCAACTGAACACACCTCACCAGCTAGTGCGGTCCTGACTTCCCATCAACCTCATTGGAGACCTTTGAACTATCTTTAATCAGACTTTATCTTGCATGCACTAAATGTTGTACCCTTTATCCTTTATCTGCACACTGTGGTTGAAATCTTTGATTGTAATCATGTATAATCTTTTTGTTGACTGGATAGCAAGCAATTAAAAGCTTTTCACTGTACACGTGACAATAATAAACAAAACTATTTGTACACCAATATTTATAGGCCTCTCCCAATATAAAAGATGATGTGTTTTCCCATTTTTTTCTTGGTGGGAAATGTCATAACGGAAAGTGCATCTTGTTACCAAAATAACATGACATGTATATCACTCAGCTGAGATGTTTGTTTCTCAGAAATAAAAGCTTGCAAATGCATTCCCGCTGAAGTAGTTACTTTAAATTATTTGCAGAAACCGTAAATGCAGATGAAATTCTTATTTAAATCCATTGATATCAATACTTAACCTACAGTGTAATCTCTATCTGGTTCTTAGGAATAAGCTGATAAGGCAAGTACCAATCACTTGGCTCCATACCTCAATGAAATAAAAGTCAAGTCTTTTGGTAGCACTTTTACCTGTCATAGTCCTGGCAGATTTCCCCCACAGCCACCAATGCTTTCAGGTATTCATTAGGCTGGAAGGGATGGATGTAGTGCAGGGAGCAGCTATTTCGAGGGTCTCCATTGGATGCTGTGAAATCTATAGCAACCTGTGCAAGACCAAAAAGCACAGTCAGTCATCATTAACAATAATCATCAATAAACCCATCAATTGATGCAGGACAAAGTCAGAAAGCCAAATTATTCTAAATGTTCGAAATGTAAAATAAACACACATTAAAAATATTCAGTAGATCAAGCAGCATGTGTGGAAAAAGAAACAAAGTTAACGTTTCAGACTGAAGATAGTTCCTCCAAACTCTTGACACCATCTCTCTTTCTCATGGATGCTACCCAACTGCGTATTTTTGGTATTTTCTGTTCTTAGTCAGGAGAAAGTTACTTTACCACAGTGAAGCAATGTAAAGCAGAGGAGATTCACTAGGACTTTGCTTGAGGTGGAAGAAATGATTGCTTAGGCTGGGCTTGCTTTCCTTGGAACACCAAAACATGAGGGAGGATTTGAATGAGGTGTACAAAATAATGAGGGAATATATAGGGTAAATTGTGAGACACTTTCCCCTTTCAAATATTCATCTATGACCATTAGATATTTGAGGAGCACATTTCAAGGGCTACTGGAGAAACAAATGGGTAACAAAGTGTTAAGATCAAGATGAGTAGGAGGAGGTCATACAGACCACATACACTGACTTAGACCAAAATGACTGAATTCCACCTAATTCTCCATGGAAGTGAGAGATTTGCATTGATTGCCAGGGCTCTGCTATTATTGTGGACATTCCTTGAGACACCACAATGGAGTAGGGGAAGCGTTGCTCTCTTATGATATTATGAAGTGGGATATTGGTTATTGTAGATATTGTCATGATATTGTTAGAGAAGAAATTCAGCACAACATCACTGATTTATATATATATATATATATATATATATATATATATATATATCCCTCATTTCAACATCACTGGGATTAAGAGCAAAAGCCAACTATATTCTCAAAATCCAAGGTCATTTCTCCACCAATGACCCCCAGAGCATGTGGAAGGGCATCAAGGCCATCACGGAGCACAACAAAAGAGATGCTGTATGCCCCAGGGACCCATCTCTTCCTGATACCCTGAACACATTTTATGCTCGCTTTGAGGCTTCCAACACCTCCCCCAGCTGCAGGTTCACACTCCCACCAGGTGAGCTGCCTCTCAGGGTGACTGCTGAGGATGTGAGGAGGTCCCTAATGAGAGTCAACCCCCGCAAAATAGCATGCCCGGATAGCATCCCGGGACGGGTTCTGAGAGACTGCGCTCACGAAATCACTCGGGTACTGACTGACATCTATAACACCTCCCTGACCAATCTGTGGTGCCGACATGTCTCAAGACCGCCACCATCATCCCTCTGCCAAAAAAGTCAGTGGTGTCAGGCTTGAGTGATTACCGTCTGGTGGCTCTCACCCCGATAATCACAAAATGCTTCGAAAGGCTGGTTATGGTCCACATAAAAGACAGCATTAACATCAATGTGGACCCTCACCTACAGGAAGAACCGGTCTACATCTGATGCAATCTCATCCGTCATTCTCTCAGCCCTCACTCATCTGGAGAACAGGAGTCAGATATGTCAGATTGCTCTTCTGCCTTCAATACCATCAATACCGCAGACTTTAGTCAACAAAATGCTGCTGCTTGGACTTAAACCATCCATGTGCAACTGGGTACTAGACTTCCTGACCAACAGGCCACAGTCTGTTAAAATCTACGGTGTCTCATCCCCCCATTACGCTCAACACGGGCTCCCCACAGGGATGTGTCCTGAGCCCCCTGCTGTACACTCTTCTCATTTATGACTGTTCAGCCAAACACCCAAACAGTCATATTGTGAAATTTGCAGATGACACAGCCGTGGTGGGATTAATCCCCCACAATGACGAGTCAGGCTACAAACAGGAGGAGGTGATTATGGACTTCAGAAAAGATGTTACACCCCCCCTCCCCTCTGCATCGGAGGAGAAGCTGTGGAGATGGTGTCCAGTTTTAAATATCTGGGGGTGCACATTTCTAACGACGTCACCTGGACCAGCAACACGGCTAGCATCATTAAAAAAGCCCACCAACGCCTTTACTTCTTGAGGAAGCTGAAGCGTGCTGGCCTCAGCACCATAATCCTGACATCATTCTACAGGTGTGTGGTGGAGAGCGTCCACACATCATGTATCACAGTGTGGTACGGAAACTGCTCTGCTGCTGACAGGAAGGCGTTGCAGAGGGAGGTCAAATCTACCCAAATAAAATCACAAATAACTGCCTCCCTGCAATTGAGGACATTTACATCAGCAGGTGCAAGCAGTGCCTCAAACATCATGAAGGACCCCACCCACCCGGCAAATGGATTCTTTGCCCCCCTCCCCTCAGGGAGAAGGTTACGCAGCATAAAGGCCAGGACAACAAGGCTTAAAGCCAGCTTCTTTCCCGACTCCCTACCTCACTGACTGAACCCTCACTACCTCAGTGAGCTGTCTGCTGCTACTGCTGCTGCTATGGACATTATTATGCTGCTGTCTTTTAACCATGCTGCTTTTTTACTTTTTATTAATTATTCATAGGCTCATTATTATTTAGATTTTATTGTGGAAGGTTTTTATATAAGTTAGAATTTATTGATGTCTTTACTGCACTTTATTGATGTCGTAATGCACTATTACGCTGCTTGGACCCGAGTACAAATTTTGTTCATGATTCATGTGGAAGCATGTTTTTATTGAATGACAATAAATAAATGAACTTAACTGAACTGAACTTCATACTGAGGTGATATTAGCAGCACAGAGAAAAATAATATTTAACAGGAATTCTGTGCATGTGATTTGGCGTGTACACGTTTGCTTGTGTCTGTACTTGCTCATGGCAGGTATGCATCTATGTGTGCGTGTATATGCGGTTATTTAAAGTGCATGAGTTACCCAGCAGGAAATATGCCGTTTAGCCCACTGCTTCTGTGCTGGCCATCAAGTAGCGTTGTTATAAAAACTTACCATCCGAGGCGCTGTAGATCTGCCACTGTCTATGCGGGCAATTCTGGAGGCTTTGGGGGGGGAGGGGGATGGGATAAGAATGCAGGTTTGTATTGGTTGTCGGAGAGGGATTTCCTCGGGCTGCTAGCTGTTGAAGAAAAATCATACGCGCTTCCCATTCCCGGTTTAAAAAAAAAAAATTGCTGGACCATTGCATCGCTGGATTGAACTTAAACGCGACTAAAAACACCTTCAATGCCTTCAACATCACGGATCGCAATATCAGGACAAAACAAAAGGTATGTCGTTTATTTAACATTTTATCGTGCTATTTGTTGTGGCTTAATTTTAATCTTATGATACGAAAATGTTATTTAGGCATTTTACGAATCAGCCATGACTTGCCTGCCGATATGGGCTTAAAATGTATGGTAACGGCAGCATTCTAATCGATCACATGCCAGAAACATCCACTCTCAAAATAATCAAATTCATTATTTTTTTGCACAATCATGTTATAAGAACATCTAAATCATCTATATTTTGTGTTATTGTCTATCCATGTTCAATACTTTCATACTAAATATCCACAGTACAGTTTTAGTCAGATGTATTTTGCAAAACAATAATGATTTTGATTATCTTGAGAGTGGATGTTTCTGGGTTAATTCATGGGAATTAAAGATTAAATTCCTTCCATTTGGCATATAAATTCATGACAGTGAGATTTAAAAATCATGTTATATTGTGACTTCGTGTGTGAATGGGATCAATTTGTATTTTGTATACAGGCTATTTAAAAATGTTAGCCTTTTCGTAAGAAATGGATAGATGTTTAGATCTAGTAACTGAATTTAGATGAATTTAATTGATTAGATGAATTTAATTGATTTGATGAAACTGATGAATATGATTTTTTTGTTGGGTATTTACTATTTGTTTTAGCGTTTAACTTTATAATTTCTACAATTTTTTCCAAAACTGCAAATAATAACTTGTTTCTGTTAATGCTGTTCAGTGTTTTGTTTTCTTTACATTTTAAACAGATGTCTCCGAAGAAGAAATGGAAAATTGTCAATTCAAATGCCCAGCAAAAGAGACTGATTTAGACAGCATTCGCAGAGATTATCCGAATTTGGACCACAACAAATGTGATGATCTACAGGACATTCTTAATGGGAAAGTAGTGGGCAGAAAGACATGTCATGCGTGGTTTGAAGAGCAAAAACCTATAGTTTACAATGCCAAAATTGAAAAGTTGAGGAAAAAAAGGTGTACAGTTGCTTATTGATTACAATCTGAGGAGTATGATAATGCTACTGATTATGATATGCCAATGTACCAGCTAGAGACTTGCTCTTTTGCTAGAAATTGTAATTTCTTTACCTATCTGTTATGGACTTGCAGCATTTAATACAATAATATTATTCTGATCTTGAAAATATCACATTTTTGAATTTTCAAGGCAGTCTGGGTGTTCATTACTATTTCCATCACAACGGTCAATTTTGTAATTAACTACAATTAGGTAACTAACTAATTATATGCTTTAATTTCAGGTCATCCAAGTAAGATGTTTCATATTTGTTTCAGAATGCTTCAATCTATAATAACTGAAAATTTCATTCAGTTCTTTTAATTTTTAAGTAAGTTATGGGCTTTTGACTGTGATTTCGATCACAGCTTTTGTGTTAAGTCAATGGAAAAGCAATTGGGAACAAGATGTTAATTTCCGAGTATGAAAATGATCATAACCTTTTTAATACTGAAGATATGAAAGTGAATTAGGTATCAAATTAAAGTTCTGTTTATGCTTTATCTGATGGGATAAATTACAGGCTTGATTTTTTAAATCTCAAAATTTGTAACGTTCCTACATCAAGTATTTGCCTATACTAATCCCATTTATCAGTAGCTGATTCAGTGCCTTTTATGCCGTGGCGTTCAGGCTCATCTACATACTTCTTAAATGTTGTGGGAGTAGCAGTTTTGGAACCCATGACTATCTTCCTCACTATCAACATCACCAGCAATTTCTGTGTCATCTGTGACTCTGTAATTATCCAAATCATTGATGTACATTAACAAATGGAAACAAACCAAGCACTGATAACCTGCACAACACCACTGAGCACAAGCTTGTATTACAAAACCAATTTTCAATTATCACCCATTGCCTCCTATCACCAAACCAATTTCAGATCTCCCCTCCCCCCCCCCCCCCCCCCTCCTCCACTAAAAGTCAGTTAACCACCTACACAGCTCACAACAGTGTATACCTCTTGGGATCACACCGTTCCTGGCACATAATCGGTAATCAGTTGTTGGCTCTGATTTGTCTTGGACTTTTCATACTTAAAGTTCCACCCACCCCTTACAATCAGTCTGCACAAGGGTCTCGGCTCAAAATGTCACCTATCCATTTTCTCCAGAGGTGCTGCCTAACCCGCTGAGTTACTCCAGCATTTTGTGTATGTATAAACCAACATCTGCAGTTACTTTCTATTACATTCAGATCTAATTTGTCAAACTGCCCAGTAAGAGGTTCACTTGCACCTCCTCCAACCTCATCTACTGTATCCATTGTTCAAGATGTGGACTCTTATACATCGGTGAGACCAAACGTAGACTGGGTGAATGTTTCGCTGAACACCTTCGCTCAGTCTGCCTGGACCTACCTGATCTCCTGATTGCTAAACACTTTAATTCCCCTTCCCATTCCCACACTGACATTTCTGTCCTAGGTCTCCTCCATTGTCAGAGTGAGGTTGAACGCAAATTGGGAAAACAGCATCTCATATTTCGCTTGGGCAGCTTACAGCCCAGTGATATGAAAATTGATTTCTCTAACTTCAAGTAAACCTGGCATTCCCTCTCTCTGCATCCCTCCCCCACTCAAGTTGCACCAGCTACTCGTTTTCACCCAACGTACAGTTAACAATGGTGCAGCAGCATCTAAGGAGCGAAGGAGATAGGCGACGTTTCGGGTCGAGACCCTTCTTCAGACTTTCTCCAGCTTTTTGTGTAACCCTTGATTCTCCAGCATCTGCAGTTCCTTCTTTAACACAATACAGTTAACAATGGCCTCTTTCCTTTAGCATAGTTACTTTGTTGCATATCTTCAAACCACCAGGTGATGCCAGCAATGGTTGCCTCGCCAGCAGTCTGTCTGTCCCTTCCTTCTTTGTTGTTTTTTTAGCATGTGTTAAATGTATGTTTTGTGATTGGGGGTGATCAGCCATGGTCACATTAAATGGCAGTGCTGGCTCGAAGGGCCGAATGGCCTACTCCTGCCCCTATTGTCTATTGTAAATGTAACAAACTTAGCTTTGAACCTTTGATCTTTCATTCATGATGTCTCTACATCATCATCTATATCACATTTCCCTTTCCCCTGACCAATCTGAAGAAGGGTCTCGACCCGAAACATCACCCATTCCTTCTCTCCAGCGATACTGCCTGTCCCGCTGAGTTACTCCAGCTTTTTGTGTCTATCTTCAATTTAAACCAGCAGCTGCAGTTCCTTCCTACACATCCTTTGTCTCTAGCCTTTTGGCCCAGAGTTCCATGTTAGCTTGTCAAAGGCCTTACTGAAATTCATATAGACTACGTTAATCACACTGTCCTCACCAACACCCTAGGTTACCTTTTCAATAAATCCAGCAAATGTGTCATATAGGATTCCTCCTTAACAAAGTCTTGCTTGCTGCCTTAGATTAATTCCTGCCTCTCCAAATGCATATTAATCCTCTCTCTAAACATTTTCTAATAATTTTCCTACCACTGTTATCAGCCTGTAAGTAGCTAGCTTTTCTCTCCCTTACTGCGAGGAAGAGAGAGAGGATAGCAATGAAAGAAAACTGTTGGAGGAAAATCACAGGGTAATGAGTGGAGCCATTCTTTGACAGTTTTTCTGTCAGGCAACGGTGAACGAGGAAATCATGGAGCTTGACTAGGAAGGTGTGTCACATTTGTTTTGTAAATCACAAGTGCAGTTTTTGTTTACCTGGGTGTTAATCATCTCAAAAGAAATATTGATTTGGGATATTTCAACAAGTCTGAACAAAATCCCTGAGACCAATAAACTGCTGCTCCACATCAGGAAATTGCTGTTCATCTGAACAGAACCAGAAATAGAAACACGACTGATTTTTTGTTCCAATGCAAAAACTGGACTAAATTCTAATTACCATCGTTTCCCATGCTTAAGGTAAAATTTGCAAATAATATGACTGATATTTCTCCACATACTGTTTTATTAATTTAGCATCGTAGAGAGATAAGCACGTTAACACCTTTTGCCCACGAGTCTGCAATATCACCCACCCATTCACACTAATCCCATTTTTCATTCTCCCCACATTCTCACCAATTGCACAGTAGCGGCAGAGTGGTGCAGTGGGTCACGGTGTCAGAGACCTGGGTTCGATCCTGACCTCGGGTGCTCTGTGCGTGTGGGTTTTGCACAATCTCCCAGTGTCCATGTTAGTTTCCACCGGGTGCTCTGGTTTTCTCCCTCATCCCAAAGATGTGCGAGTTTGTACGTTAACTGGCTGTTGTAAATTGTCCCTTGTGTAGGGAGTGGGTGAGAAAGTGGGATAACATAGAACTAGTGTGAACAGGTGATCGATAGTCGGCATTGACTCGGTGGGCCGACAGGCCTGTTTACATTCCATCTCTCAACTAAACTGCCCCAGATTCTATCAGCCACCTGTACAATTTATAGCAGCCAACTGACTCACACATCTTTGAGATATGGGGGGAAACTGGAGCACCTGGAGGAAACCCACTCAGTCACTGGGAGAACATGCAGACTCTGCACAGAGAGCACCGAGGTCACATTTGTAGTCGGTTTCTGTGAGGCGGGGGCTCTAATAGCTGCATCCATGTGTCACCCAATTGCTTTCCAATTAAAAAGATTGATAATTTAAATTCAGCACCAACAGATTATTCACATTCTCATCAGATAAAAGGGTTTTCTCTGTATCCAGAAATATCTAGCAGTCTATATGATTTTCCAATGGATATATTTATCAACTAGAGGATGCAGAGCAGTGCAGCCGAGGCAAACTTTGATCTTCCATCTTCCTACTTGCTCATCTCTCCCCAATTAAGATCATTAAGTGACATGGCAAGTATTTCATTCAATGCTCCTGGACATAGACATGGGAGAGCAAAAGTAGCTGTAACCCACTTGATTAAATAAATAGTTCTTTTATAAATAAATCAGGCTTTTCCTCAAAGCACGTCTCACACAGACATTCCTGCCCAGTAAGGAGCTTTGGCAGTTACAGCACGATGTTGGAAGCTGGACATTAAATTTTGATTAAAATCTTTAATGAAGAGTCACTTACTGTAAACTGAATCTGACATCCACCCATGATATAATCAAGGAAAGAGTGCATCTTGTGAATCTGTAGGTCAGAAAGAAATGTAGTTACTTTCACCAGGAAAATCATTGCCTTCGTTCAGACAGACTTTATTGTAAACAAGTGTGGAGTTAAAGACTTGCAATTCAATGCAAGAATTAAAATTTCACTGGTTGTGGGGGGGTCAAATATACACATTACAGATGTGCACTCATACCTGCCCATTCTTAATGTGATTACAGATTATTTCAAAGGGACTGACTCATGGCAGCTGTGGATCTTTCCCAGCTACCTCCCCTTGCAAGTGCTCCTGAATCCAATTCAACAAGATAAGCAAGCCATTGATATGCAAGATGACCACTGGGTTGGGGATGGATCCTGATTTTAATCAGATATTAAGAATAAGAATTATCAGAATTAATTTTAAAATAAGAAAGCAAAAATGTTATGGATGAAATCCTCATCATTTTAAAGTAATTATTCGAAGGCGTATATTGCATTCTGAATATTGAGAAATTACAGTTATATGGAGGGACAACTTTATCGAACGACTGATCTTAATGCAAGCTTTAGCAGTGTCACCAACCAAAACTTTGGACCAGCCATGAAATGTAATGGAGGGTAGATGACTAAAAGATTGGTGAAGAATTGAACTGGATAACTATTTTAAGGAAATAAAACCTACAGTTATATGGAATGTGCAGGAAATTAGAATAAATAAAATGCTCCTTGAAAGAGACAGCATAGTTATATAGTTGAATGGCCTCATGCTGAATATATTACAAGACCATGAGGAGGAAGTACTGGAGTTGGCCATATTACTTCCCTAGACTACTCCACTATTCAGCGGGATCATGATTTAGGACATCTTCCAGCCATCTCTGCAACCCAATTCCCATCATATCTGAAAACTCATCAGTCTCCAACCTAAATATGTTCAACAATTGATCGTCCATTCCATTAAATGATTCTAAAGATTAACACTTATGTTCACATAGAAATGTTCCTTTATTTTAATTCCTAATAGCTTAACTCTTATTCTGAGACTAAGCCCAAGTTCTGGACTAGAGAAAACAGCCTTTTGGCATCTACTTCGTCAAAACCTCTCACTTATGAGCACGTTGCCATATTAAGTCAAATAGATATAATATACAGTGTGTCTCATATCCTTGTAATGTTTCTCAAAAACATTTAGAGAGTTATTTTTTTTAATGGGAATTTGTAGTTTCTGCGTGTACCTCGAATTTACTGCTCGCGGCCTTCCTATGAAAATAGCACACCCTGTGGATCATCATTGGCATGATTACAGCAGCAGCAATCCAAGTCTGCTGCCTGACATGTGCTTCCAAGGTTTGTGACTTTGACCATTACGTTCAATAGATTCAGTCACTTTTCATGGCATTGAATAATATTCAGTCAATCTCCATACATTACTGTGGATTTTTTACACAAATGCGAGACATCTCGGCTGGCTGCACTCAGGGCAGCATGAACTCAGGGCAATTTCTGCATGTGCAGTAAGAAGTGACGGCCATAATATTTATCAGGGCAACTAGTGAGCCTTTTCGTCACACGGCGTACTAGCTGACTTGTGTTGAAGATTGAAGAGTGTATCACCTGAGCATTTACAACGTTAATATATTTCAGTGAGATATTTTTGCAGGAAATCTATTTATTTTTGGTTGATGAACAAAAACAAGAGGAGCTAAATCTTAAAAGTAGAGGAACAAATTAAGAGGAATATCGGAATCTCTTTTTCCTCATGCGGAAGAGTGAACATTTGGGGCCTTCTGCTATAGACACCAAGGTTGATAGCATTTTGTTGCAACATAATAAGAACATACGAACCCAGAGGACGATGTCATACAGCACCAAAGGCCAATGTCGGCACTCGCTGGGATAACAATGATCCTCTACTCTGCCCTCACATTCGTCAACCGTGTTGGTGTCCAAAAATCTTGTCATCTTTGAAACACTCAACTGCTGAACGTCCACAGCAAGTTAAGCAAGGAAATCAAGAGCTTATAGATGAGGTAGCTACATGAATATATATAGATATGGATCCACCAGACTAATAGTGGAACAGTCGGTCCTATGTTGATTTGTGGGTGGTCACAGCTAACATCACTAACACGAACTGCCATAATTTCATCAATTATATTTTCTTGTCAGAAATTGTCTCAGTCATCTTTCAACATTAAACATTTGAAATGATTTTTGTTTACTTTAGCAACAACGTTATCATCATAAGTACCTTTAGTGAAGCAAAATACATCAACAGATAACGACTAAATAAAAAATGGCACAAAGCTTTACAAGGAGACATTCAGATGATCAAAGGATTACAAGAACATTAAACATTAAATAAGTAAATAGTAGTAGAGAAAATTACAGAGACCCTTCAGACCAGACTTCTGTCTAAAGAAGGGTCTCAACGCAAAACGTCACCCATTCCTTCTCTCCAGTGATGCTGCCTGTTCCGCTGAGTTATTCCAGCATTTTGTGTCCACCTTTGATTTAAACCAGCATCTGCAGTTCTTTTCTACGCATGAGTATTGTAAAGTCAGATGTTACTTAACCACGTGCTAGTGCAGGTCACTGATCAGAGAATTGTGGGTGAATGATATTTTTTTAGAGCAAGCACATGAGGGAGAGTTATGAAAGATTTCATGTCAAAGGACACAGAATGAATAAGGGCAGCCTGGACTTTATTAGAATAATAATGTTTATTGCTAATTGACATGGACAAGCATTTCAGCAAAAACTGAACCAAGTCAGAAATAGTGGGGATTTCTACATGTGGTTGTGGCAAAAATGGCCCAGATATGTGATCTAGACCTTCCCCAACGGTGTTGCATAAAGTTTGGTTCGATTTTCATGTGTGACCAGGAATAATTTTGGAATAGATGGTTAGAGAATAATAATCTAGCAAAGGTTAACAAATAATTGTGTAACAGTTTAATACAATTTCAACATATGAATAAAGTGTGAGAACTGGTGCAGTCCATATGGCCCATCAAAATGATTCAACAATATACTGAGATGATGACCAAAACTATGTCAGCTCCACTTTTCCACCAATAATCCCTGGTTTCCTACAGGATAATAATTCTTCAGTACAATGGTCAAGATTCACAGTACTCTGGAATAGGGAATTGCACAGATTTACAACATCTTGGAAAATGGCAATTTTGTTCACCTTTGTTCTAAGTCCCCAAACTCTTACTTAGAAACTTGACTGCAGGATTCTACTTTACACCCAGGAAGCAGCCTGTAAATTATTGCACGAACACATTATGTTTATCATGCTGCAGATTGTCACAACTGTTCGTGTCTACATATAGCCAGAGGAAAGAGTAAAGATACTCACTTTACAGAGATTGAGGATAACAATACCAGAATTCTTATAGTTTTTCTTCTTCGTTTTGTACTTCTGGTTGATGCACTCCCACTGAACCTGCAATCAAAGAAATCAGACACAAAGAGCATATTGCCTTTAATTTACATTGAAAAGATTTATCAGTGAAACATCACGAACCTATGTTCGAGAGCAAATGTGAAAGATCCACACTATACCTGTCGGCCATCCATTGCTCCTCGCATCTCCACAAAGGTCGATGTGAACTCTCCAATAAAGTCGTGCTTACCATTAGAATCCCAATCCCACACTATTAACTGAAAGGCAAAAACACATGCAGCATAAAGATGATTTTTTATTCAGTCCAGAATCACTAAGTACATTTCTTTAGATGATCACTTAAAAAAATCAGTTACATGCATCAAATCTTCAATTTAGGTATGCAGGACTTGCATTAAAAAAAACTCTGTGTTACTGCCAAGGAGCTGCGGGTAAGTACAAGAACAGAACTTGCAGTAAGATTTACAGTAAGATTTTTCTCTCGATTAACAAGGCCTGTAGTTCAGAATCTTTGATGGGTTGAGGAAGGAAAAGCACAGGACGTTTGAATCCTTGACACCACAACCCACTGACTGCAACATGAATGCCATTTGGATATTCCTGACTATTATGATACGATAGAACTTTATTTAACACAGGAGGAAAATTGATCTGCCAACTGCATAAAACACAAAATACATGAAACATGATATTAAAGTGACGAGTGGAAAGGATTTGGGATGTGCAAAGATTGGGGGATGGGGGGGGAGCAGGAAGTCTGTCTATCCCACGGCAGAAGGGGGAGGAGTTGTACAGTATGATAGCCACAGAGAAGAAGGATCTCCTGTGGTGTCCTGTCCTACATCTTGGTGGAACCCGTCTGTTGCTGAAGGTACTCCTCAAGTTGACCAGTGTGCCATGGAGGGGATGAGCTGTATTGTCTGCAGTTTGAGGAGCATCCTCCTCTCCAAGACCACCTTCCACGAATGCAACTCCACCCCTAGGACGGAGCCAGTCTTCGTTAATTTGAATTTGTTAATCCTATTAACTAGGTCTGTGTAAGGTTGAACTGGCAAAAGGATAATTGAGATGGCCCACCATGAACTGTAAGTACAACAAAACGCTAGGGCTGGAAATTTGCTTCATGTAGAAGCCTTAATTACATGAGATTGACAGTTCCCTTGGTTCGCCTCTCCTGATATTTAATTATCTTTCTGTGTTTAATAGGCAGCTAGTCCAATATCACCTGGTTGGGTACCACAAATGAAAACAGATTATATATTTCTCTTTTAAAGAGTAAATTAAGAGATGAAGGGAATGATAGACTGAATATATGGTCCCTCTGATGGAGAGGATGATTTAGAATGGTGAGGGAAGAACTTGTTTGTGAGAAAGTGGTAGTAAAGATGTAATTTACCGGCTAATTGTTAAAGTTTCCTTCCATTTACTTAAAATGGACAGCCATAATTATTGGACTGACTATTGAAATATACAAGTTCCAGTGTTCTCTACATTAATAGCCTATGCATAAAAATATTCTATTTTGTTCATTATTATATATTTATGTGGCAATAAAAGCTGCATAATTTTATTTATAACATAATTACATCGAAGACCTGAGAGCAAAACATAGTCTGACACTCTAGTGCAATACCAAGTAGCACTGCACTGCTGTGAGATGCTGAGGCATTAAAATTGTTCTCTTAACTAAATATAAAAGATCCCCTGGGACTATCTTGAAGAACAACGGGCTGTGTTTTTCCTGATATTGCATTCAACAACGCTAATTTGGATTATCTGGCCATTATTGTTCTTCGGATGCAGCTCACTCAATTGCTCTGTTCCAGTACCAGCTTGTTCCATTTGGTGATTATTGCCTTTCCCCATTTTATTTTTCTTATCAATATCACATGAACCGGTTTACTCATATCTATGTTTACATTAAAAAATAAAGAAAATTATAGACCCTCGTCACTAAACAACAGAGCATGTTACTTACTTGGGAATCTTACTGACAACTTACATTGAATATCGGGGGTTTCTGGAATTGTTGGAAGGAATTATGATCATGAAGGAAACACCCATTGAATTATAAAAGGAGAATTAATGATCTTGAAAACAAGGGGACAATAAAACACGTTTGCACACTTCTCATAGATTAATGTTTCCTTCTAAACATTGCATGAGGTAACAGTAGGCAACTTGAGCAAAGCTTTTTACAGATTTATCTGCAGGCCTCAGCTTTGATCGTGGAGAGAATCTCCCCAAAGAAAGGCACGTCAGGAAAGAGGATAGAAGCGAGCAGACACGATGGAGAGCAAAGTTGTATCAAATCAGTTTTAACTCCTGGTGGTTCAACAGAATAGCATTCTCCAAGTCAATCTATCATGACTACAATTAAACAGTGAATCAAATTCCAGACATGGATGGATTTTGAATGTGGTACAGTACAGCAGAGAACAGGCTGTTTGACTCACCATCTCTGTTTCACTAGGAAGGACTACTGGACATGTATTCAAGCAATGTAGCACAGAAACAGGCCCTTCTGTCCACTGAACACATGCTGACCATCAACAACACATTTATACTAATACAGAACCCAAGAGAGCCATGTGTTATTACGAAGTACTCATCATCACACAGTACTAAACTAATTTCACTCCTCCTTCCTCATATTAGAAAAAAAGTGAACTAACTGATGTGTTTGTCCTCTTTTGTTAAAATTGGCGAAAAATTCTGCTGTCACATTTTCCATTTGGAAATTACTAGAATGAGTACAGCTTTGACAACAATGAAGACAACAATTTGGGCAGCACAGTGGCGCAGCAGTTAGAATTGCCTCCTTACAACGCTTGCAGCGCCAGAGACCTGGGTGCGATCCCGACGGCGGGTGCTGTCTGTGTGTAAGAAGTTTAGACATTCTCCCCTTGACCTGTGTGGGTTCTCTCCGGGGTCTTCGGTTTCCTCCCACATTCCAAACACATACAGGTGTGTAGGTTAACTTGCTTGGTATAAGGGTGATTCTTCAGTAAGTGTTTAAGAAGGAACTGCAAAAGCTGGAAAATCGAAGGTAGACAAACATGCTGGAGAAGCTCAGCGGGTGCAGCAGCATCTATGGAGCAAAGGAACTAGGCAAAGTTTCGGGCCAAAACCTTTCTTCAGACTGATGGAGGGTGGGAGGGGGTGACGGGGAGAAGAAAGGAAAAAGGGAGGAGCCCGGGGGCTGAGGGAGAGCTTAGAAGGGGAGGAGACAGCAAGGGCTACTGGAAATTGGTGAATTAAATGTTTATACCGCTAGGGTGCAGACTGCCAAAGCGGAATATGAGGTGCTCCTCCTCCAATTTCCAGTGGTACTTTTTCTTTTTTGATTTGTTCGGGAGAACAAATCGTGCTATGTGCCATTCGGGAAACGATATGTCCAGTCATGGCCTTCCTGCGAGGCCATCCTGGATTAAAGTCTTGGGCCACCATACCCGTCACTGCCACCTTTGCAACTTAACCCCCGATCTCCATCTAGCTCCAGGCGGTCACAAAGGCTCTCTTCAGCCCTTGTTCCACCAGCCCCCCCCCCCCCCCCCCACCCACCGGGGAACAAGGACTGAAGAGGGCCAGGCGTGGAGAGGGACATCGGGTCACAGGAAGAGGCGACGGCTGTAACAGGCCTTTGTGTCCGGCTGGAGCTGGAGATGGAGCTAGAGCTGCTGGAGCTGGAGTCCAGGAGATCGGGGGTAAGCCCCAGACCTAGCCCCAGCCCTAACCCTAGCTCTAGCTCCAACCCTAGCCTTAATCCCAACCCTAGCCCTAGTCCCAACCCTAGTCCCAACCCTAGCCCTAACTCTAACCCCCTAAAGATAGTTTTAGTCATCTCCATCACGCGATGCACCCAAACTTGATCATCTCCATCATGCAAAGTCATAGCCATCACATGAGTATTTTATGCTCACGATGTGTAAAATAATACAATGACCATTATTATCAATGGCAATTGATAAATAAACAGTAAGCTTCTGCCTATTCATCTGAAGTTAATATTGTTTTGGAGGAAGTTGGTGAAAAGTTATGTGAAGGTTACCATTCTTGCTGAAAATCACCACTTTTTTTCAGCAGTAAACAGTTATGAAGGTTTAAAATCAATGCGTTAGACTGAATAAGTATTTTTTTTGGTGGTTTATTTGAGGAAGATACTCTATAATTTGAAAGCCGTGTTTGTGTATAATTTTATATTCTTAAATCAGTTATATTTTGCAGTGTTGATCATCATAAAAATGCGATGAATAAGACTGAGTGCAATAGGTAACCTGGAAAAAGAAGAGGAAAAAATAAATTAAATTCTCTAAAAGATTGCACCAAACATATTTTTCCCATAGTAGAAATGTTCATCTATGTGAAACAAAATTTAACCTGTTCAAACGCCAATTTGAATGACTGCACGACTTTACTGTTAGTGTGATTGCGTGTTTGTGTATTCATTGTAGAGTTACTCAGATGCAGTTCACTAGATTTAGTTAAATAGCACAATAAAATCTTTTGAGATAAACAAAGCCTCAATCTAATGCCTTATTGTCTCTATGTAAACTTTATCTGTGTTCTAGGCAACTTTTTTAAACGGCACGTGTTAAGTGTTTATTATATGTCTTTATTGTCTGGACGTGTTAACTTTGTGCATATGTGTGTGGGTTTGTATTCTGCGTACGTGTATATTTATTATCTATACGTTTATTGTGCATGTTGTATTTACAAGCCTATATGTATATGTGTAAGAAGGAGCTGCAGATGCTAGTTTAAACCAAAAATAGACACCATTCCTTCTCTCCGGTTATGCTGCCTATCCCGCTGAGTTACTCCAGCTTTTTGATAGATATGATCTGTTCAGTTCACTTATAAAGCTCAGTGTGAAGAATGCACATTGTGCTGGTGCAGCCAGAGTGTTCATTTTGCTGGGTTTGCAGCGCTGTTGTGGACTCTTCAGAAAGCTGATGTGCCGGGTGGGTGACCCACTGTTGAGGTGTCACAATCCTGCTTTGTTGAGAAGTGGCAGAAAATGTGGTGCGAGGTTATGTTTTCATATCCCTTGATAACATGTTGCCTAGTTACCAGTGATCCAGGTTCACTTGGAGGAGATAAGGAAGACTTTTATGTAAAGGACAATAAACAGTAGGTTATTAAATAATAATTTGATTCTTTTTGCAGAGAAACCTTTATGCTTCAACAGAAATTATTATAAATCTAGCACTCCGTCAACAAGCTTACCATCTCAGGATTCCTGCATTATCACATTTTATATACACAAAAGGTGCTGTGTCTTTTTTTTTTGCAATAATGATTTACAATGATTTAAAGAATTAGAAGATGCACTAATCTGCTGCACTCTCCTTAAATACTTCAGCATTTAGTGTCTACCTTCGATTTAAACCAGCATCTGCAATTCTTTCCTGCACACTCTCCTTAAAACATCCATTTAGTCACACTATAGAGATATATTACCAAAAATCAGACCCTCATACCATACAATAAAAATCATTGAATCTTTACATAAAAGGAAGCCAATTGTCCCATTGAGTTGTGTTAGTTCCTTTGTTGAGTAATTCAGGTAATTTTATAATCCTGTTTATTTCTAAGAGACCTTAAGTTTTCTTTACTTTTAAATATTCATCAATTTCCTTTTGAAGGCTACAATTAAATGTGGACCACAAACTGACGGGCAGAATCCAGATCTGAACTATTTAGTGTATAAAAAAAGATTTTTCCTAAGGTTAGCCCTGGATCTATTGCACTTTTAAAATATGGCTGCAGGGTGATTTGGATAGGCTGAGTGAATGGGCAGATACATGGCAGATGCAGTATAATTTGGATAAATGTGAGGTTATCCACTTTGGTGGCAAAAACATGAGGTTAGACTATTATCTGAATGGTGGCAGATTAGGAAAAGGGGAGATGCAACGAGACCTGGGTGTCATGGTACACCAGTCATTGAAAGTAGGCATGCAGGTGCAGCAGGCAGTGAAGAAAGCAAATGGTATGTTAGCATTCATAGCGAAAGGATTTGAGTATAGGAGCAGGGAGGTTCTATTGCAGTTGTACAGGGTTTTGGTGAGACCACACCTGAAGTATTGCGTACAGTTTTGGTCTCCAAATCTGAGGAAAGACATTCTTGCCATAGAGGGGGTTCAGAGAAGGTTCACTAGACTGATTCCTGGGATGTAGGGACTTTCATATGAAGAAAGACTGGATAGACTCGGCTTGTACTCGCTGGAATTTAGAAGATTGAGGGGGGATCTTTTAGAAACCTACAAAATTCTTAAGGTGTTGGACAAGCTAGATGCAGGAAGATTGTTCCCGATGTTGGGGGAGTCCAGAACAAGGGGTCACAGTCTAAGGATAAGGGGGAATTCCTTTAAGACCGAGATGAGGAAAACATTCTTTACACAGAGAGTGGTGAGTCTCTGGAATTCCCTGCCACAGAAGGTCGTGTAGGCCAGTTCATTGGCTATATTCAAGAGGGAGTTGGATGTGGCTCTTGTGGCTAAAGGGATCAGGTGGTATGGAGAGAAGGCAGGTACGGGATACTGAGTTGGATGATCAGCCATGATCATATTGAATGGCGGTGCAGGCTCGAAGGGCCAAATGGCCTACTCCTATTTTTCTATGTTTCTATGTTCTATGTGTTCTGGATCTTGTCTGCTCCAGTAATGGGAATAATTCCCCTTTACTTACTCCAGTCTTAACCTGTAAAGATTTTGTACGCGTATTTGGAGTGTAACTGATGCTAGGATGAAGACCAAAGGTGCTGCAGATGCAGGAATCCATAACAAAGAGCAAACCTGGAAGAATGATGGCACAAGTAATCAGTTGAGGGGAAGGAATGGGGAAGGCAGTACCAAGTTGATGCGCTTTCATCACAATCAACAGTACGATGAGCATCAAAACTATATTTAAGAGGGCGTTAGATGTGGCACTTGTGGCTAAAGGGATCAGGGGGTATGGAGAGAAGGCAGGTACGGGATACTGAGTTGGATGATCAGCCATGATCACATTGAATGGCGGTGCAGGCTCGAAGGGCCGAATGGCCTACTCCTGCACCTATTTTCTATGTTTCTATGTTAAAACAAGTGTACTAACTTTATTCCAGCCTAAGACCCAGACAGCCTAACATGTGGTATTTACGTATATATGTAAATAATTTTATAATTATATTCTACATCATCTGATTATTTGCAGATAGTGGAGAAAGTGACACTGTACACCTCTATCAAATCTTGTTTCAAAATTCATTGCCTCTGAACCAGGAGAAGGCCATTTGGCCCCTCAAGTCTTCTCTTCTGTTCAAAATGATCATGGCTGACCTTTTACCTTAATCGACTTTCTCACCCAATGCTCAAATCTCTTGAATCAGTGTGCAAAATCGGTTCCTTCTCAGCTTTGAGGTCTGACAAAGAATCTTCAGCCCAAAATGTTGACTTTTTTCTCTTTCCAGAAATGCAGTATTTTCAGCATTTTTAGTTTTCCAGCATCTGCAAGCTTGTTGATTTTCAGTAAATCTTAATTCATCAATTCAGTAGTGGTTGTACTCACAATCTATAATATGCGCACGCAGAGACTTTTCTTTACTCTGCTGCAGTCTAGAGGAACCTACCATCTTTGAACTGCAGCAGATGCGACAAAACAATCAGCTTTGAACCACGTCGTTACGTTGCATAAGCTTGTTGCTCCTGGTGCTGTGGGGGGTGAGGGAAGTCAGAAAGCCAGGTAGGTGTGTGGTGGGTACATCCCAGGGACATTGTAGCCAGGGATACTTTCATCCATTTTTCTAGAATGGCAAAAGCTTGCTCACAGAGGGAATTGCTGATACGATGTAACTACAATATTCTTTCTTTCCCTGCAGTCATAGAAGAAACTACAGGTGTATTCTTCAATATCATAGGGTGGAACTGGATCAACAAAAATCAAAATATTTTGCCTCTTTAGTAAATCTGGTTTATGTAATATTGATTGTAAACTGCTTTAAAAATTGTGCCATATGACTAACTGCTCACCATATATATATTTTTACAAACTGCTGGAGTAACTCAGCAGGACAGGCAGCAACTCTGGAGAGAAGGAATGGGTGACGTTTCGGGTTCTTCAGAAGGGTCTGGACCTGAAACGTCACCCATTCCTTCAGTCCCGCTGCCTGGCCCACTGAGTTCCGCCAGCATTTTGTCTATCTTTGGATTAAACCAGCATCTGCAGTTCCTTCCTACATACAGTGTATTCAGACCCCTTCACTTTTTCCACATTACAGCCTTATTTTAAAATGGATTAAATTATTTTTTTTAATCATCAATCTACAAACAATACCCCAGAGTGAAGAAACGAAAACAGGTGTTTAGAAATTTTTGCAAAGTAATTAAAAAGAAATAACTGAAATATCACAATTACATAAGTATTCAGACCCTTTGTTATGACACTCAAAATTGAGCTTAGGTTCATCCTGTTTCCATTGATTATCCTTGAGATGTTTTTGCAACTTGAATGAAGTCCACAAGTGGTAAATTAAATTGATTGGACACGATTTGGAAAGGCCACAATTGTCTATATAAGGTCCCACAGTTGACAGTGCATGTCAGAGCAAAAACCAAGTCATGAAGACAAAGAAATTGTCCGTTGAGACTGAGACAGGATTGTGTGGGGAGGGGTATAAAACGATTTCTGCAGCATTGCAGGTCCCGAAGAGCACAGTGGCCTCTGTCATTCTTAAATAGAAGAACTTTGGAACCACCAGGACTCTTCATAGAGCTGGCGGCCCGGCCAAACTGAGCAATCGGGGGAGAAGGGCCTTGGTCAGGGAGGTGACCAAGAACCCGATGGTCACTCTGACAGAGCTCCTCTGTGGAGAGGGGAGAACCTTCCAGAAGGACAACTATATCTGCAGCACTCCACCAATCAGGCCTTTATGGTGGAGTGGCCTGACGGAAGCCACTCCTCAGTAAAAGCCACTTCTCAGTAAAAGGCACATAACAGCCCGCCAAAAGGCACCTAAAGGACTCTCCTACCATGAGAAACAAGATTCTCTGGTCTGATGAAACCAAGATTGAACTCTTTGGCCTGAATTATTATCTAAATGGTGTCAAGTTGGGAAAAGGGGAAGTACAACAGGATCTGGGGGGTCCTTATTCATCAGTCACTGAAAGTAAGCATGCAGGTACAGCAGGCAATGAAGAAAGCGAATGGCACATTGGCCTTCAAAACAAGAGGAGTTGAGTATAGGAGCAAAGAGGTCCTCCTGCAGTTGTACAGGACCCTAGTGAGACCACACCTGGAGTATTGTGTGCAGTTTTGGACTCCAAACTTGAGGAAGGACATTCTTGCTATTGAGGGAGTGCAGCGTAGATTCACAAGGTTAATTCCCGGTATGGCGTGACTGTTAAATGTTGATAGATTGGAGCGGCTGGGCTTGTAGCCTCTGGAATTTAGAAGGATGAGAGGAGAGCTTATTGAAACATGTAAGATTATTAAGGGTTTGAACATGCTAGAGGCAGGAAACATGTTCGCAATGTTGGGGAAGTCCAGAACGACGGGCCATAGTTTAAAAATAAGTGGTAATCCATTTAGAATGGAGATGAGGAAAAACCTTTTCACACAGAGAGTTGTGTGTGGAATTCTCTGCCTCAGAGGGCGGTGGAGGCTCATTCCCTGGATGCTTTCAAGAGAGGGTTAGATAGAGCTCTTAGGGATAGTGGAGTTAAGGGACATGGAGAGAAGGCAGGAATGGGGTACTGATTGTGGATGATAAGCCATGATCACATTGAATTTCGGTGCTGGCTCGTAGGGCCGAATTGTCCATTGTTTATTGTCACGTCTGGAGGAAACCAGGCACTGATCATCACCTGGCCAATACCATACCTATGGTGAAGCATGGTGGTGGCAGCATCATGCTGTGGGGATGTTTATCAGTGGCAGGAACTGATAGACTAGTCAGGATCAAGGGAAAGATGAATGGAGCAAAGAACAGAGAGATCCTTGATGAAAACCTGCTCCAGAGCGTTCTGGACCTCAGACTGGGGATGAGGTTCACCTTCCACCAGGCCAATGACCCTAAGCACACAGCCAAGATAACGCAGAAGTGGCTTTGTGACCAGTCTGTGAATGTCCTTGAGTGGCCCAGTCAGAGACTGGACTTGAACCTGATCAAACATCTCTAGGGGGACCTAAAAATAGCTGGGCATCGACGCTCCCCATCCAACCTGAGCTTGAGAGGATCTGCAGAGAAGAATGGGAGAAATTACCCAAATACAGGTGTGCCAAGCTTTTAGCATCATACCCAAAAAGACTTGAGGCTGTAATCGCTGCCAAAGGTGCCTCAACAAAGTACTGAATAAAGGGGCTGAAACAATCACTTCATTACAGTCTGGTGAAACATTTTTTCCTCAGCTCCTCTCTCCTAATTACTTTAATTCTCTGCCTTCCTGGTTAACAACTCCTCTGTCAAGGGAAGTAGGTCCTGCCTATACTTATTATATGGACCTGTTATAATTACAATTTTAATTAAATGGCACCTCAGACACCTCATCTCGAAAGGGAACAATTCCAGCTTTCCTAATCTTTTCACATTTCTAAAAGGTCAATCCTCTCCACAATATTTTATCTGTAATTAAGACCATCTCTCATTTTTCTAAACCATAATGGGAATAGGCCGGTCTCACCCATCTCCCCTCAATAAATAACCCACCACATTCCAGCAGGAAACAAGGTCACAAACCCTTCATGCACAACCTACAAGGTAAAATAGTTGTCTTTAATATACCATTTTCCAGGTGCAAAGAAAGTTTTGTTTTCATGAAGCTAAATCATTTTCATGAAGCACAAAGCACTTTAATCCTGGATGGAAAACTTTCACCCTTTCCTGTTTACAGTTAATATTGGAGATTAGAGTCAAACAACCAATTGGTTATTTTATCGATAATTAAATTAGAAAGAGCATCCTCTGTGCAAGAGGCAAAATCTATGCAATAGAATTTCTGCAAATCCCAAACTCATCAACTTTCTGAGATGCTGAGGAATACTGGCACATTCATAGGATTTATTGGTCTGGATTTTAAACACTCCTTTAGTCCAAGCACATCTCCAACCAGCTAAAAACAGAGGCAAAGGGCCCAAACCTATATACTACTCATGCCCACTCCAAATTACACTGGTAGTTGGAGGAGGGTTAGGTAAAGTTATAGTAACACTTGCCATCTCTGACCCTAGCTCCCCCTTCCTACACATAAACCCATTTGCTCTATTGAATTGTGTAGAAAGGAACTGCTGGTTGGTACTGAAGATAGACACAAAGTGCTGGAGTAACTCAGCGGGTCAAGCAGCATCTCTGGAGAAAAAGGATGCGTGACGTTTCTGATCGGAAGCATACTTCAGATTCTTGCGTTGGCCACCAGCACATCCTCAGCAAGACAGTGGAGTATTTCTTTAATGGGGAAGTTTGAACTGACAGTGTAACCAGGATCTGGTCTGCAATATCATCCAGAAGCCCATTCAGTGGGCTGGAATACAAGTTCAATCCATTTGAATTCATCGGGTACTGTCTAGGAGCCCAGTTGTCATTCTATTTCTCAGATTTTCTTGTGTACCAGGAGGGACAGGCCTGTTTCTCCAGGCCCTCACTGCACATCTGTTACCACCTGCATCTCAGCTTCTTATCCCTATTCAAAGATTCCCTCATTCCATTTTGACTGACTTTTCTGCTGAGCATTCTCTGCCAGCCCCAGCTCCTCCTTCACTCCCACTGACATCTGGACCCGAGAGTCCACATATAACCCGTGTACAATATGCTACAAGGTCAGTCAAGAACTTTCTTGTGACAACTATAAGTGTGGTTGAAGAGTGTTCTCCCTGTGGTTGAAGAGTGTTCTTCAACCAATAGTATAAAGAGGGAAAGTCTACAAGATACACCAAAGTGGCTGATTGGGATGTGATAGATGAATGAGTGAGTGGAAAAACTACCCTCTTTATCTTCAATGTCAATTCCATTGAAACTACTTTGCTCTGCTGACTACTTGGTTGATCAGATCTGGAAGACCTTTGCAGATACATCTAAGATCATCTTCTTCTCAACTGTGTATTTGAGGATGATATAAAGAGGACAAAGTACATGGAGAGTTTATCATTGAAACTGATGCATTACTAAGCTTTAAAACAGTGGGTAATAGATGATTGTGAGGAGTGATAAACAGGTTAGTAAAACAAATCAAACAAGATGGGGGTTGAAATCAAAATGAATGGAACAATTTTTTTCCACTAACTGTAAAAGATTACATTTCAGAACATGTTCTTACCTTACAATAAAGCTGGTTCGTTAATATGCAATCCAACATCTTAGGAAGTGCAAGATTGTGTTATTTAATTAAAGTTCGTGTAGTATGAACGGATTTTAAAAAACTGATATTCTGGCATAATTCTGCTCCTGTGACCTGTGAACTATAGGGCCTGTCCCACCAGCATGCAACTCTATGCGATGAACGCGATCAAACTAGAAGCGGGGGCCGCACGGAGGTCGGGTGATCCCCTGTACAGGGCTGTTCCCACCAGCATGCGCCTGCATGCGGCAAGCGCAACCAAACCAGCAGTAGAGGCCGCGCGGAGGTCAGGTGAGTGGCGCAACGCAGCGCAAAGTGAGGCGAACTTGGAGCGAAGTCTAAGGTAAGTTCGCCAGGACAGAGAGGGGCACCGAGGCACACACACATAGCTAATTCCCCACAGCCATCAGGCTATTAAACCTGGCTCGGAACTCTGAACATTAATATCCCTCCATCTGTTATTTGCACTTTATTAATTTATTAAGTCATGGGTGTATTTATGTATAGAATTGTAGTTAATGCCTTCTATGTTCTGTTGTGCTATGAAAAGAAAGATTTTCATTGTCCTGTCAGGGACACATGACAATAAACTCTTTTGACTTTTGACTTTGACACACACAGGGCCACGGAGCCACACACATAGAGGGTCACGGAGGCACTTACAAATAGGTTCACGGAGGCACGATGTTGGGGCGGTGTGTAAATGTCGAGGCGACTGCGAGCCGACAAGCCGCTGCCGCGCGGAATTTTTGGACAGTCAGTTTTTCGGAGCCCCGCGCGGTGTTGGGACGAACTCAGCACAATTCCGCACGGCTCCGGCGATCGAAGTGGGTCCGGCCCCGCAACGCCGGACGGCTCAAGCAACCACGTTAGGTCGCGCTAATCGCATAGAGTTGCATGCTGGTGGGACAGGCCCTTACGACTTATTTTTAATGATTGGGTCCTGTGAGCGGACTGCACTTGCTCAGGATACCAAGTTAATAGTGAACACATGCCTAAAATTACCTTGTCTCCATGTATTCTATAAACACAAACCATTCATTTTCTGCTGAAACGTGTGTGGAATAGGAAGGTTAGTTTTCTCTATTTGGTTAGTTTTCTCTTTCTGGGGGAGGTGGGACCAGTACAAACAGGACGGTCTGCACCTGGGCTGGAATGGAACCAATGTCCTTGGGGGAGTGTTTGCTAGTGCTGTCGGGGAGGATTTAAACTAATGTGGCAGGGGGATGGGTACAAGAGCAGAGAGGCAGGTGGGTGTAAAACGAGGGTGGAAGCAATAGGGAGCAAGGTGAAAAGTAAAAGTGGCAGGCAGACAAAACCAGGGCAAAAATCAAAAAGGGCCACTTCTCAACAAAATTGTATAAGGGGTAAGAGCATTGTAAATACAAGCCTGAAGGCCTTGTGTCTAAATGCAAGGAGTATTCGTAATAAGGTGGATGAGTTGAACGTGCAGATAGCTATTAATGAGTATGATATAGTTGGGATCACGGAGACATGGCTCCAGGGTGACCAAGGCTGGGAGCTGAACATCCAGGGATATTCAATATTCAGGAGGGATAGAGAGAAAGGAAAAGGAGGTGGGGTAGCGTTGCTGGTTAGAGAGGAGATTAACGCAATGGAAAGGAAGGACATTAGCTTGGAGCATGTGGAATCGGTATGGGTAGAGCTGCGAAACACTAAGGGGCAGAAAACGTTAGTGGGAGTTGTCTACAGGCCACCTAACAGTAGTAGTAGAGTTGGGGATGGTATAAAACAGGAAATTAGAAATGCGTGCGACAAAGGCAAAACAGTTATAATGGGTGACTTCAATCTACATAAAGATTGGGTGAATCAAATTGGCAGGGGCGCTGAGGAAGAGGATTTTTTGGAAAGTATGAGGGATAGTTATCTAAATCAACATGTAGAGGAACCAACGAGAGAGCAGGTTATTTTAGACTGGGTATTGAGTAATGAGGAAGGGTTAGTTAGCAGTCTTATTATGCGTGCCCCCTTGGGCAAGAGTGATCATAATATGGTCGAGTTCTTCATTAGGATGGAGAGTGACATTGTTAATTCAGAAACGATGGTTCTGAACTTAAGGAAAGGTAACTTTGAGGGTATGAGACGTGAATTGGCCAAGATTGACTGCCAATCAATTCTAAAAGGGTTGACGGTGGATACGCATTGGAAGACATTTAAAGACTGCATGGATGAACTACAAAAATTGTTCATCCCAATTTGGCAAAAGAATAGATCAGGGAAGGTAGTGCATCCGTGGATAACAAGGGAAATCAGGGATAGTATCAAAGCAAAGGATGATGCGTACAAAGTAGCCAGAAAAAGCAGCATACCAGAGGACTGGGAGAAATTCAGAGACCAGCAGAGAAGGACAAAGGGCTTGATTAGGAAAGGAAAAATAGATTATGAAAGAAAACTGGCAGGGAACATAAAAACTGACTGCAAAAGTTTTTATAGATATGTGAAGAGAAATAGATTAGTTAAAACAAATGTAGGTCCCTTGCAGTCAGAAACAGGTGAGTTGATCATGGGGAACAAGGATATGGCGGACCAATTGAATAACTACTTTGGTTCCGTCTTCACTAAGGAAGACATAAATAATCTGCCGGAAATAGCAGGGGACCGCAGGTCAAAGGAGTACTTGAGTGAAATCCAGGTTAGTCGGGAAGTGGTGTTGGGTAAATTGAATGGATTAAAGGCTGATAAATCCCCAGGGCCAGATAGGCTGCATCCCAGGGTACTTAAGGAAGTAGCTCCTGAAATAGTGGATGCATTAGTCATAATCTTTCAAAACTCTTTAGATTCTGGAGTAGTTCCTGAGGATTGGCGGGTAGCAAACGTAACCCCTCTTTTTAAGAAGGGGAGGAGAGAGAAAACGGGGAATTACAGACCAGTTAGTCTAACATCGGTAGTGGGGAAACTGCTAGAGTCAGTTATTAAAGATGGGATAGCAGCACATTTGGAAAGTGGTGAAATCATTGGTCAAAGTCAGCATGGATTTACGAAAGGTAAATCATGTCTGACGAATCTTGGGGAATTTTTTGAGGATGTAACTAGTAGCGTGGATGGGGGAGAACCAGTGGATGTGGTGTATCTAGACTTCCAGAAGGCTTTCGACAAGGTCCCACATAAGCGATTAGTATATAAACTTAAAGCATATGGCATTGGGGGTTCAGTATTGATGTGGATAGAGAACTGGCTGGCAAACAGGAAGCAAAGAGTAGGAGTAAACGGGTCGTTTTCACAATGGCAGGCAGTGACTAGTGGGGTACCGCAAGGCTCAGTGCTGGGACCCCAGCTATTTACAATATACATAAATGATCTGGATGAGGGAATTGAAGGCAATATCTCTAAGTTTGCGGATGACACTAAGCTGGGGGGCAGTGTTAGCTGTGAGGAGGATGCTAGGAGAATGCAAGGTGACTTGGATAGGCTGGGTGAGTGGGCAAATGTTTGGCAGATGCAGTATAATGTGGATAAATGTGAAGTTATCCACTTTGGTGGCAAAAATAGGAAAACCGACTACTATCTAAATGGTGGGCGATTAGGAAAAGGGGAGATGCAGCGCGACCTGGGTGTCGTGGTACACCAGTCATTGAAAGTAGGCATGCAGGTACAGCAGGCAGTGAAGAAAACCAATGGTATGTTAGCTTTCATAGCAAAAGGATTTGAGTATAGGAGCAGGGAGGTTCTACTTCAGTTGTATAGGGTCTTGGTGAGGCCACACCTGGAGTATTGCGTACAGTTCTGGTCTCCAAATCTGAGGAAGGACATTATTGCCATAGAGGGAGTGCAGCGAAGGTTCACCAGACTGATTCCTGGGATGTCAGGACTGTCTTATGAACAAAGACTGCATATACTCGGTTTATACTCTCTAGAATTTAGGAGATTGAGAGGGGATCTTATAGAAACTTACAAGATTCTTAAGGGGTTGGACAGGCTAGATGCAGGAAGATTGTTCCCGATGTTGGGGAGGTCCAGGACAAGGGGTCACAGCTTAAGGATAAGGGGGAAATCCTTTAGGACCGAGATGAGAGGAATTTTTTCACACAGAGAGTGGTGGGTCTCTGGAACTCTCTGCCACAGAGGGTAGTTGAGGCCAGTTCATTGGCTATATTTAAGAGGGAGTTAGATGTGGCCCTTGTGGCTAAGGGGATCAGAGGGTATGGAGAGAAGGCAGGTACGGGATACTGAGTTGGATGATCAGCCATGATCATATTGAATGGCGGTGCAGGCTCGAAGGGCCGAATGGCCTACTCCTGCACCTAATTTCTATGTTCTATGGTTCACGGGGGTGGCTATCTTTTCACCCATGTATTTTACCGTTTAGTTTCTGTCGTTTTTTTATCATTGCTGAATTATCTGGAGTGAGGTAGTTGGATCTTAAAGCCTAGCATCTCGCAAACAAATAGATAACCATATAGATAACCGTCGATTTATAGGTAATAAAAACAGAAAATCCCAGAAATATTCAGGACAAGGGCTCAAGTTTTTGACCTTTCACATCCCGTTCAGGATATGCTATTCAGCCAATGAATTAATTTCGATATAAGTTGTAAAAGCCAATTAGCAATGCCGTAACAACCAGACAATTTGAGTTTGCAGTGTCAATTAAGTGAGCAGTCATGGTGGCGCAGCGGTAGAGTTGCTGCCTCACAGCAAAATGCAGCGCCAGAGATCCGGGTTCGATCCCCACTACGGGTGCTGTCTGTATGGAGTTTGTACATTCACCCCATGATCTGCGTGGGTTTTCTCCGAAATCTTCAGTTTCCTGCCACACTCCAAAGACGTGCATGTTTGTAGGTTAATTGGCTTGATTAATTGGCTTGATAACATGTTAAAAAAATTGTCCCGTGCTGAGTGATGTTCTACCTAGAGCTTTTCAGCGTACTATATCCAGATCCAGATCACTCAGCCTGGATAACAGGAATATTCACCATCACCAATCATCTCTCAGCTACACCCTCACTGTCCTGTTCTGCTTTCGAGCATTGACAGGAATGTTCTTATATTTGGATGGGCTTCTGTTTCTTACAGTAATATAAAGGCTGCACCTTCAGCAGGGCAACAGGTTTGCAACATTACACTTTAATTATCAGTCTAGAAAGTGCTCTAAAAGCCATGGAAAATAGTAAAGCCAAGAATTGGGGCCTTGGGGGATGTTGAAAGGGGGTCTTGAGATAGATCTAGATATACTAGCACAACATTGTAGCGCATAACCAACAATTATTTTAGTTGGTATGTCGATGCAATAGTCCAAGCAGTCATTCTCTCTGGTTGGATGATTAGTAGGAAACATAAAAGTGCAAAGTGTTGGTTAATTATTTCCTGCCAGTCACCAATTAAGTTATTTCGCTGGAAAGTATAACAAAGCTACCTTGCCATACATAATGGGGATAATGTGCATTTAGAAAAATATATGTAGGTATAAATATGTATAACACAAAATAAATTGTGTTTGGAAGAACATACAGGGCCAGCTTCATTTTGCACAAAAAATTAAGATGAATAATTAAAATTAGGATTGTTACATATATTGTTGCATATATGGTGTTGTTACATGTATTTCAAGAGGATTACAAAGCCAGAGGGAGACAAATTGGAAGGGGGGTGGGTGTGGAAAGAAATGGACGCATGTTCAGATGGGTTGCTGAATTTACAGTTGGCTTATTTTACACTAGGCTTTGCAAAACATTGCCTGGGAGGTTGACTCAAACTGAAATAATGTCTTCAATTGTTGCCTGAGCATGATCTACAAAATGTATTCTATCCTTATTTCACCTTTTATCTTTTCCTCTCTGGCCTTTGTCCAACCATCTGCCTATCAAAAACCCATCTCACCGATACCCACCTATCACTCGTCAGTCTTTTTCCTGCTCCTGCTCTCCATCTTGCTCACCACTCCCCACCTCCTCAGCGCAATCAGTCTTAAGAAAGGTCCTGACCCGTAGAGTTACTTTTCCATGTTCTCCAGAGATGCTGCCTTTCCCACAGAGTTACAGCTTGCAATGTACAGCAGCATCCTTGTTTATCCTTTACTGATGTCTAACACTTTTTATTTGTTATTTCTCCCATTTTGGGGATTATGATAGCTAGGAACAGCAGTAATAATGAGGAACAGTCCAGCAAAATAGCCCCAATCTGTTGGACATACAGATGGAATGAAAGTATACCCAAGAAAGGACAGGCCTTAATAAAGCTCCTTTCGTTGCCTCAGGATATCCAAAACTGCTTCACTACCTATTTGCTATTTATCTGTGGTTCAGATGACAGTACTTTTGCCTCAGCGCAAGGAGATTATAGGCTCTGATGTTACTCCACAGTCTTGAGCATAAACATTCTTAATGACACTTCTGTATGATACAGAATTAGTGCTGCACCATTTAGGTGCAAAAACTTTAATCAGATTTGGCATTATCTATTCTGCAGAAAAGTGGAGGAATTTACTCTGGCCCATATTCATCCCTCAATTAACATCAATGAAACAACTTATTATCACTGCTTATGACAGGAACTATGGTTCCTGTCACCAGTTACTTTTAATTGGCTACTGTGCTTCCTACAATAAAACAGTAACTAGACTTCCCAGGCTGGAAAATGCTTTAAGATGACCGAGGTCGGTATGGTGGAAATACTTCTTTCTTTGAAAATCTGTCACTGTTGTAATGTAAGAAACATGGCAAGCAACAGAACTCCAGAAATGGTATTGCGATAATGATTAGATGATTAGGGTTTCTTAAGTAATGTCAGTACATGGACAAGGATCATGTAAAAGAAAACATCCTTTCTCAGTTGACAGTATGCCCGTGATTACATGTTCTCAAGTTTCCTGTTGTAAAGAATGAAGAGCAGGCTCCTGAGGCAATTCTTACCCAAAGCATGGAAGGCTCAACTAATGGAGTTTTTGTTTGAATGGATGCAGGGTGAAGAATACCTTGGAGCGATGACAAGCAGTTTCAAGGTCTGAAGGCAATACATCTAAGACATGCTAACTGTATAGAAATTATTACCAAAGCATAATTTTATGGATGCTGGAAGTCAGATTCAAGTTGAAAAGGCTAGAAATTATTCCTGCTGAGCATATTCTGTTTTTAGGTTAAGAATGAATATCCTTGAAGTTATAGAAGAGAATATCTTAATTTGATAATGAACACCTCTGTTCATATTGACAGGGGAATGTTTCCTGCTGTGAAATAGATTTTAAAAAGCATCCTGTTATTGGAAATGTTCTGTAATGGAGAGTGGTCCGTCCCACGCACAGGCACCTGTTCCTATAATGCTGACATCAGCGCTTCAGGCCCTGTGTACACTTGCCTATCTAAACTCAATGTAGACTCTCATTGATGAACCACTGCAGTTTTGTTGATCTGCAGGCTGTTTAGCTTCCTGCACAAAGGGGTCTAATGGTTGTCAGGAGAGGAATTCCTGGGCGATTACATCCTGGGCCCATCATATGAATGTTATCGTGAAGAAGGTGCACCTGTGCCTTTACTTTCTCAGAAGTTTAAAGAGACTCTGTTTGACACAGAATACTTTAACAAACTTCTCCAGCTACCTTGTAGAAAGTATCCTGCTTGGTTGCATCATGGCCTGGTACTGCAATACCAATGCCCAGGAATACAAGAAGCTGCAGAGAGTGATGGACTCAACCACTCAGTGCGGTAGTACAGCGGTAGAGTTGGTGCTTTACAGCGCCAGACACCCGGGTTTGATCCTGACTACAGGTGCTCTCTGTACAGTGTTTGTATGTTCTCCCTGTGACCTCCATGGGTTTTCTCCAGGATCTCCGGCTTCCGCCCACAAAGATGCATAGGTCTGTACGTTAATTGATTTGGTACAATTGTAAATTGTCCTTAGTGTGTGTAGGATAGTGTTAGTGTGCAGGGATCACTAGTCGTCGCGGTCTCAATGAGCCAAAGGGACGTTTCCATGCTGTATCCCCAAACTAAGCAAAACTAAACAAAATAATCTATCACGGCCTCAAGAACGTGGCATCCATCATCACTGATCCCCACTGTCTGGACCATGCCCTCTTTTTCATTGTTACCGTCAGGCAGGAGGTAAAACAGAGAATCGTACATCAGGAACAAGCCCGATGTCCAAGTCAGACTTAATGCCTACTTAACCTGTGAGGGAGTAACCAGAACTGCACACAATAAAGCAATGGTACTACATTGGAGTTCCATCTAGATTTTTGTGTTTAAATCTTCGAGACAAATTACCACCGTTCTGACTCGGAGCCAAGAGGATATTACTCATTAAGCCAAGACTGATACCCTGCACACATGGAATAATTGCTGCCGGTGCATCCTGATGCATAGTTACAAGTTCATGCCCGTACAACTTGTTTACAGGCTTATTGTCAGATCTGTCTTTCAATTGTTTATTTTCAGATGTGGGTGTAGGAAGTGGGGGAGCTTGGTCCTTTTTAGATTGTAAGTAAATTTACTGAAACTTTTAAATTAATCTCGTAGGAGTGGGTTAAAATGAATCGCCTGGCCAGGCTGAACTGTACTTGGACAACTAAATTAAAGGTAATGAATTGTAACTTACCTCAAAGATGCCTGCAGTTTTGCTAAGGCACAGTAGGCCAAATCATCCCACATATGCGATATGAGTTTGGGGTTGGGGTGGTGTGGGGGGGCGGGTGGTGTAAGCTGGGATGGATGGGGTGGTGTGGAGGGGGATGGGGGGGTGGTGTGTGGGGGGTTCGTGTGGGGAGGGGGTGGTGTTGGGAGGTGGGACGGTGTTTGGGGGAGGGGGAGGAACGGGGAGGGGTAAAGAGGGGGTGTGGGGTATGTGAACAGGGGTGGAGGGGGAAGGGGGTGTGTGTGGGGAGGAGGGGAGGGGGGGAAGGGGGGTGTAGGGGGTGAATGGGGGTGTGGGAGGAGGAGGGGGGTGTGTGTGGGGGGAGAAACTCCACAGCGGCCACCGGCCGCGGTACCACACAGCGACACAGTGAGTATAGCAGCAGGGAGGTTCTACTTCAGTTGTACAGGGTCTTGGTGAGACCACACCTGGAGCATTGCGTACAGTTCTGGTCTCCAAATCTGAGGAAGGACATTATTGCCATAGAGGGAGTGCAGAGAAGGTTCACCAGACTGATTCCTGGGATGTCAGGACTGTCTTATGAAGAAAGACTGAATAGACTCGGTTTATACTCTCTAGAATTTAGGAGATTGAGAGGGGATCTTATAGAAACTTACAAAATTCTTAAGGGGTTGGACAGGCTAGATGCAGGAAGATTGTTCCCGATGATTGGGAGGTCCAGGACAAGGGGTCACAGCTTAAGGATAAGGGGGAAATCCTTTAGGACCGAGATGAGAAGGACTTTTTTCACACAGAGTGGTGGGTCTCTGGAACTCTCTGCCACAGAGGGTAGTTGAGGCCAGTTCATTGGCTACATTTAAGAGGGAGTTAGATGTGGCCCTTGTGGCTAAGGGGATCAGAGGGTATGGAGAGAAGGCAGGTACAGGATACTGAGTTGGATGATCAGCCATGATCATATTGAATGGCGGTGCAGGCTCGAAGGGCCGAATGGCCTACTCCTACACCTATTTTCTATGTTTCTATGTTTCCCAACACCACACAGCGACTTTCCGGCACCACACAGTACCTCCCGACCACACAGCGACTTACCCGACACCACATCGTGACTTTCCGGCACCACACAGCGACTTTCCCAACTCCACTCTTGCGGACTCAATCAGCACTTGTTTACTCAGCCCCGCCTCCGGGATTTTATTCTCCAGCGGGTGCTGGAAGGGGCATTACATTCATGGTGACAGACAGGTGAGAAGACCAATCTGCTGATCTCATGATTTTTAAAACCTTCATTACTTTTGTAATCTTACACCAATCGGAACAAAACTCCGTGCGCTTGGAGGATAGGAGAACGGTGAGTAAGGTGGCAGAAAAATCCTAGTGATAAAGGCTACCGTTCTTGTGCAAATTTTAAAAAAGCAAACCGGAAGTGGTCAAGATGAGAGTTTGAGTAATAGTATAGATAGATATGATCGCAGGCACTTTATCGGCATGTTATTCAACAAGAATTCACTGAGCCACATCAGAGGATTTTAGAATAGATTGGCAAATACTGGGTCAAGGTGGTAGGTTTGCAGGAGTGTACGAAAGGTGATAAAACATTGGGAGTGATTCCCAGAGTGACGGACCAAGCCTGCTAAAGGCTCACCCATTAATGTGAAGAATGACATTTGTGAATCAAGAAACATACCATGCATCTGTTTTGTTTTTAAACATGTGCCTTGTGCGACTACATAAAACACTTTTGTTAATGATTTTTTCCTGTGCCTGGGAGCTTAGACTTATCTGTAAGATCACACGGCTTATGAGTACAGATTCACTATCTGGCTTTATCAGTGCATGCTGACAACGTGTGGCAAAGAAAGCAAAAAGAAAACCCACTCAGAATTCTTATTGTTATCAGGTTGGTGTTGCCTGATAAAACCATGTCAATGCAAACGAGATGAGGGGAAAGATCATATTTGTTACAAACCTCTATAAACATCAAAACCCCAACAATTCCACCCTTGGTAAAAAGGTTCAATTAACCTACAAACCCACACATCTTTGGGGTGTGGAAGGAAACCGAGGTATTTGGAGGAAACCCAAGCAATCACAGGAAGAATGGCCAAATTCCATACAGATAGCTCCCAAGGTCAGGTTCAATACCAGGACTCTGGCGCTGTGAGGCAGCAGCTTTACCGCTGCGCTGCCATGATATACTTCAATCATCTCCCCTCAATCTCTGGCATACCAGCAAAAACAATCCAAATCTATCCAACCTCTCCCTGAAACCCACTAATCCAGGCAGTATTCTAGTAAAGGGCCAATCCCACTTGGTGATTTTTTTCAGTGACCGCTGGCATAATTGACATATCAGATCATCGAAATAAATGCGCCGTGACGCGGCGGTGATGCGGTGTGACGTGGCGTGATGGCGTATTGACACATGGTGTTTTTTCAAGTATCGCAACATTTTTTTGTCGCCGCTGAATTTCGAAATAAGAATAAGGAGTGAGCCATTTAGAATGGAGACGAGGACACACTTTTTCTCACAGAGAGTGGTGAGTGTGGAATTCTCTGCCTCAGAGGGAGGTGGAGGCAGGTTCTCTGGATGCTTTCAAGAGAGAGCTAGATAGGGCTATTAAAAATAGCGGAGTCAGGGGATATGGGGAGAAGGCAGGAACAGGGTACTGACTGGGGTGATCAGCCATGATCACATTGAACTGGCTCGAATGGCCAAATGGCCTACTATTGTCTATTGTCTATTGAAATGTTCAAAATCTTTTGGCTACACTGATATGATGTCAGCAGTCGCCGAAAAATATCGCCCTTAAAGCTCCTCAGCACCCTCTCCAAAACCACCACATTTTTCCTCTAATGGGCAACCAGAACTGCATGTAATACTCCAAATACATTCTACATGCTATCTCAGGGTATTTGTGTTCTGGACATGGCATATATTTGTAATCCTTGTGTATCTGCCTGATAACAGCAGTAAGTCATTTACATTTATTCTTTGATGTGCTCACTAGTTTGCTCAACAGTCTGATCGACAGGTCAGAGAGCCTGTATCCCCTGTAAGGAGTTGGGCATTTGTGATGGGTGATGACATTATTAGGATACTGTGCTAGTTCTCTAGTGCTGTGGAGCGGTTTTTATTGCATGCGGTAATGCATAATACTGAAGTATACACTATTATATCGTGTTATCAAATTGCTAGAAAATCATGTTGAGTAACCGCAAACATTATCATATTTACGTGGCATTTATATCATGAGAGACAGGAGACAGAGAGTGACAGAAAATTAAGGGAGATGTAAAAAGATAGAGAGAAAGGCAGCCATAGAAAGAAACAATGAGAGTTGAAGAGAAAAGAGAGACACAGAGAGAAACAGTAAACAAAAAATGGAGAAGGAAAGAGAATAAAGTACGACAAAGTGAGGGAGAACATGATAAAGTGACAGAAAAAAGAAAAGGAGTAGGAGCTACAGGGTTTGATTTATTAACCTGATGATAATTGTTCCATTCCAAAAATGAATACAATATCTCTCTCCTACCAGTAATAATAATGAGAATCAACTTATCAAGCCCCATGCAACGTTTGCCAAGATATTGTGCCAACAAATTGAGGGGTATTGAATAAATATATACAACAAAATAATCACAATACCGAGGATGACTTTCAATACCTTCTGTAATGAAATCAATTTTATTGTCTGCTTAGAGACTGATGGATATGTCACATTCAAAAAGCATAAATTCTGTGCGAAAACCCAATCTACAACGAATAAATTCCCCCTCAGATTGCTCTGCTTGCTTCGACACTGTATTAGACTATAGACTTTGTTTTTCCCAGTTACATGCTGATGTGACAGCTGTATCCCCTTCAAGATCACTCATTGCCATTATTCCTCATACATTCAGTCTGCTCGTTGACACCAATATAGATTTCTGATTTAAACCAGACCAGCTGCATGCAGGTGAATACCATCAAGATTTTTGTTGTTGTAATGGGATAGCTTTATAGAATTTACAGAAGCCAGAAGCTGAATTTCTGTAGCAATTTATATTTGATTAAAGCAGACTGTTCTGTTGAATTATGTGTCAGCAGATGGCTATGCAAATCTCCACAGACAAATCCTTCTGGTGCATTTTAGAATTTCCACCATATTATTTCATGTGCCAGGTTACTAAAATTAATGGATATTCAAAATACTCGTATTTAAAGGGGCTACTCATTAATATTTTGCAAAGTCTCCTGTTCCTCCTAATGTAAAATAAAAATCACTGAGAAAAACCTCATTGTCACATCAGTAAACCCTTAGGCATCAAAGTGTATTTTACAGAAATTCCTTACACAACAGTTGCACTGGTGTTACAAAAACATTTATTTTGAATCTAAAGTTTTCCAATTAATGTTAATTTTCGTTTATGCTCCTCATGAGGGGCATTTTCAAATTACAACCAAGGTGGGTGAAAATAAAGAGGTATTAGTATACCAGTACAGTGCTGTACAATTGGTGGCTCACATATATATCTGCAATCCTCTCGCTTTTCCTCTCGATCATTGTCTGATTTAATTATTCCTATAGTGGCAACTGCACACTATTACGTGTATTTAATCCTATTGAGGACAGAATGGGGAAGAATGACGGATTCCCTTCTCTAAGGAGCTTTAATAAAGTAGTTTGGGTGTATACAAAAATCCAGCAATCCCATGGTCTCCATTACATATACTGGTTTATTATTCCGTATTTTATAATTGATTAATATAGTGCCCATTTAGTTTATTAATTTCGTTTCAAGATACAGCATGGAAACAGGCCCTTTGGCCCACTGAGACCTCGCCGACCTGCGATCCCCGTTCACTAGCATTATCCTACACACTAGGGACAATTTACAATCTTTATCAAAGCCAATTCATCAACAGACCTGTACCTCTTTGGATTGTTAGAAGAAACCAGAGCACCCCGGTAAAACCCATACGGTCACGGGGAGAACTTACAAACTCTATAGACAACGCCTATAGATAGGATCGAACCCAGGTCTCTGGCGCTGTAAGGCAGGAACTCTACCGCTGCACCACTGTGCCGCCAGAGGAAATAATCCATCATCAGAGGCACTGCCTTTTGAATGAGATTGCGCTTACCAGATGACTGCCATTGATTCACCCCCTGGTGCTCTAGTGCTCGATATCCATGCTGATGGCTGCTCATTGAACTGTACCAATTTCTTTTAATATATTTCCTGAAACATTTATGTAATCCTTCTCAATCACTCGTGATAACAGTTATTGTTATAATAATCCTGACCATCATTTTACATCTCGTCAGCCCTTTCCTGACATCCCATGTGCATCTTAAAACTGTGAGGCAGTACAGTACAAGCCTCTGGAGACATCCTCATCAAGTTCCATTCCCAGTGAAGGGGAGTTCTCACTCAGGGTGGGTTCCCCCCAAAAAAGGAGCACTTCGTCATAGAGTGATAAGGTGTGGAAATAGGCCCTTCGGCCCAATTTGCCCACACTGGCCAACATGTCCCAGCTACACTAGTCCCGCCTGCCAGTATTTGGTCCATATCCCTTCCAGCACTTAAATCTCACTTCATTATAAATTTGATAAGTGCATTTCTTTTTTAAATGTTTAAGGGAGTACCGAATTGTTAATGCCGCGACACCACTTAGCTCAAATACTTAACTTTCTGGAATCTCTAAAAACAATGATACATTCAAAACTATCTTCATTATGCACATACATATTTACCACAATGAGATATTCTTGCCATACGAGTGCCATTGATTCACCGCCTGGCTTCCTGTGCTCAATATCTATGCTGATGGCTGCTCATTGAACTGTATCATTTCCACTGATAGGGTGACAAGTATATGCCTGCTCACCCTGTTCCACAGAGCTCTCCTTAAAAGAGACATGCTGGATGGTGCATGAAATTAGCTCCAGGCAGCAGTGCAGAACAGGCAACAGTAATGGACAGCATATGAACATAGGGGATAGCCAGGAGCTCAACGCGAGAGAAGGTAAGAAAGAAGCCAAACAAAAAATAGGTGGAGATAAAATATTAAATAATTAATATTAAATATAATTTGCTGTGCTTCCAGTTGGAGCCATGAGATGGCAGTCAAAACATTGTTCTAACGTCATTCAAAAGTCAATACCTACAATTAAGTAATATTTCCTCAGTCGTGCCTTCAATTTCAGCATAAGTTTTTACATTCTTCGCCGAGGTACAAATTGCACCTGTTGCATTCTTGCTCAGAGGCAGCTAAGCCCCAGCTGAGGCCTGAGAAGGCAAGGTACCAACATAATCCCAAACAACGCAAATTATATAAGAGTCAAAGCAAGAATAATAGACAATTGTAAAATAAAAGGGTGACAGAATAAATGGAAAACAGGCAATAAATATTAAAAAATACATACTTAAATAATATAATATCCCTTTGGCATGATTAGTGTGTTTAAGTGCCTATAAACGTAGTTGGAATATCTGTTCACATAATGGCACAGGGAATCCAATGATTTTCACCAGAGTAGTACAAAGGATGGCAGATTTGCCCTGTGAGAACAAATTGCATTGACCATTCTAGATTTTTGAAGATCTCACTGAAAGTTATAAAATCATTAAAGGGCTTAACACAGAGGATGCCTGGAAGCGGTTTTGCCTGACTGGGGAATGCAGAATCAGGACTTGCATCTTAGAATAAGGATAGACACCATGTGCTGGAGTAATTCAGCAGGTCAGCAAGTAACTCTGGAGAAAAAGGATGGGTGACGTTTCGAGTCGGGACCCTTCAAAGAATGGATCGATTGGGCTTGTATTCACTGGAATTTAGAGGGACGAGAGGGGATCTTATAGAAATATATGCAATTCTTAAGGGATTGGACAGGCTTTTAATATGAAAATAATTAATGGATGTGGGGATAAGTGCAGGGAATAGGTTTCAAAACTGAGAAAAATGCAGACACTGTAAATCTGAGATGCAAATACAAAATGCCAGATATACTCAGAAGGTCAGGCATCAACTGTGGAAACTGAAACAGACCAAATAAACGTCTCAGGTCTGAAACACAACTTGTTTCCCTTTCACAGAGTATCTACTTTGAACAGCAGAGAGGTTTAAAATAGGACTAAATGGCCTATTTCTGCTCCCAATTCATGTGTTCTTGAGAGCCTGTCCCACCAGCATGCGATTGCATGCGTCTAGCATGACCAAACGTGGTCGCTTGAGGCGTACGGCCGCGCGGGGCCGCTTGCACTGCGAACCACGGAGGCGTATGGAGTTGTGCGGGGCTGGTCCCGACATCATACTCACCAATCAGCTGGGCAGGAGGCGGGCTAACTGAATTTGGACGTCGCACGGCGTCAGGCGGTGACGTCATCACGCAACGGCACGCCGGGCGGTGATGTCATCGTGCAATGCCACATGTTAGGCGTACGCTGTCAAGGCGCTGTGTATGCCCGTCGAGACGTTGCGTACGCCCTCAATGCGCCTGCGGGCCGACAGGCCTTTGGCGCGCGGGATTTTCGGACAGCACAAGATTTTTAGAGCCCCGCGCGATGTCGGGACCAGCCCCGCACAACTCCATACACCTCCACCGATCGAAGTGGGACCGGCCCCGCGAGGCCATACGCCTCAAGCGACCAGGTTTGGTCGCGCTAGCCGCATGCAATCGCCTGCTGGTGGGACAGGCCCTTCATGCACCATCTCATGTGCCTCAGTCAAAGGTTGTTGACCAAGTTCTGATCTTTACCTTCTCGATCTCTGCCAAGAAATAAAAGGATCAGGCTATAATTTGAGAGAATAATTTATTGTTATTCATTATGTGAATCATGGGCAGCTGATTGGTCTGAAGTCGGGAACTCAATTATCCACTCCACAGAAGATAGCAGATGTAAAACGGTGCCTCCATCAGTACGCTAACAACTGGGCCCACAAAGTGCTGGGGCAATTCAGTAGAGGAAATGGGCAGATGACCTTTTACTTCAGACTCTGCTTCAGTCTGAAGAAAGGTCCCAATCGAAGGACCGAAACATCATCTATGTTTCCTCCACAATGCTGCCTAAACTGTTGAGTTCCTTCAGCACTTTGTGCTTTGCTCAGGATTACTGCACCTGTAGTTCCCTGTGTCTCTCTAACAATTGGGACAAACTCCCTGCAGAGTCAGTGAGCTATAGCACTTCCAAATTGCAATATTACATGCTTTAACTTGCTTCGAAAAGTGTTGGTGATAAGAGCTCCGCACTTTTATTTTGTATTGTTCCTGAAGAAAGCAGGCAAAACTAATTACATTATGTTTAATGAAATCCACCAGAAGTCATGTTTCGATGACAGTTTCAGCAACAATTAGAATTAAACTACTGAACGACAGGAAATTATTTTGAATAAAGCAGGTAAAAGAAAATTAAAATGAAATCAGAATTTGAAATACATTTCCCCAGTGTGAAACCAAATCATAAAGATAAAGTACATTCCCAGTCTGATTGGTGGATTATAATGAGTTGGCAGCCAGTTTCTGTGGAAGGTTAGCTTCCACTCAGCAGGGAGCAGGGGTAATGCTGCATCCTGACTGTGTCCTTCTGCAATCTGTGGCAGTGCTGGATCTGAACAAGAGATTCTGGATGTTAATGCGCGTTTTGGGCTCTGCAGTGATCTATAGCTAATCCTTTTTAGACAGGTCAAAAGATTTAGCATGTTTGAGTATTTCAATTAATAATTCATGTAATGGAAACTGCCACTGAATCAAAGTGTTCAGAAAGGATTTGATAAGAGCAGAGTATAGTTGCAGAGTTAAATTACCAGTGCTGTGCATTCTACTAGTTGTCCGAATCATGTAATTACAAACCACCTTTATGTAGTACTAATCTCTGCCCTTTTTGGATAAATTATATCCACCTAAGGAAATATTAAGGGAGACGATTAAAAACTTAGTTCAAAAATTAGGTTTTTATAAAAAGGGAAGGAAAGGCGAAGATGTTTATGGAAGGAATTCTACAGCATAGAACCTTGGAAGCTGAAGATTAAATTCAGGAATTGACAAGAAGCCAGAATTTGAGATGTATGGAGATACTAGGAAGTTCTGGGAGGTTACCGAGAATGGGAAGAGGAAAGGCCTTGGAGGGAGATTTTTCTACTATTAATAGTAAGTTCTTTCCAAAAACAGGCAGAATTCTGCGTAAATCTTGAAAAAGCACAGAGCTTTTAGAATGAATTTGAAAACTGTTAATAGATGCTGGGTGTCAGCACCACCATTTCAGAAGCAGAAATGGAATTGATTTGTGAAAGTTTCCTGCTGGTTTCATTGAATCATCCCATGAGTGGCTTTACAGCAGGTGCCAGGAAAGTGATTTATCATTCTATAAATAAATGCTGCCAGAGAAGAAACATCACTATCTGCAGCTGAATGACACCGAGACCCTGTGAATATTCAACTGGGACTTTAACATATTAGTTAGTGACTTTTTATTTAATGTAAAAATTGCAAAAATTCAGAAACGCCGCATAATCTTTTCTAAGACACTCAAACTGGTCGCCCCATTACAGGAACAATGTGGAGGCTTTGGATAGGGTACAGAATAGGTATACCAGAATGCTACCTGGATCTACAAGAAGAGGTTGAACATTCTTGGATTGTTTTCTCTTGAAAGTTGGTGGCTGAGGGGTGGCCTGATAGAAATGTGTATCACTTTGAGAGGCATGGATAAGGTAGATGGTTAGAACCCTTTTGGAAGTCAAAACAGAGCACATCTTCACAGTGAATGCCAGGGCTCTGGGGAATGTTGTGGAGCAGAGGGATCTAGGAGTACTAAAACATATTTCACTGAAAGTGGAGTCGCTGGAAGATAAGATACTGAAGAAAGCTTTTGGCAGAATGGCCTTCATTAGTCAATATACTGTGTATAGAATTTGGGAAGTTATGATGCACTTGGAGTATTGTGATTACTTTTGGTCAATTTGCTATAGGAAGAATGTCATTAAACTGGAAATGGTGCAGAGAAGATCTAAGAGGATGTTGCCATGACCGTAGGGCCTGAGCTACAGTGAGAAATTGGGCAGGCTAGGAATGTATTTTTTTGTAGTACAGGGAGCTGAGGGGTGATTTGGTAGAGGTGTACAAAAACATGAGTAGTAGATAGGGTGAATGCACAGACTCTCTTTCCAAAGTTAGGGGAATCAAAAACTAGATGTCGTAGGTTTATGTTGAGAGGGGAAGTATGTAATAGGAACCTGAAGAGCAACATTTTCAAATAGAGGGTGGTGGGTACATGGAACGAGCTGCAGAGAATTGAATTGAATTTATTTGTCATTCAGACCTTTCGGTCTGAACGAAATTTTGTTTTCGCCTGCAGTCATACATATAATTAAAAAATGACAGAAACACACAATAAACACAAATTTAACATCCACCACAGTGAGTTCACCAAACACCTCCTCACTGTGATGGAAGGCAAAGTCTCTGTCTCTTCCCTCGTTGTTCTCCCTCTGTGCCGAGGCGATCCAGGCTTCAGGTGTTGTGACCCCACCGGGTGATGGTAAGTAAGTCCCGCGTCTCAACCGTGCCCCGCGAACGGGCCGGTTCAAACTCCGCGACCCGGGGTGGTTGAAGGTGCCGCCCTCCAGTCCAGCGGACGAAGCTGTTGTTGCGGGAGCTCCAGAAAAACAGGTCACCAACCTGTGTCCTGCGAACTCCCGACGATGTCGTCCACTGGGCCCACGGCCGAGTCCACTGGGCCCACGGCCGAGGTCTCGGTCGGGCTGCTGCCGTTGCCGCCACCACAGCTCCTGGACCTAGTCAGGTCGCCACTGCCGCTACAGCTCCTGGACCTAGTCGGGTCGCCGCTGCCACTGTCGCTGCTGCCACTACAGCCCCGGGGCCGAGTCAGGTCGCCGCTGCCGCTGGAACTCTGCCACAGCCCTGAGGCCGCCAGCTCCACCATTAGGCCTCGGCGCAGACGGAGACGAAGACAGGGAATACGACAGAAAAAAGTCGCACCCCCCGAAGGAAGAGACCAAAGACATGTTTCCCTCCCCCACCCACACACATACACAATCTAACAAAACAAAATTAACTAAAAACAGGACAAAGGAACACAAAAAAAGAAAATAGCAGACGAACTGCAGGCGGGCCGCAGCTGTTAAGCCAGCGCCGCATCTTGAAATGGTAGTTGAGGCAGATACAATAACAACATTTAAAATACATTTGGACATGCACTTGATTACGAAAGGTTTGGAAAGATATGGGTCAAACATGGGAATATGGGAGAAGCTTAGATGAGGGATCTTGGTTGGCAGGGACTGAAGGGCTTGTTTCCCTCTGACTCAAGTTTATAAGTGCAAAGTGAGCTAGTCAGGATTTTTGTAATAATCAAGACAGGAAGCAACAAAGGTACAGATGATAGACACAAAGTGCTGGCATAACTCAGCGGGTCAGGCAGCATCTCTGGAGAAAAAAGATAGGTGTTGTTTCGGGTCGGGATACATCTTCAGACTGTTTCTATGAAGATACAGATGAGGTTTCCTGCAGCCGATGTACTGAGGCTAGAGTACATGGGAAAGGTTACATAGGTGGTAATAAGCAGTCTCAGTGATGGATGTAGTCCTAAATTCATGTTGATTTAAATTTAACACCATGGCTTTCATAGACAGAAAAAAATCTCACTTTGTTACCAGAGAGAAGGATTTAGCAAACTCACAACTAAAAACCTTTGGCATAAACTGATATTCATCTGATGGAACCACCATGCAGAGCCTGATAGGAACGTCGACAGTGAAAGGAGATATTTGTAGAGGAAATGAACAACACTGCCATCAAACTCATTACTTCACAGAGGAAATGATGGATACCTGAGGGATTAAGCCAATTTTCAACTGCACAGCACCTTAAACTTTGGAGTTGTGAGAAGAAATTTCTAAGCCAGACGTGTTTTCGAAGGAGAAAAGGAAGCACTTTGGTACATTGTGAATTACATCTGGAATTCAGCTAACTTTTGCAATGTCAAAGGTCAAACGTCCAATTTGTGATGTTATTGCTGAAATACTTGCAGTTTAGTGTTTAACTTTTTCTATTTTCCAGGCATCCCAAACGAACTGTGGGCATATGTTTGGTTGGGAACACACCACCTCTTATAAAATAGAGCATTGGGCCCAGACTTATTTTCTCAAATCTTAATCACTTGGATGGGTAGATGTTCCATGTTTATCTTTGCCAATCCTCTCTAATTCCATGCTTTTTTAAAAAAATCTGAAATTTGCCTCTCCCACTTTATGGCATTATTGAATATGGAGTGAATATATTATGACACAAAAAAATCTTGACATCATCTAAAACTCGGCAGTTCTTGTTCTTGATTTGTAACAAGCTGCACACTTGAGTTTTTCCATTTGAAAAGTCCCATTCTCATTTTTAAATCCCTCCCTGATTTTTCTCCCAACAACTGTTCCCACCTCATCTCTAATCTCCTCGAGAACTGTAGCTGTCTAAAGCTGGTCTCTTGATTATGCTCAAAGTTAATCACTCCTTCACTAGCAGCTGCTAGTGCCCAAAGCATTGGTATTCCCAAATGAAGCCATTCTCTCTCTCCCTCGCTCTCTTTAAAACCAACACGTACAACCCAGCTGCTTGACGTGTTCAGGCTTTAGCTCATGTACTATTAACTTATTTTTGTGACTTTGTGTCAAATGTTTGTTGACACACCACGGAGTTCGTTGAGACATTTTTCCATGTTGAAAATGTTATAAGTGTAATAAAGGGTTACATTTGCAAAACAAGTGATATATATTTATTTGTCTGTTCACATATTAACCAGATTATTCAGAATGGGCAGAGTAACATTGTGTGGTACACCAGTGCATAATCATCCGTCAGTGAGCAACCGCCAGGTGAAGTATGCAGTTGACGGTATCAATATATCTAATGGTCTTTAGAGGAAAACAATTGATTTATCTTCAGCAGAAAAGGAATACAATAACAAATTAAAGGAAGAGAGAAAATAGTGCTGAGAAGAAAGTTATGATTGAGTCTGTCAAAGGCTAATGATTAACTTAGCATTTTGTGGTAGAGGAGGAGACAGAATTAGGCTCAAAGGGACCTGAAGGTGCACATCCACAAGCTTTTGAGTATAGTCACACCAGGTGAGAAAGCTGTAAAAAAGGAATAAGTGATCTTTAGTTTTGTTTTTTAGAGATTTGGGAAACTAACTTTATATTCGACTGCTGCTAAACTCATGCTTATGTAATGGTCATTGGATAGGTCCACAGACTACAAATGATTAAAAGATGGGGAAATGGGTTAGGGAGAGGACTCACTCTCAAAATTATACAGCTATGGAAGAACTACGATGCAAGACTTTGGCATTGTTTTGTTTTTAAGTTATATCAAGAAGCAGTAAATCTTGACTGATTAAGGTCAGCTTGTGATGCAGAAAGGAACAGATGACTAATTAACATGGCATGATCAATTTATAAAAGACAAAACCTTTCCTTTAGGAGTTAGCAGCCTCAGCTTACATGACAAGGTAAGAAACAAAACAAAGTCTGCTAAATCTTTATAAAACACTGTGTGGCATCTGGAGGATAGTAGAAATTCTGACCACTACATCTTTAGGAAGAATATCAAGGTCTTGAAGAGATTGTGGAGAAGATTAACTAAAATAATTTGAAAAATGAACTGCATAGAAAAAAAGTTGAGGTTGTCTCCCTCAGTGCAGGAAGCTAAAAAGATAGATTTGATAAAGGTGTTCAAAATCAAGACTGTCTGAAACATGAAGGGCCAAATATCCCGCTTCTGTATTGTATTATTAAATAATTCCATCATTCCTTTTATTTTAACCATGTTACAGAAGATAATGAAACAGCATGCTGTCGAGCCATGATAAAATACCTCGATTATCAACAGAAAATGTTGAAATAAATCAGAGGGTCAGGCAGCATCACTAGAGAAAATGGATAGGCGACATTTTGGGTCAGGATCCTTCCTCAGACTAAAGAAGGGACTTGTCCCGAAACAACACCTATCCATTTTATCCAGAGATATTGCCTAACCCCCTTAGTTTAGTTTAATTGTATTTTAGTTTACTTTATTGTTACATGTACCGAGATACAGCAAAAGCTTTTTTGTTGTGTGCTCTTCTGCATTTTGTGTCTATCTTTGGTATAAACGAACATTTGCATTTCCTTGTTATTATATAAAATACCTTGACTCTGAATAAGGGAAAAGTTACCATTTTGTACTTTTTTAAAATGTCTTAAAAAAAATTGTAAACAATTGTTTACCATTAATATTTTACTCGCGGTGCTGATAGGGAAAATCCTTTTGATGCAGTTTGAAAAATGAAGACGCTCATTCCTACAGTTTGTTTGCAACATCCTAAACAGCTTTAGAGTCAAATAAGTAATTTATATCACTATTGCTGGTGTATTGTAGTTGGTAATTTGCACATATCATGTTCCTACAGATTTTAGCAATGGTAACACAAGAATAAATATTGGCTAGCATACTAGGGATAACACCCCCTCCCTATTCTGCAAGGCGAGTGAGAGTGTTGACTTCATCTTTCATCCAAAAAACAGCACCTTCAAAGAGCAGCAATCACTCCGTCTGCTCTGGAGTGTCAGCCAAAACATTTCTACTGAATTGTCTGGAGTGGGACACAAAACACACAACTTTCTTACTCCAAGGAACGGGTGATCACACTGAGCCACAGCTGACACTGAAACAGGCAGCTTATCAGATGCGTTTACTTGTTAATTATTGGCCGCAGGGCCTGTTTCCGCACCGTATCTCTAAACTAAACACCACTCCATGTATTTCTGACGTGAAACATGTTGTCAGCACAAGCCTGATTCACAAGCAGGAATATCTGTTTGAATTTCTGGAGTGACAAGATTCAGCTTGTAAATCATTCCAATCTGCAAATAATTGATTCTCACTGAAAAACAAAAAAAAGTGCCTTGCTTGTCAATTACTAGGCCATCATCTTCCAAGTTATCGATGTTTTCTCCTGGAGGACCAGGCCAGTCCATGCCTACAGCCAGGTGCAGTGAGAGCAGATGGTAACCTTGAACCAATATAGTCCCTGCACTCCCATAGTGTGGTTAGGTCTGGTGTGGACTGAATGTGTTTGATTGACTGGAATCTCCTCTGCTTCTGCCAACAGAAAGTGGAACGAAGCAAATGGGATAAAGCTACTGTTAATAATGTGAGCTGTCGCCACTGTAAACTCATATCTCACAAGCTGGATTCTTGCACATGTCATCCCATGCAACTGCTGCATTGAAGTATAAAATAAAATAATTGTATCAGAAATGCAGCTCTGTCTCAATCTTATCAGCAATCATTGCACTAAAATGTCAGGGAGTGCTGTTTCATAAGCGTACCTTTAGTTTCCGATCATGATCCCCACTGCAGAGAGAATTTACAGAGACTTTGAATGTTTTCCACATTGGATTTAGGTTGTTCATGATGACCTACAAAAGTAGGGGGAAAAAAGAAACAGATCTAAATACAGTCACATATAGTCTGGTGAACTTTTTCAGAGCCAGTGGCTCAGTAGCAGCACTCTCTCAGGGACAAGATATTGTGGGTTCAAATTTCACTCCACAGACTTGCCCAGCCACCTATGGCTTGTGTGGGAAAACGAACCCCACGCTCCCGTCTTCCCCTTCTCTCTCCCCTCTCTTCCCCTCTCTCGCACAAATCTCACTCCACAGACTTGAGCATGTGCAACACTATTCTGCAGCGTTGGATACATTAAACTGAGGCCTTGTCTACTCCCTCAGGTGGACATAAAAGATCTTGCGGCAATATTTTGAGAATAAAAGATATAGTAGTTTCCTGTGTCCCAGCCGAATTCAATTCCTAATCAATATTGATCAAAACCTCACTATCTGCACTTCCAAAGCAACAACATTTGCTCTAAAAAAAGCTTTGAGATATCCAGAGATGCTTTATGGAAATGGAAATCAGTCTATCTAATTTTTGTGCCTAATTTGTCTCTAATAGGCCAGCAACGCAAAAGCCTTGAGAATTTAGATGTTATTAAATAATGTAAGAATGTGCTTTGACACTTTAATCCTTCCGGGGTTTGGTGCTAGTTTCTGGATCATTTGTGATACCATTCATTTTTTGCATGTAGTTTTAGTTTAGGAGCTGCACCCGTGGCCTCCAGAGCTACACGTTCAATACTTCAGTCTCCAACCACACAAAGTTAAGGTTCACGTAATGCTGCGAACAGTAATGCGGGTGGGGTGGTAGTTTATTCATTACTAATGCTGAACAGTTGCAAAGATACCAGCTGCCGGTTGTAATTCCCTCCGCACAAGTAGTTCCATTGCATGTGCAGAGTTGTGTTCAACCAGAGGCTGATTCTCTCAGATGTAATTTGTGCCCAACATCAAACACTAGTTTATCCATATTATGTTTTTCAGAGTTTTGCATGTGAAAGAATCAGTGCTGCTGGGTTTGTTTCCTGCCCGTGATGGAACTGACAAACGAGGGATGATGTTTAAAGATTTTGCCCAGGTTTTCTTTTGTTGTCACGTATCCTCCCTCCAGCCCCCCACCCAACTCCCACCCCCAGGGTGGTGGCCCACTGAGGTCACATTTATGGTGCTGTAGGTGCCCTCTGATAATTCCCTCAGATGATCCTTTCATGTGAATGAAGCTGAAGATGTGTTAGTGTAATTTACAGTCAGGGGTGGAACCAAGACTTGCACTTGAAGACCCAAAGTGCTGGAGTGACTCAGCAGGTCCGGCAATCTCTCAGGTGAACATGGATAGGCAACGTTTTGAACGTTTCTCCAGATTGATTGTAAAGGGTGGAGGAAAGAAAGCAGTGAGAGACGATGGATAGGACAAAGCCTGGTAGGTAATAGGTGAACACAGGTGAGGTGGCTATTTGATAGGAAGATGGTCGGACAGAGGCCAATGATGAAAAGACAGAAGTTGTGAGACAAAAAGATTGACGAGTTGAGAATTCTGAAGCTAGAGGAAGAAATGTGGGTGAAAGAGGAGGGGGAAGAGGAGAAATAGGTGCGAGTCCAGGTGGGGCTCAGGGGAGGGGGGACGAAAGGCAGGAAGGTAAAAGGTTATATATCAGGAAGAAGGTAGGGGATGGGTTATGTTGTTATCTAAAATTGGAGAATTCAATGTTCATACTGTTGGGTTGCAAGCTACAAAAGTGGAATATGAGGTGCTGTTCCTCCAGTTTGTTTGTGGTCTCAGTGAAAGCAGAACTTTGGGACACAAAGGAGACACAGGTGAGGGATCCATCTCTGACAGCAGGGGGTAAAATACATTTACTAAAGAACGAGGACATCTCAGATGTCCTAGCTTTCTCTTTGGAGATGGAGAATTGAGAGTGGGAGATAGTACCTTTGCCAGAGGTAGGATGGGAGGATGTATAATCCAGTACCCGGACATGGCGCCGACAGACAAGAAGCCGAAGCAAAGAAGTCGAAGCCAAAGAACCGAATGGAAACGAGGCCGAAACGAGGCCGAAACTCCAATAAACCAAAAGAGTCCGAAGACGAAACGCCTACACGCCAAAGGACCGACTGCTGCTCACCAGAAAAGTCCAATAACGGACATGACGGGAGTGGGACTTGTCAGCGATTGGTCCAGGCCCCCGCGTCCATCACATCACTGTGAAGGCATAAACATTGTCCCAAACCTCCGCTCCACCCGACCCGCAGCCCGCAGAGGGTGGAGGTGGGAGACTGGGGGGCTGTACACCTTCGGCTGCTTTCAACTTGGTGCTTGTGTTCAGATTGCCTATGGCTTGTGTGGGAAAACGAACCCCACACTCCCGTCTCCCCCTTTTCTCTCCCCTCTTCTCTCTCTTCCCCTCTCCCTTCTCTCTCTCTCCTCTCTCTCCCCTTTTCTCTCTCCCCTTTTCTCTCTCCTCCTCTCTCTCCCCTCTTCTCTCTCTCCTCCTCTCTCCCCTCTTCTCTCTCCCCACCTGTCTTTTCACTCTCCCTCCCTTCTCTCTCTCCCCCTTCCCTCTCCACCCCCCCCCCCCCCCCCCCCTCCTCTGTCTCCACCCGCGGGAGCGTCCCACAGTCACTGACCGCGATGCACCACCATCGGACCCCAACATCCACACCAGGGTGATTCCCACGCACAAAACAGGCAGCATCTCTGGAGAGAAGGAATGGTGGTGTTTTGGGTCGAGACCTTTCTGACGCACTCTGAAGAATGGGTGGAGACGGAGGAGAGAGAGAAGGGGAGGGAGAGAGGGAAGGGGAGAGGGAACGGGGAGAGAGAGAAGGGGGAGAGAGAGAGAAGGGAGGGGGAGGAGGGGAAGAAAGAGGAGGAGAGAGAAGAGTGGAGAGAGAGGAGGAGAGAGAAGAGGGGAGAGAGAGGAGGAGAGAGAAGGGAGAGAGAGAAGGGAGAGAAAGAGGGGAAGTGAGAGAAGAGGGGAGAGAGATGGGGGAGACGGGAGCGTGGGATTCATTTTTACACACAAGCCATAGGCGACTGGGCAATCTGAACCCAAGAACCAAGTTGAAAGCGGCCAAAGTTGTGCATTCCTTTGGACAGCCCCCACTCTCCCACGTCCACCCTCCGTGGGTTGCGGGTTGGGTGGAACGGAGGTGTGGGACAATGTTCATGCCTTCACTGTGATGTGATGGACATGGGGGTCTGGACCAATTGCTGACAAGTCCCGCCCCCCCCAGCAACGTCATGTCCATTATTGGACTTTTCTGTTGAGCGGCAGTCGGTCCTATGGCGTGTAGGCGACGCCGCCTTTCAAGTAGGTGGCGTTTCGACAGAGCGGCCATTCGGTAAGTTTGCTTTTAGGCGACGCAGCTTTTCGGTTTGTTGGCTTTTAGGCGTCCCGCCCTTTCGGTTAGTAGGTGTTAATGCTTCGGACTCTTTCCGTTTATTGGCGTTTCAGCCTCGTTTCCATTCGGTTCATTGGCTTCGGCTTCTTTGCTTCGGCCTCTCATCCGTCGGTGCCGCGTCTGCACACGGTATAGTCCTCATAACTGAGGAAGTCGGTAGGTTTGTAGAAGACAGCAGTTGATAGACTGTCCCTGGAGACTGAGAGATGAAAGAGGAGGGAGGTGTCAGGGAAAGTCCAAGTGAACTTGAGGGCAGGGTGGAAGTTAGTGTCAAGTTAATGAAATCAATGAGTTCTGCGTGGGTGCAGGAGGCAGCTCCGATGCAGTTATTGAAGTAGCAGGGAAGAAGTTGGGGTATGGTGCCAGTGTATGTTTGGAACAAGGGCTGATCGATGTTACCTTCAAAAGGCAGGCATATCTGCAGCCCATGCAAGTGCCAGTCTCAGATGTAGGTCGGTAGGGACTGGGCAAGGAGAGGATAGGATGGAATCAAGGTATTTGGAGATGAGTTCAGAGACACAGAGCAGGCAGAACCAATGGGCAGTCCTGTTTGTGAACGTTATTTCTATAAAGACGCGCTTACATAATATCTTTCAGGTCATCAATGAATGCTTTCTGAAGTAATATTACTTTTGTAATGGAGGAAACACAGGAGTCAATTTGTGTACATCAAGCTCCATAAACAAACAAAAAAAAGTGCGGGAGTAACGTAATGGGTCAACGAGCATCTTTGGAGGACATGGATGGGTGACATTAAACAGTAGTGCAATAACAACCAGATAAGCTGTGATAATGTTGATTGGAAAATCAATGTTAGCCAGGATACCAAGCGTAACTTCCCTGCTCTTAATTGAAATAGATGTCTTAAAATCTTCAATGTCCACTTCGAAGGGTAACCATAGCTCAGTTTAATACTTTACCCAGAACAGAGCATGTTTGAAAGTATAGCGCTCCATCAATACTGCACAGAACCATGAAATTAGATTTCTCAAGCTTCATTCTCTGGAATGGGTCAAACTTTTGACTTGAGGAGAATGTGTTGGTCTCTACTGACACATTGAAACATAGCTTTAAAATAATTATCTGTATCTTAAAGCTTTTTTTCGCAGGGAAAATCTGCTTTTAGTTCCAATAATTAAAAGAAACTGAATGCTTTGCTACTTTATGTCGATTGTCACCTTTAATCCCCACCTTTATCAGCAAATGAGTCACATGTATTTAAATCATCGCATTCACATGAAACCTCCTGCAGTTCCCAGAGGATGGCTGGCTGTGCTGGCGAGAAGACCATCACATCCTTTGATTAAAGGATGGCTAGATTTCCTACTGAGACAGGCACAATTTCTGAGAATATTTCAAATATGAATTATTACTGGAGATGCATGCGTTCAAGGGTTTATTCCATTTTTAAAAAAAGCAAGCTTGTGCCAGCTTTCATGTTCCGTTCAAAGCATGAACATGGTCCAACGTGATGCTGGCACACCTTAGCTTGGCAGAAAGCTAGGTCTTGCACATAAGTTTAAAGTCAAATATCAAGAAAGATAAAAGACCATTTCCTCTTCCTCTGGACCTTCTGCCCTGTTAGGGTTTAATGGGACAATTAATAGCAATGGCATTACCTCTGTCCTGTGCACCAGCTGTTGCGTCCCATCATCGTTCAACCTAAAGATTTCCAGAAATGGGTCTGATTTGCTGAAGAAGTCCTGAAAAAGGCAGTGTCCACTTTAGTCACATGTAACAAGCACACTTCGGTCAAATCGACTTCATCATGTTTTAGTCACATGCAAATACTCAGATCATGGAATAGCTAATTGCAGCTGGTTTCTAGAATGGATCAGGTCTTATCTAACCAAAAACAACCTCCTCTTCCTCTCCGGTGAAATCTCCACAACTGTACTAATGCCTGTGGGCAGAACCCGGCTGGTGATCCAGTGTCTTGGCCCTGGGCAATCCACATGACCTCACACCATCGCTGCTGTTAGGTTTGCACTGTGCCTCGGTACACATGACAATAACAGATCAAACTAAACTATTCTGAGGCATTTCAATACAGCTGAAATTGATTTAAATAATTCAAATTAGAATAACTAAAAATCTAAAGTGTATATAACTAAATATAAACTAAAAGAAACAAATAAAACTATAACCTGACATGATATTTTTAATGAGGGACAACAACCCCACTGAAATGAAGAACTGGTATAAAGTTGAAGAGCAGATTTAAAATTGTCCGATCAAGTCAAGTTAAGTCATGTATCCCAGATAGGACAATGAAATTCTTGCTTGCTGCAGCACAACAGTATTGTAAGCATAAATGCAGAACAGTTCAGTGTGTCTATATAGCATAGACCATATATATATACACATAAATAAACAGATAAAGTGCAATAGGCTGTTATAGTTCAGAGTTTGTTTGATGGCAAGTTTAATAGCCTGATAGCTGTTCCTGAACCTGGATGTACCAAATTTCAGGCTCCTGTACCTTCTACCTGATGGCAGCGGAGAGATGAGTGCGTGGCCAGGATACTGTGGGTCCTTGATGATGTCGGCAGCCTTTTTGAGGCAGCGACTGCGATAGATCCCTTCGATGGTGGGGAGGTCAGAGCCAATGATGGACTGGGCAGTGGTCACAACTTTCTGCATTCTTTTCCGCTCCTGGACGCTCAAGTTGCCGAACCAAGCCACGTGCAACCAGTCAGCATGCTCTCTACTATGCACCTGTAGAAGTTCAAGAGAGTCCTCTTTGACATACCAACGCTCCGTAATCTTCTCAGGAAGTAGAGGCGCTGATGTGCTTTCTTTATAATTGCATCTGTGTGCTGGAATTGCTGCTGGCTTCAATGGTGAGTCCAATGCTGGAACAGTGGAGCTGCTGCACCACCAACTGTCCACCACCATGACTTGGACAAGGAGATGCTGGACATCAGGAGACGGAGGGGTGGCAGTTCTCTAATGAAAACCCTGAGGCTGTTCCCTGCAGAACTACCGCCCACATCGCAGTCTGATCCAACCCAGTACTTCCATCTGTTTCCTAGATTTGATAATTATCTCGCACATTGGCATATGGAGCTAATGGGCAGACATCTGTGAATTCTCTAAATTTCTCATAATAGAACAAAGAAAGGCGCTTCTGCTGCATAGTAGCCGCTTATTAAATTAACCTTCTCCCAATCCTGCTGGTTGCAACCTGTTGGCAGAAAGATTTAAACCAGAGTTGGATTCCCCTCAGTGTATATTAATCTCTCACTTGCTAATCCTCATCATCCTTTGACGTGGTAGAATAGAGCAAGCGTACATAAGAACAAAAAATAACAGGAACATGATTAGGCCAGTTGAATACTCAAGCCAGCTCCACCATATGATACCCATTCAACAGGCACTCTCCCTATGCCCTTCAACTCACTTGTAGTTCAAATGTCTTGCAATCTCTGTCTTGAACACATTCAGTGTCTCTGCCTCCACAGCTGTCCAAGGCAGAAATTCCAAAGAACTCTAATCCGCCAAGGGAAGACATTCCTAAACATCACCAAGTTAAATTGCAGATGCCTTACTCTGAATCCATGCTCCCTACCACAGATGGAATCAATCTCTCAGCATCCATCCATTCAACCCCTCTCAGATTCTAATATGTTCTACTGAGAACATCTCTCATTCTCCTAGTGTAAGCCTAATCTTCTCAACCGCTCTTCATACATCACTGTAAATGCATTGTTCTCATCCTGGGAGGCACTGGGGAGTGAGGTTGGAGGGAAGGATGAAGGATAAAGGATATGATTTTGTCTAGAATCATTACTTTTTACATTTTTTTTTAATTGGGTAAAATATAATTAAAAACCAGGTGCTACATTTAAAACTTTTACAATTCCAAAAGGTCAGTGTGATAATGGAAGATATTTGACTTGAAATATCAGCTCTGATTCTCTCTCCATAGATGCTGTGTGATCTGCTGAGAATTTCCAGCATTTTCTGTTTTTACTTCAGGTTCACAGAATTTCCATTCCACATTCCCAGTCTACCCTTCCCTACCTCGCCAACACTTCCCGTTTAATTTCAGTGTTAGCCACTTTATAACATTCTATGTGGCATGGAACTTTATTATTTAATTTGTTGCACTTGCCTTCAGTCAACACAACTACTGTTGCAGCTGGGAATGCTAAATTCACTTCGTATAGATCGCTGTCAGGTGATCCTAGTCAATTCAATGTGATACCAAATAATAAAGCATCTTTTCATTATTTAATTACCATTTATTATTGAATGAAGTATTGGATAATACAAGAAATCAAAGTTTGTAATTGATACTTATAATTCATTTCAGTGTTGTCAGCAGGCTGGTTTAGCCCTGTTCTTTGTATATTAATGATTTGGATGAGAGGATTGAAGGCTTTGTGGCTAAGTTTGCGGATTATACAAAAATAGGTGGAGGGGCAGGTAGTGTAGAGAAGGCAGGGACTCTGCAGAAGGATTTGGATAGGTTGGGAGAGTGGGCAGAGAAGTGGCAGATGGAAGATAGTGCAGCAAAGTGTGGAGTCATGCATTTTGGTAGTAGGAATAAAGGCATCGATTATTTGCTAAATGGGGAGCGATCCGGAGGTGGAAAAGGAAGTGGTAGTGCTGGTGCAGGATTCCCATAAAGTTATTCTGCCAGTCGAATCAGTCGTAAAGAAAGCAAATGCAATGCTAGCATTTATTTCAAGAGGGCTTGTATACAAAAACAGGAATGTAATGCTGAGGCTCTATAAGCTGCCAGTCAGGCCGCATTAGGAATATTGTGAGCAGTTTTGGGCACCAGATCTGAGGAAGAATGTGCTGGAACCTTCTCGTTCCTGGGATCATTCTTGTAAACCTCCAGGAACGAGTAGGTTAACGTATGATGAGCATTTGAGGCACTGGCCCTGTAATCACTGAAGGTTAGAAGAATGAGGGGGACCTCATTGAAAAGCACAGAATAATGAAAGGCTTGGATAGAGTGATGTGGAGAGGATGTTTCCACTAGTGGGAGACTCTAAGAGTGGAGGTCATAGCGTCAGAATTAAAGTATATTCTTTTAGGAAGGAGTTGAGGAGGAATTTCTTTAGTCAGAGGGTGGTGAATCTATGGAATTCTTTGCCACAGAAGGCTGTGGAGGTTAAGTCAGTGAATATATTTAAGGCAGAGATAAATGTATTCTTGATTAATATAGGTGTCAGAGGTTATGGGGAGGAGGCAGGAGAATGGGGTTAGGAGGGAGAGAGAGATTAGCCATGATTGAATGGTGGAGTAGGCTTGATGGAAGGTAAGACCTTTTTTTCATCCAGTGTTATTCCACCAGGGAGGTCTTACCTTCCACTACCTGCAACCTCCAGCAACCACCTTCAACTAGCATCGCAACTGGCTTCGACAAAAAAATTACCGATTTTTAAAACGACAACCTATTTTTAGTCGCGGACGGTTTTTAATTTTTTGAAATAATTGCCAGAACATAGAAGAAGCGGAAACCACTTTCGACCATTAGGGAGACTGACAAAAACCTCCAGGAATTCCATGGAAACCTTGGGTGGGGCGCAAAGTCTACAGAGGTTTCCGTTCAGGTTTACTAAGTGGGACAGGGGCGTAAGTGGGACAGGGGCATTACTCTCCTTCATGCTCAAGGGAAGTTGCCACATACTCGCGGCCTCAGTTTGGTTGAGGCAACATTTTCAGCATGCTGAAAATTTTTCCGCGAGTAAAAATTGGTCGGTATGGTTCATTTGAACTCGTAGTGCAGTGGAGTGGGATCGCTATGTAGTTATAGGCAGTCGAGGTAGCCGTAGGCAATCTCCTTTGCTGACCAGGCATTTTAATTGGCTCATTGGAGTTTTCAGAACCAAGGAAAACCAACCTGTAATGTTAAATGCCCGCTAAACTTTATTAAAAGTTGGCTGGAGGAGAGGGAGAGGGAGAGAGAGAGAGAGAGTGTGTGTGTGTGTGTGATCACTGACGGTCGATCCAGCTCAAGGTTTTTCAGGCGAGTGCCCTCAAGCTTGAAGGTTGAAGACAGTTGCTGAAAAGTCGCGTTAGTGGGACAGGCCCTTCAAGATAATTACAGTTAGAAACATAGAAACATAGAAAATAGGTGCAGGAGTAGGCCATTCGGCCCTTCGAGCCTGCACCGCCATTCAATGTGATCATGGCTGATCATCCAACTCAGTATCCCGTACCTGCCTTCTCTCCATACCCCCTGATCCCTTTAGCCACAAGTGCCACATCTAACGCCCTCTTAAATATAGCCAATGAACTGGCCTTAACTACCTTCTGTGGCAGAGAATTCCAGAGACTCACCACTCTCTGTGTAAAGAATGTTTTCCTCATTTCGGTCCTAAAGGAATTCCCCCTTATCCTTAGACTGTGACCCCTTGTTCTGGAATGTTAGCCATCTATCAGTCCACTAGATACAATAACAGATTCTTCCCCACTGTTATCAAGTTATTGAAAATACCTCAGCATCTAAGAATATATTCCTGATCTTCACTTGCACTTTTTTTTAATTTGTACTTTCTCTAATGCTATAACACTCTATATGGAGTTTATTTTGCTTTTGCACTACCTGATATATTTATGTATGGTGTGATTTGCCGTAATAGCATGGCACAACAATGTTGTTCACTGTGTCTCGGTTCACGGGCCTGACGGGCACCCGAAAAGGGACCACATCACCCCGATCCTGGCCTCTCTCCACTGGCTCCCTGTGCGGTTCCGTATAAATTTCAAGATCCTCCTCCTAGTCTACAAAGCCCTCAATGGGCTTGCACCCACCTACATTAAAAGTCTTCTCACCCACCACTCCACCTCCAGGTCCCTCAGATCGGCCGACTTGGGGTTGCTGAATATCCCGCGGTCTAGACATAAGCTCAGGGGCGACCGCGCCTTTGCGGTTGCAGGTCCTAGACTGTGGAACAGCATCCCTCGTCCCATCAGAACTGCCCCCTCCATCGACTCCTTTAAGTCAAGACTAAAAACAGAATCTGTACTCCCAAGCCTTTCTTGATGTCCTCTGAGCGAGGCTATATGTATATATGTATGTAGTTTGTTTGTTTATACTATTCTTATAACAAATGTAAAGCACTTTGGCCAACGAGAGTTGTTTTTTAAATGTGCTATATAAATAAATGTGACTTGACTTGACGTGACAATAATAAACCAACTACCCAATATCGCATGCTCAAGCCTGCACTGAAACACCTGATCGCGATTCCTCTCTCATCCTAAACTTCCTTTGAATTTCCAACTCTGCACCTTCACCACATGAGTTCAAGTTCATGATAAAATGGTTGGCAGGATTCCATTAAAAAATATAATCCTTCCTCTTTGATATTTTGTTCAACATCTACCCTGAACACCCACTAGTCTTGGAAATGAATGAAACGCGTTGTTGGAGAATCTATATACACATGATGATGGAACTGTAAATAATACCAAGAGTTTCAATTCAAAATTATTGTAACAATTGGAATAATTGATCTTGATTTAATGGATTGGAAACTGGATTAAGCGAATGATGTTCAGACTGCTGGATTTATTTTTGTATAGTTGATTTGTACAGTTGATTTTTAATAGGTTTTGAGGATGGCATTGAACTGGGCAGTGCAGAGAAGATTTACAATGTTTCCAGGACCCGAGGACCTGAACTATAGGGAGAGGTTGGGCAGTCCAGACTGAGAGGTATAGAGGTGTACAAAATCATGTTTTTAATAAGCAAAATTGATAGGATGAATGCAGAGTCTTTAACCCCAAGTCAAGAACCATGAGAACTTCGGTTTAAGATGAGAGAGGAACGATTTATTAAGAACCCAAGGGGTAACTTTTTCACACAGAGAGTGGTGGATATATGGAATGAGCTGCCAGAGGAGGTAGTTGAGTCAAGCACTATAACAGCATTAAAAATACATTTGTACAGATACATGGAAAGGATAGTTTTAGAGGGATATAGGCCAAATGCAGGCAGCTGGAACTAGCATAGATGGAGCATCTTGATCGGCATGAACAAGTTGGGCTGAAGGGCCTGTTCTCATGCTGTATTACTATCACTTTGTTAGAAGCACTCAAAGTTTTGATCACTGACAGAGCTGGAAGCATGCAGCATGACTGAGTTGCTGGATTTAGTTATTCAGCTGCTTCATGGTGGGGTTTGTTCTGCCTACACATGGAGAGCATGATCTCTGCACTTTTTTACAGAATAACTCCATACCTTATAAAGCCAAAGGTAGATAAAAATGCTGAAGAAACTCAGCGGGTGACGCAGCATCTACGGAGAGAAGGAATAGGCTACTGATGTCGGGGAGGTGGAGGGGGGGATTAAAAGGAAGAGGCGGAGACAGTAGGCTTGTGGAAGAGCTGGGAAAGGGGAGGAGGGAGAAAGCAAGGACTACCTGAAATTATAGAAGTCAATGTTCATACCGCTGGGGAGGAGGCCCAGGCCAGGAAGGTCTGATTTGGAATGGGAGGGGAGGGGGAGTTGAAGTGCTGAGCCGCTGAAATCAGTTCGCACTGATCTCCCGGTGGCTCAGCACTTCAACTCCACCTCCCATTCCGAATCCGACCTTTCTGTACTGGGCCTCCTCCATTGTCAGAGTGAGGCCCAGCACAAATTGGAGGAGCAGCACCTCATATATTTTGCTTAGGTAGTTTACACCCCAGCGGTATGAACATTGACTTCTCTAATTTCAGATAGTCCTTGCTTTCTCCCTCCCTCCCCTTCCCAGCTGTCCCACAAGCCTACTGTCTCCTCCTCTTCCTTTCTTTTTCCCACTCCCCCCCCCCCCTCCCCCCCCCATCACTGAAGAAGGGTCTCGACTCAAAATGTCACTTATACCTTCTCTCCATAGATGCTGCCTCACCTGCTGAGTTCCTCCAGCATTTTTGTCTACCTTCGATCTTTCCAGCGTTTTCTTAAACATCTTATAAAACCATGTTGCCATCCAGGATCTTGTCATTTTTGGTTTAATATTATCTGGAATTTGAAGTTAGGGGACCTGCAAAATTAAATTCCCTACTCTGATATTCAGTCAGAAATCTTGGGCAAATGGGCATGAGCTAATGCTGTACTGTTCTATGTTTCATGTGCTATGTGGAACACACAAAAAACATTAGTTCTTTTCTAAAAGGATCTTAGCAAATCTGATGGGTATTTATGACAATCAAATAGCTTCATTTCACTAATAATTGCCTTGATTTCCAGAATTAATTAAATCCAATTATTTTTTCCCAAATGCCAGTGCAGTATTTGAAATTGCACATCCAGAATACTAGTCCTGAAACATACCAACTTTTCTACCATAGCTAATTGGACTATTTCTGTAGTATAATTTCAGCATTCACTTCAGTGCTTTATGTCATAACATATCGACATCCAGTAACATGTGAGCTCTGTTCAGTAATCACAAAGCCACTATTATTCCCTGCATTTGGTTGAAAGTACACAATATAACGCAATGGAGCTGAAAAGTTAAATTGAGCTGAAAACACAAGAAAATCATCAACGAGCTGTTGGCAAATACAAGTGAAGATCCAGGCATCACGTTCAATTTGAAAACATTTTTCAACAGCATAATTGGACATGATGGAGTCAGTTTGTCAACCCCTTCACTCACTTCCTCGCAACACCACTAAACTACCAGTCAAATAAAATCTATGTGTGACATAGGAATTGGAAGAGGCCATTCAATTCTTCTAGCTTTCGTCAAGGTTGTCATGTGGCTACAACATCCATATGTCCATTTTACTCAAGATGGTTTCTACCTTTCTTTTCATGAAATTCCATTGTGCTCTTATTTCAAATGAACAATAGGACCAACTTCATCCACATTTCTAGAACCATCTATATCCCTTTCACCCTCAATAAATAGAAGTGTTTTCGCGCTTCAATCCTGAAAGGCCTATCCTTAGTAGTTTCCCGAATTGTAACAGTTCAAATTGCAAAGGTTCAGAGTAATGTTAATAATAAATATTTAACATGCCAAATAAGGTATTTTAATGATATATCCATTGATATATTTAAATGATACATCTTCCCATTTTTTTCTAACTCCAAGTGTAAAAGACACATTGAGTGATGAGAACTTTTTCAATTTGTTTTCTTACCTTGTCATCTAGTTTTCTTGCACTAAAGGTCAACTCCACATAATCATCATTCCCTGAGAGTTCTTCAGCAATCACCTGCGGAGACAAAATGCATCATACACAGGGTGAATGATGGACAAGATTCACATCAATGTCAATGGTGAGATGAAGACCAGACAGAAATCACAGGAGGACTGAAATGGAAACACTTTGGGAGCACTGAAAGTGGGTCTCCTTAAAATTGTGGGAGAAGGGCAAGTCATTTTTATGCATACACACAAAACCCTTTTTTAGGGATTATTAGATTGTCCATACCCCTACTTGCTTCTCCATGTCCCTTAGGCTAAGTCTAGATCCAGCGAAAATCGAATTAGATTAAGGCTAATTCAAAGCCCAATAAAAAACTGTTACTGTTTCCAAGTTATCAGAGAAGAACAGAATAATGTGGTTGTAAAGATGTGGTTTATTGCACATTGGAGTGGTAGTAGATGGAAATAGTACTTAATTAAGAACAAAATAAACAAAAGAAGGATACTTATTATGATCAGTATCAGAACCCATTGAGTTTCTCCAGTCTTTTGTGTACCCTCGATTTTCCGGCATCTGCAGTTCCTTCTTTAACACTTATTATGATCAGGGCTGTTCTTGAACTTTTCATCCACCTTGCTTACCATAATATTATATTATATCCCTTGATTACCAATGTATCCAAGAATTTGGCTCCTATTTGGAAAATACGCATAAATCAACAGCAAGCCACTTGAGTGTAATTGTTCCATATACAATGCACTGGTTTCCATGTACCTGTCTAAATATTTCTTAAATGTTGCCATAACACCTGTCTCAGCTACCTCCTCCACCCACCTTGCTCCATATACCCACCACCCCTTGTGTAAAAAAAATGATCCCTCAGGTTCCTGTTAAATCTTTCCCCCCTCACCTTAAACCTATGTCCTCTGGTTCTCGATTCCCCTACTCTGTACAAGGGAGTCTCGTTTACTTGATGTATTCCTCTCACAATTTTGTACTTTTCTATAATATTATCACTCATCCTCCTGCGCTTCAAGGATTAAAATCCTAGCCTGCTCAACCTCTCCCTACAGCCCAGGGCCTTGGTTCCTGGCAACATCCTGATTGGTATTGCTGTAAACTGTAACATTTGGTTGTAACAACTGTAGCGTCTGGTCCTGTAACATTTACAACCATCGTGGTATATACTGTACATACTTATACATACTAACACACACACACACACACACACACACACACACTATGTATGTCTGTGTAGTATGTGTCTATACATATAAATACAGGAAACCCTCTTTTTAGTGTGTGTGTGTCTATACATATACAAAGAGGAGGAAGTACTGACACTTTTGAAAAATATAAAAATGGATAGGTCTCCAGGTCCTGACATGATATTCCCTAGGACATTGAGGGATGTTAGTGTAGAAATAGCAGGAGCTATGACAGAAATATTTCAACTGTCATTAGAAATGGGAATAGTGCCGGAGGATTAGCGTACTGCGCATGTTGTTCCATTGTTTAAAAAGGGTTCAAAGAATAAACCTAGCAATTATAGACTGGTTAGTTTGACGTCAGTGGTGGGCAGATTAATGGAAAGGATACTTAGAGATAATATATATAAGCATCTGGATAAACAGGGTCTGATCAGGAACAGTCAACATGGATTTGTGCCTGGAAGGTCATGTTTGACAAACCTTCTTGAATTTTTTGAAGAGGTTACTAGGGAAATTGATGAAGGTAAAGCAGTGGATGTTGTCTATATGGATTTCAGTAAGGCCTTTGACAAGTTCCCCATGGAAGGTTAGTTAAGAAGGTTCAATGTTTGGGTGTTAATGGCGGAGCAGCAAGATGGATTCAACAGTGGCTAAATGGGAGATGTCAGAGAGTAATGGTGGATGGCTGTTTGTGAGGTTGGAAGCCGGTGACCAGTGGGGTGCCTCTGTGTTGGGTCTACTGTTGTTTGTCATGTACATCAATGATCTGGATGATGGGGTGGAAAATTGGATAAGCAAGTATGCAGATGACACTAAGATAGGTGGTGTTGTGGATAATGAAGTAGATTTTCAAAGTCTACAGAGAGATTTGGGCCATTTGGAAAAGTGGGCTGAAAGATGGCAGATGGAGTTTAATGCTGATAAGTGTGAGGTGCTACATCTTGGCAGGACAAATCAAAATAGGACGTACATGGTAAATGGTAGGGAATTGAGGAATGCTGTGGAACAGAAGGATCTAGGAATAACTGTGCATAGTTCCCTGAAGGTGGAATCGCATGTAGATAGGGTGGTAAAGAAAGCTTTTGGTGTGCTGGCCTTTATAAATCAGAGCATTCAATATAGGAGTAGGGAAGTAATGTTAAAATTGTACAAAGCATTGGTAAGACCAATTCTGGAGTATGGTGTATAATTTTGGTCGCCTAATTATAGGAAGGATGTCAACAAAATAAAGAGAGTACAGAGGAGATTTACTAGAATGTTGCCTGGGTTCCAGCAACTAAGTTACAGAGAAAGGTTGAGCAAGGTGCACAAGCAAGCCCTTCTTCACAGTCTGATCTATGCAGCTGTTGTGCGGCAAACGTTGTGTCCCCTGGAGACAGCGCTTTCTTTTGGCCACTACCACCAACAGGATGTGCTTGGTCACTGTTGAGCCCCCCCCTTTCACCAGCTTTCATCGAAAGGGTAGTTTATAAACAAATTTACAGCTTTATGATCCAAAACAATATTTTTAATATTTTCCAGTCAGAATTTCAGCCACATCACAGCACTGAGACTGCACTTACTAAGGTCCTAAATGACATACATCTAAACAGTGATGCATCAAAAGCTTCAGTTTTGGTACTCCTAGATCTCAGTGCTGCTTTTGATACGGTGGACCATAACATGCTGCTTGACAGACTGGAGAAGTGGGTAGGACTCTCTGGTTCTGTACTGGATTGGTTCAAATCCTACTTGAAAGATCGGGATTATTTTGTTTCCCTTGGTAATTATGAATCAGACCATACAAAACTCACATGCGGGGTTCCCCAGGGCTCCATTCTTGGACCCATCTTGTTTAATATTTACATGCTCCCCCTAGCTCAGATCATAGAGTATTTTAACATATCCTACCATACTTATGCCGATGACACAACTTTATATCGCAGTGTCACCGCATGACCATAGTCCCCTACACTCACTGAGTCAGTGTGTCAAACAAATCAAAGAGTGGATGAACCAGATCACTGCATCCAGCTCAATGCAAATAAGACAAAAATTATTGTCCTTGGTCATAAAAATACAAGGCTAGAGATAAGTGCTCAACTTGACTCAATTGCACTGAAAACCACAGACAAAGCCAGAAACCTTGGTGTAATTATAGACTCGGATTTGAATTTTAACAGCCATATAAAGACCATTACCAAATCTGCCTACTACCATCTAAAAAACATTGCATGAATCAAGGGATTTCTGTCCAAAGAAGACACTGAAAAACTTGTTCATGCATATATCTTCAGTAGGTTAGATTATTGTAATGGTATCTTTACAGGTCTCAGTGAAAAATCAATTAAACAACTGCAGCTTATCTAGAATGCCGCTGCCAGAGTCTTGACCAACACCAAGAAAATGGACCACATTACACCTGTCCTTAAATCTTTGCAATGGCTCCCTGTGTGTAAAAGGATAGATTTTAAAATTCTGTTACTGGCTTACAAGGCACTGAATGGTCTGGGTCCAAAATACATCTCTGACCTACTTGTTGTATACAAGTCACCTAGACTCCTCAGGTCTTCGGGGACAGGTTTACTCTGTGTTCCCAGGGTCAGAACTAAAAAGGCTGAAGCAGCGTTCAGTTTCTATGCTCCACACCTGTGGAACAAGCTCCCTGAACACCTGAGGTGTGCACAGACTGTAACCTCATTTAAATCAGGCCTAAAAACACTGTTGTTTACTGTAGCTTTTTCATAACCCAACATGTAGGTAATCTTAATCTTCTAATCTTAACCCTTTTATGCTTTTAAAATCGTTTTAATATTTTAGTGACTTTGTTTTATTATACATGCAATTGTCTTATTGCTTTTATGTAATTTTTGATTTTGGCTATTTTGTTGTCCTGTGTTGTATTGTGGTTCTGCAATGTTTTTAAACTATGGTATTCTTTTGTTTTTTTTGTAAAGCACTATGAATTGCAGCTTGTATGAATGGTGCTATATAAATAAACTTGCCTTGCCTTGCCTTGCTGTTTCTCTCTATTGGTCATCACTTTGTTCACTGCACCTCTTCACTGCTGCCCCCTCCTCATTCTCCGTGCACTCTACCGAACCATCCTCCACTGCTGCCTCCTGTTACTGGCCTCCTTCCCCCTCCTTCGCTCCTCCACTGCCATCTCCTCCTCCTCCCCAAGAGTCGCCAACATATTCCACCTTGGAAGCAGGGAGTGGACAAAATGACGGCAGACAGGATGAAGGGGTAAGCTAGTGAGAGGGGAGGGAGTCCCACAGTGAAGGAGCGTGTCCTGTCGTTGGCAGTAGCCTGAAGGAGCTGATGGCCAGGGGCTACAACATATGCGACAACAACAGCCGTGTCAACTGGACTGCACGGTAGCTGGTGAAGAAGGGATTGGCAATGCTGACCAGTGGCATCGTGCCCAGTTTTAAGGTGAAACAACACAAAGTGCTGGAGTAACTCAGCAGACTGAATCAGTCTGAAGAAGGGTCCTGACATCATCTATGCATGTTCTCAGGAGATGCTGCCTAACCTGCTGAGTTCCTCCAGCACTTTGTCTCCTTTTATGCATTAACTATCATCTGCAGTTCTTTGTTTCAACTACATGCAATGATAATAACTAACTCATAATAGCGGACCATCAGCAATAGCGGACACCACTCCACCCTCCCCTCCCCATGGTCTGTTGAACGAGGGTTTACTGTGTGTATATATATATAGAAAAAGGTATCAGTCTTTTTAAGAAATTGATTGATGAAGGCTTCTTGTCTCATTCTGTAGTTATGTGATAGTAACAAGAATAATGTCAAGAATTCCCAGATAATTAAAATGTAAATGTCACATGTTAATTTTTATTTGAATACGGGCAAAAAAGCAAAAATTTAAGAGACAGCCTAATTCCCATTCTCTTGGGAAATTCAGGGCAGCATGTAAAATTACTCTATTATCAGACTATGTGTTATAATTACATTAAGTCAGACTGCAAACATGGCAAATTTTGATTTACAGCTTTTTAAGAAGAATAAATGGGCAAGTTTAGTTTATGTTATTGTTCTGTCAATTACAGTGACTGAAATGCTTTGCTTTCAAAATGCATTATCAGATTTCACATATATAGCAAAGTTTAAATGGTGCAGCGTCCGTACATTGTAACATTGTAAACAACCGCTGGGATTATTAATAACTCACTGCTCCAAGTCAGGTGAACAGATCATAAATCCTCATGTACGACAATTCGAAACATAACCTAGGCTGACAGAATGTTGAACTTTCAGATGAGTGTTCTTCTGGATGAGAGTGGGTATCTCTTTAGGACAGACTTAGTCCATTTGATAGCACCCTCCCCTCTGAAGGAAACATTTATTGTTTCAATTCCGTTTTCCAGAATTGAGCCTTATAATCCAATGCTGTTCTGCGGGAGAGTGCATTGTCAGAGGTGCCTTATATCGAATATTATAGTAAGTCCCTGACTGCTTTTTCAGGAGATTGAAAAGGCTTGCATAGCAAAGCACTGACAACCTGTAGAATTATTCCCAGATCAATATTTATCCCACAATGAACAATGCTTCCAACTGATAATCAGACTAGTATCACATTACTGTTTGTGAATGAATGTGTGTGCAAATATTCTGCTGCATTTCACACATTGTAATAGCACTTTTACTTGTAATCTACATGAAAGTAATGATGCTGAAATTCTGGAATAGAAAAATAAATTGCTGGAAACACTCTGCGAAAAGAGAAATAGAGTTTACTTTTCAGGTCTATGAACCTTTTCCAGAAATGGGAAGGAGGGAAAACATATTAGTTAAATTGCAGAGAAGGTGATGGGGAGTCATAGAGCATGGAAACAGACCCTTCTGCCCAACTCATCCATGACACTTGGATGGGTCTTTTAGATTTCTTAGATTACCATCTGTTAAATGTTGTTATAGAACCTGTCTCAATTACATCCTCTGGCAGCTCGTTCCATAGACCCTAAAGGTTGCCCTTAAGGTTTCAATTAAATCTTTCCCCTCTTACCCTAAACCCATGCTCTCTGGTGCTTGATTCCCATACCTTGGGTAAAAGACTCTGTGGATTCTAAGTTGGTAGGATAAGGAGACCATCTCTGACAGCGTGAAGCCAGGCTTGCTGTGGGGTTAAGTTGCAGATCCACTTGATATGTTATTTAGGGTAGTTCGAGAAAAGAGAGTAAAAGAACATAAAATTAAAAAAAAACATAAAACCTGTACAATGTAGGGGTATTGTGAGGACTATTCCTACCATTTTTTGTTTTTACGTCGTATACTATGAAACAGTTTGGGAATTACTCAAGGCCACGACAGGTGCTATTAAAATACAAGAGTTCTTTCAGAGGGTGGAATCAGAAGGGGACAAACCAGACTGGAAATAGAAAGCAGGGCTTCAGGTGAATGCAGTGTGAGCAATGATATTGGCTCAGAAGCTCAACACATCAAATCATTTTGGTTGGAGATAAGAAATAAGGAAGGTGTAGGAGCCATTTATGTTTAGGCTATCTACTGTTGGCATATTATATTATTTTGTCCAGATATATATATATGCTGCAGGATTATTTTGGACATGTGGGGGCAGTCATTAGATGCACAGAGGGGCATATATATATATATGGGCATAATGGACAGGGAGGAGCAGACCAGGCACAGGGGTGAAGAGCATACTGTTTTCACCAGACCAGGAACAGAACAGCGAGCTACAACTTGTATGTAGAATAAGGAAAGCCTGGTATGTTCATCTCTTTGTTTGTGCAACTACTTCAATAAACAACCAATTGAAGTGGAAATAATGACTGGAAGATCTGTTCTATTTGGTCTGCGTAAGATCACTCCTACTTACTGTTAAGGGACTTCCATTACTACTACTTGTGTAGTAATGGCAATGGAAAGTTGGACACTGGAAGAGTCGGAAAGTTGCCATTACATTTAAGTGAAAACTCACTCTATGAGTGAAACTGGAGCTTCTGAAAACCTGGGAACAAGGATTGTTTTATTTCACAAGCTTGATGCCACCATTCCCGATCAACTAACAAGGTCGACACCTGCTTTAATCTGACTAACGGAGATTGGAAACCCCGAAAGTCAACGTGCAGGGAAAGTGAGTACGTGCAGCATTAAGCTTTATTGGAGAAGCTATGTATGATAAGCGGTATTGGAAAATGGCTACTAAAATGGAGATTTAAGAAGTGACCTTGAGAATCAGAATATCATAGTAGCCCCCCCCCCCCCCTCGATCTTGACTGACCGTGGGTGATGCATCTTAGTTTGCAGGTGATGCGTGGTCAGATGCAAGCCTGGGTGATGTCATATGGAGGACAGGCTGTTGCCCTTGCAGCACGCCCCCCCCCCTCTCCATGTCACTGATCGATCCTAAGGAACAGCAGGGCCATTACAGTTTGGCACCAGCGCCATCACAGGAGCTGCCAGAGTGAGGCTGTGGACAACGACGAACTACCTTAGCGGCACTGACTCCGGATTTTCTTGAGGTTTACTCCAGGAGCCTGTTCCATGACTGGATATGGCCACAAGGCAGTGGAGGTTTTAAATCAGAGTTTTCCCTCTCCTAGATGGACCACCTTCCCAGGTTGACGAGCCCCATCTGAACGATATCAGTTGTTTGAAATATTGTGCTGTCGGCATATGGCTTTTACATCAACGAGTCTTAAAGGGATAGTGAACAAGTATGTCATAAAAGGAAAGAACAGTTATTAAGTACACTGACAAAGGCTGGGAGTTGTTCATGGAAAAGTGACAGAAGACAAGAAACTCGATAAACAAGCTAACAAGTTAATTGAACTGCTGAAGGAGCTCATGAAATCAAAGGAAAATGAAAATGAAGTACAATCTAACCTGGTTCAATTAATCAAGCTCAGTGATGAAGTCAGAGAAACCACGAGTCATTGGTGAAGGTACCACTGCCTGAAAAGGAGCTTGAAAGGTAAAATCAGTGGTTTCCACAGAGAATGGAAACTTTTAATGGTTTTATACAAGATGTAAAGGTGTGGTTATCTGATATTGGACAGCAAACTACACACTCCATAGTTGAAAGTGCCATACAACAGACTGTTGTAAACTCAGATGAAATTGGACCTGATGACAGTGTTTCAAATGTCTCAAAGCCTAAGTTAAGCCACAAATCTAGTTCTTCATCATGTGCATCTTCAACGGCCTCTGCTCGTATTAAAGCTCAGGCAGATAGGGCTGCTCTCTTGGAACGGACTGCCACCAAGTAAAAAAAAGCACAAGCTTAAAACCCCTGTCTCACGGTGCGAGTTGGCCCACGAGTGACCCCGAGTTTTCACTCGTGGTGATCACGTCGTGGGAACGTCGGAACTCGCACGAGCAACTTATCGACTCGTGGCGCTAACGGCGGGTACTCGGGAAACTTGTTAACTCGTGGAAAAAAATCAAACATGTTTGATTTTTTCCACGAGTCAAATTAATTCTTCAAGTTAAAAATGAAACATTTAAACTCATTGTAGTAACGTAATGGCCCGTGCGTTTACCTTAGTTACTCGTAAGTCTACCGTGGGAACTTTCTTATTAATCTGTTCGTTCGCTCAAGTAAAGACTGACTCAAAGATAGAAACTCAGCGGACCAGGCAGCATCTCTGGAGAGAAGGAATGGAGTCGAGACCCTTCTTCAGACTTACCCGAAACGCCACCCATTCCTTCTCTCCAGAGATGCGGCCTGTCCCACTCCAGCATTTTGTGTCTATCTTCGGCCTTTCTGCGATGATCTGCAACTTGTCCTTTATTACTGAGGCACCTGCCCCGTGGCTTCGTATTCTTCTCAATGAACGGCTGTAGGATTACACAAAAAGCTGGAGAAACTCAGCGGGTGCAGCAGCATCTAAGGAGCGCAGGAGATAGGCGATGTTTCGGGTCGAGACCCTTCTTCAGACCTGCTGACCTTCTTCATGGTGCTGCACCCGCTGAGTTTCTCCAGCTTCTTGTGTAACCCTCGATTCTCCAGCATCTGCAGTTCCTTCTTTAACACGAACGGCTTTAGGACGCGGTTAAAGACCTGCCGGAGGGGCACGTCTGGGGCGGTGGGTGGGTTGTGTCCACGTGTGATGCTCCATCCACCCCCCGGGGCCGAGAGTGTGGGATTGTGAAGGAACTGCAGATGCTGGTTTACACCGAAGATGGACACACACAAGAAGGGTCTCGACCCGAAACGTCACCTATCTCCTTCGCTCCTTAGATGCTATTGCACCCGCTGAGTTTCTCCAGCTTTTTGTGTAACCCATAGACACACACAATGCTGGAGTAACTCCGAGGGACAGGCAGCATCTCTGGAGAGATGGGATGGGTGAGATTTCGGGTCGAGACCCTACTTCAGACTTCTCCAGAGATCCCGCTGAGTTTACTCCAGTAGTTGGTGTCTATCCCGGTGGCAGGGAGCCGGGCTTGGCCGACCCGCCACCTCTACTTGCCGATCATCGCCCTCCGCCCGGAATGCAGCGGAGTTTTGCACCCGGTGAGTTGTCCAGCGCTCACGGTGGACGAGGGAGGACAGCAACAGGCCAGGTAAATGAATAGCAGCACATAAATGAGTCTAGCATTTCTTGTTTTTATGTTTTAATTTACAAGCCGCTTCACGCGAGGCAAGTTTTATTTTCAGTCCGAAGAAGGGTCTCGACCCGAAACGTCACCCATTCAACGATAGACACAAACAAGCTGGAGTAACTCAGCGGGGCAGGCCGCATATCTGGAGGGAAGGAATGGGTGATGTTTAGATCCAAATGCTGGAGAATTTCAGCAGGTCGAGACCCTTCTGTCACCCATCCCTTCACTCTATAGATGCTGCTGCACCCGCTGAGATTCTCCAGACTTTTGTGTACGCTCGATTTTGCTGCATATGCAGTTCCTTCCTTAACACTGCTGGAATAATTCAACGGGTCGAGATCCTTCTGCAGAAGACGAGCACCCCCCCCCCCCCCACCACCCCCAACCACCTTCCACCTCAACGTACGCCTGGGCACCAAAGCAGCTCAAGAGGCGAACCCTGAGCTCCGTCTCACAACAATCTGAACAGCGGCTGCGGCCGGCCCGCACCCGGCATGGACTTCTCACCCCTCACACACTTACCTTCATTCACGGTTGGCTCAAGAGTAACGGGAGTGGAACTTGTTAACTCGGGAGAGTAAGTTGGAACATCGCAGCAATGACATACCCGTGGGAACTCGGTTAAACACTTGATCATAAACTTGAAATCTCGTACACAACCACGAGTCTGTTTTTTTTCTTTCACTTGGGGTCACTCGTGGGATGACTCGCACCGTGAGACAGGCCCTTAAGGCACAAAAGGAGAAATTGAAAAGAGAGACTAAGCTGGCAGCAACCAATGCCAAGCTTGAACTTAAGGCCCAAGAGGAACAATTGAGAATACAAGAAGAACAATTGAATAGAGAAAAAGAGCAATTGAAAAGAGAGACTGCGCTGGCAGCAACCAATGCCAAGTGAGCTTGAGGCACAAGAGGAACAGTCGAAAATGGAGATGGAACAGCTGGAAATAGACACTAAGCTGGCAGCAACCAATTCAAAAATCAAGAAGCCACTCTAGAGTATCTGATGGGATGAGCTCTTATATGAGAAAAGGAACTGCTCAAAGGGAAACATCAGCTACATTAAATACGCATGCAAATGTATACTTGCCTGATCAAGTACAAAAAAAAACAATGTGTTGATGGGAACTGAATCTCAGCAACATGTTGTTAGATCAAAACAAACTCATAGAACACCTGTTAGAGCTCATAATTAGACCCATCTAACTCAATACTCTCTTCAAAAGAAAAATGTATAGACTCATATGTAAAAGGGTGTGGAGGGGCATGTTAGCACTACCCCCCCCCCCCCCCCCCTGTACCTAATGATGGAAACCAAGGTGATATCTGGAACCTAATGCAGACGCAAAATGACATCACTGCTCTTCTGGCTCAACAAAATCTTTTTTCTACTTTACCACCGAGTCATTCCTGTTTATGATGGTGATCCTTTGCAGTATGAAGTTTTAATCATGTCATTTGAGAGAGTGGGAAGAAAGACTAATGATGACAGTGATTGCTTGCATTTTCTAGAGCAATACACAAGAGGGTATCCAAAAGACTTAGTCCGCAGCTGCCGACATTTGCCTCCAACCCAGGGTATGAAAGAACAAAATATCTGCTTAAAGAATATTTTGGTAATGAACATAAGATTGCCACTGTATATATGGTCAAGGCATTTGCATGGTCAGTGATCAGACCAGAGGATGTGAAGGCATTCCAAGCTTTCTCACTGTTCCTTAGAGGTTGTTGCAATGCTATGGAACATCTCACCTCTATGGAAGAAATGAATGTTGCTTCCAATATGCTTCCAATATGAAGACCATCCTTCTAAAACTGTCTTACAAGCTCAGAGACAAGTGGAGGGATATGGCATGTATATAAGAAATGTATCTACTACTAATACTCAAGGTTCTTGTTTGTTCTGTAATAAAAGTGGTCACACATTGGGGTGGTGTCCACAGATCAGGAAGAAGGGGCACAGAGAAAGGATAAACTTCTTAAAGGAGAAGGGAGTCTGCTTTGGATTGAAAACACATGAGCAGAGACTGCAAGAGTCATTTGACGTGATGTGTGCAACCAAAATCCTTCACATTGAACAAAAGAACAAAGAGAAGAAGCCGGAGCAAACGGAACAGAATGAGAAGTTAATTGTGAGTAATGCTGTTCCCTCACCTCATATGTGTGGGCATATTGGGGCCGGGGAAGAAACCTGCATCTTCTCCATTGTACCAGTACAGGTAAAGAGCCACAAGGGGAACACAGTGTTGCAAACATATGCATTTTTGGATCATGAAGTTGCCCTTTTGCACAGAAAGCTTGATGAGAAGGCTGAACATTACAGGACAAAAGACCAATATTTTCTTGCGTACTATGAACCAAGTGAAGCCTGTGATCAGTCATCATATTTCAGGTTTGGAAATATCTAGTCTGGACAGAGACGATTTTATTTAACTTTCTGATGTGTTCACACATAAGACCATGCCGGTTTCTCAGCTAAACATTCACAGACAGGAAGACCTGATACAATGGCCTTATTCGAAGAATATCAAGATTCCTGAAATAGACTCTGACATCGACCTGCTCATTGGGACAAAAGCCTCAAAGGTATTGGAAACTTATGAGCTGGTCAACAGCCTAGGGGATGGATCGTATGCCGTGAGGATCCTACTGGGATGGGTCATCTATGATCCCCTGAGAAGAGACAACGAAAGCAGGGATGAACATGGCTCCCCTGCTGCTGCTGTCTATCAAATATCCATTGTAAACCTAGAGGAATAGCCTCAAGCAATATAATTATAACTTCAGTGAAAGAACCAGCAAGGAAACAGATGAAATGTCCAGAGAATAGGTAAAGTTCTTGGATATTATGAATCACTCAGCAAAGATGATAGATGGACACTATTGTCTTGACTTACCTTTTAAACAAGTAAGCATCAGCATGCCAACTAACCACTGCATTGCAGAGCAGCGCACCCAGAGCCTGAATGGTTATGAGGACAATGGTTATGAGGGAATGGGACCAATGGACCAGCTGAATCAAAGTGATGGAGAGCTCTGGTACATCCCTCACCATGGGGGTGTATCACTCAAGGAAAAGATCCTTGAGGGTGGTCTTTGACTGTGGTGCAGTCTTCAAAGGAACATCACCTAACTGCCAAAGGTAGACAAAAATGCTGGAGAAACTCAGCGGGTGAGGCAGCATCTATGGAGCGAAGGAATATGTGACGTTTCGGATCGAGACCCTTCTTCAGACTGATGTGGGGGTGGCGGGAAGAAGAAGGGAAGAGGTGGAGACAGTGGGCTGTGGGAGAGCTGGGAAGGGGAGGGGAAGGAGGGAGAAAGCAAGGACTACCTGAAATTGGAGAAGTCAATGTTCATACCGCTGGAGTGTAAACTGCCCAAGCAAAATATGAGGTGCTGCTCCTCCAATTTACGGTGGGACTCGCTATGCCCATCGAGGAGGCCCAGGACAGAAAGGACGGATTCAGAATGGGAGGGGGAGTTGAAGTGCTGAGCCACCGGGAGATCAGGTTGGTTAATGTGAACCGAGCGGAGATGTTGGGCGAGGCAATCGCCAAGCCTGCGTTTGGTCTCACCGATGTAGAGCAGGTGACACCTGGAACACCGGATGCAATAGATGAGGTTGGAGGAGGTGCATGTGAACCTCTGCCTCACCTGGAAAGAATGCTTGAATCCTTGGATGGAGTTGAGGGGAGAAGTAAAGCAACAAGTGTAGCATTTCCTGCGGTTGCAAGGGAAAGTACTGGGGGAGGGGTTGGTTTGGGTGGGAAGAGACAAATTGACATAGAAACATAGAACATAGAAACATAGAAATTAGGTGCAGGAATAGGCCATTCGGCCCTTCGAGCCTGCACCGCCATTCAATATGATCATGGCTGATCATCCAACTCAGTATCCCGTACCTGCCTTCTCTCCATACCCTCTAATCCCCTTAGCCACAAGGGCCACATCTAACTCCCTCTTAAATATATCCAATGAACTGGCCTCAACTACCCTCTGTGGCAGAGAGTTCCAGAGACCCACCCAGGTGCTGCATCTCCCCTTTTCCTAATCGGCCACCATTTAGATAGTAGTCGGTTTTCCTATTTTTCCACCAAAGTGGATAACCTCACATTTATCCACATTATACTGCATCTGCCAAACATTTGCCCACTCACCCAGCCTATCCAAGTCACCTTGCATTCTCCTAGCATCCTCCTCACAGCTAACACTGCCACCCAGCTTAGTGTCATCCGCAAACTTGGAGATATTGCCTTCAATTCCCTCATCCAGATCATTTATGTATATTGTAAATAGCTGACTAGGGAGTTATGGAGGGAGCGGTGTCTGTGGAAGCCGAAAGGGGAGGAGATGGGAAGATGTGGCCTGTGGTGGGATCCTGTTGGAGCTGGTGAAAATGGTGGAGGATTATGTGACGGCTGTTGCGGTGGAAGTTACTTCTCCTGTTTCTCCTTCATCTTTACACGAGCTTCGATTATGATCTGCCAAATAGCATCTACATCCTTTTCACTTATCTGACCACTTTGATCATTATATATCTTTTGAAGGGAGATCAGAGCGGAAGACAAGGAGGACTTGTTACGAGTGGGGGGAAGGGGAGTGAGAGCGGAGCTATGAGATATAGAGGAGACCCTGCATTGAGGAAGACTGCTGAAGACAACAAAGCTCACTTTCCAGCAGGGGTGACAAACACAGTAAAGAACAACTTCTATGTAGATGATTGTTTAAAATCCATGCCTTCAGAACAGGAAGCAGTTCAAAGGGCAAGAAACCTGACTTCCCTCTGCCAAATGGGAGGATTCATGCTGTCAAAGTGGATCAGTAACAGCCCTGTTGTATTGGCATCCATTCCACTAGAAAACAGAACCAAGGAGACTAGAGAGTTGGACTTGGACAAGGACAATCTGCCAATGGAAAGATTGCACTGGTGCGTTGAAACAGATGTGTACAAGTTCAGAATCGCTGCACAGGAACGAACAAACAAAAGATGTGACATCTTGTCCGTGGGTGGCTCTATATACGACCCTTTAGGATTTCTAGCACCATTTACTCTGCCAGCCAAGCTGATTATGCAGGAGCTCTGTAACCAAATACTTTGTAAGGAAGAGAAGAAGTTTGAAGAGTCACTAAAGAAGCTTAGATGCCAACACGTAGTACACACCTTTTTTTGAATATGTGTAAAGCTTTTAATAGCTCCTTTTAATGTTTATTGGTAATTTTGTCGTTATATATGTAGAACAATTAAGGGCCGGTGTGTTGGAGCCATTTATGTTTAGGCTAGCTACTGTTGGCATATTATATTATTTTGCCTAGATATATCTTGCAGGATTATTTTGGACACTTGGGGACGGTCATTAGATGCACAGAGGGGCGTACGTGTATATATATATATATATATATATACACGTGTGTATATATACGTGTATATATATATATATATACACGTATATATATATATACATATACACACACACATGGGCATAGTGGACAGGGAGGAGCAGACCAGGCACAGGGGTGGAGAGCATACAATTTTCACCAGACCAGGAACAGACAGCCAGCTACAACTTGTCTGTATAACAAGGAAAGCCTGGTACGTTCATCTCTTTCTTTGTACAACTACTTCAATAAACAACCAATTAAACTGGAAATAACGACTGGAAGATCTGTTCTTTTTGGTCTGCGTAAGATCACTCCTACTTACCTGTGTAGTAATGGTAATGGAAAGTCGGACACTGGAAGAGTTGGAAAGTTGCCATTACAGAAGGTAAGAAGGTATTGGTGGAAGTAGTATATGGGTTCCCAAACAGTATCTGTATTACATAACTTTGCAGAACAGTGCATAAGTCAAGCAATAATGTGGAATTGTAAGAAATGTATATCAAGAATTGAATGGACAATTCAACCTGGCATTGATAGTTTTGAGAATGGGTTGATAAAGTGTATTTAGAATGGTTCCCTAGTTGAGTGTGAAAAATATACACCTTCTAGATGCGCTGGGACGCATCCTCAGTGATGTGACCTGGGGTCATCGGGTGTTTTGGGTCACACAACATCAGACACCCTCGCCCAGGCGACCCAGCCGGGGTTGATCAGCCCCGACTTGCGTTCCAGCAGCAACCGCCCATGGATCAGATCTCTTAATAACTACTCTGCAGGGGTTGGGAGACTCTAGCTCTGTGGGGAGAGTCCTGGCTGGGCTCCTCCTGCATCTCATCAGGTTCAAGGCCTGTGCACTGCACCTCTTTCTCCTTCTCTGCGCATTTCATTCTCGCCTGATGGATTTTTTGACCATGGTGGTTCATTGGGCCTTTGATAAACCATCCAAGGAGCTATTATGTTGGATGTTGCACAATCAGAAAAGAATAATGAACTTAATAAAGGAGGCACTAGGAAAGAGTGATCAAAGTGTGGTGTTCTAATTTCAGGTTGACGGTCCAAAACAAGTATCCTAGATTTAAACAAAGACAATTACAATGTATGGAAGAAGAGCTGGGAAAAGTGAACTTGGAAAATAATTAAAGATAAGGGAGTGGAATTGCCTTGGCAAGGTATACTCCAGTGAGTAAGAGGAGGTTAGATAACATACATATAATAAATATATCACATGTAAATGGCAAAGACAAATGGTAGGCCAGAGAATTTGATTTTTTTTTAGAAACCAGCAAGGAATAACTGGATAAATGATAGAGATAGAAAAGATGGTGTATAAGAGTAAACAGGCAAGTAATAAATAAAACTGGGAGTAAGAGCCTCTACATATAAATAAAATGAGAGAGAGAGCAGCTAACATAAATATTGGCACCTTGGAAGATGAGACAACTGAACTAAGGTGAAAATCAAGAGTTTAGACTCTTGGCAGTTGAAGATGTGACCATTGTGGTGGATGGATTAAAATGTGCAATGATCAAGCAACCATAATTGTAGGGGAATAAACATCTTATTGCATCGTAGAACGATTTTGGAGATCCTAGAAAGGATCCTGGATGAATTTGAAGACAAGAATGAGAAATTTAAAACTGAACCTTTGCTTGAATGAGAGCTGTGCAGGTCCCCAAGCAGAGGGGACGTGGATAAACATTACTAGGTGTGACATGGGCAGGAAGAGTGTCAGATGAACAACCTAAAATCTGAATTTGGCATTTGGATAAAAGGAACTTTTATCTGAACAGCTATTCCAGGCCAGACTTGAATTATCAATCTCAGTGCTCCCTCCAGACACTTCATTACTGTAAATTAAATGAGCACTGCATCCTACTAGAATCCTACAATTGACAACAATCCACCAGATTCTGTGCATGGTTTATGGAAAGTGTTCTTTGTTTAATCACTGAGCTGTCATCTAACAGCGTTGTTAAATCTCTGCTTTGTAAATCTGACAAGCAACCAGTCCCGAGTCAAAATCTCTGTTATCATGCACTTAAGTCCTTCCAGAATATTCCTTTCTGACAGATCTTTGAAAGATTCTTTCACTTCAGGTGACAGACCAGTAATATCATTCAGGAACGAACACAATGACTGGGACTGCTTCAAAGTACTGGGCTCATTGTTAAAGGTTGAAAAAGCTGAAGATATAAAACAACTAAACAATTATAAATAATCATTAAAGCTTTCACCTTAGAACGCGTTTTGGAAATGAGATATTAAACACAAGGAGCAGCAAGAGCATGCAAAAAATAATGTTCATGGCCAAAAAAAACTGCACATTAAAAAATGCCAAAATACAAACTTAACAATTAGAACAAAGAGGAAAAATACATATCCTTTTTCTTCCAGAGTTTATAAATTGCAGTGAGCAAGGTTGGTTATGCTTCATGGTGGATGAAAACTGGATGAAAGTTGGATGAAACTAATGTTAAAAAAAATCCCCACCATAATGAAAAGTACGAAGAATTAACTAAAACCAAAATGTAAGCATCAGTAACTGTATTAGTATCTAGTGTTACAATCTTATTATTGTATTAATGTATTAGTGTTTCAATCTTAGGCCTCATCAAGTATTTCATTCAATACTTGAATTTCAAGCACCAAAGGATCACAGTGCACCCCAGAAAAAAAAAGTGTGGCCTTCTATCCTTGCCCAGGGATTAAATGGAATATCCATGTTCTTGTAATTAGCTTAGTGAAATCAAGATCTCTGCATTCGTTCTTCAGTGGTGGAATAATTAAGTGCACACAGTCCATAGTTCTTTAGACAATGTTGGTCATTACTCAGTTGGTTACAGTCTCTTGTCCATAAGCCACAGAGTTCTGGGTTCAAGTTCCACTGGGTCCCAAACATTTGGTTATCAGATGGGGATTTGAAAGTCCAACAGGGAATCAAACATGCTATCATTTGGAGGAGTCATTTAGCTGGATATGATCTACACACTTGTGGATATAGAGAAGCTCACGTGGCACAATTTGAAGGGGACAGGGCAGTTATTCTTTGTATCCAGCAAATATTTATCTCTGAACCAACTTCACAAATAAAGGCTGCTATCACAATGTTGTGTAAGGGAGCTTGCTGTGCACAAAATGTAAAGTTACATTGTCTACATCACAAGAGAAATTACAAACAAAGAAACTGGAGCTTCTTATGTCGGTCTTTTATATGTAATTTACACATTAAAATATTTTGCGCCTATTATTAACTGCGCACCCATTATTTGTTGAAGTGCTACCTATCAAGAAAATAGTTCACGCACTTCCCATCAAGATTCACTCTGATGTATGTTTCATTTACCCATAAGATTACATGCTTGTGATGTGGTCATTGCATGCATGCGATGTTGCCTGTGCATGCACGTGATATGATTAGTGTATCCTTGTGGTGAGGCCAACAAATGCGCGGCGCCTTTTATCAGAATTAATCTTGACCAATCACTATGTTTTCAACTTTCAATAAAGCAAGGATTATGACAAAAAAGTCTTAAATCATGCACGATTTAAAGTGTCTCTAATTGGACATCAGTTTTACCTTTTATATATTCCTCCAGTTATTAAACACAGATTGCAGCAAAAGTGCACTGACATCATCAGGTGACTGATGTCCGGAGGTTGTCGCTGCCCAGAATTATCTGGGACCTGTGGCTGCTGTGGAGAGAACTCTCAAATAGCATTGACCATCTTGCCATGAATATGTTTGGGACTGAGGAAGCAGCCTGCTTAACAGTGCAGGTTGGCTTTTAATGTATCTTGAAAAGGAAACTACAATAACAATAAGCAACGCTGCCACATTTTTTGCCCTTTTGGGTGACACACAAATTGGCGTGATGGCAAAATAAATCCTGTTTACCATCCACAAGGCTCAAATCTGGAGTACGATGGAATACTCTCCGCTTGCCTGGATGAAAGTAGCTTCAAAAACACTCTAGATGCTCGATACTACATAGGACACTACTGGCCACTTAGTAGGTAGCCCATCCACAAGCATTCATGCACTCCACCACCAGCACTTATCTGTACTATCCGTACTATCTGCAGGATTGCCTGCAGCAACTCACCAAGATTCCTTAGTAAACATCTTCCGTATCCACAACCTCTACCAGCTAGAAGGACAAGGGTAGCCAAAATGTTGGAACACCAGTACTTGCAAGGTTTCCCTCCAAACCATGCACCAATAATTGGGAATACATCGCTGATTTGGGAATATATCGCTGCTCATTCATTGCCAATATCCTGGAAATCTCTCTCTAACAACAATATGGGTATAATAAAGATGGACAATTAAATGCTGACTGAACCTGAACCTGTAAAACCCATATCCCTTCAATGAATATTACAACAAAAAAATGTATTTCAGAGTGGGTCAGGTTTGGGGAGATATGGTAGAGTTTGGACATCATGCACCAGCTCACCATCTACTGTGGACTAGTCTAATTTTGTTTTTGAACTAATGTCTTGATTTTTTACACAGTTTTCATTCTTTTAGAAATGTTAAGTAAGTTGTGTATAATTTGTTTTTGTGTGTCTGTCTATGTCTATGTGTTTGTGATGCTGCTTCAAGCAAACATTTTCATTGTAACTGTCCCTCAATGTACTCATGCATATGACAATAAACTCACCCAACTTGACCTGGGAATATAAGTGATGGGTGGGAGAGAATTAAAGATCAGGCGCTTAGAAATGTGATTTACTAGATTTACTTGAAAGCCCTACTGAGACAAGAAGGTAATCTCTGTAGTGCCAGGTTCATCTGTAAGGCAAAGTCCTCTGCCAAAGTTCCTGCTGCACCACTCTGAAAATAAAGGTTCATGATGAAACTGGAAATCATGAACTAGTTCCTGTATCTCAGTGCCACTTCTCAGAGTAGGGAGGTATCATAGTCATACAGCGTGAAAACAGGCCCTTCAGCCCAACTTCCCTATGCCTGCCACAATTGCCCCATATCCTTCAAAACCTATCCGATCCATGTACCTGTCCAAATGTTTCTTAAATGTTACGATAGTACCTGCGTCACCTACCTCCTTCGGCAGCTCATTCCATATACCCACCACCCTTTGTATAACAAAGTTACCCTCAAGTCTTAATAAATCTTTCCCTTCTCACCTTAAACCCATCAACTCTGGTTCTCAACTCCCCTACTCTGGGCAAAAGACTCTGTGCGTTTACCCATTCTATTCCTTTCATGATTCCAAATGACTCTTACCTTACAAATAATCCACAAACACCTTCCTGAAACATGGGTATCAATTTAAATAATGTCCACTTAATCAACACCTAGCCAACAAAACAAGGAATCATTCTTCAATTACTTTCAGTTTGGGGAGTATAGTGCCCTCTTGTGGATAGGGGACACCATTGCTGCACTCATGCATAAGAAATAAATTCTATAATCTAGGTAATCAATAATTCTACAATTGTACTGAATCACCCAAGACCCAGAAAAAAACGGAAGAAAAAGTCATGGGTGTTGCCCAAATGGCTCCAGGGGCCTATTCAGCTCATCAATAAAGTCTTAGCTGACCCTAACCGAACAACAAGCTGCCAGAGGAACTCAGTGGGCTGAGCAAAATCTGTGGAGGCAAAGAGATGGTCGATATTTTAGGTCAAGACCCTGCATCAGGACTGAGAAAATAAAGGGGAGAGAGCCAGCATGAAGAGGCTAGCAGAGGTAAGTGGGAGATGTGGTGAGCTCCTGCCTCACCTCTCCCCCTCACTTCTTTAATACTGGCTCTCTCCCCTTTACTCACTCAGTCCCGATGCAGGGTCGTGACCCAGAATATCGACCATCTCTTTGCCTCCGCAGATGCTGCTCAAACCAGGGGTGGTCCTACTGTCTAAGGATTGGAAACCACTGGTAACCCACTAGAATCAGTCCAAAGTATGTCACAACTAAGTAGCAATTAGTTAATGGTCTGATGTAAATTTTCTTTATAGGATAAACATTGGCTGGGAGAAAAGGTTAATTCCCCTGTACATCTTCAAAATAGCACCACAAGAAAGCAGATGGAACCCTGGTTTAATATTACATTAAAGGACAGCACCTCCAATAGTGCAGTACTCCCTAAATACACAAATGGAGTCTCAGCCTAGTTCTCTGGAGTGCTGTATGAAACGGCAAGTCTCAATGCTGACCTCATTGAGCAAGCAAAATTGTTTTAAGATTTACTTTGTTTTCTACACATGTGCTGCTCCCAGTGGCAAAGCTACATGTTTGGGGGCCATAAAACTTGAACTGTTATGGGTGCCCCTTCACAACCAGCAACGAGGTCTGGGTAACCACTGTTATCTTCTTCAATGGGGTTCTTCTTCTTCTTCTTCTTCTTCTTCTTGCGTATGGTATGCACAGCCTAAAGTTGTAGGACAACTTGTTCTATTTGATCTTATTTGATTGTGCACACCAGGTTGATTGCATTCGTTGAAACAGGGCAGACCACGTGAAGGTTGCAATCTTCCACCCCAATGGGGTTGTTCCACGACACATCACCACAAATTTTAATTTCTGTCATAAATAAATGTTAATAGTGGTTTAAATTATTTATAATTATTTTATATTAAATATATTTAGAATGAAACATCCTAAACTTGAAAGTTTTTTTGTTTATGGCTAGCTTACATGATACTTTAATAACCTTAACAATTTTATTTTAACTATTATTCTATATTGAATTGCACTATATTATTTTTTTTTTTTTAAACTCCATCTCATAAAGTGGACCCAACATTTTTAAGCAAAGTGGACTAAGCATGATATTCACCTCCAAATAAAAAGTAGGAAGTATTGGCTGGGGGTCTAGAAGGCTGGCTAGGCCCCCGGCGGAGGTTCAGGGGGCAATGCGTCCTGAAGCCCCTGCATTTTCAATAAATTGAAAGTGATTCTCAAGCTGTCTGCTTGTAGTTTACATAACAGAGGCTTAGAATTTTTCTCACACACAAGCAGTAAAATAACCCCCAAAAGAAATATATTTCATGAAATAGACAATAGGTGCAGGACTAGGCCATTCGGCCCTTCGAGCCAGCACCGCCTTTCACTGTGATCATGGTTGATCATCCACAATCAGTACACCATTCCTGCCTTCTCCCCATATCCCTTGATTCTGCTATCTTTAAGCGCTCTATCCATCTCTCTCTTGAAAGCATCCAGAGAATTGGCCTCCACCGCCCTCTGAGGCAGAGAATTCCACAGATTCACAACTCTCTGTGTGAAAAAGTATTTCCTCATCTCCGTTCTAAATGGCTTACCCCTTATTCTTAAACTGTGGCAGTTTATCCCAGCATTGGAAACATGTTCCTGCCACTAGTGTGTCCAAACCCATAATAATTTTATATGTTTCAATAAATGGCCTCATACAGCTAAAACAATCTTTACAAAGAATGTTACCTGAAATGGCTCTTTGCCGAGCACTGAGATGAGAAAAAATGTTTTCGCCCAGAGTGAAACTTTTTCACCCACTTCCCCTCACCTACACCTCGACTAATCTGTACCTCACTAAACCTCGTCCCTCAAATAAACCTCACACCTCACACCTTAACCCACCTCAACTTAACTAAACCTCTCACCTCACGACTAAACCTCCCACTCACGACTAAGCTCCACCTCACACGTAATCTATGCCTTGACTAATTGCCGCCTCTCTCCCGTTCCCGCTCCCGCTATTTATAGCCCCCAACCCCCTCCCCCGGCCATTGGCGGCGCCTCACGTGAGCGGAACGGCTCCATCTAGGGGGCTGGGGCCGAGCGTAGAGAGCAGCACAGGTACATTGCGCGAGTTAGATGGTGGGAGGGGAGGGGCGCACATGCACTGACGTTGACATCGAGCCTGAGCCCCGCCCGCTCTCCCTGGAGCGGGAGAGAGGCGGCGATTAGTCAAAGCAGGGATTAGTGAGTTGAGGTTTAAGTGTAAGGTAAAGTTGAGGCGAGGCGAGGGGTTTAGTCGAGATGAAAAATCAGATTAATTTCTAGGAAAACAGAAAAATCGGAATTCTGATTTAAATCAGAAGAATATCTGGACTAAAGTCACTTCTGGGTCCCCACCGGGATTAAGGGCCCTGAAGCTTAAGCTTCATTAGTTTCATAGTAGATCCGCCCCTGCCTGCTCCAGCCACACATCCACCATCTAGACTACAGTGCGATTGGCCTTTTTTTTTTAAGTGCACATTATCAGATTTTATTAAAAAGGTATTTTTATACATTTTGGTTTCACTATGTAGAAATTACAGCTGTATTTATACATAGTCCCCCCCCATTTCAGGACACCATAATGTTTGAGACATATGGCTTCACAGGCATTTGTAATTGCCCAGGTGTGTTTAATTGCCTCCTTAATGCAGGTATAAGATATCTCTCAGCACCTAGTCTTTCCACCTTTGGAAACTTTTATTGCTATTTATCAACATGAGGACAAATGTTGTGCCAATGAAAGTCAAATAAGCCATTATGAGACTGAGAAACAAGAGTAAAACTGTTAGAGACATCAGCTAAAAGTTAGGCTTACCAAAATCAACTGTTTGGAACATCATTAAGAAGAAAGAGAACACTGGTGAGCTTACTAATCGCAAAGAGACTGGCAGGCCAAGGAAGACCTCCACAGCTGATGATGGAAGAATTCTCTTTATAATAAAGAAAAATTCCCAAACACCTGTCTGACAATATAGAGGCTGCACTGCAAGATGCAAACCACTGGTTAGCTGCAAAAACAGGATGGCCAGGTTAGTTTGCCAAGAAGTTCTTAAAAGAGGAACCACAGTTCTGGAAAAGCTGGACAGATGAGACGAAGATGAGCACATCAGAGTAATGGCAAGAGCAAAGTATGGAGGAGAGAAGGAACAGCAGTGGGGGTGTTATGGCCTGCGCATGTATGGCTGCTAAAGGTACTGGCTCACTTATCTTCATTGATGATACAACTGCTGATGGTAGTAGCATAATGAATTCTGAAGTGTATAGACACATCCTATCTGCTCAAGTTCAAACAAATGCCTCAAAACCCAATGGCCGGCATTTCATCCCACAGCAAGACATTGATCCCAAACAGACTGCAAACTAAGCAACAAAGGAGTTTTTCAAAGCTAAAAAGTGGTGAGTTCTTGAGTGGCCAAGTCAATCACCCGATCTGAACCCAATTGAGCATGCCTTTTATATGCCAAAGAGAAAACTGAAGGGGTCTAGCTCCCAAACAAGCATAAGCTAAATATGGCTGCAATACAGACATGGCAAAACATCACCAGAGAAGACACCCAGCAACTGATGATGTCCATGAATCGCAGACTTCAAGCAGTCATTGCATGCAAAGGATACGCAACAAAATACTAAACATTACTACTTTCATTTACATGACATTGCTGTGTCCCAAACATTACGGTGCCCTGAAATTGGGGGGGGTGGGGGGGGGGGGGGGGAAGCTGCATGTAAACACTGTTGTCATTTCTTTTTTTTCTTTTTTAAAGAAATAAAGAGTGTCGGAATAGATAGACAAGCGAGTAGAAACGGATAGCAAAAGAAATAAAGGACATAGAAGAGAAGCTGAAAAGATTGAAATAGAAGGAGAAAGTGAAGAAAAGAGAGATTAGGAGAGATCTACCTATTTCGTATTTTTGCCCATCCGTCACCCGGTTCTAAACCATTTAATTTCTGAGGTTATGTTATCTTGCACCATATGCTTGCAAAAAGTTGATAAAAGGAGACCAAGTCTTTGACAATTGGTCTACTTTGCCTAGTAGGAGAAATCTCATTTCTTCAAGATGAAACGTTTCAGACATATTTGAAATCCACATTTTGAATGTTGGCGTGGTTGCATTTTTCCAAAATTTGAGTATAAGTTTTTTTTGCTGTTATTAGACCATAATTAAGAAAAGCTTCTTGGAATATAGTTATTTTACTTCCCTCTCCCACTGATCCAAAGATAATCAGTTATGTATTGGGGTTCAATTTTGTGCTAAATAGTTTTGTAAAAATTCCAAAAATTTAATTCCAAAATGTATACAGTTTTATAGAAGAGACAAAGGAATGTGCTGTAGTGGCATTTTGAGTTAGACATTGGTCACAGATGGTGGAAACATTTGAGAATATTTTATTCAGCCTAGTTTTAGAATAATATAATCTATGTAAAATTTTAAATTGAATTAGGTTATGTCTTACATTAATTGAACATTTATTTACATATAATAAATTTTTTCCCATCTATCATTAGGAATTTGTATCAATAACTCTTGTTCCCAGTCCCTTCTAATTGCCTCTGTCGTTGGCCTTTCTATATTTAAAATTATATTATATAAGTAAGATATTAAATTGCTTGATTCTGCCTTTCTATTCATTCCTTCCTCCAATAAATCTGGGGTTAGGGATTGATATCCTTGTATATATTTCTTCAAGTAATCTTGAATTTGAAGATATTTTAAATATTGATTATTTTTCAAATTATATTTTAGTTGTAATTGTTGGAATGATAAAAGTTTTCCCATATCATACATATCTCCCATTGTTTTAATTCCTAATCTTTCCCAATGGATAAACGTTTTATCAATAATGGATGGTTTGAATAAGGGATTATTAGTTATTGGAGAAAGAAGTGATCATTTTCTTAATTTTAAAGATAATTTTATTTGATTCCAAATTCATATTATACTGTGAATAATTGGATTCTTCTTATATATTATATTGTTCAGTTTCATCGGGGAAAGAAGGATCGCTCCTATATTATAAAGGGAACAATCCTCTTTCTCCATTCTTATCCAATCTACCTGTTGGGCAGAACTGTCCAACCAGTAGATTATATTTTTAATATTCACTGCCCAATAATAATACAATAAGTTAAGGAGTGTCAGTCCCCCCTGATTCTTTAGATTTACTCAAGTGTTTTTTCTTAATTCTATGTGATTTATAATCCCATATGAAGTTTATAATATCAGAATCTAATTTTTTAAAGAATTTTTTAGGTAAGTATATTGGTATTGATCGAAATAGGTACAGTATTTGTGGTAAGATCATTTTTATCGCATTTATTCTGCCTATTAAGGACATCGGCAGTGTTTTCCAGAATTTAATCAACCCATTTAATTTAGTTATTAAAGGCATATAGTTTGTGTCGAGTAATGATTTATATTTAGTAGTAATTTGGATGCCCAAATACTTAATTTTTTCTGTTGCAATTCTAAAGGGGAATTTCAACAGATGTAACGGCTCTTGAGGTTTTATCGTCATAATTTCGCTTTTGTTCCAGTTTATTCTATATCCTGAAAAAGAACCAAATTCCTCTATTAAATTTAGTATATTTGGTATGCTAATTTGTGAATTTGTAATATATAATATGTCGTCTGCATATAATGAAATTTTATTATTTGAGTGTTTGGTATTATATCCATGAATATTCAGATGACTTCTTATACTTTCTGCTAAAGGCTCTATCACTAGTGCAAATAGCAGAGGTGATAGTGCGCACCCCTGCCTATTGACCCTTGCCAATTGGAATTTTGGGGATAATATATTATTAGTCAGTATTCTAGCCGTTGGGTTATCATATAATAATTTTACCCGTGAGATAAAGTTATCTCCCATGTTAAATTTTTGCAATACTTTGAATAAATATTGCCATTCTACTTGATCAAAAGCTTTTTCTGCATCCAATGAGATAATTGCTATGTCTTCTTCAGTATTATGTGAGTACATTATATTAAACAGCTGTCTCAAATTGTTAAATGAGTATCTCTTTGGTATAAACCCAGTTTGATCCGGGTTTATTAGTTTGCTAATATATTTACTCAATCTTCTCGCTAGTGTCTTTGCTAATATTTTTTGATCTGTATTTCGGAGTGCAATAGCTCTATATGAGCCTGGGTCTTCTAGATCTTTATCCTTTTTTGGTATAAGTATAATAGTTGACTCAGTTAGTGTTTCTAGTAGTTTATTTTCTTTAAAAGCGTATATATATAAGTCTTGCAAGCGTGAAGAAATTATCTCGTGGAATCTTTTATAGAATTCATTACTAAAGCCGTCTGGTCCTGGCGTTTTGCCATTCTTCAACAAACTTATTGTTTCTTCTATTTCCTGAAGTGTAATCTGAGCTCCTAATCCCTCTTGTTCCACCATTTTTAATTTTGGAAGATACAATTGTCTAAGAAATTTGTAATTTGAGTATTATTTCCAGAGGTTTTCGATGTATATAACTTTTGATAATATTGAGCAAATCTTTTATTTATATCTTTAGGTAGTGTTAGTAATTCCCCTATGTCTGATTTAATTTTAGTAATTGTATTTTCTGTTTCCCGTTTTTTCAGTTGGCATGCTAAGAGTTTATGTGGTTTATCACCAAATTCAAAATTTTCTTGTTTTGTAATTTGAAATAATCTTATTATTCTGGCCGATAAAATTTTATTTCATTTATATTTTAGTATTGTTATCTTATTGTGTTTATCTATAGTTCGTTCTTTAGCATTTTCTAAATCTAATGATCAAATCTAACGATCTAAATCTATTGCCATAGAGGGAGTGCAGCGAAGGTTCACCAGACTGATTCCTGGGATGTCAGGACTGTCTTATGACCAAAGACTGCATAGACTCGGTTTATACTCTCTAGAATTTAGGAGATTGAGAGGGGATCTTATAGAAACTTACAAGATTCTTAAGGGGTTGGACAGGCTAGATGCAGGAAGATTGTTCCCGATGTTGGGGAGGTCCAGGACAAGGGGTCACAGCTTAAGGATAAGGGGGAAATCCTTTAGGACCGAGATGAGAAGGACTTTTTTCACACAGAGAGTGGTGGGTCTCTGGAACTCTCTGCCACAGAGGGTAGTTGAGGCCAGTTCATTGGCTATATTTAAGAGGGAGTTAGATGTGGCCCTTGTGGCTAAGGGGATCAGAGGGTATGGAGAGAAGGCAGGTACGGGATACTGAGTTGGATGATCAGCCATGATCATATTGAATGGCGGTGCAGGCTCGAAGGGCCGAATGGCCTACTCCTGCACCTAATTTCTATGTTTCTAATTTTCTAATTTTTTGTTCTAGCTGTAATTGTTCAGTATTATTCTTTTTATTTTGGAAAGCTTGATATGAGATTATAGTTCCGCTTATAAATGCCTTAAAAGTTTCCCATAGTAAGGAGGGTGAAATATCTGGTGTATAATTTGTCTCAAAGAAGCATTTCATCTGCTCTTTTAAATATGTACAACCTGAGTTGTTTAATATTTGGGGGTTAAACCTCCAAAACGATTTTTTGTCAGGCATTCCTAATTTTAAAGAGAAAGTTAATGGGGAATGATCAGAAATAATACTATTGTGATATTTAGCATTATATGTGTATGGAATTAATTTTGTGTCCACTAAAAAATAATCAATACTTGAGTATGTTTTATGTACCGTTGAATAAAATGAATATTCTCTACCTACTGGGTTAGCGATCCTCCATACATCTGTCATATTGGTATTTTTCATGTATGTATTTAGGAGTTCACTTGTTTTAGATTTTATGTTAATCCTTTTTTGTTTTGCAGATTTATCCAAATATGGATCTAAAACACAATTCAAATCTCCCCCTATTACCACATTTTGATAGTTAAGTTCTGAAATTGTATCCAGAATTTTACTAAAAATTTGAGGGTTGTCAAAATTAGGAGCATAAATATTTATCAAAGTAAGTGGAGTAGCATAAATTTCTCCCGTGACTATGACGTACCTCCCCTCTTTATCTGCTATGGTATTCTTTAATTTAAATGGTATACCTTTACAAATGATAATGGCCGTGACTCTAGATTTAGAAGTAAATGAAGAGTAGTATGTTTGCCCTTTCCAATTTGCTTTCAGTCTTATCTGTGTTTGATATTTCAGATGAGTATCTTATAAGAAAATGACATCACTATTTAAAGCTTTTAATTGGGCAAAGATCCTCCCCCTTTTAATTGGTTCATTAGCGCCCCTTATATTCCAACTGCAGAACGTGATTCCTCCAGTTTTCTTTTGTTTATCGTCTTGCATTATGGATCATGTTAATACCTTTACTTCATATGGAGCAACCAAGAACCTCATTACTCTAGGGGATGGATGATCATTCCCAGTTATTAAATTTTGTTGGCATCTCCCCTTCAGAATAGACATTGAAAAAGACCAGAAAGTATAGAGTCGTGAAAAGATAATTAACAAACAAAAAGTGATATTATAATATCCAAAAATAAAGATAATATAATTAAAAACAAACCACCAACAGGTGTTAGAAAAATTCTTATCGACTTCCATAGATGTTTTTATATGTTTTGCTCTGCCCCCTTGACCAATTATTATTAATTGGGAGAGAGAGCGATACAAAGTTAAAATATATATATATATAAAATAAAACGCACTCCGATAGATAGATTAGAAATGTATCTTCAAAGAGGAAAATCAAAATAAAAGAGAGTTTCCAACGTTAAGTATATACTTAGATATAACAGTGATTATGTTAATTATATATCCATATCTATCGATATGCCAAGATCTATTACAATTAAGTCTCAAACATTTGTATCAGACAACAGCGGGCCCCAAGGGGTTAACCTTGGAGCCCGCTGTTGTCCGACACAAAAGCCCGGATAACTCCAAGTACCCTTGGATAATTTCCAAGTATCTGAGTCTCCTCCCCTCCACTTTGCGCGCAATATAAACTAAATCTACTATATCCATAACATTTATTAGTATGTTAATACTTATCAATCATATTTAACTTGTTATTCGTATATTTAGCAAGTAACTAACATCATGAAATAAACAACAGCCATTATTACGCTATGCCTTAATATTACACAATTTTATTAATTATATTTTATGTTAGTATATAATTGTGTGTTTCTTAAGTCATAAGTTTCTATCTACAAGTCCACTGATAATATTTTTCCATATTCTCAAGTTATTTTTCACCGCCACAGTTTTTTTCTTTTCCAATCCTTTGTTGAAATGAAACTTAAAATCCGACCTTGAATTAACATTCCAAGGATAAGATGTCTAGACAACGCCTCGATGAAAATTCGCCATCTTAACCAGAGCAGTCTTTTTTGTATGTTAAAAAAAAGGGAAACACAATTCTTCTGTGTTATTGTGGGAGACCAACTCCTAATTATCAGTAGGCCTCCTGTGTGATACTTTGTGCATATTTAAATGTCTCTTCTGGATCCGTGAATGCACGTTCGACAGAGTTACAAGTAATTCTCAATTTCGCGGGATATACTATCCCATATCTTACTCCCTCGATCTCCTTCAGCAGCCTTCTCGTGTTTGTAAACTTGTCCCTCTTTTCCCTGACTTCAGCTGGAAAATCACGGAAGAATCTTAGTTTGTCTTCTCCAAACATCAAATTCACTCCATATGGAATCTTTTTCATAATTCCTTCCAGGGTTGAAATATCATAGAATTTCAGAATAATCTGTTTTGGGGGAGCATTTGAGCTTGCTTGAGCCTTACGTCGGACCCGGTAAACCATATCTATTCTCGGGGCTTCAGGCAGCTTAAGTACTTGTTTGAGTAAGTTGGCAGCAAACTCCTGAAAGTTGTGTCCACTCTCCTTTCCTTCTTTTACTCCAACTATCCTCAAGTTTTGCCTCCTCGATCTTGCTTCCAGGTCCATACATTTATACTTCATTTTAGCAAGCTCCCTCCCAGTACTTTCTTGTTCCTTTTTTAGTCTCTTTATCTCCTTAGCCATCTCAGTTAACGAGTTATCCATTCCTTCCATAGCCGCTTCAGTGGACTTTGACATCGCGTCCAGCTTTTTATTACAGTTCTTATCAACCCGCTTAATTTTATTGTTTAAATCCTCCTCAATCTCGACCACACATTTGGCTAAGTCGTCAATTTTCCACATCAGCTTATCATTACCTTGTTTAAATTTTTCGGAGAGGCTTTTGGAGAGTCTTTTGTCCAGCGCGACATTCCCCTCTCGTATCACTTTAGAGATGTTTTCAGTGACTGAAGCTGTTACTGACTTTTCCAGTTGTTCCTCCATTGAAGTCATTTCTTTAGAAAGATTTTGAAAGTCAGCTTCTTCTTCTGAGCTTCCAGCTGATGCTTGAGGGGATTGAGGAGTCTTTCCAGGTTTTTTCAGATAAGCTCTTGTGGCAGGTCTTGTAGCAGCTTTCGAAGGCTTCTGGCGAGTTTTAGCCTTTTTCATTTAAAACTGTCATTATTCTCCGTTATCAGCAGGACTTCTGATAACACACAATTAAATAATAGCTCCGGTTGTTATTTTTAGAACTCCTCCGTCTTCCAACTCATATTTTAGCTCATTAAAACTGTCTTTGGGAGCAGAGCGAAACAGCAGCATCTCTCAGCCCACCATTGACGCCACCGGAAGTCAAAATCAAAGTTCTTCATAAAGAAATGGTTTTAATACTAAAGTTAAGTATGCAGGGCTATCATTATCAATGAGAGATGGAAGTGATTGCTTCTCACTGTGGAGCCTGTCTTCCCTCGACCGAATTTGGACATTACCTTGTGAAGGTTATGATTGCCGAGAGAGGGATAGGTCCATGTTTCACACTATGACTGTGCAGGGCATCAGTATTACTGTAATGCTAATGCACCGGCAAGCAATGGTCTCTGGACGGCATTAACAATCCACCGGTCTGAGAAAATATCAGTGACACACCATCCCGCCCTCATAATGACTGCAATAGAGATGAAACGTTGCCCCTTTCCTTACAAAAAGTGATTTAACAAAAGATGCAGCAGCATTTATCAAGGTGCATCAAGAGTCCTGTGCCGTTCCCAGAGAAGCTGAAATAACTATCAATAAATATTCTTAGGGAACCAGAAATCAGGTAAAGCACCTATTGGTCTATCTAATACTGGTGTTCTGGAACAAGGTGGCGACCCACGAGGAACTGCACTAGCGTAGTCCAAAGCCAAAGACAATTTGGTGAGGGCCCTGCTGAGTTGTATGGAGCCACCAGAAAAAGGACACTGTTCAAGGGTCTAAGTGGTTGGAATTTATCATTGATTTCATGCCATTGATAATTAATAGTAAGATTAAATGAGAACTTACCTGTTTGAAGTTTGATCTTTATTTTATGAGGAGTTACGATGAGGGATTACGTGAGAAGCCCCGCCTGGCGCTTGATCGGCATACTTCAAAGCAGCGGCATGAAAAACACAGAACCAATGGCCGGAGTAAGATAGTAAGGCCCAACATTGACCAGAACTACCAGATGATCATTTATATTATGAGGGTTGGGAGCGGAAGGCACGTAATCCCTCATCATAACTCCTCATAAAATAAAGATCAAACTTCGAACAGGTAAGTTCTCGTTTAATCTTACTATTTTACGACTTCCGGTGGCGCTATGGAGTAGGAGGAATTAGCGCCGACCAGCTCCGCAAAAATTGTATTAAAAACGGGAAAAAACAGGGTTATTTTTAGCTACTCACCAGAGAGGAACGTTTGTGAACGGCACCGGCAGCCAGATAAGGTCTGTGACGTCATCAGGCGCTCGACTTTTAAAGCAGTAATGTCGATGAAAAGAACTCCCCCTCCCAAAGAAAAAAAATCTGTGCTGAAAAAAGAGGTAGGCCCAGTTGCAGCCTCGACCTCGAGTTTGACTGGCTCTCTGGAGGATATCCCAAGGAAGAAATCAGAAATGGAGGATCTGAAAGCCACCATGATGGGTGAGCTTAAAAAAATGAAAAAAGAATATAAGGAAGAATTTAAATTGCTCAGAGTATTTTGAAGTATTTCGAAATATTGAAGTATTTAAAGAGCAAGTTAAAGAGGAGTTGAAAAATGAAGTTGTAACCACAGTAAAAATTATGATGGATGAATGGAAGATAAAAGCAGATGCTGATCTTAAACAACAGATGGATGAAGTAAATCAGAAAGTTGGTGGTCTGGAACTCGCGGTCGATCTCAAGTTGGAACCTATTCAGAGAACACTTGATCAACAACACGAGGCAATAAAGGAACTGACTAATATTGCTGATTCAAGAGCTAAGGCAAATGACAAACTTCTCTCCGAGAACAAGCGTTTAACAGATTTATTGAATAAAATAACTGAGAAATGTATTGACTTGGAGGGAAGGCAACGGCGCAAGAACTTGCGTATCGTGGGTGTGCGTGAAGGCAAGGAGGGAGCCCAAGACACCAGAGAATTTGCAGCAAATCTCCTGAAGAATGTTTTGAATCTGGATCAAGCACCCCTACTTGGCCGAGCGCACAGAGCACTGAGACGACGTTCAAAGACGGGTTCGCCACCAAGACAACTGATTGTGAAAGTAGTCTACGATCATGTTTTGGAAGATATGATGAAGATAATAATTCGCAAACAGAATCTGTTTTATGATGGTGACAAGATCAGAATATTCAGAGATTATCCTGCGGAAGTGGCCAGGAGAAGAGCCCTTTTTACTGAAACAAGGCACATCCTCAGGAATATAAAGGGCGTGAGATATGGTCTGATGTACCCTGCCACATTACGAGTGAGCTACGACAATAAAGAGCACCACCTCACTAAACATACCGAAGCTCTGGAGTTCGCACGTAAAATCGAGAAGCAGTTTGATGAGGAAGAAGGAGAAGCAGAGGGAACACAGAGAGAAGACGATGACGATGATGAAGACGAAGAGTAATGAATTTGAATTATACTCAACACCTACCTGATGTCAATCTACACCTAACATTAAGGAGGAAGAATGATAAACTTTTAACATTATTGGATTTGGAGAGCTCAATGATTATTAATAATAAATTAATATATAATAGTATTAGTTCAGTACTAACCATTATTAACCATTATTAACAAATGTATGTGATACCTCCTTAAATAACCTAAAATGATTGAAGCAAATTAAAACAATACAGTATTAATAATAATCGAAATGTACCACCCCGCCCCTAAATATATTGCCCTTAAGGCATTTACAGAACTGGAAATATAAACTTTTTTTTTCCCCAATGGAAGTCCGTACTTTAACAGCCACGCTAGTGTGGCTTGCACTAACACCACGTTACATAGCTTTAGACACTCTTTTTTTCCTGCACTTTTCTAATAATATTACTAACCTTTTTTTCTTTCTTTTTTATATATTTTTTTAATATATTATATGTGGAATTATATTATTTTACTTTTGAATGGTACTATACAGTAGACTGGAGGAGATATGTATGTCAAATAATGTTATTAGTATTAGTTGATCATAAACTAGGGTACGAAATTGGGATATATGTGCTGAGACATCTACCTCATTATAATCCACCATAATATCCATGCAAGACATTAATAAGAATAAGGGGGGTGATGGAATCACCTTCTGTAGTTGGAATGTAAAAGGTATTAATGAACCAATTAAAAGAGGTAAGGTTTTGGCACAATTAAATAGAATGCAAGCTGATATAATCTACCTTCAAGAGACACATCTAAAAAAAGAGGCACAATATAGGTTAACGGCAAATTGGATTTCTAGGGTGTATCATTCATCATTCACTCATAAATCTCGAGGAGTTGCCATTCTTATTCGTAAAGGTATTCAATTTAAACATAGTTCAATAATAGAGGATCCTGAAGGTAGATATATAATAGTTACGGGTGAATTATATTCGAAGAAGGTTGTACTTATGAATATATATGGCCCAAATGTTGATAATCCGCTATTTTTTAAGAAAATATTTAATACTATTCCTACAGTAACACAGAACAATCTAATAATTGGGGGCGACTTAAATTGCACTTTGGATAACTATTTGGACAGATCTTCAACCAAAAGGAAGGCTATTTCTAAATCCAGCGAATTTATAAATTCCTTTATTAGATCAGCTAATGTCAAAGATATTTGGAGAAATGTAAATCCTAATGGTCGAGAATACTCATTTTATTCCCCGGTATTTGGAACATACTCTAGGATAGATTATTTTCTAACAGATTCAAAACTTGTCCCATTTACGTATGACTCAAAATACCATAATATTATTATTTCGGATCATGCTCCATTAACATTCAAGATTAATTTAAAGGGTATAACTAAAGGATATTTGCAATGGAGACTTAACCCTCATATATTAAATGATAAAATGTGCTCAGATTATCTGGTTAAACAGATTGAATTATTTTTTGAAACCAATGATAAACCTGGAATCTCATCATCTCTTTTATGGGACACATTTAAAGCTTTTATACGGGGTGCTGTAATCTCAGCGCAGGCACATCTGAACAAGGAAAATAGAAAGATCCAACAGAAACTGGAAAATGAAATAAGGCAGTTGGACATGGAAAATGCTATGTCTCCGTCTAGGGTTATACATAATAAAATTGTAACATTAAAATATAAATTAAATGAGATACAATCAAAGTATGTTATTAAACTTTTTCAAAAGACCAAACAAGTACATTTTGAATTTGGGGATAAACCGCATAAATTGTTAGCTCGGCAACTAAGAAAATCAGAAGAAGAAAAAATGATATATAAGGTCAAATCTGAACAAGGAGAAATATTAACTTTACCAAAAGACATTAATGATAGATTCCAACAATACTATCAAAAACTTTATACATCAAAAGTGATGGATCAACCCGAGACATTAGAAATGTTTCTCCAGAAATGTCACATTAATGGATTAGATCGGGAAGGTAGAGAATTATTAGATGCTGATCAATTAGATCATTGAAGAATGGTAAGGCTGCAGGACCCGATGGTTTGGGGGTTGAATTTTATAAGAAGTTTCATGATTTGATCGTCCCACGGCTACAAACTATGTACAAAGTTGCCTACGAACAAGAACAACTTCCAGAAACCTTAAAATAATCCACAATTACACTTATTCCTGGCAGACAAAGATCCAGAAGACCCAGGATCATATAGAGCAATAGCTCTTTTAAATACAGATAAAAAAATATTAACAAAAATTTTATCTCAAAGGTTAAGTTTAGTGATCAATAGATTAATACATCATGATCAAACTGGCTTTATTCCTAAACGTTACTCTACTTATAACTTAAGACATCTATTTAATATCATTTACTCGAAAAGAATGACTGATATTGAACTAGCAATTATATCCCTGGATGCGGAGAAGGCGTTTGACCAGGTTGAATGTCCTTACTTATTTAGGATAATGCAGAAATTTCAACTGGGAGAAGGATTTTGCAAATGGGTTAGAATTTTATACTCTGGCCCAACAGCAAGAATCCTAACAAACCAAATGTTATCAGCAAAATTCAATCTTTCTAGGGGTTGTAGACAAGGCTGTCCGTTATCACCTTTATTATTTGCACTCGCTATAGAATTATTGGCCGAAAGGATTAGAGTAGAACCAGAAATTTATGGATATAATACCAAAACTACAATTAACAAAATATCTTTATATGCAGATGATGTTTTATTGTATATAACAAAACCAGAGATTAGTATCCCTAAAGTACTTGAAGTGATAAATGAATTTAGTAAGTTCTCAGGAAAAAAGAATTAACTGGTATAAAAGTGAAATTATGCCTATAACAGGAATTAAATTGAATAAATTACAAAAATTTCCATTTAAAATAGCTAACAATCAAATTCAATATCTTGGAATTAATGTATCAAAATCTTATAACTCTTTATTTAAATCTAATTTTCCCCAATTATTAAATAAATTAAAAAATAATATTTTATATTGGAAAACATTACCGATATCAATGATCGGTAGAATAAATGCCATTAAAATGATTTTTTTACCTCAATTACTATACTTATTTCAAGCCATTCCGTTATATCTTCCAAAAATTTTTTTTGTTTTTAATTGATTCTATAGTTAACAGCTTTATTTGGGATTACAAAAATCACAGAATAAGTAAAACACACTTATGTAAATCTTAGATAAATGGTGGCTTAGCTTTACCTAATTTTTTATATTATTTTTGGGCGGTTCAGATTAAGAACTTTAATTATTGGTTGATACAGATGGAACAGGACCCGGTTTGGTTAAGAATTGAAAAGGAAGATTGTTTCCCATTCGACATAAGCACAATACTCCTTGCCCCTGGGGTGGTACAAAAAAAATTATATAAGGAAAACCCTATAATTTTAAATAATATACGTACCTGGAAACAAATCATTAAGACTTTACATTTAGAAACTATGCCACTTTGTTTACCAATTATGAATAATCCTATGTTTAAACCTTCGACATTGGATGTGGGGTTTAGACATTGGAAAAATTTAGGAATAATAAGGATAGAACATCTTTATAGGAATGGGAAATTCCTCTCATTTCAGGAGTTGAAAGAGATTTATGGATTGCAAGCAAATAATTTATTTAGATATTTACAAATTAGAGATGATGTCAAATTAAATACGCTAAATTATAGAAATAGAGATCCAGGTTTACTGGATGAAGTACTTAACAAGCATCCAACAACAGAAAAATTAATAGCATATATATACAATTTTTTTTGGACAGGGAAATGCCAAAAACTGAATTATTCCGACAAAAATGGGAAAATGAAGTTGGTTTACCTATATCAGAAGATTTTTGGGAAGAAAGCTTACAACAAATTCATCGCTGTTCGTTAAATGCCAGACATACTTTGATACAATTCAAAGTAATACATAGATTACACTACTCAAAAAAGAAATTAAATAGAATGTTTCCTAATATATCACCATTATGTGATAAATGTCAGCACGTAGAAGCCGATTTAACTCATAGTTTTGTAATATGTACAAAACTTAATAACTATTGGACTGAGATTTTTAGAATTATTTCCATACTTTTAAAGATCACATTAAGCGCTGACTTAAAATTAATTATATTTGGGGTTTTAGATTCAAACCAAACTTTAACAGCAAATCAAAGAAATTTTCTGGATTATTGTTTAATAATTGGAAAAAAATTAATATTACAATTTTGGAAGGGACCATTATCCCCGACAATTAAAATGTGGACAGTGGAAATGTTGGAGACATTACAACTGGAGAGAATTAGGTTTATCCTAATGGATAAACTTGATCTTTTCGAACAAATATGGTCTCCATTCACTACGAAGGGGTAGCTGGGCTCGGCATTGAAACTCAATAAGTACCCGGTGGAAAGATCAAATAAAAATGTTTAATTTCAGATTTATATACTCGTCTCTATATATTATATTTAGAAATTGCTCCATTCATTGATAAGATGTATACTGTTTTCTTTTCCACAAGTATAATAACAGTTTACTAGTTATATGTTTTTGTTTTTTTTTGTTTTTAGTTTTTTTTTTTTTTTTTTTGTTTTTTGTTTGTTGTTTTTTTTATATTAATCAAATATAATCATACTCTTTTAATTATCCACTATTCTTTCTTTATACTTTTTTCTTATTCTCTTTTTCACTCTATATAAAAAAGTGAGGCCTATATATATGGTTTGCTAATATTTATATAATTTTGGAAAGATGTATTAATAATATCTGAAAAAAATTGCTATAATATTTGTAATATGTATGGCCTCTAATAAAAATATATTTTAAAAAATAAATAAATAAATAATCTTACTATTTTACTTCGGAGTCACGTGAGTGACTACGTGAAGATTTTAAAGCTCTGTTTTTTATGTCGTAGATTCATTCCATACGACACTGTTTAGTCAATACAATAGTGAGTAAATAGTATTTTTAAAACATTGTTTCAATTTATGTAATAAGTTTTTTAATCATAAAAATAACAATTTTTTTAATAACCCCTGTATCGCAGGGGAAAATTTTACAAAAAGATAATGATATAAAATGATACCATAAATCGATAATATAAATTGATAATATAAAACAAAGCAAGCAGTTAAAGAGAACCCAACACTACGTGTCCAAATCCTGGCACCGTGATACCAGGTTTATCATAGAACTTTGAAAAAGTTTCTTCTTTACACCACCCTGCGGCCTCTAAAATTTGATCGAGTGGTACGTCCTGTACCTTCGCCACGGACATAGCTGCAGCCCTAGTGGAGTGAGATTTAAACACATCAGTGTCTATTCCTGCTAAATCCAAAACCTGTTTTAACCATCTAGAAATAGTTTGAACTGAAACTTTTGTATGTGGTTTTTTTGTGTTATCAGTAACGCTGTCTCAGCACCTCTGAGATTTTTGGTTACTTCAATGTGTTGAGTTAAATGCTTAACTACACACAATGTTTCATCAACAGGGTATGCTTTAAATGTTACCTTGGCTCCAGTTTTTCCTAGTCTGCTTTGTTTGATCAGATCATAAACATAAAACACAATGTTATCTCAAGCCACATGCATGCAATCTAACCTTAACAATTGCAAAGTTTGTACTCTTTGAGCTGACACTAATGCCATTAACATTACTACCTTGAATGTTAACCTCTGCAAAGACATTGAAGTAATTGGAGTCCATTGCCAAAGCAAAGTGAGAACAATGCTAACATTCCAAATTTCTGTATATCTGGGCTTGGGAGGATTTTTATTAAATATTCCTTTCATGAATCGGGATACTAATGGGTGAGGCCCAATTCAGTCTCGATCAGAAATGTGTCCTAAATAGGATGACAAAACACTGCGAGTACTATTAATGGCACTATAACTTAAGTACTCATCAAAATGTAACCCAGCAAGGAACTCCAATACATTTGATATGTTCGCACTATGATAAGATATCTTTTGACTGTCTACAGAAGGCTTCCCATTTTTTCATCTGCGACATATATTGTTTGTTAGTGCTATTTCTCCAAGCTGCAGCTATAACATCCATAGTCCTGTCCGACAGTCCAAACTCTTGCAATGGTCTAGTCAGAACTTGCAGATTAACAAATTCATATGATCATGCAATGGATGAATTTCTTTTGTTACTGGTTGTATCAACAAATCATTGCAACTAGGAATCAGCATGCATGGTTCAATAATCATTTTAAGCATCAATGGGAACCATGACTATGTAGGCCAATTTGGCACCACCAAAATGCCCTTGGCAGCGCTTTGAGCTATTTTCTTCAGACATTGCCCAATCAGACAGAATGGGGGAAAACCATAAAAGACGTATTCCCCCAGTGTAGTGAGAAAGCATCCACCACTACTACCCCTGGATCGTGTCCCCAGGACACGTATTTGGGCAATTGGTGATTTAATCTAGATGCAAACAGATCAAAGTTCTGTACTCCATACCGACTGACAATATTTTTGAAAATTTGTGGATTTAACATCCATTCTGTACTGTCTTTAAATTTTCGTGATCTTTTGTCTGCCACAATATTGTTTCTCCCTGGGAGATAAATAGCTGCAAGCCAAATATTCTTACCAACACACCAATGCCACATCTGGTTAACCAGATGATCGCATGATAATGATCTTACTCCACCCATGTGATTGATATATGCCACAGCTGTGGTATTGTCTATTTGTAATTGGACATGCAAGTCCTTCATAGTAGAAAAATAAGCTTTTAATCCATAAAATGCTCCCAGTAACTCCAAATAATTTATATCATATGTTTGGAGAAATAAATCCTCTTGGACAGACCATCTGCCCCCGCAGCTGGTATCATTATCCGCAGCACCCCATCTGAGAGAACTTGCATCAGTTTGCAAAATCACTGCTGGCTGCTGAACTAATATGTTTTTAACAGCACGTGGAACATTCTCAATCCACCATTGCAATTCTGATAAAGCTTCCTTTGGCAATTGCATGGGCCTATCAAAATGGCCTGCTCGCTGCATAAGCGCTTGTGTTTTTGCCCTTTGGAGATTTTGGTAATGCAGTGGACCAAATTCTACTGCAGGGAATGCTGCTACTAACTTACCAATAACCTTAGCAACTTCTCTGATGGAAGGATAAAGTTTGTCAATAAGGCACTGACATACATTTGTAATATCAACAATCTTGCCTATTGGTAAAGTTACTAACATGGTAACTGAATTAATCACAAACCCCAAATATTCAATGGTTTGGGATGGCTGTCACTTAGATTTTGTTGGGTGAATCAGGAACCCTAGCCTTTCAAACAGACTTGTAGTTGCTGAGACTGATTTTTCAGCTGACTCCTGATTAGCATTGACAATTAAAATGTCATCTAGAAAGCCATAACAATGTGTTTTTGTGCCCTTAGCAGTGCAAGTGCTGGTTTCAACAATTTAGTGAACAGCCTAGGAGCTGAGCTTAATCCATTAGGTAATGCTTTGTATTGCCACAGCTGTCCCATCCAATTAAATTTCAAATACCTGCGAAAGTGACGATGAATTGGTACTGAATAATATGCATCCTTCAAATCTATTGTAGCCATTTAACAATTTGTTGATACCAGCTGCATTGCAGTGTTGAAGGTATCCATTTTAAAATGTTTATACTGGACAAATGTATCCAATTATGTGAGGTCTAAAATTATTCTACAACTCCCATCTTTCTTTGGTCGGGGAAAATATTTGAAACAAATTGTTGTGGATCCTCACCTGATTTCTCGATAACTCCTTTTTTACACAAATTCTTAACTTCTTGATCAATTTGAATTTTTTCAAATACAGAAAACACCAAAATATGATTAGGCTTATTCTGTCCCGGTGGATCAATACCTTCTACAAAATCAATGGTAGATCCTAAAACCATATCTAATATAACACGATCAGATGTTATACAGTCCCATTCATCATAAAACATTTGTAGTCTACCACCAATCTGAGGTTCATCCAAAGATTCTTCTTTAATAGGATAAAGTTTTTGTACCTCTCCAACCGGACGTGGTGATCGCCTTCTCCCAACATATGGGTGAACATTCCGCTGTGCTGGTTGGTAATTCTTCCTTACCATACTCCTGCCTCGGCTTGTTGCAGCTCCAAAATCAAATCCCCTTCCCATTTGACCAGCCCTTCTTTGGCCAAAAACGAAGGGTTTCATGAGGCCAATAGTCTTTGCCTCTTCATCAATTTCTTTAATTTGTTTAGACAGATTTTCTCCAAACAAATAACCAGGAGCTTGAACATTGCTTGATCTGCACAAACCTGCAAATCTTGGATGTAAAATGGGCCGAATGGCAATCTTCCTCATACAATTAATCTCAAAAAATGAGTTGCAGAACAATGCCAACATATTCTTCTGACCTTTGGTCATTCCACAACCTTCCACTTGCCTTCCAAAAGCAGTGATCCCAGCCAAAATCAGTTTGAGGATTCTTTGAAATTATATTTCCTGCGCCCGCATTATTGATGACATTGGCGCCCAAATAGCCGGATTCACTGTAGGTACCTTCAGTGAGGTACAATTAACAGGTGTTTTATATAAATCTGTTGTTTCAACCATAACAGCTTCTTGAAGCAGGTGAGAGACCATATAATTAATGTTGGCCGCCAGGTTTTCTTCCATGGCCTCACCACCTCCTCCCGGTATAGCAAAACTTTGTGCCACATCAAGCACACCTGGATCAATATTTTTGTATTGTGGTGGGTATTCATGAACGAAATCACCACCTTCGGGATCAGTCTCATGCAGCCCTGGTACTCCTGAGACTTGCTCAAAGGAGACTTCCTCCAGCCCAATCCCGGGCACTGGAGTTTCAAATTCCCAATTCAAACTGGCACCATATTCATGATATGAAACCCCCTCAGGGGCTGCCTGGGAATATTCTGGGTTTTTAGACCCTTGGTTGGATTATTGTCTGGAGCATTTTCTCCATTTGATCCATTCTGAGCCATAAGGCTTTTCTGTCTGGACTTCCAGAATCAGATTCATCAGAAACTACAGGCCCTTCAGATTTTCTTTTACATTTTTAGGCACTGGGTTTTCCTCCATGGCTTCTGCTTGTGGAGCAACCAAAGGCTCGCTAACAGGTATTTCAACGGCCACCGGTATCGGAACCGCTCCGCAATAATCTACTGTCCTGACTCTTCTCCACCCCGGGACGCACGTTTTACCCGCGATATTTTAGGAGCTTTCTCCATTTTTATTTTTAGACTCATCCTGGTCTTTACCCACCAGCCTACGGAGTTTGAAAATGCCCTGGAAGTAAAAATAATTTACTTACCTGTGGGCCTATTCCTTTCCGCTGGTGGAGCTGCGCTCTGCAGCTCTTTCCCTACCGACAGCGTCGACGTAATGCCGATCAACTGCCAGGCGGGGCTTCTTCACGTAGTCACTCACGTGACCCCGAAGTAAAATTGGAAATTCTGCATTGTAGATGTTCTAATTTTTTTAATGACTAAAAAATATTTGATGCGTGTTACAGAACAAAAGTCTGATCAATTTGTACCATAATTGCTGCAGTTTCAGCGAGTTCTTTGGTTGAACACACATGGCATTATTTTATTGCAGAGGAACCATTCCCTAAAATACAATTTAAAATCTGACATTCAAACATGTGAAAATAGAACGTCACAAACTTGAGATTGATAATAGAAAGACGCGTTTCAGTAATGCCTTTCATATCCTTTCAGGACATCCACATTTTGTTTTACAGTCAATGAAATACTCTTCATAATTAGTCACTGGTCAAAAGACATTTGGATAGGTAACATGGATAGGATAGATTTAGAGGGATATGGGCCAATCACAGGCAAGTGGAGCTAGTGTAGATGGGGCATGTTGGTCGGCGTGGACAAGTTGGGTCAACGGACCTGTTTCCACACTGTCTGACTCTATAAACTCCATGACAAGAGGTTATCATTAAAAAATGAAGAAAGCAAGCTGCTGGAAGAACTCAATGGGTCAGGCAACATCTGTAGAAGGCAATGATCAGACAACATTTTGAATCAGTACACTTATTCAGATTCTGAACCAAAATGTTGTGTGTCCATTTGCCTTCATAGATGTTGGCTGGCCCACTGATTTCTTCCGGCAATTGTTTTCTGCACAAGATTCCAGTATCTGCAGAGTCTTGTGCCTCTATCAGTCAAAAATCCAAGGAACTTGAAATAACATTTGATCATTTTCATTAATATTTAACGACCTAAATTTCAACTGTGCTTCTAATTTTCCAATTAACGTCACATAATTATACATATAAACATTCCTCCCTTATGTAACTTGATTAAATAATTGTATTGCTCCATTAACACAAGCATCTGACAAATACCAGCTCCTCTTATAGGCTCCAGATGTCAAAAGACACTGTTAAACTATAGTGTAAATCAATTTTAACTCCAGTTCACCACGATATTTTAGGCAAAAAGTATGATCGTGTATGGGAAAATGTTTTTTAGGCAAAGGCTGCCACAAAGATCATTTGAGAGGAATAGCCAAATCTCGTTGCACTACCAAATCTCGTTGCACTTGTGTGTAATGACAATAAAAATATATTATTTAAGGGGAAGCTGGATATAAACATGAATGGAAGGAATTATTGCGGTAAGGGGTGGTGACGCAATTCTCTTGCACAGGAATAACATCAGGCCTGATTGTTTGAATTGGTTAAAAGATACATCAATGGAACAGGCCTTTTGGCCCACTGAGTCTAAGCCAACCACACATTCAAAACTAGTTCTATGATAGCCCACTTTTGCACCCATTCCCAACACACCGGGGCAATTTACACAGGCCAATTATTCTACAAACCTGCATGTTTTTAGGATGTGGAAAAAAACCGTAGCACCCCCAGGAAACCCAGGTGATCACAGGGAAAATGTGCAAATTCCACACAGACAGCACCGGAGGTCAGAATTGAACCTGGGTCCTTAGCACTATGAGACAGCAGCTCTAGCAGCTGCGCTACTGCGAATGGCCCATAAGCATACAAAGATCAAGGAACAGGAGAGCAGAGTGGAGCAGCTGGGAGAGCTGCTGTCTCACAGCGCCAGAGACCTGGATTCAATCCTGACCTCCAGTGCTGGCTGTATGGAGTTTGCACGTTCTTCCTGTGACTGTGTGTATTTCTTCAGGGTGCTCCAATTTCCTCCCACATCCCAAGGTTAATTGGCCTTGGTAAATTGCCGCTTTGCATAGGGTGTGGGATAACATAGAGCTAGCGTGAAGGGCCTTGTTGTTCTATAAGTTTCCTTGTTGTTCTATAATTATAATCACAATACTAATCCTAAATATCTAAATCTTGGTGTACTATTGTGTGCAAATGGTGTTAGTAAAGAAAACTAAATCATATTTGACAGTGTATATTGTAAATAATAAATTCAAAATAATTCCGCGACACTCAATGCTTCATTGACCGGATTTTGAGGGTATAGTGCAAATCTTTTTTATCATTGCATTTGTGCTGCCAATAACATTAAATCCACACGAAAGTGAGGTCACCAAATCAACACAAAAATAAATTACATGCTTGGGAAAAAGTGGCTACAGATATCTTCAGCATTGTTGGTTGGCAGATGTGAGTGGCAGATTATTACAGTTTTAGTGTGCTGTCACTACTGCATTGTGCACTTTTGGGAGGATTTTTTCTTCCTGGCATCAAGATACCATTCAGTTGCCAAGGGAAGCAGCTTCAAACAGCGCAGTAAAACGACAAAAGCTTATCTAACATCAAATCATTAGGATTGTTGCACACAAGAGGCTATTTGGCCCATTCAGTATATGTCAGCCACTGGTAGAGCATTCCCATCAGTACCATTCCTGCCAATCCTCCTGCAAATAAATCGCTTTCAAGAGTCTATCCAATTTATTTCGGAAAGCCTTGATTCTGTTCTTTCCACTCATTGGAACAACATAATCCAGATTTCTGAATAAAAGCTAAATTCCTCACTATTTCTCCTCAGCTAAAAAACAGCTAGACCGTAAACAGTTTGATTTAAAGAGCAGAAACATGGTCAGAAACATGGTCATATAACTTATTTTACGGCTCCTGTTGGCCCTACTAGTTGCCTTACTTAAGCTTTTACTTGCTTTATATTCCTCAAAGGCCCTGTCTGGCTTCATCAGACTAGAAACGGACCCCTCAGTCCATCAGCTCTCTGCCAACCATCACAGAAATTACAATTATTAATGAAGAGCGCTTACGATTTCTGGTGCATTACACAAGCGGACGTGCTAAGGTACTTGCAGAAAGTTGTCAAAATGAGCCTGACGGCCAAGGCTATAGAGAGTTGAAGGATACCTCTGACAGGAGGTGGGTGCCACCTCCCAAAGAAGGGGGACAGAAGATAAGGCCTGGATCTCGGGAGGGGTTCGGCCAGAAGAACCAGTTCCAGAAAAGGAACTGAAGACATTAGATCTCAGCCAGAGATTGGCTTAAAGATTTATTCGACAGCTCCACGACTTATATGAAGATTTATAGCCATTTAAAAGATAATAATCTGCCACTACAAGCAGTTCCACCAGCTGCACCACTTTTGTAGCTTTGTGATCATCATTGAAAGTTCTAGCTGCTTTTTTTTTTAAATTCTAGATTATTATCTGGAATTCAAATTCCACAGTTACAATGTTGGAACTTGAACTCATGATTCACAAACCTTCTTAAATCTTACATACATTTTCTTTTTTTTGGACCAAATTTACAAGTCTTTGGCCATCCAAGGTTCCCTTACTTTGCCATCCTTATCCTCCCTCCGTACTGGGACATGCCAGTCCTCAACTTTGATCAGTTGGCCTTTAAACAGCTCCCACATATTAGATGCCGACTTACATAATAACAATGACTCCCAAATTCCTCTCCCTGAAAATATACAGAACTGGGGATACCCTAGGATTAAAGGGTTAAGTATTCAGTCTCCTGGAGATTATGGGATACCTCGTGGCAAATTGAAGTTAACTTTAGTTAAGTTTTGCTTTCCTTGCTGTGACATCATCATTCTTGTACCACATGTGATGTTTGATGCTATTGTGATTGGCTAAGATGTATTATACTGTGTATGATTGTAATTGGGTAGAAAGATTGTCCCCACCTATATAACCATGTGATACTGTAGTTATTGGATTAGAATTACTGCCCATTGTAAGTTACCTCCCACTGTATCATATATATATATATTCTAATTCCTTTGTTTGAGTACATGTGCTTCTCTGATCCACTGGGAGAGCTTCCCAGAGCAGTACAGAGAAACTGGTCACCATGGTGAAATAAAGGATGATTTAAAGTATTCCAGTCGGTGTTTTCACTGAACGGACTAAGGGATACAAATACCGGAATTATCATCCCAATCTCCTGCCTAATAATATTGTAATCTGCCTTACTCCAATTTAGTGTCTTCTCCCAAGGTCCAAACTTATCACAATTCAAAACAATTAAAAAAACTAATGGAGCTGTAATCACTACCCACAAAGGTAAAGCACCAGTCACCTGAACAAGCTAATTTCCCAATACCAGGTTCAGTATGGTCCCTCCTCAGTTGGTCTATTTACATACTAGTTAAGTTCAAACTAGTTGATCATGTCTACCGAGGTACAGTGATAAACTTTTGTTGCAAACTAACCTGAGAGACAACATGTGATTACAATCAAGTCACCCACAGTGTACAGATACACAGTATAGGGAATAATGTGAATAATGTTTAGTGCAAGATAAAGTCCAGTAAAGTCCAATTCAAGTTTGTCCGAGGGTCTCCAATGAGATAGATAGTAGCTCAGGACTGCTCTCTAGTTGTTGGTAGGAATGGTTCAGTTGCCTGATAACAGCAAGGGTTTTGGAAACCCTCTTGTATATGCCTAACACATTCTGCCTTGTCTATGCCTTTTGTACTAAGCATGTCCCAGTCACTATTGGGGAAGTTAAAGTCAACCTCTACAGCAACCCTCAAGATTTGCATCTTTTGGTAAACTGTGTGCATATGCTGGTTATTGAGGTCCTACAGTACAATTCCATTAGAGTGATAGCACTTTCAATATTTTCTGATAATAAAGATAACCAACAGAAAAGTAGGGATTTGGAAAACCAAGAATTACTCTTACTCCAGCACATTGTGTTGCCTATCCATGTTCTCCAGAGATGCTGACTGACCCACTGTGTTACTCCAGCATTTTGTGTTCTATGGAAGATTCCAGCATTTGCAGTTCCTTGTGTCTCCATTACTTTTTGGGAACCAAATAAGTTGCTAAAGAGTAATTATAGTTCAGTATACAATCAAAGACATTTTAAACCAATTGGAATAGTTTGCAAATAGCTGAATCTCACAGCAGATCTGATTTCTGAAGACCGCGCTCGAGATGGCTGCAGAAGAACATCCGGGGAGGAGCAGGGAATCATTTGAGCAACATCAGGATTTCTACATCTAACTGTGCGTGTCTACTCCATTTTACCAGTGAGCACTGACAATCTTATTGTAAATTTCAGGCTGATAATAAACACCAGAAATGACCTACTGTAATCGATGACTTTCCTGCATTATTTCCCTGTTTCAGCAGTGATTTGGAGAGTTTCCTCTGGGAAATAATCTGCAAGAAAACAAACAAACAAGCCAAAATTACATTACACTAGTCAAGGCAGACAATGAGACAGGACGAACACCTTCTCAATGTTATTGCACAGCTGCGAGAATGAGAATGACAACTACAAACTTGAATAGTTTCTTCAAAGTAGCCAAATGTCCTGAGGAAGTTTAAAGGAGGAAAGAAAGGTAAAAAGGTGGGAGGAAGGGAATTCCAGAGGCTATGACCTCAATAGCAGAGCATAGCTGCTGGCAGTGTCTTCCAGGGATGAACAAGAGACAAAACAGAACCAGGCAAATAGGTTGAGGGATAGAGGAAAGGTTTAGGGCAGCGGATAGGGAGGAGGAAGTCTGTGGAGGGTCTGAAAAGAAGGATGACAAATTTAATTTTGAGATGTTATTTAACCAGGAGCCAATGTGGATTAACAAACACATGGGTTATAACATAATGTGCCCTGGGGCAGGTCCTACACAGTAAATGGTAGGCCTCTCGGTAGGGTTGTAGAGCTGAAGGATCTAGGAGGACAAGTGCATGGTTCCTAGAAGATCGAGTCACGGGAACGTTTTCACAAAGAGGGTGGTAGGTGGCTGGAGAGCATTCTCCAATATACGATTTACTCCTATTTTAAAGTGAAAGGGTTAATTTGAGAGACACAGCATGGTTTTGCACACAACAGGTTGTGTCTTACTAATTTGATCGAGATTTTGAGGTGATCAAGGTAATTGATCAGGATAGGGCAGTCGATGATGTCTATTTTAATAAGATACAGTATTTGATAAAGAGGGATATGGGTAATGTGTACGGTCTTGTAATAGATTTGGCCTTGGCATAATGTGTGTCATAAGCCTTGTGTTTTTGTGCCGCACTGTTCTATGTTCTAAAAAGTAGATCAGAAAAATGAGAAAACTTTCATATTCTTTCCCCACTTTTTATTTGCAGGGAAGCGTGTGTTTTTTTCAAGACTGAAATGCCTTGCATATTTTGGAAATTAAATCATTCAGAACAAACAATGATTGTGTCATGCAATCCAATTTCTAGGTAACTAAGGGGTCTAGTTTACATGAGGGGACCGAGAACTTCCTTGCTGTTATCTTCAGACTTCTATGAGCAGCCTTGTGAGGTGTTTTCATATAAAGGGGCGTACATCAATTGTTTTCATGAGTAAATCTACTCAGAAGGGTGAAGATGCACAGCATGATGTATAAAAGTTGAATGTTATGCCCCTTTAAACCTCTGACTCCAGCTCTGTCACTGTGAACAAGCATGACCAGATTCTATGACCTCTCTGATTCTATGACAAAAAAAATAAGAGCTCAATCAGTTGAGACAATAAATGTGCCCAACAGGTCCAAGATTAAATATCTTCCCTGAAAAACATCAGATCCAACAGTGCAGAAATAGATCAGTAACTATGTTTACATGGCAATGGTGATGACACTTGAAAAGATTTTAATTGATGATAAAGTGGTTTGGAAAGTTACGAAAGGAAGGATATAAAGCAAATGTTTATCCAGGTTCCAATTATTTGCTCAAGCCAATGGAGGAGTTTGAATCCACAACCTGATTCACAAGTGAGAGCTGTCCCACTGGCATAAGTCAGACATTCTTTTTTTTTTAATATATTTTTATTAGAGGCCATACATATTACAAATAATATAACATTTTTTTCAGATATAATTAATACATCTTTCCATAAGTCAGACATTCTGATGTTAATTTAGTTTAGTTTAAAGATACAGCATGGAAACAGGCCCTTTGACCCACGGAGTCCACTCCGACCAGCGATCCCCGTACACTAGCACGATCATACACAGGCAACAACTCTACCGGTGTTCCACTGTGCTGCCCTGTTTGAAATGTTTACCTGTCCAAGAGTGCATTCCATTCCTCCAAGGAACTCGGCATCTTTCACCCCGTTGTGCAAGTGATTGCTTCCAATATCGTGGACCTCAAACCTCAGCCTCTGGACCTCCTCAAAGTAAAAATCCACAGTGTAAACTTTGGAAAAGACAGGGTTGATGCAGGTGCGGATAACCTCAGTCCGGTCAACCTGTGGAAGGAACACATCAGAGATATGGATCAGCTTGAGGAAAGTCTACACGAGCTGTAATAAAAAACATGCTAAGATTACAATCACAAATTGGCAAGTAGGTAAATTGGGCCAAATGGCCTGTTTTCACGACGTAAGATTCTATGACTCTATAATCCCTCAAAGATAGTGAATTGGAATTCATTAGATGGGAAATTACGAGCTTGTTTGTACCCCGTATAACAGATGGCTGTTGCTAAGCGTTCCAAAAGCTCAAACCCACCCACTCCTATGTTTAACAGAGGTGAGATAAAGGAAGCCAAGCAATCCATAAGCTGGAAACAGAGCAATTAAATTGGAAAGAAGAGTTATGAGGATGTTTGCCAGGACCCGAGGGCCTTGAACTATAGGGAGAGGTTATTCCTTGGCGCACAGGAGGATGAAGGGTGATTTATAGATGTGCATAAAATCATAATTGAAAGGGTGAAAGCACAATCTTTTTCCCAGGATAGGGGAACCAAAAACCAGAGAACATAGGTATATGGAATAAGCTGCCAGAGGAGGTAGTTAATGCAGGTACAACAACACTTAAAATACATGGATAGGAAATATTTGGAGAGATATCGGCCAAATGTTTTGCATACCTGTTATGCTGCTGCTGCTGCAAGTAACAATTTCAGCGTTACATTTTGGGACATTTGACAATCTCTTGGGACTAGATTAGATGGGGCATCTTGGATAGCATGGACTGAAGGGCCTGTGTCTGTGCTGTGTGGCCCTATGACTCTATGACATGGAGGTCATGAATGGTTGTGTCAATGAGGGTCAGAGTCTCTGTTTTAATCTGTTCTGTACATTTAGTCCTGGCTTCAGGGAATTTTGCAGGAGAAAGGAGGCTTTGCGGAAAAGGTAACTGCCTTGCGGCATGTCTCCTGGTCTGGAAAGTTTAGGAATATTTTTGCCGACTGCAACTTTAAGGTGTCCAAGACAGAGCTAGATAGGGTTCATAAAGATAGCAGAGTCAGTGGATATGGAGTGAAGGCAGGAACGGGGTACTGATTGGGGATGATCATCCATGATCACATTGAATGGCAGTGCAGGCTCGAAGGGCCGAATGACCTACTCCTGCACCTATTGTCTATTTTGTTTGGAGAAAGATGCAGGGTTCTGATAACTGGAATCACCAATGTCAGTATGAGACACCATAACTAGTGGAGCAGAAATATGTAATATGTATATATAATACAAATATGTATACTATAATATTACAGTAAAGTCAAAAATACAATGTTTGTTCTGTTATCCAGAAAACTACATTCCAATTGAATTAAAGTGCATTAAGCAAAGAAAAACGGTTAAAATATAATCTGTTTTAGGAGTTAACGTCATCTTGAATATAGTTACTGAGACCATACTTCAGTTTGTGCAGTGCATCAGACAGTATTATCCCTGCCTCTGAGTTAGAGGTTCTTAGAATTCACATTGTCAGAGACCTCAATGCAAAATCCAGTCTGACAGTTTATAGCGCAGAAGGAGGGATGAACTAATTCCAGACTGATCTGTTTTCGGATGACTTCCAAGAAAGAAAATGGACCTCATCGGATTTCGCACCAGTCGCAAAAATGTGAATACTGTCTAAGAAATTAGGTGCTCAATAACCTCCTGCAAATTAAAATTTTGTAATGGCCAGATAATGTGTTTAGAAATGTGAACTAATAAATATTCTCCTGGACCTGAGGGAGAACTACTCTGTTCTTCAATACAGTGCCATGGGCTCAGAATCACATATTTATACAGCATAGAAACTGGCCCTTTGGTCCTGCAATTTCAATTTGACCATCAAGCAGCCCACTAGTCATATAATAATCCAACTTACTAGCACTTGATCCACCGCCTTCTATGCTTTGGTGATTCGAGTATTCATCTAGCTACTTCATAAATGTTTTGAGAATGTCTGCCTCCGCCATCCTCTCAGGCACTGCATTCCAGATTCTGGGTAAAATAAAACTTCCTCAGGTTTTTTCTGAACCTTTTGTTTCTTAAATTACACTTATGCTCTGCAGCTTTACTCATTTTTGCTGTGGAGAAAGTTTCTTACGATGTACCTTATCTCTGCCCGTCATAATTCTGTCAACTCCACATTCCCCTCCTTTACTCCAAGGAAAACAAACCCAGCCTTCCCTTTCTATCCTCCTTACTGAAAATCTCCATCCCAGATACCATATTTGTGAATCTCCTCTGCACCTTTTCCAGTAGAATTATCTCCTTCCTGTAATACAGTGACTAAAACACCACCAATACTCCATCTGCAGCCTAACCAATATTTTATAAAGTTGTATGATAACCTGCCTGCCATTATAGTCTGCATTTTGGATAATGAAAGATAGCATCTTGTATGCCTTCTTCTGCATCTTATCTACCTGCACTGCCTACTTCAGAGATCAATGGTCAAACATACCAATGCCCCTCTGTTCCTCAATAATCCCTAGGGCCCTGCTATTCCACATTCATGTTCTTATTAGCCTTATTAGTCTCCTCGCATGCTTCAGGGTTAAATTCCATCTACCATTGCTCAGCCCATATTATCAAGTGTTCATTAATATTCAGTAGCCTAATGCCCCTGTCCCACTTAGGAAACCTGAACGGAAACCTCTGGAGACTTTGTGCCCCACCCAAGGTTTCCGTGCGGTTCCCGGAGGTTTTTGCCAGTTTTGACCATTAGGGAGACTGCCAAAACCTCCGGGAACCGCACGGAAACCTTGGGTGGGGCCCAAAGTCTCCAGAGGTTTCCGTTCAGGTTTCCTAAGTGGGACAGGGGCATTAGGCTACCCTCTTCACTATCAACACCACCACCTATTTGTGAACATATTAATTCTATTATTTACATTCATATTCAAATCTTTAATATATAAAATATACTATAAGGGTTCCAGCACCACTGACCACAGGCTACCTGTCACAAAAACATTACTCTGCTCTCTTCCTCTGCAAAATATTACCATGTCAATTTTGGATCCAATTTACCAACTTGCCTTGGATCCCGTGGACTCTAATGTTTTGAACCAATCCCCCATGTGGGACCTTAACAAAGACTTACTGACGTCCGTGTAGATGATATGAACTACAATGTCTTCATTAATACACTTAGGTCAGGCAGGATCTCTCACCAACAAAACATGTTGACTATCCCTAATCAACCAATGCCTTTCTAATTATGAATTAATCCTATCTCACTGGATTTGTTCTACTAACTTTGAAAACTGGTCTGCATTTACCCGGCATGCTGCTGCCCTTCAATGTCCAGTCTTGAGAGAGAAGATGCAGTCTTGTTTTCACCTCTTTTAAAGGAAGTCGCTAAGGAAGCACCAGTCTGAAAATCAGTCTCGAGAGTTTTATACTTCGGTCCATGGAGTGGGACCTTTGGCACACAGACATGATAGTGCTGCCCACTGACTCACAGTTGACAGTAGTGCATCATATGTTTCAACTGAAGTCAAACCAATTTAACAAACAAGGAAAGAATTGGTGAACCTTCATTTGGTGTTGGCATCTGAGCTGCCTGAGAGAGACTTCAACTGATCTCAGCAGTAATTCTTATCTCCACACATATCTAATTCTAACTCTCTACTGTGGTAAAGTCCTGAATGTTGCACAATTTCAGCTCATAAAAAGGACCATTCGATGAAGACTTCATCAAGAACAGGTCTCAGGTCAATCCCATGACTTCACTGCCTATATATTGAGCTTAACTGCTCTTTACATCTTGATCTGCATGTTCACCCTTGTTAACGGCAACTGTTACACCTTTTTTGAAGGATCAAAAATCTTTGTTTTATTTTTTGTCTGTATAATTGCCCCTTTGAACTTGCATTTCACATTTTAACATGAAATTTGGGGTGGCACAGTGGTGCGACAGGAGAAGATGCTGGCTCACATTGCCAGAGAGCCGGGTTCGATCCTGACCTCAGGTGCTGTCTGTGTGAAGTTCTCCTTGTGATAGCGAGGGTTTTCTCCTGGTGTTTTGGTTTCATCCCACATCCCAAAGACATCAGCCTCTATAAATAGCCAGCCAGAGTGACTGAGAAAGTGGGATAACATAGAACTAGAATGAATGGGTGATTGCTAGTTGACGTGGACTCAGTGGGCAAAAGTGCCTATCTCCAGGTTATATCTCTAAACTAAACTAAACTAAACATTAAAAGCTTATAGGGTTACACAAAAGGCTGGAGAAACTCAGCGGGTGCAGCAGCATCTAAGGAGCGAAGGAGATAGGCGACGTTTCGGGTCGAGACCCTTCTTCGCTCCTTAGATGCTGCTGCACCCGCTGAGTTTCTCCAGCCTTTTGTGTAACCCTCGATTCTCCAGCATCTGCAGTTCCTTCTTTAAAACATTAAAAGCTTATACTTGCACGTGATAAAATCTATCTTCAGATGATGGCTTCATATATTATTAATTCATTCATTATTCTCTGCAGACTATCCATTACATTTACTGAACACCCACACTGACTTGTTGGGGTCAAGAGCTTAATTCAAAAACAGTTTAAGCTATTAAGAAAAATTACGGAATACAGCTTTTCATCCAAAAGCTTAATTTACTAACAGCAGTTGTATTTATATTCATGAATGTACTCAATCAGATGCTATTGTACTTAACGAGGACAATTGTGCTTCACTTAACTTCTAAACAAGCATATTTTATCAGACTGACCTGACTTGGAAATATATCACCTGCCCTCAACATTGCTGGCTCTAGGGTCCTGTTCCTGCCCATCTGCCCGCACAGAGGGAGTACCTGAACCACGGAGGGCAATTCACAATTATCTTCTCAAGAAGTAGGCATGGTGGTGCAAAAGTCGAGTTGCTGCCTTACAGCGGCAGAGATCCAGGTTCGATCCTGACTACTGGTGCTGTCTGTGCAGAGTCTGTCCGTGCTCTCCATGACCACGTGGCTTTTCTCCGGGTGCTCCGTTTTCCACCCACACACCAAAGACATACAGGTTTTTAGGTTAATTAACTTTGGTAAACATTGTAAATTGTCCCTAGTGTGTAGAATAGTGCTAGTGTACGTGGATCGCTGGTTGGCGCAGACTCTGTGGGGCGAAGGGCCTGTTTCCGCGCTAAGCTAGCTCCAAACTAAACTAAATAGCTGGAAATGGACAATAAAAGTCGGCCTTGTCATTGATTCCATGAATTAATGAAAATAAATGGTTATTTTCATAATGATCCTCAAACATTTCATAATTAGTAATGTTTGAAGGCACATTCAATATTATCTGTAGGGATAGATACTAACAATGTACAATTACAAATTTCTGTTTTTATAACTAAGGTACATTCATTTTGCACCTTTAATATGGTAAAACATCCTGGGTTACTTCTCAGGAGCATTGCCAACAAAACAGAGTGGGAAACAAAGTAGCTCTGTGAGCACAAGGATGATGATCAAACGAGATCTGGTGCATGAGGACATAGAATGGGCTGAAGTCAACCAAGATTAATGTCAACCCACTGAAGATAGCCATTATGCTGCATATTAGCACCAGTGATTTCTAAAGGAGCATCCAATGAATCAGTGGACTTGAAAAAATAACTCCTCATGAATACTTCAGATCTTGAGTTACTGCAGTCATATTGCAAGAATAATGATTTGTAAAAGTCTTCACAAAAGCAAACAAGAAATGAAACAATCTAAATTGTTGCTGTGGCTTCTGCTTCCCTGACAGCAGGCCCTGTGAGGCTATCTACTAATAGTGAGGCTAGCACCGCTGGCGTTCATTAGCAGAGCTCATCACTAAAATACTCAGAGGGGTTTGCTATCTCTTTGAATAGCTTCTGTCTCAATGCAGATTGTTGCAAGAAATGTCACTATAAATACTCGGTGGAGCTGGAAAACACAAGGGTATGTAGTTGCCTAAATATGTCTATGTACTGGCTTAATAAAAACAGACACAGCAAACAGTTGACTAAGCAAACAGTTGACTAAGTGGAGAGTCGTGCTGCATTGTCAGCTTGAGATATATACCTGTAGAGTAGAGCTTGCAGCCAGTGATTCCCCAATTATACTGCGGACTGTGAGTGGCAGCCTGGACACTAAATTGAAGCTATGCTGTGGCGTTTACATGCACAGGCATGCAAGAATTAAATATCCTGAAAATCCAGAATTCAATTTCAATAAATGTATTTTTTACTCATCATCCTCTAGCTAATACAATGTCCACTATATGTAATAGGTTCCACAAGCCTTTATTGGATTCAGATTGATATTCAAGTCCGGCACCAACCCTAAATAGCATGAAACTCCAAATTTCCACAGACTGATGCAATGTTTCATCATCAAATAAGAGATTGTTTTAGATAAGCTAATATTTCATGCCAAACCCAACTGTTCGCATTCTTGATAACTTTTATCTCAGTTTCCACTCCCATTCTCTTTCCATCACTAAAACTGTCCCGTTCAATCTCTGCAATAAAATACAAAAAAAAGTGATATGTGTCCAGCCATGTGCTCTGCAATTCAATAATACTGTGAACGATTTTACAGCTCATCATTTTCTTACTTGATTAACATATCCCCTGTTCCCTTATATCTGGAACAAACTCAATAAGCGACTATCCAAATCTCTCTGAGTTAATGAAAAACATGCACTACTAAGAATATTCAAGGATAGCTTCTTCCCTCACTGTTGTCACACACTTGAATGGACCCTGTACAAGCTATGGATATATTCCCCATCATCCAAATGTGGTATAGTGGTGCAGCTAGTAGAGCTGCTGCTTCACAATGCCAGAGACGTGGGTTTGATCCCGACCTTGGGAGCTGTCTGGGCGGAGTTTGCATGTTCTTCCTGTGAATGCATGTGTTTCTTCTGGGTGCTCTGGTTTCTTCCCACATCCCATGGACGTGCAGGTTTGTAGGTTATCTGTACATTTCCCCTATTATGTAGGGAGTGGTTACAAAAGTGGGATAATGTAGAATTTGTGTGAATGGGTGATCGACAGTTAGTATGGTCTCGATGGGCTGAAGGGCCTGTTTATATGCTGTATTTCCAAATGAACTAAACAATCTTGCGGTGGCCCTTGCAATCTTACATATGCACTTTTGCGGTAGCTATAGTGACTGTAGTCTGTAAGGATAAGCTATCTGGATAGAATGCAAGTACATTTGGACAGCTACATGGATAGGAAATGTTTAGAGGCATTTGAACCAAATGCAGGCAAATGGGATTAGTTTAGAAAGACATTTTGCTCAGCATGGATAAGTTAGGCTGAAGAGCCTGTTACTGTGCTGTACATCTAAATGAGTAAAGACCGAAATTTTAGAACTTTGACTTCTAGTGCTGGGTGGATGTTATGGTACCTGGCATGAAAGTTTCATCAATTTATTTTCTTTATTTGTGACAAAGGCATGCTGTAAACGTCCCAAGAATGATCATACAATATGGTGTTTAACTAATTAACTTTGCACTGTCCTGAGCTATTATCTACAAATGGACACCCTCAGATGATCTTTGATTAGTCTTTACTGGATTTGCTCTTGCATGAAACATTATTCACATTATTCCCTTTATTATGTATCTGTGCACTGTGGGTGGCTCGATTGTAATCATGTATTGTCTTTCCTCTGACAGGTTAGTACGCGACAAAAGCTTTTCACTGTAGCTCGGCACATGTGACAATAAACTAAACTAAACTGAAAAAAAAAGTTTAAAATAGAAGGTCTTGTAGCAAGTGAATTCAGGGAAGATGACAGTGATGTCCTTGAACATATCAACATTATGAAGGAGGTCGTCTTGTGGCACATTAAGGGGGTTAAATCCCTAGGGCCTGACCAGGTTTATCTAGAGAATATTATGGGTAACAAGGGAAGATATGGTTGGAACCCGTGCAGAGATTTTTGTGCCTTCCTGAATGTTGGGTAAGATACAGAAAGATTGGAAGGCAGCTAATGTTGAACATCCCGCTTGATAAACAGATCTATCGATCACGCTTCAAAAGTATTTCATTAGTTGTAAAGTACTTGGGGACATACAAAGGTTATGAGGTCACAACTATGTTACCACACAAAGGTGCTGCTAATAACCAGCAGAGTATACTGTAGCATAAAGAGAGAAACAGGCAATATTTCAGACCAATGACCTTTCATTTGAGAGTGAAAATGATAAAGATCATTGCGTAAAATGCAGTCTTCCCTCCTTTATAAAGATTATGTGCAGCTTGGGTCATCAGGAAGTAGGTTCCAAATAGTATCATTTTAATTCCCTGTGCAGTACCACTGTGACCTTGGCTTAATACATTGTTTAAATAAAACCCATTTAAAGGAATACACATCATTTGACCAAACACATTACAATTCTCAGGAATGAGCTCAACAATTTCTGGTAGCCAGATTTACATCTACTCTGGACTCAATCTTTTGCTTTTCCCTTCTCCCCTCTATACCCACGTTTTGGCTTTATACCGATTTCACTTTTACCATTTAATCTCCTACCTTCCACACTTTCTGGACCTTCTCCCTCAGTCTTTCCCCCTCTTCCCACTTGCTTTAAACCTGTATCGTCTGCAACTATTTTCCAATTCCAAATTGAATAACAGTACAGCCATAGGGAATTGACATTCTGCATCTTTGAAAAGATGATATCTTCACAAACAAGTGATTTTTTGCGTCCATACTGTTGTGTCAGCCGAGAGGTTTATGCTCATTTCTCGAGAGTGGGGCTCAAAGCTCTAACTTTATGACTCGCAGGACAAGACTGCTTCAAACTGAGCCACAGGTCACACGGTTAAGCTGACCTTTTAAACTTCTGCCTTTTAAGCTTAAACTAGACTAAGTGGGACCCATTGGGGTCACACGGTTAAGCTGACCTTTTAAACTTCTGCCTTTTAAGCTTAAACTAGACTAAGTGGGACCCATTGGGTCCCTGTCGCACAGGAGGCTGTCCCCCAAACGCAATATTCCACCACTCACCCATAGCCCCCAACTGCACAGGCACAACTCATTTCCCCTCATCCATAGCAATCTCCCCCTCCTCTTCACCCTCCCACTTCTTTCCCCTCTCCTCCTCCCCTCCCCCAATTCCTCCCACACCTCTCTCTCTCTTCCTTCCCCTACCCTTAGACACTCCCTCCCTCCCTCCATAACTCCTCTCCCCTCCAAACACCCCTCCTATCCCTCTATCTCTAACCTCCCCCACTCCTCACCTCTCCATATCCCCCCCACAATCCCTCCTCACCCCCACTGCCATCCTCTCCCTCTATTCCCTACTCCCTATCTCCCCCACCCATTCCCTCCATTCCCCCTCATCCCCACACTCCCTCCTCACCTCCTTAGGATCGCGAGGTTGCCGCTCCTCTCCCTTCTTGTGTGCCCCGGAGAAGCACCAGCCGTCGGTAACCTTAGAGCCAGGCCTCGGATCCACAGCTCGGCCCGGAAGCACCAGCAGCTAAGGGCGCGCCGGCTTGTGGGGGTGAGGGGGTGGGGGGAAAGCTCGGAGAAAAGACGGGGGAAGAGCCATGGGGGAGAGGGGGGTATCACGGGGAAGGAGGGCAGGAGCCAGCGAGGGGGACCAGAGGGGAAGGGGCTGGAGCTGCGGGGGCGTTGTGATGGCGGTGCGTTTGGGACTCACAGCGGGTGCTGGATGCTCTCCTCCGCCGAGATCAGCCTCTCCGCTTTCCGTTTGGCAACATCTCCGAATCCGCGCCGGGCCGCTTCCGGTCCCTCGGAAAATTATGTCCGGTTGGAGACTTCCGCCGGCCACCTACAGCTGCCCTCGGCTCCAGTAAAGACGCGATACGCAGGAAGGGGTGGACCTTCCCGGGGAGTGACAGGAGAAGAGATCAATCCACGCGGCGCTGACTGGCAGGAGAGGAGATCGATCTGCGCACGTGCAGTTTTTACGATTTTTAAACCTCGCTAACTTTCACAATATACTACCGATTGGAACAAAACTTGTTGCACTCGCAGCACAGGAGAACCCGAAGCACAGGTGAGCTGATGAAAAATCGCAGCCCTATAGCGCACCGTTTTTGCACAAATAGAAAAAACGTGCAAACCGGAAGAGCACAAGATCAGAGTTTTAGTTATGTATAGATAACTGCAATCATCGGCACAGAATGATACATTGGGCAATGGTTTAAGATTGAATAACATTGTTATAGTTGTTATATGATTCTTCATACTTTGCATAGTGAGCCATGCATTATCATCTACACTTGATATGCCCACCCAATGTATGTTAAGTGCAGCCAGAGACAATCAGGCTATAAATAAATCATGTATTCTACTTGCACAACTACAGCAAGTCATTGGAAACAATATTAAGGCAGTAACTCAGGTAATGCACTAATATTCTCAGGTTTCTAATGGTCAAAAGCACCCTCTAGCTTCCCTTTCAGTATTTTTATGATGTTATCAGATCACTAAATCATGGCCTTTTAACTCTATCCTATATGCACTAACACCAGACTCTCCTCTGTAATTCGAGGCACAGTGTTCAATTTAGCTTTTACGTCATTTTGATCGGTAGCTCTGTGTGGAGACACCATTTTAGTTACATTTTGGTCCAGATGCTAAATTGGAGGATATGGTATTTAAATATAATAATAATAAAGTTCAAAGCAATCTAAAAATAGCATTAACTTGGCTACCAATAGTCAGCTATGCATCACTTTCTGTATTGGCACAGGGACAAAGTACAGACAGAAAGTAAAGTACTGTAAGTAGGCTAGGACTCAATTACGCATGAGATACACTGACTCCACAGGACAAAGCAGCACAAGCATTAGACAGATTGAAATAATGCCCGAGATGGTAGATGAAGCAGAACATGAACATTAAGTGGTTGCAGTCATGTCCAACACTGAACATTTCTATGCTCCCATTCTGCATATTCAAGATGAATGAATATAGTCTAAAATCAAAACACCTTCAATCAACTCATCTCTCTCAGTATTCCACTTCTTTTTGAACTAGTTAGGAACAACAGGGGCAATTTTCCCCTTGAGCCTGCCCCACCATCAATGAGATTATGGCTAATTTCTGCCTTATCTACTTTTTCCCGGTAGCTCTTAATATCTTTTATTAATAGCAACAGTAATAGCAATAATTGTAGTAATAGTGTTGGTAGATAATATTTACATTTTTGTGGTAATACTACTTAATCTTCGTGCTTCACTTGCCAGGGTCAACAATGACTTGTTTCTGCTTTGGCTTTGTGGTTCCTTTGATGACTCACGGGTTGAGGTTTGAGAGGTGCTCTGCTCCTCCGGCTGTTTACATGGGCCTCCTGATACATGGGCTCAAGCTTCTCTATAGTATTACCAATGCTCTTTCCCCAATTAGAGTGGCCATGAGCCAGGGTGTCCCAAAAGTCAGTTGGGAATTTACATTTTTTTCCAAAGGAGTACTGAGCATGTTCTTGCATACTTTCCTCTGTCCATTCAATATTCTCTTCCATTCACGGAGCTCAGGATAGATACTCTGTTTCAGGAAGATGGTGTTGTGAATGTGAACGATGTGGCCATCCCACCAAAATTGAATGCATGCAATTAAGGCCTCATTGCAGATATGCCAGCCTGGGAGAGAGCACTGATGATGGTTCATGGATGTTTGACCTTCCCGAGGATTTGGAGCATTTTATAGAGATAAATTTGGTGGTTTCTTTCAAGTTCCTGGATGTGCTTGTTGTTGGTGGTTTGTCATCTATTCCTTTTCTCCAGAGATGCTGCCTGGCCCGCTGAATTACTCCAGCAGTTTGTGTCTATTTTCGGTGTAAACTAGCATCTGCAGATCCTTCTTACGCAAACCATGTTTTTTTCCCTCATGGTTGACAATATGAACCTTTATTGCTGGAGAGCAGTGTTATGTAGCATGAATATATGATTTAAGGATGTTGAGCAACTCCACCATTGCTTGAAAACCAATATCCAATCACACACAAACACAAGCATCATTTGTAAACTGCAGTTCGACTACTGAGCCTCATGTGACCCTGGTTCTGGAATGCAATCAGCATTGGTTAAATGTTTTCATTCATTCTGAAGATTAGCTTCACTCCCACAGGAAGCTTGTGGGAGGCAATATACAATATTGTGATGAGAAAGATTGAGAACAGTGTCAGATAATTGTGCATCCTTGATTAACCTGGTCATCAATGAGACTGATTCTGTCGTAGACTATTTACTAGCATCACGATTTGTGGGAGATTTATGTGAACAACTGATTTTAAAGTCGGTGTTTCACAGTCTTCCCTTCAGATAAATTGTCTGTAGTGTGTAGGATGGAACTAGTGTATGAGTGGGGATTGGTCAGGGCAGGCTCAGTAGGAGGAAGGGCTTGTTTCCATGCTGCATCATTAAACTAAACTAAATTGTAACACTCAAAACTCTGTCCAACAAACATATACCTAATTGCAATCTTGTAGTCTGTCAATGTCTTTCTGAAGTCTACTATTGCAATTCTTATTTATGTGATAGTGCGTGGTGCTGAACTTCATAATTAGCTTCCGTCCAGTCTGCAAAACATCCATGCATTACAAGTCTCTGGCTTAGAGGTTCAGTCTATGTTGAACAACACCAGTAAAAATTCCATTATGCACATTGGTACAAAGGTGATTTGTGACAGATAACTTAATTTCTGCAATGTTTAACACAGAGTAATGTAATTTCTCGTTCAATTTTCCTTTGGGCTGGTGCCTGAAAAATTGGATCACATTATTCTATGGACTGTTCAATGGGCACACTCAGAACAACCATTCACTGCAGAGATGACAGGAGTCCTCCTGGAGCAGGCCCCAGCCCAGCACACGAAAGCAGAACAAAACAGAACATCTTTTGCTTTGCATTTACCAGTCCTGTGGTTTCATTATTGTGCCCAACCACAATTTGCCAGCTTCCCTGCCACACAGCTCCTTATGCCAGCTTCTTCAATCTCAACTGCAGCCCTTCCTTCATTTTCAGTATACTCCACCGTACTTCAGTTGCTCCACCCTCATCTCCAGACCTGACAATCTCCCAAATCCAATCTCCACACCTTTAACCATTACCCTCATTTCAACTCTTCACTACCGGCTCCTGAAACTTGCTCACTGCACCAGACCAACCAAAAATTGTGTTTTTGTTTCTCCTTTATTTCAACAGAAAACAACATACAAACATTGGCCTGATACAAAAATATGCCACTGCATTTTGCAGCAGTCATTGGTACATTTTATTGACCTTTTAGTCCCCTTTTTAGGGAGAACTTTGAGGGCCTCAGTTTTTCATCCTATTGGCAATACTATATTAATGGCGTTATTGTCCTATTTTCCAAGGGCTTCAATTTTGCCGACTGTTTTATGTGCCACTTTATCAAAGACGTTCTTAAAGCCCAAATACACAACATTAACAATATGGCCCCCATCTATCTTCTTTGCTACCTCATAAAAACCTTAATTCAGATAGTCAAACACAATTTGCCTTAATAAATCTAAAATACTTCTCCTTCACTAGTTCATGCTTATCCAAAACCTTTGCAAATAAGAATTAGAAATAAAGTACAAAAAGGGACAGTGTAACAATACAATAGAACTTTATTTATTGCTGGAGGGAAATCTGCCAGCAGTAATAAAAAACAAAATACATGAAACATGAAATTAAAGTGATGTGGAAGGATTGGGGATGTGCAAAGATTGGAAGGAAGTTGGGGGGGAGGGGGGAAGTCAGTCTACCCCATGACAGAAGGGGGAGGAGTTGTACAGTTTGATAGCCACAGGGAAGAAGGATCTCCTATGGCATTCTGCCCTGCATCTTGGTGGAACCAGTCTGTTGATAAAGGTACTCCTCAGGTTGACCAGTGTGACATGGAGGGGGTGAGCTGTATTGTCCAGGATGCTCCGCAGTTTGAGGAGCATCCTCCCCTCCAAGACCACCTCTCATGAATCCAACTCCGCTCCCAGGACGAAGCCAGCCTTCCTGATGAGTTTGTTAATCCTGTTGGCGTCCACAGCCTTTGGCCTGCTTTCCCAGCACACGGCAGTGAAGAAGATGGCACTGGGTACCACTGATTGGTAGAACATTTGCAGCATTTTAACAAGTTTCAAACACAAACTGTGGCATTTGGAAGTATTTTTGCTCCTAATATTATTTGCTTGAGTGACAAAACACGAGAATTTTAGCAGTGTCATCAACTGTCCTGACAATCCTCCTGGGGTCCTCACAACCTTTCCTTTCTCCAAAAGCTCTGCTGACCTTGCAAGCTGCCAGTAAAGCAAGCAAACGGATAATGTGATCTGACTTAATCTTTAGACCTAATACACTCGTTCCTGGAGACAGCAGTATAAATATTCATTCGCAGCATGACTCGAGTACAACTTTCAAAAAGACTTTGGGAAGTTTCACAACGTATTAACTAGGTGTCTTACCATAACCTTGGTAGATACCATGCAAGAACCCCAGAAAAGCTTCCCACCTGCTTCAAAAGGGCATCAATAATACCGGTGCCCAAGAAGAGCAAGGTGACATGCCTCAATGACTAATGCCTGTGGTAATGAAGTGCTTTGAGAGGTTGATCATGGCGCAAATCAACTCCTACCTCGACAAAAACCTGGACCCACTGCAGTTCGCTTACCACCACAACAGATCAACGGTAGATGCGATCTCGCTGGCCCTCCACTCCGCTCTGGACCACTTGGACAACAAAAACTCATATGTCAGGCTGTTATTCATCGATTACAGCTCGGCATTTAACACTATCATCCCTTCCAAGCTGGTTACCAAAGAAATAAGAATAAATGAGACCTGCTGTCTTGGCTTAACATAAAAGATCCCGTGGCTCTATTTAGAGGAAATGTGACATGTGTAGGAGTTTCCCAGGTATCCTGGCCAATATTTATTCCTTAACCATCACAGAGACAGATTGTCTGCTGATTATCACATTGTTGCTCATGGGAGTATGATGTGTACAAATTTACTACCATGTTCTAACACTACAATAGTGACCACACGATTGGTGGGTTGTACTCTCATGAAGGCACACCACATAGAAACAGGCTTTTCAGCCCCCTGAGTCCATGTAGACCATTGAGCTTCTTCGATCTATACTAATCAAATTCTATTCTCTATGTGTTCTCTTCACGACAAGTCGAGGGACAAACTACAATCAGCAATTTATCTATCAATCCATATGTCTTTGGGGTCAGGGAGGAAACTGGAGAAAACTGGAGAAAACTCATGGAGTGACTGGAGAAAACTCATGCGATCACAGATAGAATGTGCGAATTTCACATCGACAACTAAAAGTTGCCATTGATTCCATTGATGTTTGACGAAGCAGATCTAATACTTGCGCCACTGTTTACATTTTCTAGGCATTAATATTAAATATTAATTTTACAAAATTAAAGATTGTGATAATATGGATATTTGACGAAATATGGATATTTTTTAACCCATTCACAGGATGTAGGCATTGTTACTAAGTTCAGATTTATTGGCCATTCCCTATTGCCTATGTGAGCAGCCTGCTGGGTGAGTTCACATAAGCAATCAATATAAAACTGCCCAAGTCATTTCATCAGAATGGAAACAGGTATTCAATTCCTATCGATTCATTTGCTTTGTTGTAACATCGGGCAATCAGCTACTTCTATTATTCTTTCCACTTTCCCTTACCCGCCAATTTAATTATCCCCCACACACCCCCTACCCTGACAACTTTCTTTCAGAACAACCCTTGATATAAACATTTGTCCTCCGTTTCATGTGCTAACTGCCTGATGTACAAATGAACGTGCAGCAACTTCACTTATACCATTCAGTGGTTTTGAAATCCACAGAGCCAAACCTCAGAGGCAGAGTTCAACTCACTTAGATCATTATATTGCTCATTTGCTGCATAGAGGATATGTCTGGCATGGCTGTCAATCATAGTGAACAAGATCAAGTAAGGCATTAATTTTATTAAAACGATATATTATTATATATTACAAATTCACAAATTAGCATACCAAATATACTAAATTTAATAGAGGAATTTGGTTCTTTTTCAGGATATAGAATAAACTGGAACAAAAGCGAAATTATGACGATAAAACCTCAAGAGCCGTTACATCTGTTGAAATTCCCTTTTAGAATTGCAACAGAAAAATGTAAGTATTTGGGCATCCAAATCACTAGGAAATATAAATCATTACTCGACGCAAACTATATGCCTTTAATAACTAAATTAAATGGGTTGATTAAATTCTGGAAAACGCTGCCGATGTCCTTAATAGGCAGAATAAACGCGATAAAAATGATCTTCTTACCACAAATACTGTACCTATTTCAATCAATACCAATATACTTACCTAAAAAATTATTTAAAAAATTAGATTCTGATATTATAAACTTCATATGGGATTATAAATCACATAGAATTAAGAAAAAAACACTTGTGTAAATCTAAAGTATCAGGGGGACTGACACTCCCTAACTTATTGTATTACTATTGGGCAGTGAATATTAAAAATATAATCTATTGGTTGGACAGTTCTGCCCAACAGGTAGATTGGATAAGAATGGAGAAAGAGGATTGTTCCCTTTATAATATAGGAGCGATCCTTCTTTCACAGTATAATACGAATTTGGAATCAAATAAAATTATCTTTAAAATTAAGAAGATGATCACTTCTTTCTCCAATAGCTAATAATCCCTCATTCAAACCATCCATTATTGATAAAACTTTTATCCATTGGGAAAGATTAGGAATTAAAACAATGGGAGATATGTATGATATGGGAAAACTTTTATCATTCCAACAATTACAACTAAAATATAATTTGAAAAATAATCAATATTTAAAATATCTTCAAATTCAAGATTATTTGAAGAAATATATACAAGGATATCAAACCCTAACCCCAGATTTATTGGAGGAAGGAATGAATAGAAAGGTAGAATCAAGCAATTTAATATCTTACTTATATAATATAATTTTAAATATAGAAACGCCAACGACAGAGGCAATTAGAAGGGACTGGGAACAAGAGTTATTGATAAAAATTCCTAACGATAGATGGGAAAAAAATGTATTATATGTAAATAAATGTTCAATTAATGTAAGACATAACCTAATTCAATTTAAAATTTTACATAGATTATATTATTCTAAAACTAGACTGAATAAAATATTCCCAAATGTTTCCCCCACCTGTGAGAAATGTCTTACTCAAAATGCCACTATAGCACATTCCTTTGTCTCGTGTATAAAATTGTATAAATTTTGGAATGAAATTTTTGGAATTTTTACAAAACTATTTAACACAAAATTGAACCCCAAAACAGAACTGATTATCTTTGGATCAATGGAAGAGGGAAGTAAACTAACTATATTCCAAGAAGCTTTTCTTAGTTATGGTCTACTAACAGCAAAAAAACATACTCAAATTTAGGAAAAACGCAACCACGCCAACATTCAAAATGTGGATTTCAAATATGTCTGAAACGCTTCATCTTGAAGAAATGAGATTTCTCCTATTAGGCAAAGTAGACCAGTTCTCAAAGACTTGGTCTCCTTTTATCAACTTTTTGCAAGCATAAGGTGCAACATAACATAACCTCAGAAATTAAATGGTTTAGAACCGGGTGACGGATGGGCAAAAATATGAAATAGGTAGATCTCTCCCAATCTCTCTTTTCTTCACTTTCTCCTTCTATTTCAATCTTTTCAGCTTCTCTTCTATGTCCTTTATTTCTTTTGCTATCTGTTTCCACTCGCTTGTCTATCTATTCCGACACTCTTTATTTATTTTCTCTTCCACTGTTCTTTTATTATTAAATCAAAAGTATGAAGTTGTACAAGAATCGAAATATGTATGTATGTATTAAGTACTCAAGTACCACACTATTGTACTTACTTCTAACAAAAATAAACAAAAAAAAAATTATTAAAACCTTAAGAGATGGTAAATGCAGATTTTAGAACTTAACTTAATAAACTATATTCTACAGGCCAATCCCATGTCACTGTGTCCCTGCGAAGTATTCTTGGCTATTTTTTCCACAGAGCTTCACAATTATTGCCCCCAATCCTGAGCGCCATATTACAGTGCACCATTCCACCCCATAAATTTTAATGGGGTTAGAAATGGAGCACTATTTTTTTTTCAAATTGAGTAGTTTGGCAATGCTCTCACACAGGCAATCTGGACACACACCATGCCTGGGGATCTCTTGTCACCATGTCTTCTGCCCCACTATTCCTGCAAATCAATAGGGCCTCTGTACCTGGTGCCTGGAGATCTCCCGTGATCACTAGATCACTCAGCAAGATGATGTGATTTTCATTGGAGAAATAGGGGAATTGGCTTTGATTTTTTTTTAGATCAGCAGATAGCCTCAATTTCTTGGATTGGATTTGTTTTTTTAAAAGGATAGACCCAGAATGTTGGAATAACTCAGCAGGGTCAGGCAGCCTCTGGAAAAAAAGAATAGGTGCTGCTTAGGGTCCGAACCATTCTTCAGGCTGCTTTTTTTAGATCAGTTGACAGTTCCAATTTCTACTCACGCATCTCTTCACTTCCTTCTGTATTTTCCTCATCCCCTCCAAGATCATCTCATCCCCAAGGCAAAATCCGTATTCCCTCAGCCAATAAATTACTGACCATTCGCAAGTCAGGTGTGTGATGGAATATTCTCCAACTGCCTGGATGAGTGAAGTTCCAACTAATTCAGCATCATGATAAGCACCAGCGCTTGACTGGCACTCATTGAACAGTCTAAACGTTCAGTTCCCCGCCATAAGCACACTTCTAATTGCAGTGCATTATGCAGCAAACTTCCCCCAAGTACACTTTCTAAACTCTCTGACCTCCTCCACTTAGAAGGTCAAGGACAGGAATGTACTTCCGAGTAGCATATAGCACACTGTTCCGATTGTGAGACTCAATTACAGGACACATAAGAGTTTTTTGCTGCTTCCAGTATGTTTGGCGTCAATCTGAAAATTAAGCTTTAGCCCCTTCTCCAAACCCAAAATTGATTTCCTTACTGGAACTTCCTTGAGCAGTCCCTAACTGGGATCTGGATCAGCCAGATCCCATGGTTATCTTTTATCATTTGGTCCAGCCCCTCCACCCCCCTCAACACCCACTCCACCGTTTTCCAGATCCTTTCAACCCACAGTTCATGTGCAGAGCATGGATCTGTGACCTCATAGCCTCCAGTCCCAGTGAACACTCAGTCCACTCAGACCATCAGTGAACACCTCACTCACACCTTCCGGATTCCGCCACATCTCATCCTTCTCCTAACCTGCTTTGTGACCTCCTCCCCAACAGTCTGGCCAACTTAGGACAATGCAAGCTGGGCAGATTACTACACAGCAGTATGAATTTGATTTCTCTAGCTTGATGAAACCCTTGCAAAAGAAAGAACAATTTACATATTCACGTAATTAGCAGATTTAACCTGTTTTCACCACTTTCTGGGTGTCTTTGATCTTCTCAAATTAACCTTTGTCACTGGTAAAAAAAAAACTTAAATCTGCTGGTTGAACTCCGCAGGTCAGGCAGCAACTGTGCAGGGAAATAGTCAGGTATAATTTTGGGTCAAGACCTTCTTCAGACTGGAAGAGTCCTGACCCAAAAATCGTATATTATTTCTCTCCAGTGCTGTTGCCTGACTCAGAGTTACTCCAGCACTTTGTGTTTAGACTTTAGACACATACAGAGATACGACGCGGAAACAAGCCCTTCGGCCCACCAATTCCGTGCAGACTAGTGATGCTACACACTAGGGACAATGTACAATTTTACCAAAGCCAATTAACCTACAAACCCGTACTTCCTTGGAATGGGAGGAAACTGGAGTACCTGGAGAAAATCCACACAGTCACAGGGAGAACATACAAAATCCATGCAGACAGCACATGTAGTCAGGATCTTCTGGAATAAACTTCTAATTATATAAGGCTACAATATTCCCGTGCATACTGTATCTGTTGCTAAATTTAAATGATTTATGTGAATATTTCTAATCTTTTCACAAGATATCTTTCTGCACAGCAAACCTTGACTATCAGTCCAAATGTTTCTCCCTGCAGTATGATATAAACGGGACTGTGGGTACCCATCCTACCCATTCCAAAGTCCACAATCAGTTCCTTGGTTTTGCTGGTGTTGAGAGCCAGGTTATTGTGCTGGCACCATTTGGTCAGTCGGTCGATCTCACTTCTATACTCTGACTCGTCTCCATCAGTGATACGTCCCACAACAGTGGTGTCATCAACTAACTTGATGATGGAGTTCGTACTATAACTGGCTACGCAGTCATGAGTATAGAGTGAGTACAGCAGCGGGCTGAGCACACAGCCTTGAGGTGCTCCCGTGCTGATTGTTATCGAGACTGACACATTTCCACCAATACGAACAGACTGTGGTCTGTGAATGAGGAAGTCGAGGATCCAATTGCAGAGGGATGCGCAGAGACCCAGATCTGAGAGCTTGGTAACCAGCTTGGAGGGGATGATTGTATTAAATGCCGAGGTGTAGTCAATGAATAACAGCCTGACATATGAGTTTTTGGTGTCCAAGTGGTCCAGAGCGGAGTGGAGAGCCAGCGAGATCGCATCCACCGTTGATCTGTTGTGGCAGTAAGCGAACTGCAGTGGGTCCAGGGTTTTGTCAAGGTATGAGTTGATTTGTGCCATGATCAGCCTCTCAAAGCACTTCATCACCACAGACGTTAGTGCCACTGGTCGATAGTCTTTGAGGCACGTCACCTTGCTCTTCTTGGGCACCGGTATTATTGATGCCCTTTTAAAGCAGGTGGGAACCTTAGACCTCAGAAGTGAGAGGCTGAAAATTTCCGTTAAAACTCCAGCCAGTTGGTCCGCACAGGTTTTTGGAACACGCCCGGATATACCATCAGGTCCAGGCGCTTTCCGTGGGTTCACCCTTCTGAAGGATTTTCTGACATCGACCTCTGTGACTGCCTGAAATACCATCACAGCGAATGGGGACTCGGGAAGGCACATCAGTGTTCTCCCTATCAAAGCGTGCGTAAAACGCATTGAGCTCATCAGGAAGTGATGCTTTGCTGACATTTGAGCTGCCTCCTGCTTTCGCCTTGTTAGGAAGTGATGGCATTCAAGCCCCGCCACAGTAGCCAAACATTCGTCTCATCCTCCAGCTTGGAGCAAAAGTCCCTTTTGTCCTTTTTGATGGCCTTAACAAGGTTGTATCTGGACTTCTTGTAGACCTCCGTATCTTCAGACATGAATGCCCAGTGTCTGGTCTTCAGAAGAGAGCGGATCTCATAGTTCATCCAAGGCTTCTGATTGGGAAACACTCGGAAGGTTTTTGTTGGGATGCAGTCCTCCACACATTTCTTTATGAAGTCTGTGACGACTGTGACGTATTCGTTCAGGTCCGTTGCCGAGTACCTGAACATTGCCCAGTCTACATACTCCAAACAGTCCAGGAGTTGTTCCTCAGCCCCCCACCCCCCCACGACCAGCTCTGAACAGTCCTCACCTTAATTGCTGCCTGTAGGCAGGAAGAAGCAGCACCACGGTATGGTCGGATTTACCAAAGTGAGGGCGAGGGATAGAACGATAGGCATCCTTAATGGTGGCGTAGCAGTGGTCGAGGGGGTTTGGTCCTCTGGTGCTACAAGCTTCTCAAGGTAAGCTATTTGTTCTCTTTTGTGTGGAGTTCAGCTCTCATGCCCACATTCAGGGTTTGCTATCTTCATGGTTATCAATGCTGCCAGTGCCTCAAATAATTGCTGTGCTCAACAACAGTCTGTTTACAAATTAAGGACACTGGGCCATGTGTACCATGTCAATTGATGTCTCTTGCTGCACAGTCAATATACACTTATTAAGAATATACACTTATTAAATCTGAAGAAGTGTTTCGGCCCGAAACGTTGCCTATCTCCTTCGCTCCACAGATGCTGCTGCACCCGCTGAGTTTCTCCAGCATTTTGTGTACCATACATTTATTATACATATATGTCTTAATTTTATTTACATTATACACTAGCCCCAGAAAAATTGGTATGAGGAAGTATCAGACATGAAAAATAATATGTGCTTGTCTATGTGGGTGGTAATGGAGTTTAAAATGGATGCTGCATCAATAATACATTAAATCAATTATCAGACATAGTCTCGGCTTCAGCCTTACAAATCCCCTCTTGAAGGATACAGACTGACCCTGCAGCAGCTGCTCCTTTTCCATATTAAATCTGGAGCCGCAGTCTATTTGGTTTTGTAAATTTGCCCACATTCAGGGTCACTCCAACCTGCGGACGACTTCCACTGCATGTTGTTTGGATTTATTGGTGTTGTTCCAAGTTCCCCAGCATTAGGTTTGCCTCAGGAAGGTCACCAAAAACAACATCTTGAAACTGCAACAACTCCAGTCAGTTGGGTATACAAAATCATAAATATTACAAAAAACTGCAAAATGATAAATGCTTTAAGGAGTTGAATGCTGGACACCAGACAAAAAAATATCACGACTGCCATCAGGAATGTGGGAATGGTTTGGTAATTTTATATCATTGGTGAGTAATACACAAAGGAAATGGAACTCATAAAGCTCATGGAGATGGCCATGTGTTGCAAAGAAATCCGAGAAGAGGTATGTGAAGAGAATCGTAACACGGAAACAAGCCGTTTGGCCCATCCCATCCTGATGAGTTGCCCCATCCAGCCCATTAATGGGTAGGATGAGGACCTGATCCACCCGTGTAAACTATATCACAGTACCTGCTCACAACCTTGTTCAAAGACATTTTATTAAAAGACAAAAACGCCTCTTAAGTAAATTGATCGGAAGCAATGGCAGGAAACTGTCTCCCTGAAGCTTTACCCTACAATAGCTGAGCACCTCTGAGAAAGGTGACTCATGATTTGTGCACACACGCAATTTTTTATGCAGGCACATACCAGTTTCCATTTTGTTATTCGTTCCAAAATTGACCATTTTCAAATAATTCAGTCAAGATGGTAAGATGACATTACGTATTTTCAGGTCATCCGTGTACCTCGTGTAATACTAGAGAAGATACAAAAACCTTTGTCAAGGCCTCTACAATCCCCTCTCTTGCCTCACTCACTAACCTGGTATTTATCCACCTTGATGCTTTTCAAGAGACCCAACACCACGTCTTTCTTGATCTCAAACTACCCAAGCATATTTGTATACCACATACTGATTTCACTATCCTCCATGTCCTTCTTGGTGAATACAGAAGCAAACTACCTATTTAGTTTCTCACCCACATTTTGCCTACAAGCATAAATTCCCTCCTTTAACCTTGAGCAGGCCTACCTTTTCCCTAGCTAAACCTCTTACTTTTAATGTAGATATAAAAAGCCTTCCAATTTTGTTTAATCCAACTTGCCAATGACATTTCATGGCTCCTTTGCGCCCTTCTAATTGCCTGCTTGAGTTTTTTTCTCACTTGCTTTATATTCCTCGAGCAGGGATGGCATGCTAGAACTGTATAACACACTAATCAGAACACAGCTGGAGTATTGTGTACAGCTCCAGTCATTATTGGAAGGATCACATGGGATTCAGGGTGAGCGAGCAACTTGGATACAAAATTAACTTAAGGGTAAGAGTCAGAGAGTGGTGGTGGAGAGTTGTTTATCTAAATCGGTGGCCTGTGACCAGTCATGTGCCACATATATTGGTGCCGTCCACTGTTGTTCATCAACTATATTAACAATTTGGATGAGTATGTAATTTGCATGGCTAATAGGTTTGCAGGTGATACCAAAATTGTTGGTGCAGTGGACAGTGCAGAAGTTTATCCAGGGTTATAGCAAGATCTAGATCAGTATGATAGTGGGCTAAGGATTGCCAATGGAATGTATTGCAGAGCAGTGCAAAGTGTTCCATTTTGGAATGTTGTCCAGTGCAGGACTCACACAGTAAATAGCAGGACATTGACAGTGTTGTTGTACAGATAGAACCAGAGGTACATAGTTCCCTGAAGATTATGACACAAGTGGACAGGATAGTGAGAAAGGTATTCAGCATGTTTGCCTTCATTGGCCAAGGCAATGAGTACAAGAGTTGGGTTGTCATGGTGCATCTCTACAAGGTACTGGTGTGACCATTTTCGAGTATTGTGCGCAGTTACTGTCACCCACTTACAGAAAGGATGTCATTAACCTGGAAAGGGTGTGAAAAAGTTTTTAAAGATATTACCAGGACAGGAAGGCATGAATTATATGGAGAGGCGACATAGGCTGTGGCATTTTTACCTAGAGTGCAGGTGGCTGAGGGATGGCCTTAAGGGCCTGTCCCACCAGCATGCAACTCTATGCGATTAGCGCGACCTAACGTGGTCGCTTGAGCCATCCGGCGTCGCGGGGCCGGTCCCACTTCGATCGCCGGAGCCGTGCGGAATTGTGCGGAGTTCGTCCCGACACCGCGCGGGGCTCCGAAAAACCGACTATGTCCAAAAATTTCGCACGGCAACGGCTTGTCGGCTCGCAGTCGCCTCGACATTTACACACCGCCCCGACATCATGCCTCCGTGAACCTATTTGTAAGTGCCTCCATGACCCTCTATGTGTGTGGCTCCGTGGCCCTCTATGTGTGTGGCTCTGTGGCCCTGTGTGTGTGTGTGTGTGCCTCGGTGCCCCTCTGTGTGTGCCCCTCTCTGTCCTGGCGAACTTACCTTGGACTTCGCTCCAAGTTCGCCTCACTTTGCGCCGCGTTGCGCCACTCACCCGACCTCCGCGCGGCCCCCGCTGCCGGTTTGATCGCGTTCATCGCATAGAGTTGCATGCTGGTGGGAACGGCCCTTTACAGAGTGTAAAGGAGTTTACACGTACACAGTGTTCCTTTACCGAGTCTTTATTAATCACATATATCGATGCCCTAGTTGTACATGGTCTGCACGTTTTACTAGAGGAGGTACCAGGGATGGAGAGACAGTAATATACTTGGTGAAAGGGGAGTGGCTACACAACCTACAATTAAAGGGACATGCACTAAACATCTACATCCTTCCTCTTGCAAAAGAAAGGAACGTGACAGCCGACCATGTCTCATACACTAGAGCAACTGGAAAAGGATAGACAGCAAAATAGCAGCAATCAAATATAATCGCCATAACGGTCAGGCGCCCTTACAATCCGCCCCGAGCGGGTACGAACCCCGCTCACACCCTCTCCCCCCAAAGAAACGGGCACCGGGGGAGACCCCACGACAGGAGGACTACAATGTGGGGACTTGCGTGGTGACAAAGGGATTGGAGGCGAGCGACCTGGCGATGGGGAAGAGATGGCTGGAGACACAGGAACAGTCACAGGGAGAAGAACCGGGACAGGGCGAGCAGGCACAGGCTTAGCGACCGCTACAGGCGGGAGAGCGGACAGAGGGGGAGCATGGGGGTCAGCAGGAGGAGGAGGAGAGGGCTCGTTCACCAGGCGGAGGTGCCGCCTGGACCGACGGTAAACAGTACCATCGAGGTTCACCAGATAGGAGCGAGGTGAACCAGCCGTCCCAACAACAACCGCAAGGCCAGGGTGACCGGAGGTGGAATGCATGCGGACAACCTGACCAGGAGACAGAGGAGGCAGGGCACGGCAAGACCTGTCGTGGGATCGCTTTTGAATGGACCGCTTGGTAGCAATACGCTCACGGACCACGGCAGGTTTTACAACAGCTGGGGTAAGAGTCTGCTGGGCCACCGGAATGGGAGGTCGAGTAACCCGGGACATGAGGCGCTGCGCCGGGGATCCCAGAACACCGTCACGGGAAATGTTTTGCAGGTTGAGGAGGGCGAGGTAAATGTCAGACTTCGATGCGCGGCAGCGATTCAACAAGTCCTTTGCGCTGCGAACAGCACGCTCGGCCAGGCCATTGCTCTGAGGGTACTCAGGGCTACTAGTGTAATGCCGAAAGTTCCAGCGGTCAGCAAAGTCCTTGAACTCCGCACTGGTAAATTGGCTGCCGTTGTCTGACTGCAGGCTCGCTGGCGATCCAAAGGTCGCGAAGTGGCGGCGCAGCTTCGTGATAACAGCAGAAGAGGAGAGAGAAAACAGCTGGTCGACCTCATACCAGTTGGAGTAAGAGTCGACAAGCACCAAGAAGTGCTTGCCGTGCCACTCAAAAATATCCGTTGCCAGCGCCGACCATGGCAGGTCCGGTGCGGGCTGCTGCAGAAGGGGCAAACGCTGCTGCTGCGGGGCGAGACTGTTGCAGGTAGGGCAAGATGACACCCGGTCCCGAAAATACACAGCCATATCAGGCCAATAAAACTGGCTTTGGGCGATAGAGAGAGTGGCCTCGGCGCCAGGGTGACCCCGATGCGCGGTGTCGAAATACTGTTGGCGAAGAGCCTCAGGTACCACAACCTTGTGACCCTTAACGATAACTCCATCTCGTAGCACCAGCTCGTCACGGACTAGGAAGTAGGGCACTGCCGCGGCGGGCAGGGACGAACGTCGCTCGGGCCAACCCCTTTGAATGACCGCAGCTAGCTGTTGGAGCGAGGCGTCGGCAGCAGTGTGTTTAACTAAGCACTGTAGTTGTTTTGAAGGAACAAAGTTGACGTTCAGGACAATCATACCTGAAGCCTCGTAAGGGTGACGGGTGGTCGAAGCCAGAGGAGCCCGAGACAGCGTGTCAGCAATAAACATGTCCTTGCCTCTACGGTACACTACGGAGAAGGTAAAACGCTGCAGCTGCAGCATCATCCGCTGCAGCCTGGAGGAGGCAGCGTGAATCGGCTTGCCGAGGATGGTGACCAGAGGCTGGTGGTCGGTCTCAATAGAGAATTCAGTTCCCAGGATATAGTCCTTAAATTTTGAACACGCAAACACAACAGCCAGCAGTTCCTTTTCGATCTGGGCATAGCGCTGCTCAGCTGGAGTCATCGTGCGAGACGCGAAGGACACGGGTAACTGGACCCCATCATGAACTTGCAAACGAGCAGCAGCCAGCCCGAACTTTGAAGCATCGCACGTGAGGACAATAGGACGGTTCAAATCAAAATATTGCAGCGTCGGAGTGCAGACAAGCTTCGAACGCAGCATATCGAAAGCAGCCTGGTGTTGTGGGAACCAGGACCATGCAGTGTCTTTCTTCACCATGTCCCTTAAAGGGGCACTCAACTCGCTCAGATCGGGGATGAATTTTCCCAAGTAATTTGCCATGCCAAGGAAACGCTGGAGGCTAGGCACATCCACAGGAGCAGGCATCTCCGAGATAGCAGCGGTCTTCTGTGGGTCGGGCTTCAGCCCGGACGCTGTGAAGACGTGTCCCACATAAGTGACCTCCGGGACACGGAACCGGCATTTACTAGGGTTGAGCTTTAGATTTACCTCCCGAGCTCGATCCAAAACTAGTCGGAGGTTGTGGTCGTGCTGTTTCACATCTTTACCATACACCAAGATGTCATCTACAATGATAGCGCACGGGAGCCCCGCAAACAGCTGTTCCATCGTCCTCTGGAAAACTTCACTGGCGGAGCTGATCCCGAACGGCATGCGCAGGAATCGGAACCTCCCAAAGGGAGTGGCAAAGGTCGTCAGGTAGGACGATTGTTCATCTAGCGGTATCTGCCAGAACGAGCTTTTAGCATCCAGCACCGAAAACACAGTGGCAGGGCCAACCTGTGCAGCAACATCTTCGACAGTACGCATGGGATAGTGCGGGCGCTTGATAGCCAGGTTCAAATCTTTGGGGTTGATGCAGATCCGTAGCTCACTCTTGTCCTTCTTGGCAGCAACCACCATGGTGGAGACCCACTGAGTGGGCTCGCTCACCTCTTTCAGAATGCCTGTAGCCACCATGTCCCGAAGGGTGGACTCGACCCTATCCTTCATCGCAAAGGAGACCCGGTGTGGAGGGCGTATAACTGGATCCACGTCAGGTTTTAGAGAGATCTCATAACTGCAGGGGAGCATCCCCAGCGCATTGTCAAACCGATCGGGGTACTCGGCTAACGGGTCCAAAGGTTGCTGAACTAAACGGATCTCCCGGTGAAAATTGACCAATCCGAGGTCTTGGCATGCCCGAATGCCGAGCAGTGTAACACATTTCTCGTTAACCAGGAAGAAGGAGAGGGGCCGAACGGTCTCTAGCACTTCACAGTTCAGGGTAGCCTTCCCCACAGGGACAAGCAACCCTCCCCCATAAGCACGAAGGACAGAGCGCTCAACAGTGACTCGCTCATTATTCCTTATCTTCTTGAAAAGGCTAGTAGACATAGCGTTCGTGGCGGCCCCAGTATCGACCTTGGCAGAGAACGTAGAACCGTTGACAGTAACTTGCACAGTAGGGTCTGTTATCCGAGCAGGTGCCTTCCTAACTGAAAACACGCTGAGCTCACTCTGAGAAGAGTCCGAATCAGACAGTGGGAGGTTGTCAGGAGAGTGATAAGAACCAGACGCAGTACCATCCCGTACCGGGTAATTAGAGTGCCTGCGCTGTTGCTGGGCAGGATTTTTTCTAGCTCTGCATGCTGACGAGAAGTGGTTAGGCTTGTTGCAGAAGTTACAAATCTTTCCCACCGCAGGGCACACGTTGAAACGATGAGTCACAAAGTTACAGTTCGGGCAGCGCTTCTCCAGCTTGGAACCTGAACCATAGCTGGCCCCACGGCGAGTTTGCTGAGCAGGACGGCGGGTTGCGACGGTAGCTGCCCGAACCTCATGATCAGGGGGTGGTGCAGCAGAGATAACAGCCTCAGACATCTTTGCAGCATGCAGGGCAGCCTGGAGAGTCAAGTCTGCCTTACACAGGAGCTCCGACCGCAGCTTTTCATTTCGTAGACCATACACCAAGACATCGCGGGTCAGGGTCTCTGGGGTAGCGTCATTCAGGTGGCATCGCCTAGCCAGGTGCCGTAGGTCAGCGTAGAAGTTGCCGACAGACTCACCGGGTTTCTGACGACGTCCAAAAAACTTAAAACGCTCCAGAATAGAGTTCGTGGGCACATCGCACATCTCGCTGAACTTTCCCAGTAGACAGTCAAGGTCCTCGGGGTCCTCATCCGGCCCGTACTCAAACGATTCAGAGCGCTCCAGAGCCTCGGAGCCGGCTAGATTCAATAGCAGCGACGCTTTAATGGCAGAGGAAACTCCCGGGTGCACGATAGCCACATAATGCCGAAAATCCCGGCGGAACACATTCCACCGGTGAGCGATGTCGTCGTCAAAGACAAGGGACTCAGGCCTGCGGCAGGAGGAAGCCATAACCAGGCAGGGAAGGGTAACTGGGGCAAAAAAAAAATAAACCCGATAAACAGGAGGCGCGCAATTCGAAACGACTGACACCATGTAAAGGAGTTTACACGTACACAGTGTTCCTTTACCGAGTCTTTATTAATCACGTATATCGATGCCCTAGTTGTACATGGTCTGCACGTTTTACTAGAGGAGGTACCAGGGATGGAGAGACAGTAATATACTTGGTGAAAGGGGAGTGGCTACACAACCTACAATTAAAGGGACATGCACTAAACATCTACACAGAGGTATAGAAAATTCTGTGGAGCATGGCTGAAGTAAATGGTCAGTCTTTTCCCAAGGGTATGGTGATCTAAGTCTATTAAGTCTACTAAGTCTATCACCTTACGTTTAAGGTCTTCTTCTTATCGAGTCCACACACAGGATTAGAAGTTGTTCAGTCAGAGCTGAACACACTTCTCAGCATCTGCATACAATGGTGTCTGTCTTGCGCTTCTTGTACGTGGTGGTGGAAAGATTGGTGAAAACAGGGTCGCGACGTGAACGCTCTTTCCTTGACCCCACGTTTAAGGTGAGGGGGGGATAATTTTCTAATGGAACCCAAGGATAATTTTTTTCCACATAGGATATGTGAAATGAGCTTCCAGAGGAGGTTGTAGAGGCAGATGCAATTAAAATGTTCAGTCGACATTTGGACAGATTCCTGGATAGAAATGATTTATGGGGATATGGGCCAAATGCAGGCAAATGTGACAGATCAGGGAGAAAACTTGGCTGGCATCGACAAGTTGGGCCGAAGAGCCTGTTTCCATGTTACATAACCGTGACTCTCTGATCTGATTATGATGTTATCAATCTGGAGAGCTTTAGTTACAAAGAAAGATTGCTAGCTTGGAGCTGTTCTGCTTGGACAGGTATGATATAGTTGAAGTTTAAAATGGTTTAGGTAGGGTGAATAGGAAGACTAAATTCATTTAGCAGTAATCATAAACCAGCGCTATGGATTTAAGTTCTTTGATAAAAGGCCGGGTGAGGACAAGGAGAAGGTTTTCACCTCGCGGATGAGAAGTTGAGCTTATGAAGGCAGAAATTGTCAGCACATTTGTCACTGACATTTTGTTAGTACATGAAGGAGCAGCTGATGTGCTTAACTGACAAGTATATGGATTCAAATGCAGGGAAGGGAGAGATTAGGAGGGGCAGATAACACATTGGGGCCACAAGGAACTGCAGATGCTTCTTCAGTCATAAGAAGGGTCCTGTCCTGAAACGTCACCCAACCATGCTCTCCAGAAATGCTGCCTACCCACTGAGTTATCCGAGCACTTTGTATCTGTTTTTGTAGATAACAAATTAGTGGGGGAACTCAGTGGGTCATATGGCATCTGTGGTGGAGAAATGCCTGATGATGTTTTTACCTTCTTCACATTGATGAGGTAGAGGGGAAATAACTGGTAGAAAGAGGTGAGGTGAAGTGGTGAAGAGCTGGCAAGTGATCGGTGATTTCAAATCAAGGGGGGTTGAATGGAAGATGGGGGAGAAAAGAGTGGAGATTTAACAAGGGTCGATATGACAACTGGAGAAGACAAAGTGCAAATGGTGAAATCTGATAAGAAAGGGAGGTGGGGAGTGAAACATAGAAGCTGAAGAAGGAATGGTGGGTAGAAGGGAACAGTCAGGGAGGTGTAAAATGGTGTAGGGACAGGTGTTGCACCTCTTGTGGCTACGGTGGCTAGCCCACTTCGGATGGCAGGAATTTGATAGGATTATTATTTGCCTTTAATATCTGTGGTTTTCAATCAGAAACAGGTTTGAGGAAAATTAAAATGATAATATATTCTTTCAGTGCTTCCTGAGCCAGTCTTTACCCATTATTTGATCAGCTATTACCCTATCCATCAGGTAAAGATACCGAATGGGACCATGTTAACAATTGTTCTGTTGCTTTTCTAACACTAGAAGTTAAATTATATGCAATACTACACTTATCCATCCAGAAATAAACTAACTGCATTAGAATGCACTCATGCAGTTCTGTGCTCCTGCCATCATTCAATGCATTTTCTTCCATCTTAAATTGAATTGAATACATTTTATTAGCCAAATATCTATACATCCAAGGAATTTGCCTCGGTACTTTGCTCACAAGTAACAACACGATATACAGTAGACAATTAAAAATAAAACATTATTATTTTGTATGGTGTCAGATAAAAAAAGTACATGCTTCTAGTTGTTGACTCTGAGCAGAGTACTGGAACTTGGCAGAAAAGCTACAATTTCAAGTCCTTGGGCTCGGTACTATTTAGCATAAATGCTTTGACATCCACTTGTAAATGCGGTGAAAATCAAGTGAAAATAACAGACAGGCAACAGACTGATCCAGAATTTATTTTAAAAAAAAGTTTGGTTAGAGATATAGTGCGGAAAAAGGCCTTTCAGCCCACAGAGTCCAGGCCGACCAGCGATCCCCATACACTAGCGCTATCCTACACACTAGGGACAATTTACAATTTTTGCCGTGGCCGATTAACTTAAAAAACTGTACGTTGTTGGAGTGTGGCTGAAAACTGGATCACCTGGAGAAATCCCATGCGGTCATAGGAAAAATGTGCAAATGCCACCCGTAGACAAATTACACCCAATGTCTTATGTGGGGTGTAATTTATCAAGTGTGTTCTGAAAAGTTTCCTCAGCCAATATTTAGGGAGCCCTCCGAGGGAAAGGGCAAAGTTTGACCTACACTGAGGGAATTGGGCAGACCAAATGACTGAAGTGTTTTTGGGTGAACATTTTGGGACCAGAGACCACAGATCAATTAGCTTTAAAATTAATTATGGATAAGAAGAGGGTTCCTCCACAAGTTAAAGTTCTAAACTGGGGCAACTTTGGAAGTAATAGACAAGAGCTTGCAAAAACTGATTGGAATAGGTGATTTGCGGGCAGCGGAAAATGATTCTTTTAAAAGTGTGATGATGAGAGTTCAAGGTATACATGTTCCTGTTAGAGTGAAGGGCAAGGCAGATAGAAGTAAGGAACTCGGGAGAAATTAAGGCTCAGGCCAGGAAAAAGAAGGTGGCAGGGGCCAGGTAGAGGCAGCTGGTTCAAGTGTATCCTTGGAGGAGTGCAAGGGATTGAAGGGATTGCATACATAAGAAATAAATCAGGAGGACAAAATGGGGGCACAAGACAGATCTGGCAGAAAGATTAAGGAGAATCCAAACAGATTTTATATTTAGGGGGAAAGGGTAATTAGAGAGTGAATAGGGCCCCTCAGAAACCAAGGAGGTCAATGTGTGGAGCCACAGGAGACAGGCAAGATTCACAATGTAATCTCTTGTTTTATCACAGCGAAAGGGGCACAGGAAACTTGGGAAAGTCAATGGCAATGTCTTGACCATATAACATTGAGGAGGTGCAACATGTTTAAAAATGTAGGAGTTAGATAAATCTCTCAGGCCTGATCAGGTAAATCTAAGGACATTATGGGAAGCATTGAGACGAAATTGAAGGAGCCTAGTTGCGTTGAATGAATCATCATTAGACATGGATAAGCTGCTGCAAGACTGGAGGGTATCTAATGTTGCACCTTGGTTGAAGAAGGCTGCATAGAAAAACCCAGGAAGTAGAGACTAGTAAGTCTAACATTGTGGTAGGAAAGCTACTGGAGAGGAAACACGGATTGATTACGAATAGTCACGGGCATACAGCTGGTAGAGCTGCTGCCTCCCAGCCCCAGACACCCAGGTTCGATCTTGACCTTAGGCGCTGTTTTGAGGTTTGGTGTGGAGCTTGCATTTTCTCCCTGTGACCATATAGGTCTCCTCCGGGAGCTCCGGCTTCCTCCCACATCCTAACGATCAGCGGGTTAGTAAATTACTTGGCCTCTGTAAATTGCCGTTAGTCTCAATAGACAATAGGTGCAGGATAGGCCATTCAGCCCTTCGAGCCAGCACCACCATTCACTGTGATCATGGCTGATCATCCACATTCAGTACCCCGTTCCTGCCTTCTCACCATATCCCCTGACTGCGCTATCTTTAAGAGCTCTATCTAAGTCTCTCTTCAAAGCATCCAGAAAATTGGCCTCCACTGCCCTCTGAGGCAGCGAATTCCATAGATTCACAACTCTCAGGGTGAAAATGTTTTTCCTCATCTCCATTCTAAATGGCCCCTGCTTCTGGACTCCCCCAACCTCGGGAACATGTTTCCTGCCTCTAGCGTGTCCAATCCCTTAATGATCTTATATGTAGGAATCTCTGTAGGAAGTGGATGTGAAAGTGCGATAACATAGGTGGTGTGTAAATGGGTGATGGATGGTTGACATGGTCTCAATGGCCTGATGGATCTGTTTCCATGCTATAGCTCTGAACTAAAATAACCAAGAAAGTTGATGAGGGCAGGGTCATAAGGTCATATGGAAGAGGAGTAGAATTAGGCCATTTGGCCAATAAAGTCTACTCCGCCATTCAATCATGGTTGATCTCTCTCTCTCCCAACCCCATTCTCCTGCCTTCTCCCCATAACCTCTGCCACCTGTACTAATCAAGAATCTATCTATCTCTGCCCTCAAAATATCCACTGACTTGGCCTCTACAGTCTTCTGTGGCAAAGAATTCCACAGATTCACCACCCTCTGACTAAATACATTTCTACTAATCTCCTTCCCAAAAGAATGTCCTTTAATTCTGAGGCTATGACCTCTAGTTCTAGAATCTCCCACTAATGGTAACATCCTCCCCACATCCACTCTTTCCAACCCTTTCACTAATCTGTATGTTTCAATGAGGTCCTCCCTCATTCTTCTAAACTCCAGCGAGTACAGGCCCAGTGCCGACAAATGCTAATTATAGGTTAACCTTCTCATTCCTGGAATCATTCTTGTAAACATCCTCTGGACACACTCCAGAGCCAGCACATCCTTCCTCAGATATGGTGCCCAAAATTGTTCACAATATTCCAAATGCAGCCTTAGTAGCGCCTTGTAGAGCCTCAACATTACATCCCTGTTTTTGAAATAAACGCTAGCATTGAGTTTGCTTTCTTTATTACCAATTCGACTTGCAGATTAACTTTTGGGGAATCCTGCACCAGCATTCTCAAGTGCCTTTGCACCTCCGATTTCTGGAATTTCACCCCATTTAGAAAATAGTCTACGCCTTTATTCCTACTACCGAAATGCATGAATCCACACTTTGCTACACTATATTCCATCTGCCACTTCTCTGCCCACTCCCCCAAACTGTCGAAGTCCTTCTGCAGAGTCCCTGCTTTCTCTACACTAACTGCCCCTCCACCTATTATCGTATCATCTGCAAACTTAGCCACAAAGTCTTCAATCCCCTCGTCCATATCATTGATGCATCAAGATGTGTCTATACGGATGTCAGCAAGGCCTTTCATAAGGCTCCACAAGGTAAATTGATTCAGAAGGTTAGATCACATAGAGATAGGGCAGGCAAGGACTTTACTCTTTGGAGTGGAGGCTCATGGTGATCTTGATGATGTGCTTCAAATCATGAGGGAAATAGATAGGGTGAGTGCACAGAGTTTTTTTTCCCCAGGGCAGTGGATCAAGAGCTGGAGGGCATAGGTTTAAGGTTCATAAGTGCAAAATTAGGCTATTCGGCCTATCAAGTCAACTCCGCTATTTTATCATGGTAGATCTATCTTCCCCGTTTAACCCCATTCTCCTGCCTTCTCCTCCGTAACCCTTGACTTTTATACTAATCGAGAATCTATCTATCTATACAATATCAATATAAACAGCCTGCGCAGCCGTCAGTGAGAGGAGAAAGATTTAATAGGATCTAAGGGGCAAATTTTTCACACAGATGATGGTGGGTATATGGAAATAGTTGTCAGAGGGAATAGTTGAAGCCAACACAATAACAATATTTACAATACATTTGGACACAGGGACATGGATAGGAAAGATTTTGAGGGATATGGGTCAGGCACGGGAAAATGGGACTAGCTTGGGTGGGGCATTCTGGTCAGCATGGATGAGTTAGGCCGCAGGGCATGTTTTTGTGCTGTATAACTCTATGACTCTCCTTGCAATATTATGAAGGAAATGGAAAGCCACAATTATTATCTCTCAGCCCTCCAGATTACTGGAGAGCAATATATAAATCCACCAGAAACCACATACGTGAACTCCTTTCATAGGGGATCAACCAAACATACAACATCACTCATATAAAACTGTTCGTCTGATGCACTAACACCATCTTTGATTGGTTTTGTAACCAGTCTGATTGATCATCGTGAGCTTTGGAGTTACATTGACCTGCCATCCCAGTAAAATTCATGATCATATTGTTTTGATTTGCGTCACTTCCCAAATTACACAGGGATTTACACATTAACATAATATACAATATATAATCTACAATAGCTAATTATTCATTTGAGATACAATTTAACTGTAGACGTACCCCAGACAATTTTTAGAGATGCGTACGGACATATGTATATACATACAACTGATAAACACATACAAGTAATATGTATGAAGTAACCAAAAAACATAAATAAATAATAAATAAAATAAATAAATAAACATTAACCCCTGTTTATCAACCATCCCCTTCATCCCTGTACCTTGTGAAAAAAAGTTTTTTGTATGTCATTTTGAACTGGTTCATGTTTGGACATTGCTTTAACTCCACATTCAAACTGTTCCACAATCCCACTCCACAGACCGAAATACAAAAAGTTTTTCTGGTCGTGCAGACTCTTTGGACCTTAAAATTCAATATTCTTCTTAAATTATAACCCCCCACTCGCTCATTGAATAATTTTTGTATATTTCCAGGTAAGTTTTTATTTTTGTCCCTAAACATTATCTGTGCTGTTTTAAATGCAACCAAATCTGCTAATTTTAATAATTTTGATGTAAGAATAATGAATTAGTGTGATCCAGATACCTGACATTGTGAATAACGCGTATTGCTCTCTTTTGCAGAATAGTTAATGAATGTAGCAAACTTTTATAGTTATTGCCCCAGACTTCTGCACAGTAATGTAAGTAGGGTAAGATTAGTGAACAGTAGAGAATGCGGAGTGACTTGTGATCCAGAACACCAAGATTTACATTTGATTTCCTTCTGCAATATTATAGTAAGGAATCTATTAACACAAGAGGCAGTTTCCCGAGTTAATAGCAAGGATTTCACGTGGCTTAAGGTGATTGCTCTGTGTGGTAATTTTACACACTTTTCCCTATATTTATCCTCATTTTATATTTTCTTTTGGCAAGAAGGTCACTTGCCAGCTCTCAAACAACCCCTTTCTCCTGCATTTTCTGTAACCTATTCTCTCGCACATGTCCATGAACACCACAATCTCTTACTCCGCCCCCCACCCTGAATTGTTTCACAAACCACCTAAACCAGAGTTAATTTACGGAAGCCAATTTTGTTAAAACTGAGCATTTCCTTGGGATATTGGAGGAAAACAATGGTACCTGGAGGAAGTCCATGTGGGCTACAGAAGAATATGTCGACTCCATGCAGAGGATATTGGAACCTGAACTTGAACCTAAATCACTGGAGTTGAGGGACAACTGCACTATTTGCAGCACCACATGCTACACTCCAAAGCAGATCTACACCATTCCAAGGGAAATGGACAGGTGATGTTTCAGATCAGGATCCATCCTTATTCTGAAGTAACCTCCCAGTCCAACATGTCATCTGTCCATTTTTCTCCAGAGATGCTGCCTGTCCTGCAGAGATCCTCCAGCACTTTGGTTCTTTGCTTACGATTATAGCATCTGCAATCTCTTGTGTCTCCATTTTCTTGCATTATTAGTTGATTAAATCAGGAATATTTCTCTTAAAGTTTTTTAACTCCAGGTAAAGAAAAATTAAATACTAGGTTGAAGCTTGATTTGAGGCTTGATGTTTCAATAAAGAATATACACCATACACAGCATTTTCTTACTATATTTTATCTATTCTTTCATGGGTGTTGGTATTGTTGATTATCATCTATTGCTTTCCTTAACTGAGTCAGATTGCTGAGTGCACAGAATCCCACTTATAAAGACTTTCTTATTGAACCAGTTGTTTTTTTTTCCATTTATCTGATAATGTCATCACTACGAATGACAGAGGCTTATAGAATCCAGACATTGATCAGTGACAAGATGAGTAGAAGCTTGATCTAAATTGGTGCTCCAGCATTGACCTCTTCCCCAGTCTGCGTCAATAGTGCTGAGGCAGAGATGGCCAAGAGCTTCAAGTTCCTAGGTATAAATAACACCAACAATTTGTTCTGGTCCAACCACATTGATGCTCTGGCCAAGAAAGCACACTAGCTCCTCTACTTCCTCACAAGGCTAAGTACATTTGGAACGTCTCTTATGAATTTTACGATTTTTTACAGATGCACATAGAAAGCTTCCTATCTCGAAGCATCTCAACTGGGGTTGGCCACTGCTCTGCCCTAGATTGCAAGAAATTAAAGAGTTGTCAACGTGTCCCCCCATGGACTCGTACGCACTTTACATTGCCTCAGTAAAGCAACAAACATAATCAAGGAGCACTCACACCCTAGTCATTCTCTCTTCTCCCTTTTCCCATCACACATTGGATACAAAAGCTTAGCAGAACATACCACCAGAAGCAAGAATGGCTTTCAGACCAATGACCTTTCAAATGGTAAGGATGATTACCTGATTTCCCGATCCTTCCTTGCAATTGTTTTCAATCTGCACTTTCTCTGTAGCTGTAACTCTATATTCTGTATTTTGCTTCTTTTTCACTACCCTGATACACTCATGTATGATATGATTTGCCTAGAATAACATGCAAACAAAATTTTGTTGCTGTATCTTGCCACACGTAACAATAATAAATCAGTAAGGAAGTCTGGAGAAACAAGGAACTACAGTTGCTAGTTTACAAAAGAAGATGCAAAGTGCTGGAGTAACTCTCCAGGTATGTTGCCTGCTCTGCCCAGTTACTTCAGCACTTTGTGTCCTTTTTAAGGAAAAAAAGCGTCCCAGGAGTGTGATATAACTTCAAGTCAAGTCAAGAGAGTCTATTGTCATGTGTTCCAGATAGGACAATGAAATTCCTGCTTGCTGCAGCACAACAGAATACTGTAGGCATAATACAGAACAGTGTGTCTATATACCATAGGCCATGTATATGCACATAAATAAACATATAAAGTGCAATAGGCTGGTATAGTGCAGAGTTTGTTTGATGTTGTGTTTAATACCCTGATGGCTGTGGGGAAGAAGCTGTTCCTGAACCTGAACCTGGATGTACCCGATTTCAGGCTCCTGTACCTTCTACCTGTTGGCAGTGGAGAGATGAGTGTGTGGCCATGATAGTGTGGGTCTTTGATGATGTTGGCAGCCTTTTTGAGGCAGAGACTGTGATACATCCCTTCAATGATGGGGAGGTCACAGCCGATGATGGACTGGGCAGTGGTCACAACCTTCTGCATTGTTTTCCGCTCCTGAACATTCAAGTTTCCGAACCAAGCCACAATGCAACCGGTCAGTATGCTCTCTACTGTGCACCTGTAGAAGTTCGAGAGAGTCCACCTTGACATACCGACTATCCATAATCTTCTCAGAAGTAGAGGCGCTGATGTGCTTTCTGTATAATTGCATCAGTGCGCTGGGACCAGGAAAGATCTTCGAAAATATGCACGCCCAGGAATTTGAAGTTCTTGACCCATACCACCATCGTCCCATTGATATAAACAGGATTGTGGGTCCCTATCCTACCCCTTCCAAAGTCCACAATCCATTCCTTGGTTTTCTCACTTCTATACTCTGACTCATCACCATCAGTGATTCGTCCCACAACAGTGGTGTCTTCAGCGAACTTGATGATGGAGTTCGCACTCCATCACCAATACTTCGTCAACTGATAGCTCTTGGGACCAAGGATCCCAACCCAGAGTTGTTAACTATCACCTACTCCCCTGAGTAGAGATGCCTACACTCTGGAACCCTAATGATAATCAGAAGCAAAAGGTAAAACTCCATACAAACCAAATAACCACCACTTAAACTGCAGAGAGGGCGAATTGAATCAAAGTTCCCAATTGCGATTGCAAAGATTAAGTGGCACTGGAACCTTCTTTGGAGTAGTAGTACCAATATTTTCCAGTCTTGCTTGGTATCAATTTCCACTATAAATTATTTATTTTATTTAGTTTAGCTTAGTTTATTATTGTCACGTGTACCGAGGTACCGTTCAAAGCTTGCTATCCAATCAAAGAAAAGACAATACACGATTATAATGCTGTCCACAGTGCACAGATAAAGGATACTACATTTTGTGGAAGATGAAGTCCAATAATGTCTGATTAAAGATAGTTCAAAGGTCTCCAATGAGATAGGTTAGGTCTGCACTCCAGCTGATGAAAGGACTGTTCAGTTCAATTGCCTGATAACAGATCAGTTTTCTTGGAGCCTCACTTATTTATGAACTAGTTAGCATAGTTAACGCTGCCTTTACTACTTTTACTGCCTTTAACCCACCTTTACTAATTGCTAAACATACTGTAGCTTCCATGGAATTCCCTCAAGGAACCATAGAAAATCCTTTTGTTTATGTTTAAATGAATACACCCAAAATCGCACATCTCCAAAATCATTAACTTGGCTGGGACAAGAACAGTGTTTTCATTGAACACCGGCAAAAATGCAAAAACACCAACACAAATACATGCTTACATGTAAAACTGTCTGTCTGTCCCTTCCTTCTTCGTGTTTAATGCTCCAGTATATATTAAATGTATGTTTTTAGTGTTCTTTAGCTTGTTTTATGGGGGGGTGGGGGGAGTTGGGGGAACTTTTTCTAATCTCTTACCTTGACGGAGATGCAATTTTTTTCCGTATTTTATCTCCGTCTGCACTGCGGGCTAACATCGTGGGGTTGGCAGCCTTTGCTGGAGAACGACTTCAAGAGCTCCACCGCAGGGAGCCTACGGGACTTTAACGTTGCAGAGCCCGCGATCCCTTTGCCAGGGATCGACCTCGGAGCTCCAACCGTGGGTGCTTGCGGACTTACCATCGCGGAGCCCACGACCTCTGTTCAGAGACTGACCTCGGGAACTCCAAGCCGCAGGAGCTTCGACCGCCCCGACGCGGGAGTTTCGATCCCTCCGATGCTGGATTTTCCCGACACGGGAGCTTTGATCGCCCCGACGGATAGTTCGACTGCCCCGAATGTGGGAGAATAAAGAGGAAAGAGTTGGACTTTCTTGCCTTCCATCACAGTGAGGAATCTGCTGTGGTGGATGTTTATGTTAACATTTATGTAGTTGTTGCTTTTTTTACTGTATAGCTATATGCTAATTCATATATCACTGTACCTTATGGTACGTGACAATAAAAGACCTTTGAAACCTTTAAATTACTAATCAAGAAGGAAATAAAGCAATATGAACATCCTTGTTAGTCAGAATGAATTTGTTAGCATATTTGGTGACATGCCGAATTTCTTTAAACTTCTAAAAAGGTAAAGGCACTGGTGCGCTTTCTTTATGATTCCATCCATGTATTGGGCCCAGGACAGCTCATCAGAGATATTTGCACCCAGGAATTTGAAGCTAACTCTCTTCACCGCAGAACCACCAATGAAAACAGGCACATGGTCTCCCCGACTTCTCCTTTCTGAAGACTGTTGTTGTTGTGGCACCACTAACTAGGTGGTCTATCTCTCTGCTGCACACTGGCTTATCCCCATCTGTAATTTGGTCAACATAGATACATTGAAATATAGAAAATAGGTGCATGAGTAGGCCATTCGGCCTTCAGAGCCAGCACCACCATTCAATATGATAATGGCTGATCATCCAAAATCAATACCCCGTTCCTGCTTTCTCCCCTTATCCCTTGATTCTGTTAGCCCTAAGAGCTATATCTAACTCTCTCTTGAATACATCGAGTGAATTGGCCTCCACTGCCTTCTGTGGCAGAGAATTCCACAGATTCACAACTCTCTGGGTGAAAAAGTTTTTCCTCATCTCAGTCCTAAATGGCCAACCCCTTAATCATAAACTGTGACCCCTGGTTCTGGACTCCCCCAACATCTGGAACATTTTTTTCTGCATCTAGCCTGTCCAATTCCTTACGAATCCAGAATAGTGGTATTGTCGGTGAATTTATAGATTAGTTTAGTTTAGAAAAATATCGCGGAAAGATCCCTTCGGCCCACTGAGTCCGCACAGACCAGCGATCCCCACACACTAACACTATCCTTCATACACTAGGAACAATTTACAATTTTCCCAAGCCAATTAGTCTACAAACCTGGATGCCTTTAGAGTGTGGGAGGAAACCAGAGATCCCAGAGAAAACCTATACAGGACACGGGGAGAACGTACAAACTACGTAAAACAGCACTTAAAGTCAGGATCGAACCCAGGTCCCTGGTGTTGAAAGGCAGCAACTCTACTGCTGTAATTGGAGCTCAAATTAGCCTCATAGTCATGGGTGTAAAGAGAATAGAGCAGGGGCTAAGTATGTAGCCTTGAGTAAGCCTGAGTTGCTCAGAATTGAGTAAAGAAATATTAAGAAATTGACAAAGAAAGGAAAAGTAGAACACTAAGTTATCCAATAATTGTAACAGACTGTAACAGCTTCTTTGGCTACATAAAAATGATTAAAAAAATCATTTAAAGTTTATGTGGGTCAGGTTAGCCAAGGTAATGTAGAAGGTGGAGGAGAGTGATGGGTGGAGCAAGAGGACTTCTCGGATAGGGTGAAACAATGGGGCAGGTAATATTAGGATAATATTAAGCAGCCTATGCTGCTTAAATGGTAACATCTGTGTAACATTGCGTAGGTTGATTATGCAGAAAAAATGGAAATGTGAAAAAAGAAGGATGGTAGCAAAACTAGTCGGTACAAACAGAACAAAGTGAGTTTTCTAAAGCTGGAAAATTTGAAATTGAGTCATGCAGAATGCATCATTCTCAAATGGAAGATGAGGCTTGACTGCACCAAATCTCAGTCCACAGGAGTGACTCTTAGTTACCAATAGCCTGCTACTTTAAAGGGCCTGTCCTACTTGGCGATTTTTTCGGCGACTACCGACGTCATATCAGTGTCACCAAAAGATTTTGAACATTTCAAAATCCAGTGCCCTTAATTCATCTTCCCACTCCCTCTCTGAGTGTTCAGTCCGTGGCTCTAGCACTGTTACAACGAGGCCCAATGCAAGCTCAATGTATAACACCTCACTATTTTATCCTATCAAAGAAATTCCCCCTACTCCACCCACTGCCCTCCTCCACCTTCTCTGCCATCTGGGTCAACTTGTTTCTCTCTTTCTCAATCCCAATGAGTCAAGTCAAGTCAAGTTTATTCGTCACATACACATACGAGATGTGCAGTGAAATGAAAAATGGCAATGCTTACGAATTCTGAAAAAAAACTACAAAACAGAATGGAACAGAATCACATATTCACATATCCCATATTTGTGGGAGGAAAAAAAAGAAACAACAGCAATTTTAAAAAGTACACCGCACAACATTAAATTGGTACAGTAAATCTGAAACATTAATTGTATATCCTTCCACAGGTACTGCCTGACCTGCTGTGTTTGTCCAACATTTTTTCTTTTTTATTATTAAATATTTTGTGTCTGTTTTAAAAATGAAAATGGAAAACATAACACCCAGAAATAGTGGAGTACAATAGGTCCAGGGTGAATGAGGAGCCGAAAGAAACTTGCATAATTTAAAGATAAGTTTGAGATTCTTAAATGCAAGGAAGATATTTGCAATTGTGGGCAAGACCAGACAAGGGAGCATAAATAAAAGATAGTGACTAATAAATCAGCAAAAAACCTCATATCTGTGTCCAGTGAAGTTGTTGACGTGAATAGTGTAAATGATTTAAGGCGAGGCTATAAAGACTCAAGTGGGAGTTAACCATAGTAGGGATGTGTTGATAAGTGAGATGAAGTCGGATAGGTGCAAATTTGTGTCAAGCATAAATATTAGAATGGGCCAAATGGCCTGTTTTCTTTATGCTCTGTGTGATCCTATATGGATTAATTAAATTGTTCTTTTTGTTTTGTTAGAGATACAGCCTGGAAACAGGCCCTTCAGCCCAACAAATTCACGTTGACCTTTGATCAACACCCATTCACACCAGTTCCATGTTAACCCACTTTCTCTCACCACTGCCTATGCACTATGGACAATTTTATAGAGACCAATTAATCTATAAGCACGTAGGTCTTTGGGATGTGGGAGGAAACCGGAGCACCCAGAGGAAACCCACACAGTCACAAGGAGAACATGCAAACTCTGCACAGGCAGCACCCAAGAGCAGGATCAAACCTAGATTTCCGGTACTGTGAGGCAGCTGCGCCACTGTGCCGACCTCAATCAGCAGATACATATACAATATTCTTTAGCTTGCATTAAGGGGCTATAATAATGTAGTCAATCAGCCCAGATATGCCAGAAATGTTTTCACCGAATTACAAAATTCATCCAATAAGATATCAGGACCAGTACTGAACTTTTCTGATGGTTATGAATTAGCAGTGCTTTATTTGGAGACATAAAGGTTCTGGTATGCATACAGCAGACACTATTCACTGCTGTAAGAGGTGCCAGTAAAAAACACAGGTAATTTGTCAATTATCCCAATGAAAGGTTCCTGTGGCAAACATCTCCCAGGTTACTCGTTTACCCTCCTTGCTGTACTGAGCAAAAGTTAAAATTCACACTAGCTTTTAAAACCATAAACATATTCCAATATCTTTAATGAATCTCTTCCTTCCCAAAACAACTTTTATTTATATTGTGCTTTTAATACAGGTAAAATGTTATTACCGATTTCCAAAGAAAGCATTAAATAAATCATACATACACCATTATTTCTAACTAACTCCTTCTGGGATTAACTCACAGAATTCATGGATGATCGATTGGTTAACATTGGGATAGATCATAATGTCATAAGTGATGGGAGCAGAATTAGGCCATTTGGCCCATCAAGTCTACTCCACCATTCAATCATGGCAGATCTATTTCTCCCTCCTAATCCCATTCTCCTGCCTTCTTCCCATAACCTCTGACATCTGCACTTATCAAAAACCTAATCTAACTAATCAAGGATAATACTTGGAGAGTTGAAGAATCTCAACCCGATATGTCACTTATCCATGTTTTCCAGAAATGCTGCCTGACCCACTGAGTTAGACCAGCACTTTGTGCCCTATCTTGGAGAGTTGGCAGCTTGAAGGTCCAGTCAAGGTCTCCATTCATCCAATGGCTTGTACTGACTCACCGACTTCAGTGCACAGTGTCTTGGTCTGGGACACTTTGATTAGAAGGGATAACTGAGGAGTGGTTAGCGGGATCAGAGGGCCTGATTGCACCTACGGCCTATCATCCCGTGATCCCCAAGCTCATCCAATTTTGTTTGCTTGACCATCCTCAGATTTAGCATATAATCACTCAAAGAGCAGGAAGTGACCTAGGTAATGACAAAAGTTATATTGCAGAAAGGAGTCCATTGATGTGCATTAGGTGTGGCGGACACTATATTTTTGTAGAAGTAAATTGGATTTATAACAGCAGAATGTCATATTAAAGTCACCATATATTCCCTCCTGTGCCACAGTGCCAAACTGCACTGCACAGCTCAATGTGTAGCAGAGGCAGAGCTAGAATGATGAGTTGTGCGATGACTGAATGCATTTGCATTGTGAACCAGAGCACGGGGAATGTTGCCACTGAGTAACTCTGGACATTCAGTCCATGTTTTATGGATGTTATACAAAGTGTAGAAGCTCTTTGAAGGTCACTAAGGTACAAAGCACATAAAATGGAGGATGGCTCAGAGAAATATCAGGTTGACAGTAGGATTTGGACTGGGATAGAAGGCAAAATGCAACAAGAGAACGCAAATTACGTTAATTTACAGACTGAAGACTGCACCGAGACAACTGGCCTCTCTTTGCTTCAGTGTTCAGGCAGTAAAAGCCCAGGCTATTCCTAATTTATTTGCCTAATTCCAATTTTAAGATCAATTTAGATTAAAACTATTGTTAACCTGGTGAACATTGCAAGATGCTTAACAGGTATTTTGTCGGACAAAATATTCTAAATGTGGCAGATAAATACATTTTAAGAGTGCGAAGCAAAAGCTGGCCAAAGAGGTATGACCTAAAAAGTGTCTTAATGGAAAAAGGTGGAAAGATTTTGAGAAGTTTTCCAGAATATAGAACCTCAGCAGCAGAGAGCACGGCTACCGACAGTTACGTGCCATATTCAAGAAGCCAAAATTGGATTAGCATGGGAACGTTAAATTTGGAAGAGAACTGGACAATATTCCAGATACAGGAAGTTGCGATTCTATACAGGGATTTGAAAACAAGGATGATATTTTTTTAATACCATGACAATTTAAACTAGATCTAGTCAGCATAGTGTGATGGGACTTTGGATTGTGTATTCATTTAAAGCTGCACATCACATTGCTCATTTGGCTGGCTTTTTTGTTGACCACTGTGCTATGCATTGTCTTGCAATTAACCAGTATAATGTTTGGTCCTGAACCAGTATAATGTTTGGTCCAGACTTCTCCTGAAGACTGCAATTGGGAGTATCATTTATGCAAAATCTATTGAATACATCCTCTCATTAAACTTACTTCTAATTTGTGTCACAGTGTTTTTGTTTTTCACGGTCAGTTTTGTACTTGCGTGACACATGAGACCAGAATCATATCAGTGCCTCATTAGTAGTGGACAATCTGCCACACATATAATGTTTTAGGAGTTTTGCAATGCTCTACACTGAACATTTGCTGTCAATTAATGGAACACCAATATTTAGAATTCCACTGCCTTGGAGTCTGCAGCTCAGATCATAGCAACTTGGTAAATGAATGCAGCTTCAAGGATTTCAGATAAAGCCAGATTAATAATGGTTTCCTATTCACTCGAGGGAACGATGGCATTATCGCCAGGAAAACTACGCTTTAAAACAAAACAATTCCACAGAAACTCATGCAAGCCCACAAAAGTGAATTTCACACATACGCCTGAAAAACCTCACTTGTATCTGAGGGCTTGGACATAGAGAGTGACTACGTTTTTAAAGCTGGAAGTTTGGTGCTACTTTAAGCAATCAGGCTTGGTGGTTCAGTGACCCAATCAAGCCTTTGCTGCAACCTGAGGAGTTATGTGAGTAGGGGGAAGGAGCAGTGGAGAGTGGGTTGGGGAATATAAAATAATCCAAGGAGAAAAGATTGGGAAAAGGTCGGGATGAACAATATAAGAAGGAAGGGGCTAACTAAGGAAAAAACTATCGGTGTGTGCAGGAGTGAGCCAGAATTGAGCAAGGCAGGGCTGGTGAGAGAACCATCCGCTGTACAAAGAAAGTGGGGTGGGGTGAAAATGTTCAATGAACAAAGTGTCCATGGGTGAAAATAAATTGGAGATCGAGACCAGCACGTCTTTTTTGGAATGTTGATGGTGATGTGAGGAAAGTGGTTGCAGTTGATAATGTGACATCAGTATCTATGTCTCACACATTGTGCTTTGAGGTTGCGAAGCATCATTAAATAGTGGGTGTACTCAAAGAAATCTTTCACCCAGATATGTGAAAAATAATCACGTCACCAGGTAAATGAGACAGATCTAATCTGATTTGCTCGTAGTTTGTAAGTAATTTAATGAAAGTGAAGCACTTTCTTTGGCTGGTTCCATTCAATAACCTTGCATTTCCACACATAAATCTTCAACACCGCATCATTCCTGGCCTTAACGTACTTCATCTCACTCTGCACAGGAAACTACTTTCCCCAGATGTAAAGTGAATGCACTCTGGCTTGGGAATGAGGACACTTAGCCTTGGGACACTGGCTTGGGAATGAGGAAGTTCGCCATGAATGCCCAGCTCATCCCTCCTGTGGGAGTATAGCCTGAGACCAGGTTCAACCCCATGCTGTATTTTCTTCCATCCTGTCCAAATCACTCACTGCATCATATCATCTTCTCTGGTAGTCTGCTCTATCTATCGCATCAATGGCTGATATATGTGAATATGCCTTGCCATGTTCATTGCCTCATGCTCCATATCCACAGCCTATCAAGAGTCCATGAAGTAGTTTGGTTAAGCATGTTAGCCACACACATCCTTGCATACCTACCCTGTGTTCATGAGGGTGGATTGGTTAAATATGTTTTACCACGCCAAGTCTTTCCTGACTGTACCAAATCTTTACATTGTATGCCTGCATTGCAAACTTTCACTGCCACCTCCAAGGAGCTCCATAGAGGCCAGATGTCTCAGATATCTTACAAATGTATCTCCCCCGCCCAGATGTCCCATCTGCAGTACTGTAGCGCTTCCAAGTACAGATGTGACATATTTCCAATCTAAGAGTGATAACCACATATTATCTCTCCAATTCATTAGATTCATTACCTCCAGTGTAATCACATCATTTAAAAGTACATTACTTATTGGTTTCAACTAAACTGCCCTGTGATTAATGGCTTGCTTTGGAAGGGCATTACACATTGTCCAAAGTCAAGTAAAATGTCACTGATCAACCCTGTACCATCCAGTGGGTGATCCTTTCACAGAATTTATCTTCATATCTTTATCTTTTTGTGTTTTTTTACATTTCTTTGTGTGGGGGAAGAGGGTACGGTAAGGGAGATACCGTCCTCCAGTCGCTTCCTGGAGAGGATGCGGCTATTATTCGAGTTGCATCCTCCCCCCCCCCCGCGGCCTACCTACTGGATTGGCGCGGCCTTTCCTGCCGGGACCAACCAGAGCTCCAGCAGCAGCGGCGCAGCGTTGAAACATCGCGGGGTGGGCGATGCCTGACCGGGGACCGCCGTTTGGAGTGCTGGGCCTGCTGCACCAACATCGTGGAGTCCCGCGACTTCGCCCGGCTCAGACTGTGGACTTCAGGAGCCGCGGACTCCAGTGGGAGGTGGCTGATCTGGAGGTCCGGGCCACTGAGGATGTTCTCCGTCGGGGTTCCATCGTTCCCAGCGAGAGGGCCTGAGCATCGGGCTGCCTATGGCGGCGACTGCGGGTGCTCGGGAGGCCCTAACCATGGGTGAACATCTGGGAAGATCGGCAGGGAGGCTGGCTCGACTATGGTACCTTCCTTAACTTTGGTGCCGCTGTGGGGGTATGTTGTGTGTGGACTTCTGTGGTTGTGCTTTTTAAAAAATATGTTTATTTATTTATTATTTATCTTTATGTTACTGACTGTAACCATATAACCATATAACAATTACAGCATGGAAACAGGCCTTCTCGGCCCTTCCAGTCCGTGCCGACCATTTATTTTCCCCTAGTCCCATCGACCTGCACTCAGACCATACCCCTCCATTCCCTTCCCGTCCATATACTTGTCCACTTTACTTTTAAATGTTACAATCGATCCTGCCTCCACCACTTCTTCTGGAAGATCATTCCACACAGCCACCACTCTCTGAGTAAAGAAGTTCCCCCTAATGTTACCCCTAAACCTCTGTCCCTTAATTCTCATGTCATGCCCTCTTGGTGAATCTTCCCTACCCTCAATGGGAAACACTTATCCACGTCAACTCTGTCTATCCCTTTCATCATTTTAAAGACCTCAATCAAGTCCCCCCCCTTAACCTTCTGTGTTCCAAAGAATAAAGGCCCAACTGTAAGGAAAATCCATTTTGTTGTCTCTAAAATGAGATAATGACAATAAATTGAATACAATACAATCTTCATATCATCAGTCCAGACAGCTAGATTATTACTGTCCTAATTGCCATGCTACTATGCATGTTGAGCGAACCCATACCACCAGATTAAATGAACAAGAACCTCTCCACTTTAGCAGAGCTAAAATACGTTGTGTACACATCGTGACCTAGGCCTGGAAATATCCCAAATGTTGGAAAGCAGCTAGTATTGAACCAGCTGATTTGACATAAATACCATAACGACTTGTAGCTCAATGACTTACTCAAAGTAGCTGACTGAATAGAGCAACATGACCATCCATGGTGCCTTAACGGCTAAATCTTGAAGGTAGAATTGGAAATAGAAGATGATAAAAGCTGGCTTTTAAAGGAGGAGGGAGATGGAATCAAACAGTAGATTGTAGAGGAATCATGCATCATCTAAAAAAATAATTAACATGAGCAGTTGTAGTAATTCTTGGACAATTTTATAGATTCACAAAGATTTGCAGGGTTGTATAAGGGCTGACTAATTTGATGACATAGCGGCAATGGGCAGAAGATCTTCCACCTTTGAAGTAAAATACTGTGACATCTGACATATGTGACAATAATACAATACCTTTAACATCGCCAAACACCCCCTCCTCAACAAAAGATTAAAAAATCTGAAAAACTCCATGTTCCTCTGCTGGATTCACTTCCGTAATGTAGGATCCTCATCAGGATGATGCAAATCTGACCACCGCTCGTAAACACCTGGAATAAGTGGGCCCCAGCCAGTCACAGAACCTGAACTTTAAATCAGATCCAATGATTGCTGACAAAGCATTAAGATTCATCACATCAACCACAAGCTCTTGAGTTTTTTTCCCAATCTGACAAAACAAGGCACTGGGTTTTGAAGCCAAGTATCATGCAGCAAGTTACTCAACTTGATTCCTCAAACCTTTCCCACCTTCTTCGAGGGGCAAATCAAGAAGAATAATGAATATGCTCCACATTTCAGGGTGAGTACAGGGTTACAAATATTTGCCATAACTTCCTATTGATAATTTCAAATGGCTGGACTCTGAACTGCATGAGTATCGTTTCCTTTATTCCGACACTGAAAAGGGATAAATTCAGGATTCACTGTCCATCCCTCATCAAAAATAAATGTTGGCTTGCTGCCTTGAATCACCGCAATCAACATGGTGCAGTTAATCCCACAGCGCTCTTCAATAGGGAGTTCCAGGATTGAGAAAATGAAGGAAAAACAACTGAGATGCAAAAAATAATAGTGTGCGACTTGTGGTGGATCCTGTCATTGATGGCACTTTCATGTGTCTGCAGCCTTCTCCTCGGTGGTACAAGTCGGTGATACAGGTTGTGGTTTTGGGAGGTGTTGTCAATAAGCCTTTGACAATGCTGTAGTGTATTTGATGGATTGCGTACACTGCTCCCTCCCTTCCTCTCCTCGCCCATGCCTCTCCCTCCCTCCTCACTTTTCACTTCCATTTTTCAGCCACCAAACATTTAGATTAAAGTGGGTCAGCAAGTTACCCTTTCTCTGTTCTATGCCAAATGCTAACACTTCAACAGGAAGCTATCAGAAACCATTTGACAACTAAATCAATAATGCAATGCTACCGCTGGAGTTTCCAGTCTTCAGTGAATACCAGTACCATAACTAGTCTATCTTCAAAATCCTTGGATTCTTTGAAATGAATGCATAGATATGAAGGCAAAAATAATTAATTCAATATCAGAGATTTTGAAAATATTTGTTTAAGGTATTTACATGTTGTTCAGACAGTGAAATTGTAAACTGTTGCTGTCAGGGGATCAGGGTGCACCATGTGCACCAAACGCAACTGTCTTTCAAGCAAATTGTATTAAGGACTAAAAGAATGGAAGCTTTTTGAGTAATTGAGGGGCTGGAGCCATTTTCATGTGATTGATAGGTGCCCGTGAGCACAAAGACATTGGTGACACCCTCTGTGGTCCCCATCACCACTCAACAGGGTTACCATGAACCTCTCGCTCAAACGTCAGATAGTGTCATGGAGCTACAGAACTGTATAGTTCGGAATCATGTCCTTTGGCCCACCTTGTCAATATCAAACAAGTAACCTACTGGACTAGCCCCCATTTGCCCTCATTTGGCCCATAGCCCTCTAAACACTTTTTATCCACATACAGTGGCTTGCAAAAGTATTTATACCCCTTGAACTTTTCCACATTTTGTCACGTTACAACCACAAATGTAAATGTATTTTATTGGGATTTTATGTGATAGACCAACACTAAGTGGTGCATAGTTATGAAGTGGAAGGAAAATGATACATGGTTTTCAAATTTTTTTACAAATAAAAAAACTGAAAAGTGTGGCGTGCAAAAATATTCAGCCCCTTTTACTCTGATACCGCTAAATAAAATCCAGAGCAACCAATTGCCTTCAGAAGTCACATAATTAGAAATTAGAGTCTACTTGTGTGTAATCTAATCTCAGTATAAATACAGCTGTTATGTGAAGGCCTCAGAGGTTTGTTAGAGAACATTAGTGAACAAACACCATGAAGCCCAAGGAACACACCAGACAGGTCAGGGATAAAGTTGTGGAGAAGTTTAAAGCAGGGTTAGGTTATAAAAAAAATCCCAAGCTTCGAACATCTCACAGAGCACTGTTCAATCCATCATCCAAAAATGGAAAGAGTATGGCTCAACTGCAAACCTACCAAGAAGTGGCCATCCACCTAAACTGACAGGCCGGGCAAGGAGAGCATTGATCAGAGAAGCAGCCAAGAGGCCCATGGTAACTCTGGAGGAGCTGCAGAGATCCACAGCTCAGGTGGGAGAATCTGTCCACAGCACAACTATTAGTCATGCACTCCACAAATCGGGCCTTTATGGAAGAGTGGCAAGAAGAAAGCCATTGTTGAAACAAAGCCATAAGAAGTCCTGTTTGCAGTTTGCCACAAGCCATGTGGGGGACACAGCAAACATGTGGAGGAAGGTGCTCTGGTCTGATGAGACCAAAATTGAAGTTTTTGGCCTAAATGCAAAACGCTATGTGTGGCGGAAAGCTAACACTGCACATCACCCTGAACACACCATCCCCACTGTGAAACATGGTGGTGGCAGCATCATGCCGTGGGAATACTTTTCTTCAGCAGGGACAGAGAAGCTGGTCAGAGGTGATGGGAAGGTGGATGGAGCCAAAAACAGGGCTATCTTGGAAGAAAACCTGTTAGAGTCTGCAAAAGACTTGAGACTGGGGTGGAGGTTCACCTTCCAGCAGGACAATGACCCTAAACATACAGCCAGAGCTACAATGGAATGGTTTATATCAAAGCATATTCATGTGTTAGAATGGCCCAGTCAAAGTCCAGACCTAAATCCAATTGAGAATCTCTGCAAGACTCGAAAATTGCTGTTCACAGACGCTCTCCATCCAATCTGACTGAGCTTGAGCTATTTTGCAAAGAAGAATGGGCAAAAACTTCAGTCTCTAGATGTGAAAAGCTGGTAGAGACATACCCCAAAAGACTTGCAGCTGTAATTGCAGTGAAAGGTGGTTCTACAAAGTATTGACTCAGGGGGGGCTGAATACTTTTGCACGCCACACTTTTCAGTTTTTTATTTGTAATACAATTTGGAAACCATGTATCATTTTCCTTCCACTTCACAATTATGCACCACTTTGTGTTGGTCTATCACATAAATTCCCAATAAAATATTTATGTTTGTGGTTGTAACGTGACAAAATGTGGAAATGTTCAAGGGGTATGAATACTTTTGCAAGCCACTGTATCTGTCCAAATGTATTTTAAATGTCATATTTGTATCCACTTCTGCAGCTGCCTCTGGCAGCTCATTCCAGCTACCTTTCGAGTGCAAAAATTGCCCTGGGCTCTATCTAAAATATCTCCCCTCTCACATTAAGCCCTCTTATTTTGGAATCTTTTACCTGAGGAGAAAGACGGTGAGTGTCCACATTATCCACACTCCTCAGGATGGTCAGGCAGGCACTCTGGAGAAAATGGACAGGTGACATTTCGGGTCGGGACTGCAGAATACTGAAGAAGGCCTGAAAATGGGTCCCGACCCCAAATGTCACCTGTCCATTTTCTCCAGAGATGCTGCTTGCCCCGCTGAATTACTCCAGCATTTTGTGTCCATCTTTGGTATAAGCCACCATCTGCAGTTCATTTTTATCACATTAAGAATGGAATAATTACATTCCTCTCCATAGTCTGGGAACTTGGAGTCAGCACGCATCTTTGCAACTGGATCCTCGACTCCTGACTAACAAATCACAATCAATGAGAAGAGAGGATAAATCCCCTGTATTCTTGTTCTCTCACTTATGAAAGCCTCCCATTGAGCAGCTGTCCACTTACCTGCACCCTCCCATTCAACCATTGTAAAATTCTGTCTAATGTCTCCAAAAATGGCCTTGTTCCAATTTATGACCTTAACTTGTAGGTTAGTGTTATGCTTCTCCTTTTCTACTTTAAAACTAATAGAATATTAGTTGAGCACAGGTTCAAAAGTGCTCCCCCTAACACCAATCACTTTCCCAACCTCATTCCCCAAGAGGAGGTCCAATGTTGTGCCCTGATAACACATTCCATTCTGTCCAACCGCTTGAGATGACAGGAGACTCTGTCAATATTAGGGATGTTGAAATCTCTCACTAATACTATCCGCAGACCTGGATAAGAGAGGCACCTACATCAGACTTCATATCATAGACTACAATTCTGCTTTCTGACCAGAATCAGTGAGGATAGGTGACAAATCATCGCCTATGATAATCCTCAACACTGGTGAATCCTCGCAAAGATGCATCCTCAGCCCCCTTCTTTACTCCTTGTACACCCACGACTGCAGCCAAATACCAATCCAAAAGAATTTACAAATTTGCAAATGATAGCAGTGGACCAGATATCAAATAATGACAAAACAGGAAGGAGATAGAGAACATCGTAACCTGGTGTCAAGGCAACAACCTTTCCCTCAATGTCAACAAGACAAAGGAGATTGTGATTGACATCAGAAAGCACAGCCGTACACATACCCTGGCATATATTGATGGCATTGAGGTAAGTTAAAAGTTTCAAGTTCTTAGGAATAAATGTCAGCAATTTGTCCTGATCCAGCTGTATCAAGGCAATGTCCAAGAAAGTGTCTCTTCTTCCTTAGAAAGCTTAAGAAGTTTGGCATTTCACCGACAACTCTCACCAATTCCTATAGATGCGCCATGGAAAGGATTTTCTCTGGATATATTACAGCATGGTTTGTAAACAGCTCCATCCAAGACTGCAAGTAAGTACAGAGAGTTGTGGACGTAGCCCAGACCATCACGCAAACCATCCTCTCTTCCATTGACTGCACTTCACGCTGTCTTGGCAAGGCCATCAGGGATGACTCTCATTCCAGTTACTCTCTCTTCTCCCCTCTCACATCAGGCAAGAGGTGCAGACATTTTAAAACACATACCTCCTGATTAATCTACCTCACTGGAGCCCATCTTTAATCAGACATTACTGGAATTTATCTTGCACAAAACATTATTTCCCTTAATCCTGTATCTATACACCGTGGACGGCTTGATCATAATTATGTATAGTCTTTTTGCTGAGTGGATAGCACGCAACAAAGAAAGCTCTTCACGGTACCTCAGTACACGTGACAATAATAAACTAAACTAAAGTATTTTTACAGCTATCTGTGATCACCCTGCATATCTGTACCACTAATTCATACTGACTATTGGGAACCCTATAATACAGTCCCATCAATGAAATAATTCCCTTTCTAAATTGTACCACTGCAGCCTCACTGGACGATCCCCCAAGAATATCTTCTCGGAGCACTCTAATTATGTCCTCTCTCATCAAAGGACAGTGTTTGTGAATGATCCACGACAACATACATGGTGAAACATTAGTTTTTGTTCCTTAAGTAATACAGATCATTCAAACTGTCAGCCATGCAATCCCAGCTCGGTGAGCACAGTGTTCTTGTTCGTGTAGTACCATGCTACCATGTAATGGGTGGCATGCATATATGTGTAGTGGAGATTATAAATGGCATGGATTAATAAGGGTTAATCTACATCCTTCCTCTTAAAGAAGCAAAGCATATATAGATTGGTTAGTGGAGTATGTATTGTAAAACACCGGTATAAGGCATTTGCATTCCTTATTTTACTTGCACATGCTTGTGCATATATGAGCACATAAAACGAAACGGGTCATGCACAGTTCGGAGAACTTTCCAATCAGCGGGTTTGGCTTGCAGTCACGACCTGCACATGTCTGGTAGTACCCCTCATGCACCTCATCCTTCTCTAAGGAAGCAAGTCCCTTATTGGGTGAACGCGGAGGAGAAGACACCGGTGGGGAAGGGATGGCGCTGGCACCAGTAGAGGAATCGCTAGAGTGTAATTCGTAGAGCGTGAGGGAAAAGCGTCAGACTGGTCAGGGTAAGGACAGGAAGGTGCTGGTTCATTAACCAGGAGGAGATGTTGGCAGGTGCGTCGGTAAATGCCGTTGTCAACACTGACTAGGTATGAGCGTGGCTCCGCAATTGACCCCAGAATGACACCAAGGAGGCCTCTGAGCGACCATTAGTGGACAACCTGTCCCTTGTTGAGTGGTTGAAGCGGAGAGCTGGTTTTATCATAGTATTTTCTTTGTATGTCGCGGCAGTGTTGGAGCTGGGATTGGATCGCCGACGGCACGCAAACTTGTGGTTCTAGCAGTTGCTTGGCCATCGGCAGGGTGGAGCGGGTTCAACGTGACATGAGTTGTTCAGCCGAAGATCCCAGGAGAGGGTTGCAGACAATGTTCCGCAGGTTAAGTAGGTTGAGACAGACATCAGAGCCGGCCCTGTGTGAGCCTTCCATTAGTTCTTTTGCACTTCTTACTCGGCCAGGCCGTTGGACTGCGGGTACTCGGGGCTGCTGGTGGTGTGGTGAAAATCCCAGCGTTTCGTGAAATCCCTGAAGAGCTCACTAGAGAATTGAGTTCCATTGTCTGGAAGTAGCTTGAGGGATGCTCCGTGGACAGAGAAGTGGCGAGACAGTTTTTGAATCACCATGGCTGAGGTCGGGCTACTGAGCAGGTCGATTTCGAACCATCCTGAGTAGGAATCAACTAGAACCAGGTATTGTTTGCCATGCCAATCAAGGATGTCGGCTGCTACTGTGGACCAGGGTAAGTCCGGTGTGGGGTGTGAGAGAAGTGGTTGTTTCTGTTGGTGCGGGATCAGGCTGTTGCAGATCGGGCAGGCAGCAACTTTCTCGAGAATGTAGTCAGTCATGTCAGGCCAGAAAAGCATACCTTTTGCATGTTGGAGGGGTATTTCTGCAGCGAAGAGAAGTCGGGATAACTGACGTATGTCCTTTCATTATAATTCCATCTTGAATGCAGTTCGTCACGGACAGGGTAGAACGGGCGGATTGCCAGCGGCAGTTGGTGATTGTAGCATTTCGTCTGCAGCTGTTTGTGCCACTAGGATGTCTAAGCCGACGGATGGAAGGCAGGAGACCATCATAACCGTATTCCACTCATGCTCATCATCAGACAGGTGTTTTTCGCAGGTTGGGCGAGGTGCCCGTGAGAGGGTGTCAGCTAAGTGCATATCCTTACCGCGTTTGGAGGTTAGTTTGATGTTGTACTTCTGTAGTTCCATCATCATGCGTTGTAAGCACGCTGGTGCCGTGTGGATCGGTTTATTGAGGATACTGACCAGGGGCTGGTGGTCGGTTTCAATCGTGATCGGGTTGCCAAAGATGAAGTCCTTGAATTTCTTGCAGGCAAACGTTTCCGTGGGTAGCTCCTTCTCGATTTGAGCGTCGCGCTGTTCAGTGTCGGTCATCGTACGGGAGGTATAGGCGACCGGTCTGTCGTCTTGTAGGCAGGCGGCACCCAGCCCATACTGGGAGGCATCACAGGTTAGGATGATGGGTAACCCAGCATCAAAGTATATGAGGGTTGGGGTGCAAGACATTAGTTGTTTGAGGGTTTCAAATTCAAGTTCAAGTGAGTTTATTGTCATGTGTCCCTGATAGGACAATTAAATTCTTGCTTTGCTTCAGCACACAGAATATAGTAGGCATTTACTTCAAAACAGATCAGTGTGTCTGTATATCATTATATAAATACAGACATACATGAATAAATAAACTGATCAAGTGCAAATAACAGATAATGGGTTATTAATGATCAGAGTTTTGTCCAAGCCAGGTTTAAGAGCCTGATGGATGTGGGGAAGTAGCTATTCTGGAACCTGGTCGCTACAGTCAAATGCCCTCTGCTGGTGCCAGGACCAGCTTGTATCCTTGTGAGTCAGTTGTCGCAGCGGGGCTGACAGCTCGCTGAAGTTTGGGATGAATTTTCCCAGCTGTTTACCATGCCTAGAAATTGCTGTACAGCTGTTACTTCCGTGGGTACTGGAATTTCATTGATGGCAATGGTTTTAGAAGGGTCTGACCTGAGGCCGTTGTTGGTGAATACGTGGCCCATGTAAGTCACTTCGTCGACTGGAAACCTGCACTTGAGGGGGTTGAGTTTGAGATTTACCTCTCTGGCACGATCCAGGACCCGCTTCAGGTTTGAGGCATGTTCTTGTGGTTGCACCCGGCATTCAGGATGTCAACCACGATTATGTCGCATGGGTAGCCAGTAAGAGTTGTTTCATAGTATGTTGTAAAACTTCACCCGCTGAATTGATGCGAAATAGCAATTGTAAGAATCGGTAGCGTCCGAAGGGTGTCGCGAATGTGGTTAACATGGTCTAGCTGTATTTGCCAAAATGAGTTATTTGCATCTAGGTCAGAGAAGACTGTGGTTTTACCCAGGTTGCCTGCGACCTCTTCCACCATCCTCATCGGGTGGTGTGGTTGTTTGATGGCAGTATTTTTCATTGCGTGTGGGATTCGGTGTGGAGAGCGAACGACAGGTGTAACCTCCTTGTCAGTCACAATACTGTATTCTGTGGGAAGCCTGCCCAGCTGGTTGTCAAAAAGGTCTTCTTGAAGGTGTTGCGGTCGTGACTCTGCTGGTGCTGCTATTTCAGTCAGTGCCTCGTGGGAAAGTGTGGACTCGAGCGCATAGAGAGATTGTTGTGGCTGGGCCCTGTTACCACGAGTGCAGCAATACCAAATGAAGTGGTTTTACTTTTTATAGTAGTGGCAGGTTTTGCTGTAAGTGAGGCATTGCTCACGAAATTTTAAGTCAAGTCAAGTGAGTTTATTGTCATGTGTCCCAGATAGGACAATTAAATTCTTGCTTGCTGCAGCACAACAGAATATTGTAGGCATAAATACAGAACACATCAGTGTGTACATATACCATAGAATATATATATATATATATATATATATATATATATATATATATATATATATATATATATACACATATACACACACACACACACACATAAATAAACAGATAAAGTGCAATAGGCTGTTATAGTTCACAGTTTGTTTGAAGTTGTCTTTAATAGTCTGATGGCTGTGGGGCAGAAGCTGTTCCTGAACCTAGATGTTGCAGATTTCAGACTCCTGTACCTTCTACCTGATGGCAGCGGAGAGATGAGTGTGTGGCCAGGATGGTGTGGGTCCTTGATGATGTTGGCAGCCTTTTTGAGGCAGTGACTGCGATAGATCCCCTCGATGGTAGGGAGGTCAGAGCCAATGATGGACTGGGCAGTGTTTAAAACTCTTTGCAAGCCTTTTCCACTCCTGGACGCTCAAGTTGCCGAACCAAGCCATGATGCAACTGGTCAGCATGCTCTCTATTGTGCACCTGTAGAAGTCCTGTAATTGTATAAGTTTTCTCTAGGCGCTTTGGTTTCTTCCCACACTGCAAAAACGCGCAAGTTTGTAGTTTAATTGGCTTCTGCAAATTGTCCCGTGTGTAGGATAGAATTTATGTATGGGTCATTGTTGTACGGCATGGACTCGGTGGGTCAAAGGGCCTGTTTCCACACTGTATCGCTTAAAAATATAAAACACCCTCACTCCTCGCTTACCTGCATCTCTATCATGCCTGTAGCATCTCTACCCAGGGACATTGGGCTAACAGTTCCTGCCCTCTCACAGCCATATTTCCAGAGGTGTCCAATATATCCTTAGTTGGTTAATTGTTGGGGACTGATAACATTTTGCAGTTCACCTCACATTGGTAAATTGATAAAAGTTGATAACAGGTTGGTAAAAAATCCTCTGGGAGAAATATATTGAGGCGTAGTCAATTTTTAGACTTTTTATGGTTGGTGCAGCTGTGGAGTACTAATATGATTTTACATTTTGATATTTGAAGTTGATTATTATATCAGGACTGGCAGTGCGGATCACCATGGCATCTCCCTCTTTTTTATGGATCACATAAGGAATGGCCAGTGGGTTTATCGACTGTTCCTGATGATAATCACACACGAGAAGCTTTGACTTTCTGTTTGCCTTTCAACTATCCACCATTTGTCATGGTCTCTACAGACACAGTTTGAAGATAATGATGTGGTAGATCAATACCAGGAACCTACTGTGTCCGCCTTTCATTTGCTTGTGATATCTTTAATGAAACGTCATTAGTAGAAGGTTTCTCAACACGTGCACATATTACTGGGGGACACAAATCTTTGGGATTCTCTGCCTCCAACAGCTAAATTTGCTCACAGCCCAAGTGAGTTCTAGACCATAAATTTTGGAAAACGCTTCCGATATCCTTAATAGGCTGAATAAATGCCATAAAAAGGATTTTTCTACCACAAATTTTCTACCTGTTCCAATCTATCCCAATATATTTACCCAAAAAGTTTTTTTAAAAAGCTGGACTCAGACATCACAAAGAGCTCATCTGAATTAACCCAAAGTAGTAGGGGAATTAGCACTCCCCAACTTTATGTATTACTACTGGTCTGTAAATATCAGAAACATGATCCAATTGCTGGATAACTCTCCCCAACCACCAGATTGGACGATTATGGAGAGAGAGGATTGCTCTCCTTATAATATTGGAGCAATCCTTCTCTCTCCAATATCAATGAATAATATAAATTACAACAATAATCCAATTATATACAGTACAATCAGAATTTCGAAACAAATAAAACACAATCTAAAGTTAAGAAACTTATCTCTCTTATCTCCTATCGGTAAAAAACCCTCATTTAAACCTTCAACTATAGATAAAGCATTTACACAATGGGAAAGAGCTAGAATTAATATCTTCGGAGATGTGTATGAAACAGGAAAACTATTATCATTTAAACAAATACAACTAAAATACAATTTGGGAAACAATCAGTATTTTAAATATTTCCATATCTGTGACTATTTGAAAAAATATGCACAAGATTATCACAATATGCCTCCAGACTTACTGGAAGAAGTAACAAATACAAAGGCAGAATCAGCAAACCTAATATCATATATATATATATAAAAGTATTCTAAATGCAGAAATACCAACAACAGATGGTATCAGGAGAGACTGGGAAAAATAATTAAGTATAAAAAATCCCAAAGAAAGGTGGCAAGAATATTTATTAAACATGCATAAATGCTCAATTAATGTAAGACACACCCTAATACAATTTAAAATCTTACACAGATTATACTATTCAAAAACTAAATTAAGTAAACTTTTTCCCAACGTCTCTCCTGTATGTGATAAATGTCAATGTCAAGAAGCTAATGTAGCGCACTCATTTGTCTTTTGTACAGAAATTCAAACATTTTGGACTGACATTTTTGAAATTTTCACAAATATATTTAAAATAAAACTGACCCCAGAAGCAGACTGGATAATCTTCGGGATATCAGAAGACTGCCCTGATTTAAACATGTTTCAAAAGACTCTATTTGAATCTGACTTAATAACTGGAAAAAAGCTAATCTTAAAATTCTGGAAATATTCTCCGGTACCCCCAGTCAATATGTGGATTTCATCTATGTTCGAAACATTACACTTGGAAGATATGAGACTCCAACTAGCAGGAAAATCAGACTGTTTCTATAAGATGTGGTCTGCATTTATAAATCTATTACAAGGATAAGGTGCAAGAATACCTCAAAAAAGTACCAGTGTCGGGTCTTGGTAAGGGGGGGAAGAAAAATTATCGAGTTGGTAGATTCCTTTTGCGAGATGTTTATAATAAAGTAACTGGCTTTTCTTTTTTCTTTCTCTATTTTTCCCACTTTCTTTTTCTTTCCTCTCCAGGGTCTATCATTTAATTCCCGTTTCTATCTCTTCAAGGGTTTCCTTTCCCTTTGTCACGCTTTGGCACTTTCACATCTCTTTTTCACTTTTCTACTTTCTATGCTGCTATTTTTCTCTCTATTCTCTCTTTTCTAAAGTCTTAAAATATTTTTTTTTTAAAAGGGGTACAATGACTGTAATACAATACAAGCGATGTGCACTGATGTAAATTACAGTACCGCTAATAAAGATTTTTTTTTTTAAATCCTCTGGGAGAAATAGGTATAGTCAATTTTTAGACTTGTTATGGTTGGTACAGCTGTAGAGTACCAATATTATTTTACATTTTGATATTTGAAGTTGATTATTATATCAGGACTGGCAGTGCGGATCACCATGGCATCTCTCTCTTTTTAATGGATCACATAAGGAGTGGAAAGTGGGTTTATCGACTGTTCCTGATGATAATCACACACGAGAAGCTTTGACTTTCTGTTTGCCTTTCAACTATCCACCATTTGTCATGGTCTCTACAGACACAGTTTGAAGATAATGATGTGGTAGATCAATACCAGGAGCCTACTGTGTCCGCCTTTCATTTGCTTGTGATATCTTTAATGAAACGTCATTAGTAGAAGGTTTCTCAACACGTGTACATATTACTGGGGGTCACAAATCTTTGGGATGCTCTGCCTCCAAGCTAAATTTGCTCACTGCCCAAGTGTGTTCTAGACCAGGAATAATGGATATTTCAGACACCCAGGGAATCAGATGATATAAGGAGCTGAGGTACTGTACTGAAAAGGAGAGTGAAGTTGAGCAGCCAGATTACCTCCTCTTCCGCCTATGCCTGGTATTCCTATGGCTCAGGTATATATTGCAAATGAGTAGTAACAGTTAGGACATGGATAGAGTTACATGAAGGATATATTGTTCACTTGGTCAAGCTTTTATAATAGGTCTGACCATTATGATTTCATCCAAAGGATACATTTGTGTTAACCAACCACATTAAGTGTGTAATCTAACTCTCAGATCCATTAAACAATTGCAATTATAGGATGATCTTAATCAGGGAAACAAAATGAAGGAGCTTCCCAAAAGTGAGACAGGCTACTGAACCTTTCTGTACGTTTCAGTTACCTTCGTAGAAAGGTCTCTTGAATGACTACAGGTGTACATTAGAGAGCATACTGGCCGGTTGCACACTGCCTGGTTCAGTAACTATAGGGCGGCGAACTATAACTGCGGTGACCTAATTTGCGAGTTTAGAAGAGTTTTCTCTCGACTCAAACGCGCAGCATGGTCGGCATGTGGTCCTAGGATGTCACTGGAACTCTCCTTCATGCTCGAGGGAGGTTCCCGCATACGCGCGGCCTCAGTTTGGTCGAGAAAATGTTGTCAGCATGCTGAAAAATATTCTGCGAGTAAAAATTGCTCATGGTGGCTCATCAGCATGGTTCATTTGAACTCATGGTGCAGTGGAGTGGGATCGCTATGTAGTTATAGGCAGTCGAGGATAGCCATAGGCAATCTCCTTTGCTGACCGGGCATTTTAATTGGTTCATTGGAGTTATCAGGACCAAGGAAAACCGACCGGTAATGTTAAATGCCCACTAAATGTAATTAAAAGTTGTCTGGCTTCTTAAAAGTGTCTCCACTCCACACTATGGCAGCCGTCTTTTACCTTCCTGTTCATCGCGGGTGTAAATTTCAGACAGCGCTCCCCCACTTTTCCTGGTGCCCGCCGTGCGTGCGTGCGTGCATGTACGGTCCGTCCAGCTCCCAGTTTCATTGCTGACGGTCTATCCAGCTCGAGGTTTTTCAGGAGACTGCCCTCGAGCTTGAAGGTCAAAAACAGTCACTGAAAAGTTGCGTTAGTGGGACAGGCCCTTTGAATGCTCAGGAGCGAAGAAGACTGCAAAAAGTGGTGAACACTGCCCACGGGTATTGACATCCCCACCTTCGATGGGACTTACAGGAGTGATCAGAACCAGCGTCATCAGTGACCCACACTAGCCTGCCTATACTGTCATTTCACTCCTGCCATTGGGATGAAGATAGAGGAGCCTGAAATCTGTAACGTCAAGATTCAGCTTCATCCCCACAGCCATCACATGAAACGTTTTAAATTGTATTATATTGTTTACAGAGCATTATGTTTACATATTCTGTCGTGCTGCTGCAAGTAAGAATTTCATTGTCCTGTCTGGGACATCTTGTTCTGTCTGGGACATCTGACAATAAAACTCTAGAGTCTTGAAAAGGATCTCAGAGTATAGTGAGGGAACGGGCTGACGACAGACATTGGAAAGGGAAGGCATAAACATATGAAGCTCCTATTCTCAAAGAGTGGATGGAAGAGGAACGCACAGCCATCCAGAGCTAGAATATAAAGGCATCTGTACATCAGTTTGCACACAGTATTGAATTAATGAAATACTTTTGAAATGTAGCCACTGTTGGAATATAGGAAATGCAGCTGATGAACAGTGCACAGCCAGCTGGCAATGTGGTCATAACGAGACAATTCATTTCATTTATGTTGTTTGAGAAATAACGATTAGCCAGGTATAACTCATTGATCTTTGTTGTTGCTATTGGGTCTTCTAGAAATGTTTGCAATGGCGCACTGAATGCCAGTTTAAAATCTGTCCCAAAAGATTCTTCAACAGTGTAGCACATACTGTATGAGCCAAAGTCTCAATGGATGAGAAGCTAGGAAACAAGGTTGGGAGTCAGGTATTGGTTAACTGTGGAAAAGGGTTTCAACGGCAAGATGGGGTCTGAGACAGTTGTACAGATGCTCTGTAATTCTAAAATCAATAAATTCTTGAAGCATTCATTAAAACCGTACATCCAAGTTCTAACATTGAGGCGATGATGGGGACTTTTAATAAGCTAACACTACGGGAGGGACATGTAAAATAAATATTTTTTCCTTTGTAATTCTCTATTAGATTAATATGCAATTCCCTTGTAATTCTCTGTTAGATAAAATATTCTATAATTAGTTAAATCAACCAGGAATGGGATGAAAATATACTAAAAATAATTCCTTGCAAGAGCATTTGTGGCTTAATTGCAGGAATATTTTCACAATACCAGACAAAAATCTACGAAGCCTGCATCAGCATTCTTACAAAAACAGTCAATGATCTAGTTCATTCTCCAATGCTACATTAACCACAGCTGATCGGTGGAAACATTGACACTACCTCCCTCTGTAACCAACGCTTGTTCGGATGCACAGGCACATCAGAGAATATCATCAAAGTTCTTATTTACAAAGATTTCAGTCTTTCATTATGAAGCTACTTTATTTTGCAGGCATCGTTTCTCTGAAACTAAATTGTCTGTCACATTCTCAGTGTTACACATATCCCAAACTGGGTCTCGACCCGAAAAGTCACCCGTTCCTCTCCAGAGATGCTACCTGTCCTGCTGAGTTACTTCAGCATTTTGTGTCTACCTACAGATCATAAATCTGTGCCATCCCTATTTCCAGATTTGTAATATTCCCTGATTGCTTTGATGTCACTTGTTGCTCATGTATATCATCACCTAAAGTCTTCACTATTCCAATAACATTTCAAGCCAGCATTCCTAATTCTTATTGAACTTAAGTTATACAAAAAACTTTGTTGCTCATGTTCCAACTTGCAACAGATCCTATTTCCCCTTCATCCATCTGTTCAATGGCTTGTATCCACTTCCATTTAAGAGATTTTATAATTGTCTTGTTGTCTCAATCCTACATGTCTCTGTAATATTTCCCATCCATCCAAGCCACTATATTATGTATGATAGCACAATTCTGGCCTGTGCCCATTCCTAAGTTTAATGGTTCTAACTTTACATGCATGTCTTCAGTTGTTGGGGTCTTAGCCTCTAGAATTCCTGCCTTAAACCTCTTTTCTTCTCTATCCCTCTTTCCTCCTTTGCACCAGTCCTTAAAAGTTGACTCCTCAACCTCTTATCTGTCCTAATACCGTCATGTGACTTAATATCAAATCTAGCTTGAGGTACCCATGGGAAGCTTTGCAGCATTATAGGTACTAAACAAGCAAAAGTTGTTTCTAATTCAGTTACAGCATGCAAACATTGACAATAGAAAAACAGCAAAATAATAAATACTGATAAAACTTTCATAAGCTGTGCCAAAACCCGAACGTTATTGATTCATTTTCTGAAAATGAGCTTATGAATAGAGTGTTACAAGTCCTTCAGAGACCTTGAACATCATTTTAATATTAAAGAGCAGTTGGAACTGCTCCAGAGCTGCTCCTCATATTTGTTACTTACCTGATAGGATAACAGTAAGCTGTAAGCTACATATGGAGAATTATAGAATTGAGTTGGAACATTTCTGATACAGAAGTCATGGAGTCACAGAGTGGTAAAAAGCATGAAAATAGGCCCTTTGACCCATCTTGTCCATGCAAAAGTTTCCATGCAAGTTGGCATTCAAGGCTAGACCATTTTGCCTGAATTTAGCTCAGCCCCTCCAACCCCATCTATCTATATATCTATACAAATGTCAAAAAGGCGGGACATTCAGCTCATTCTGTCTACATAGTCAGTAATAAACCACCTAGTATGCACACTCCTTCGAGCACATGCTCTGTAACAATGCAGATCACAACCTCTTGAAGTACATATCCTAGAATATAAAAACTATGAGGGGTTCTGCCTTTAAGTAAGTAATAAAATAAGTAAGTTTATTGGCCATGTATTCACATACAAGGAATTTGCCTTGGGGCTCCGCCCACAAGTAACAACATGACATATAGTGACAGTTACGAATGACTCAGAAAATACTAAACATTAATAATAATAAAACATGAATGATAAAACACCATTGATCAAGCATGTGAACCAACAAAATACCAGATCAAAGGGAAGCTACAGATTTTGGGCTGTTGAGTAGAGCAACTACTCGTGGATAAAAACTGTTTTTATGTCTGACTGTGGCAGCTTTGACAGTCCGGAGTCGTCTTCCAGAGGGAAGTGATTCAAAGAGTTTGTGGCCAGGGTGAGAGGGGTCAGAGATTATGTTGCCTGCTCGCTTCCTGGCCCTTGCAGTGTACAGTTCATCAATGGAGGGAAGGTTGCAGCCAATAACCTTCTCTGCTGATCGGACGATTCGCTGCAGCCTCCAGGTGTCATGCTAGGTGGCTGAGCCAAACCAGACCATGATGAAGAAGGTGAGAACAGACTCTACGATGGCTGTGTAGAATTGGACCATCATTGCCTGTGGCAGATTGTGCTTCCTCAGCTGCCATAGGAAGTACACCCTCTATTGTGCTTTTGTGCTTTAGCACTCTTACTTGATCCCATTACGCTAGGGCCAAATACAATCTACCTCCTGCCAAGGAACGAGGAAACAGAAAATACTCCATACAAAACTCCCAAGAATTTTATGTCTTAGTTACATCTCCTTTAGCCTCCTTTGTTCCAAAGAAAACAACAAACTGCACGAGCTAAGCCAATCTCTCCTCACAGCTACAATTTTCCAGTCCCAGCAACTTTTTCCACGAGACCTTCCGGTAAAGTGGAACTCAGGTCCATACACAGCACCCAAACTGTATTCTGTCTAGCTTTGAATGCATTGGAAAAAGTTTCCATCATACATAACATCACTTCTGTATTTCCGAACACCAGTTCCTCTTGCTACAGTTAGTCAGTGGACAATGCATCATTTGTCAAGTTATTTTCCTCAACATATATACAGTTCTACCTTTTTAGTCACTCACAAGGTGGGCTTCACTGGCAAGACTACTATTCCAAATTTTGAATTCCTCCTTAGCCTCACTCCTTAGTGACTCTTAACATGCCACTTCCTTTAAGAGTCATGCACACAGAGTTATAGAGCAATACAGCCTGGAAATATGGTCCTTCAGCCCATCTTGCTCATGCCAAAAAAGATGCATCATCTATACTAGCCCCACCTGCCCATGTTTGGCCCATATACCTCTAAATTTTCCAATCCAAGTATCTGCGCAAATGTATTTTAAATATTACAGCACCTGCCTCAACTATCTCCACTGGCAGCTCATTCCACTTCCCACCACCCTCTGTGTAAAAAAGTTGCCCCCCATGTTCCTATTAAATCTTTCATCTTAAATCTTTCTCCTCTAGTTCTTGATTCCCCGACTCTGGGTAAAACAAAATGTGAATTCTCCTATGATCTATTTCATCTATTTCACTCATGATCTTATTCACCTCCGTAAGACCACTCCTCAGCCTCTTGCATTACAAGGGATAAAGTCTTAGCCTGCCCAACTTCTCCCTATAGCTCAAGACCTCGGGTCCTGACAACATATAAATCTTTCCAACTTACTGACATTCTTCCTGCAGCAGGCAGACAAAAACTGAACAAAATACTCCAAATACGGCCTCATTAACATCTTGCACAACTGTAAGATTTAATTGAATTGAATTTATTTGTCATTCAGACCTTTCGGTCTGAACGAAATTTTGTTCCCCTGCAGTCATACATACAATAAAAAAATGACAGAAACACCCAATAAACACAAATTTACCATCCATCACTGTGAGTTCACCTCCTCACTGTGATGGAAGGCAAAGTCTTAAAGACTTGGTCTCTTCCCTCTTTGTTATCCCTCTGCGCCAAGGCGATCCAGGCTTCATGTGTTGTGACCCCACCGTGTGATGGTAAGTCCCGTGGCTCAACCGTGCTCCACGAACAGGCCGGTTCAAACTCCGCAGCCCGGGGTGGTCGGAGCTCCGGAAAAACAGGTCACCAACCTGTGATCTGCGAGCTCCCGACGGTGTCGTCCACTGGGCCCGCGGCCGTGTCCACCAGGCCCGTGGCCGAGGTTGTGGTCGGGCCGCTGCCGTGGCCACAGCATCGAGGCTGCGGTCGGGCCGCTGCCGCTGCCGCTGCCACAACTTCGAGGTCGAGTCTGGTCGCCGCTGCCGCTGCCACTGCTCCTGGGCCTAGATGGGTCACCGCTGCCGCTGCTGCAGCTCCGGGTCAGGTCGCCGCACCCGCTGGAACGCTGCCACAGCTCCAGGGCCGAATCAGGTTGCCGCTGCCGATGCCACTGGAACGCTGCCACAGTCCTGAGGCCGCCAGCTCCGCCATTAGGCCTTGGCGCGAACAGAGACGAAGACGGGGAATACGACAGAAAAAAGTCGCACCCCCCCGAAGGATGAGACCAAAGACATGTTTCTCCCCCCCACCCACACACAAAAAAATCTAATAAAGCACAATTAACAGGACAAAGGAACACAAAAAAATAAAATAACAGGCGGACTACAGGCGGGCCGCAGCTGTTAAGCCAGCGCCGCCATCTTGGAATATCACCTATCCATGTTCTCTGCCTGACCCTCTCTCCAAACATAACATTCCAATTTCTGCACTCACTACCCCGACTGATGAAAGCCAGTGTACTGAAAGCCTTCCTGATCATCCTATTTACCCGTGACACCACTTTCAGAGAACTATTAACTTGCACTCCAAAATCCTTCTGCTTTATAACTCTCCCCTGAGCCTTGCTATTCACTGTGAAAATAGTGCCCTGGGTTGACTTTGAAAAATGCAATACATTGCACTTATCTGTATTAAACTCCATTAACCATTCCTCAGCCCACTTGCCCTGTTGAACAACATCCCTGGTACACTGGAGTCATTTGTAGCTGACACATTATAAAGATTTATTTGCCCTAAGCATTATGGATAACCAGATTTTGTGCAATCATGATAATACCATTACGAACACAAGTTTGTTCTTGCAGATTTGTTCAACTATTTAAATTATATTTCACCATTTGCCTTGGGAATTGAATTTCTATCTCTACATCATTAGTGTAGAGTTTGGATTATCCAGTATCATTACAGGGTGACATCCAGTGGCACAGTCCGGTAGGTTCAATGATAGGCTGCAAGGTGTGAACTGAGGTTGGGAAAAAAATTAATACCATGCTAGAAGAATGCTCAGCATCCAACAGACACTTGAGAAAATAATATCACAACAATGGATCTATGAAAAGTGAAATATTCCCAAAAGATGTGTTCAGTTAAGTTTTCTTCATTGCCTTTCAGTGAATTCCAAAACTGTATAGTCAATGTGGCACTTCTTTAAGTCTTGTCACTATTGCCATCTATAAGTCAGTAGCCAATTTACCTATACCATGTTCCAACACTTAAGATTATTTGATTGTTATTGCATTGCTGTTTGAATAAAGTCTAAATATTGCCCAGGACACTGGGGAAAACTCTTCTCTTCTTCATTATAGAGCCATTTGATCTTTTACTTGAGTGAACATTAATATAGCATCTTATCCATAGGCAACTCTCCAAAAATTTGTCCTTGGTCAGATGCAAATCATGTGCTAATAAAGCAGCAATAGCTGGCTGAACAGTTTCCAAAACGTGGTTCCATTGAAGTCAATGATATAATATTTTGAAGGTCTAATTCAAAGTAACTTCAAAAAGGAATCCTCACATATAGTGCAGTCTAAGGAAATTAAAAAAACAAGAGGAAAAACATCAACTAAAATGAAAATGGACATTAGCATCAGGAGTCAAGAAAGCTTAATTGTTATGTGTATTGAAATCTCCATACTTATAAAACTCTGATTTTGGATGTGTATGTATTTATGTGATATTCATGTGCCTTTCACAATTCCTCGAAAACACGACGCGCTAACGGTCAAATTTTTACATATTCCGATAGATTTACGCTGTGAAGTCAAAAATCACCTAATCTGAAAAGTTCATGCATTATTTCGAGTTATTTATGAAAATGTTCAAAAAAATTCAAACTTAGAAAATAAATGAGCTGATGATGTCACAATGGGTCTGCTCGCACGGCCTGTGCGCAATGTTTTCCACGTGCTGCGAGTTATGTCACCCCCCCGAGCCACTCACCGTGAGCCCAGCAGCCCGCTCCTTCTCCCCCTCCTCCTCCCTCCCTCCTCTCTCTCCCCCTCCTCTCTCTCTCCCCCTCCCCCTCCCTCTCTTCACCCCCCCCCTCTCCTCACCCCCCCCCTCTCCGTGGTGGGTGATGCCGCGGGTCGCCCCCCCTCCCCCGCACGTTGAGGGGACGGGACCCAACGGGGCCCACTTGGTCTCGTGGACAATGGAATTCTAGTTGCAGCAGCCAAACAGGTTTGGAAACACAGTACTCAATGGATAACATATTAAATAAACAAAAAAGTTTAATAAATTAAAAAACCCAATACAGTGCAAAACAAAACAAAAGCCCAATGCCCCTAGTGCAACCAATACAGTTTGTATGTCAAAGTTTAGTTGGGGTTTGTGGGGTTCAACATCCTGATGGTTGTTGGGAAGAAGCTGCTCCTGGACTTGGACATCACGCTTTTCAGAATCCTATACTTTATTCCCAATGGCAGGAATGAAATGAGAGCAATGCCAGGGTGGTGTGGGTCCTTGATGATGCTAGTCACCTTTTTGAGGCAGCACTTCCTATAGATTGCTTCAAAGATGGGGGGGATTAGGCATTAGTTGCCAAACCAAGCTGTAATGCAATCATTCAACATGCTGTCTAGCATACACATGTAGAATTGTATTTGTCTACATACCAAATTTCCTTAATCTTCTAACGAAGTACAGGAGTTGGTGGATATTCTTTATGATTGCATCAATGTGCAGGGTCCAGAGCGGATCTTTTGCAATATGCACGCCCAGGAACTTGAAGCTGTTGACTCCCCACCACTGACCCATTGTCAAAGACAGGTTTGTGGATCCTCAGCCTTCGTCTTCTAAAGACAACAAATAGCTCCTTGATTTTATTGACGTTGTGAGTAATGTTGTTGTTCTGGCACCATTCAATCTGGTGATCGATCTCTCTCCTACACGCTGACTTATCATTATCCATAATTTGTCCAAGAATGGTGGTGTCATTGGTGAGTTTAAATAATAAATTTTGAAATGTCAGACTGTTGTTCATAGACTACAGCTCAGCGTTCAACACCACCATCCCTTCCAAACTGGTTAAAAAGCTCAAGGACATGTTTCTGCGCATCTCTTTGCAGCTGGATCCTCAACTTCCATATTAACAGAACAATATCGGTATGAATCGAGAAAAACATTTCCATTTGAAGCACTCTAATGTTATTTTTCAGTGCTGGCATGTGTGAAAGTGTGGTGGATGCAGAATTTGCCCCTCATATTTAAAAGACCTAGACAAGCATTTTTTATTGGCACGATCTACAAAGCTGTGGATTGACAGCTCAGGAGCGGAATTAGGGAACATTGCTCTTTTTTGGCTGTCCTGGACATAAATAGACATGCAAGTCTCTCCACCGCAACGTTCATGTGGAACGCCGCTGTAACGCTGGAACACCAGAGCTCTGAAGCCAGGTCCGCCTCTGCCGCTACAGCTCTGAGGCCGCCAGCTCCGCCATTAGGCCTCAGCACAGATGGAGACGGTGACGGAGGACACGACAAAAAAAGTCACATCCCCCAAAGGGAGAGGCTAAAACCTTGTTTCTCCCACTCCCCACCCCCAAGACAGACACAAGAAAACAAAAATAAAATAAAAAACAGACGGGCTGCAGGTGAGCCACAGTTGCCAGGCAGCGCCGCCACTTCCGGTTCCGGAAAAAAATTCAGTGCAGCTGGGCTGAGGATGTTAGCAACAGATGGGGTTTCAACTTTATGTCCATCACTTCACAGCAGGCTGCAGCCACAAAAGTAATTGGTACAGATTCATCTTGGGGAAATCAAATGTTTGGAGACATCACCCAAGTCATAGACAAAATAAATATTTGGGTGTAGTGTGTCCATTTTCACTCCTTTCTAAGACTACACCTTTATTCTGCAATTGCAAGCATATTGGGTGGAAGAAAGATAGTTACCGATTTGAACGTTTGTATATAAAAAAAATTGAAAGTGAAAGCTAGAAAATTATCAACTGGACACCAGAAAATCTGGTAGAAAACATAGGAAATTGAATTTAAGAGAAATTAAAGGATAGACTGCATGTGCATCAATAATTGTTACCGATGACCAAAAGCGATGTATCTTTCAAATAAGATTTGTGTCTGATTGAATTATGACCTTTAAAGAATCTGCAACATGGTTTAACTTATCTCGAGGAAAACTACCACAGAATATCTTGAAGTCCATTCATTGTCTGATGGAGAACTCTAAGCTTTAAGGGACAAGTAAAAACATGTGCAGACAAAGACGGAATATATTTAAGCAGTTTTCTTTTGTGGAACAGTGGTAAAGCCTCACAGGTGCTGAGCAGAGAGTGCTTAACACATTCATGGCCATGTGCACTGAAAGAAATCACAAAAAGAGTGAATATGTTTCTGACAACTAGCCTTTTTCACTTTCATTATCACATTATTCACGTACATGCACTGATTTGGACATTGGTTGGAATTCCTCGGCTGTTTATGACACCAACTATTTGCTTTGGATCAATTCAGAATCCAGTTAAGAAGGAATCGAATTTTGAGCAGTAATTTTAACCAGGAAGGCACTTGTTATGTTTCAGTTAAACCAGGTAATAAATAGGTTGAATTTTCTGCCTTGGGGCATCTAAAACAACGCTGAATGAATGTGTTCCTATGGAAGCTGTGAGATTTCATTGGAATTCTCAAATACCAGTAAAATTGGACGCAGCAAATGAACTGCCGTTCTTCGCGGGGTGACATCTGTAACAAGCTGAAGGCAAAATAGTCGTTTGAAAATCTAAGTTGTGCACTGATAACTCCCACAAACAATGATAAAGTTCCTATTACGGACGCTGGCACAACTTCTTGCTTTTCTGAAATATCTAAACCGTGGTCAGCTCTACCAATGCAAAGAATAGATTTATCGTACACCCCTCCTGCCTTTATTGCTATTTCTCTTGCTGTGATCTTTCAACTACATGAATATTTCAGATGCAGACAATGTACCTTTTCAAACAACAAATTGGAACAACTTTGACAACTTCCCGTTGTTAATTTCTAAGCTTCTTTCATCGTCTCATGACTCTTCCTCGGCCAAACTTAATTGTTCTACCTTTGAAACGTTTACCTTCTGCTTCAGTTCCTACTCTCTACTTTCCCATCCACAAAGTGTGTGTTTTGCATCCATTTAGCCCTCCATCTTCTTCAGAAACCAAAACAATCACAGTGACTGTTAAAGGGAAATCGTTTACAGATTGCAGTGTGGAAATTGAATGTTCATACCATGTCAGATGATTCATATGGTAATCTGGAGGAGGGGTCAGAGTGAATAGTGCATGGCTGTGCCCATTCGATCTCTTGTCTTGTTAGGCAATCTTTGCTTATTATACTTCCCATTGCATTGTGTAGTCTGCAACACCTTTGGCTGACTCGAGGCACTGTTCAATGGTTAATGAAGAGCGCAGAAGGGCATGCTAGGAGCAGCACCAGACATGCTTAAATGTGATGAAATTCCAGTCTGGTGAAGCTCCAATTAATGTTGGATTACAAATAGCAAAGTAGCTTGCGATGGATTGATAGATACAAAGTGCTGGAGTAACTGAGTGGGTTAGGTAGCATCTGACCTTTCTGTCCTGGGCCTCCTCCACTGTCAGAGTGAGGCCATGCAAATTGGAGGAACAACACCTCATATTTCCTTTGGGCAGCTTACAGTCCAGCGGTATTAATATTGATTTTTCCCATTTCATATAACCATATAACAATTACAGCATGGAAACAGGCCTTCTTGGCCGTTCCTGTCTGTGCCGACCATTTATTTTCCCCTAGTTCCATCTACCTGAACTCAGACCATACCCCTCCATTCCCTTCCCGTCCATATACCTATCCACTTTACTTTTAAATGTTAAAATCGATCCTGCCTCCACCACTTCTGCTGGAAGATCATTCCACACAACCACCACTCTCTGAGTAAAGAAGTTCCCCCTCATGTTATCCCTAAACTTCTGTCCCTTAATTCTCATGTCATGCCCTCTTGTTTGAATCTTCCCTACCCTCAATGGGAAAAGCTTATCCACGTCAACTCTGTCTATCCCTTTCATCATTTTAAAGACCTCAATCAAGTCCCCCCCCCCTTAACCTTCTGTGCTCCAAAGAATAAAGACCTAACTTGTTCAACCTTTCTCTGTAACTTAGTTGCTGGAACCCAGGCAACATTCTAGTAAATCTCCTCTGTATTCTCTCTATTTTGTTGACATCCTTCCTATAATTAGGGAACCAAAATTGTACACCATACTCCTGAATTAGTCTCACCAATGCCTTGTACAATTTTAACATTACTTCCCTACTCCTATATTCAATGCTCTGATTTATAAAGGCCAGCACACCAAAAGCTTTCTTTACCACCCTATCTACATGCAATTCCACCTTCAGGGAACTCTGCATAGTTATTCCTAGATCCCTCTGTTCCACAGCATTCCTCAATTCCCTACCATTTACGTCCTATTTTGATTTGTCCTGCCAAGATGTAGTACCTCACACTTATCAGCATTAAACTCTATCTGCCATCTTTCAGCCCACTCTTCCAAATGGCACAAATCTCTCTGTAGACTTTGAAAATCTACTTAACATCCACAACACCACCTATCTTAGTATCATCTGCATAGTTACTTATCCAATTTTCCACCCCATCATCTAGATTATTGATGTACATGACAAACAACAGTGGACCCAACACAGATCCCCGAGGCACCCCACTGGTCACCGGATTCCAACCTGACAAACAGCCATACACCATTACTCTCTGGCATCTTCCATTCAGCCACTGTTGAATCCATCTTGCTACTTCGCCATTAACACCCAAAGATTGAACCTTCTTAACCAACCTTCCATGGGGAACCTTGTCAAAGGCCTTACTGAAATCCATATAGACAACATCCACTGCTTTACCCGCATCAACTTCCCTAGTAACCTCTTCAAAAAATTCAAGAAGGTTTGTCAAACATGACCTTCCAGGCACATTTCAACTAACCCTGCATTCCCTCACTCACTCCCATCTCCCACCCTAGTCATCCTACTAGTTTCACTGTTTTCATCCTGTTATCCCTTCATTATCACCTCTTCCACAGCCAGCAATGGGCCATTATGGGCTCCATCCTTCAATGGTCATCTGCTGCCATTCCTGCTTTATTCTGGCCTTTACTTACCTCTAGTTCCCTCACTTCTACTTTCAGCCTGAAGAAAGGTCCCGAGCCAAAACGTCACCCATCCTTTCTCTGTTAGTCCAGCATTTTCTGTCTATTTTCAGTATACACCTGCATCTGCAGTTCCTTTCTACACATGTAATAGATGGAGCAAAGCTATCTCACTACTTATAGATTAGGCTGAAGACCTGCAGTTCTAAAACATTTAGCCATTAATTTTGCAGATAATCAAAAAGGAACAGAAGAATGGATAACAAGATACAAAGGATACAAAGGACATTTATTATCACAAGAACATCCCCATCCTCAATATGTAGGTATTACAGTAAAGGGTAAAACATTCATAATTACATTCACCTAGACTACCAGTTCTGGTAAAAGCTACAATTTATCCCGGCTAACTTCGAGATCCCCTCCATCAATGAAGCCAGTTTCTAGCCAATTTTGTTCACACTATGTAATACCAAGAAATAGATGAGACCACTGGGTGCAACAGGGGCTATGGGAACAGGCAACAACCCAATGATATTGCTGAATACCCGCATTCAGAACCAGCTGCATCTGTAGCCAAGGTTCAAATTGATGATGTCATAACTGTATGCACCGTTCACCAAAAAATGGACGAATCTAATCTAGCTGATTCCTGCCCTAGTCAATCTGCTCTTTGCTCAATCATCAACAGTAATGGAAGCAATCATCAATAATGCTGTTAAGCAGCACTTGCTCACCAATAACCCAAGCACTGTTATCCATTTTAAGCTTGGCCAGGTCCTCACAGCTCCAGACTTCATTGTGATCTTGAGCTAATCAAGGGTCAAAGAACTGAACTCCAGAGGAGAGATGGAAGTGACTGCCCTTGATACCGAGACTCCATCCCCATAACAGCATGCCAGAGTGTCAGCCTGCATCTCTAAACCCTCTCATCTCACAGAAAAGTTGCTTATAGCACAGATGCTGCACTGTCAATTCTGTTTCATCTGAAGTGATTATAATATTATTCAGATTTCCTCTTTGTACTTCATATAGAAAACTTTTCTCTGTGCCGGCACTGCTTTCAATAATATAATCCTGAATATTTTGTATATTTTGCCAATCGCTGCTGTGCTTTTCTGACATGAATGCTATTTTAGACAGTTTAAAAGAACAATTGTTTGGACTTTCCTTTAGATTTTAGAGAATTCTGTGGAGAACTGCTGCACATCTATAATATTGACTGGTGCCACTTGGGGTTCACACAATCCTCTCCCTGTTTTTGAGACAAAGCATTGCAAGTTGTCCTTTGCCAGCCATGGATATTGTCATTAGAATTCCTAAGCATTTCTGGAAGCCATGTCCACAGAAGTGATAAATGCAAATGCAAACCTTTGTGTGCCTTTCAACACCAACTGGATGCTTTTATCTCTTAGGCAACATGTGAATCCGTCTGTGTTTGATCCAAAAACAAAAGCCAAATTTAAAATAAAATCTTGGCAGGTCTTTGAGTGCAACAGCATAATTACTTATTTTCTCCCAAATTTTGATTGCAAGCATTGAAACTTCTGTTCTAAATTAAACAGGTTGAAGTATTCTTCAAGTCTTTGATATTCCTGCACAATTGTCAGCTGAAGCTTTCAACAGAGCTAATAAATTGGCAAGTCCACAAAACACTTTGGAGCCAATTTCTGAAAGTAATTTCACTTTCTTCCATTCCCTCACTGCGCCATTTAAAGCCTGACACCGTCACACATGTCTTCCAGCTTAATTGGCATTTAAAGAAATGTCTTCTTACGTTCCATATAGAAGATGCTGTAGGTTGCTTATGTACTCTAGCCCATTTTCCACCATTACCTACTAAAACCTCCAGGAAGGAAGTACTAAAAAGGTGATTAAATATTATCAAACATTCATTCTGCAAGTTATAGTTTACAGGATGTTAGGAAGGTAGAGGAAGCAGAAGTACTAATTTATCATGCACTTCTTTGCCGGACCAGCATTTATTACCAAATTTCTCTTGAACATGTGATTATGATCTACTTTCTTGAATCGCTTCTGTCCTTCTGGTGAAAGTGCTCCCATTGTATTGTTAGTGAAGGAATTCTAGGATTTAGATCCTCGATCCTAGAACAATGAAGGATGGGAAATCTCCCAATCAGCATGATGCACAATTTGAGAAGATCCTTCAGTTGGTGGTAGGCACAAGGAACCGTAAATGTTGCTTTACAAAAAAAAGGCACAAAGTGTCAGGCAGCATCTTTGAAGAACATGATAGGTGATGATTTGGGTGAGGACCCTTCAGACTGAAGAAGAGTCACGACCCAAAACATCTCCTATCCATGTTCTCCAGAGATGCTGCCTGACCCATTGAGTTACTCCAGCACTTTGTGTCATATTCAGTTGGTGGTGTTCCAGTGCACATGCTCCTTTTGTCCCTCTTGGAGGTCGAAGTCATGATTGTGGGAGGAGCTAATACAATAATATGGGCAAGTGACAGCAAAGCATTTTGTAGATGTACATGCTGCAACCATTGTGTGTGGCAGCAGGGGAATTGAAAGTTTAGGCAGATTGGTGGGGTGCCAATCAAGTAAGCTGCTTCTCGTGAGTGGTGCTGTAGTCATTCAGGTAAGTGGATGGTTTACATAATGCTCCTAATTTGCTTCTTGCAGATAATGAAAGGACCTTGTAGTTAGGAAGTGAATGATTTAGCACAGAATCCCAGTCACTGCCCTGCTCTTGTAACCCCAATAATTAGATGGCTGGTCCTGTTCAGTTTCTGGTCAATGGTGACTCATGGATTTATATAGGAGCCTGAAAGCTGTAAAGCGCAGTTTCAGGAGCAGCTTCTTCCCAACACCCATTGTGTTATTAAACACTAAGATGTAAGTGCTGAATTATATGGCCGTTGGTTTAAAAAATCATTTTCGTCTTTACACTATTATTCTTTGTTTGTTGTTTTTTTTTAATACTGAACTTCTTCTCTGTTGTTTATTATGGTCTTTACGGAGTACAAGGTTTGTTTTTTTAGTTTTAGGGATGCAGAGTGGAAGCAGGTCCTTCGGCCGACTGAGTCCACGCCGACCAGTGATCCTCGCATACTAACACTATCCCACACACAGGGACAATATATCATTTTACCAAGCCAATTAACCTACGTCTTTGGAAACTGGAGCACCCGGGGAAAACCCACGCAGGTCAAGAGGAGAAACTACAAATTCCTTACAAACAGCACCCGTAGTCAGAATCAAACCCGGGTCTCTAGCACTGTAAGGCAGCATCTCTACCGCTGCGCAGTAGTGCAATTTACATATGTTTACATATCTGTTCTGCTGCTATAAGTAAGAATTTTATCGTTCAATTTTGGGACATATGAGAGTAAAACACTTGACCTTTGTAGCAAAAAATGCTTCTCATCTGAAGGACACAACTTCCATCGGTGCAGTCATGAACATTTTTAAATTGAAGTTTCCGGCACAAGATTTGACCCCATGATCTTCTGACTCTGAGGCAAGATTGCTACCACTGGACCGCAGCTAACAGTTATTCATACTGAAGGATAGAACTCTAAAAGCACAACTTAGTATTTATGGAAATTATGCAAGACAAAATGGTGCTACTTTGGGTTTCTTTTAGTGCCGTCTGATGAATAGAAGTGACTTAAAGCAAGATCACAGGACTGTGTTTATTTAATCTTGTTCTCATTCTGTTCAGGGTAAAATGACTGCCTTTGCTCGTAAACACTACCACCACAAATGCATTCCATGGATTCCTCTCTATATTACTTGGAGCCATCTGCAATATTACTGAAACACAAATCAGCATCCCACAGCAAGTCCCCGTGCATGGTAACACATTGATGGAAAGGGGGCACTTCCCCAAAATCTCCTTGGTGTTAGTAGTCATCTATATATTCTGCCACATTCAGTGATGATTAGTTCCAAACAAGTGACTTAGCTCATTGCTGGAGCACATTAAAGTAGCAGTGACCTTTCCTAATGAGTTTTTTTGTTTAAAAAATGGCTTACATTGATATTCTCAAAGAAGCAGCTATTATTTACTATGTGCACCTGCAATTATTTTATCCCAATTTTTTTTGAAGAAAGCTTTACCGCTGTGATTTGTAATCTGTAGCAATGGTTATACTTTGAAATCAGCAATGTGCACAAAGCTCAGTGCAGCTGGGTGATTTTGGTATGAGAACTCTCCCTACAATTGTCAAATCCCACAACAAGTTACATTTCCCTTCCTAGCCAATAGTTTCTCCCCCACTTTTAACTCTCTGATTACAATCACACTTCTCAAAGTAGGACAATTTAAGACACTATTGCAATTGTTGGTGTCACATCTTCGCCTCAAATGTGCAATAATAATAATACTGACACAATATTTACAGGTTACATTCCTCATTCTCCCTGTTTATTATCTCACTCAGCTATGGCTTCCTGCCTTGGCTTACACAGTGCACATGCGATCTGACCTCCAAGTCGGCTGATACAAAGGTCAAGATATTTGCATATCATCATCGTGACTCATCGTCATGACATAGAATCATGGAAATTAGGTGCAGGAGTAGGCCATTCGGCCCTTCGAGCCTGCACTGCCATTCAATATGATCATGGCTGATCATCCAACACAGTATCCTGTACCTGCCTTCTCTCCATACCCTCTGATCCCCTTAGCCACAAGGGCCACATCTAACTCCCTCTTAAATATAGCCAATGAACTGGCCTCAACTACCTTCTGTGGCAGAGAATTCCACAGATTCACCACTCTTTGTGTGAAAAATGATCTTCTCATCTCGGCCCTAAAAGACTTCCCCCTTATCCTTAAACTGTGACCCCTTGTTCTGGACTTCCCCAGCATCGGGAATAATCTTCCAGCGTCTAGCCTGTCCAACCCCTTAAGAATTTTGTAAGTCTCTATAAGATCCCCCCTCAATCTCCTAAATTCCAGCGAGTAGAAGCCGAGTCTATCCAATCTTTCCTCATATGGAAGTCCTGCCATCCCAGGAATCAGTCTGCTGAATCTTCTCTGTACTCCCTCTATGGCAAGAATGTCTTTCCTCAGATTAGGAGACCAAAACTGTACGCAATACTCCAGGTGTGGCCTCAGCAAAACCCTGTACAACTGCAGTAGAACCTTCCTGCTCTTGTACTCAAATCCCTCCTTTACCAGAATTAAACTTTACATTAATATGTGTTTTTTCTAATATACTTTCCAATTAAATTCTTACAAAACATATTTGTGTTTTCATTTGTGTTCCAATAACTCACGAAACAGATGCATAACAACCACAAAACAAATGCAACCTTTTTTAACTCTTGTAACCTTAATAAACTCCTTGCTCATAATAAACAGTATAATAATAAGTAATATCATAATAAACAGTATCATACTAAACAGTATCATAATCTTTAACACAAAATCTTCGTATCGATTGAAGACTCTCCTTTCACGGCTTGGTCCACCAGCTGGCACAGAAGCATCAGAGCCTGTTGAATCTACCAAAGCGTTGTCACCCAGGCACCTACTTTGCTCACCACCAGCGTTGCAGCGTGCTGCCTCCGGAACTCTGGTCACCACCTCTAAAATGTCGCCTGGCCGCTCTGAATCAGTAGCTCTTGGTGGATTGTGGGCAACCTCGTTTTGTGTGTCCCTGGACGTACATTTTGACGCTTGATATATTTCTCTCATTGATAACGTCTTCTGGAGACTTGACTGTCACCATTTTGCCGCTCCTCGATACTACATTGTATGGCTGGCAATGGTAAGGAGTCTCTATCTTACTGCCATCATCTCGCCTCACAAGCACATCATCCCCAGGAATTATTTCAGAGTGTCTGGCTCCTTGTTTCAAGTCGGCATAGAATTTTGCCGCACCTTTCTTTGCGGCATCACAGTCTCTCAGCTCCAGGTCTTCCATGATCTCTCGCACCTCTGGTATTTTAGTGCAAATTTTCTTTCCAAACAAAGCTTCTGCTGGGCTTTTCCCTGTTGATGAGTGAGTGATCACCCAATATACAGCTACGTATGCTAACAGTGCCTCCTGCCAGTTTTTCCCTTCAGCATGGGCGATTCGTATCCTCTTCTCTCTGGACTGGTTTTGTCTCTCTACTTCTCCATTAGCTTGTGGCCATTTCGGAGTCACCTTGTGATGATGGATACCTGCGATTCTCATGTATTCAGCAAACGTCTCAGAAACAAACTGTGGCCCATTGTCGGAGTATAATGTAACAGGCGACTCTGCTAATGCCTGTACAGTCATTTCTGCTGTAGTTGACTTCATCATTGCATGCTCATTGTACCTACTATAGTAGTCTACCACTACCATAATTGATTCACCTGTTGGAAGTGGTCCAAGAAAGTCAACAGCTATGTCAACCCATGGTCCTGTTGGCAACTTTGTACTTCTAATTGGTTCTGGTGGGTTGCTCCTGCTTGTGATTTGGCATCCATGACAGGTCTTGACAAATTTTCCGGCATCTTTCTCACAACCTGGCCACCACACTTTGTTCCACAAATTCTGTTTAGTACTGATGATGCCTAAATGTCCTTCATGAGCTAATGACACGATCCTTGGTCGTAGTGCCTGCGGTATCACCAACCTGCTACCTCTCAGCACACACAAACCAATTACACAAAATTCATCTTTTATGGCATTGATCCCATTGCCCAATGCGTTTACGGTCTCTGAAATCTGTGAGTTCAGGATCATGTTCTGATTCCCTTTCAACTTCCTTCGTTGTCATGGCTCCTGGCGTTGACTGAATTGCGATGAATCGCACAAAGTTCTCTGCTTCCATCTCTGGCATGGATGTTGCTCCCAGCTGTTCATCCTTCAACAGTCTCAACAGCGGGTCCGTGATGTTTGCTTTCCCAGCAATGTGGATTACTTTGTACTTGTACTGTTGGAGTCTCAGCACCCAACGTTCTATTCTGGCACATGGCTTGGGCCTTGTCGAATAGATCACTTCCAGGGACTCGTGATCTGCAACAAGTTCAAATTCAATGCAGTACAAGTATGCATGGAACCTTTCAGAGGCCCCCGCTAGTCACAGTGCTTCTTTCTCTGTTTGTGAATATCTTCTCTCCACCTTGGTTAACTTCTTCTTCTTGCATATGGCGTGCACAGCTTAAAGTTGTAAGACAACTTGTTTTGTTTGATCTTTTGTTTGTGCACGCCAGGTTGATTGCATTTGTTGAAACAGGGTGGACCATGTGAAGGTTGCAATTTCCCACCTCACCCTGGTTAACTATTGACTGGCACATGCTATGATTCTGGGTGTGTCTGTATGTGTCTGTACCAGCACTGCTCCTAAGCCGACTGGACCAGCATCTGCTATGACTTTTGTTGGTGCAGCTGGATCAATATATCCAAGGGTTTCTGCACTCATTAGACTCCGTTTCAGTGGTTTGAATGCCTGTCTCTGTTCACTACAAAACTGGAATGGTTTTGGAATAAATTTTGCACAATAATTGACCAGTCCTAGAAAACTTCTCATCTCGGTTACATTCTGAGGTTCACGTGCATCTGCAACAGCTTTCACTTCAGCTTTGGCTGGGTTCAGCACTTCACTTGTGAGTCTGTGTTCCATGAAATCCATCTCAGAGACACCAAACTTGCACTTGTCTTCATTCACAGTGAGACCTGCTTCTTGAAGTTTAGTCAACACTAGCTTCAACCTACTGTTATGCTCTTCACGAATTGATGCATGGACGATGATATCATCTGATATGTTTGCTGCTCCTGGTACAACTTGAATCACTCTGTGGATTTCGTACTGATAGATCTCGGGAGCAGCATTGATTCCAAACATCAGTCTTTTATACCGATACAATCCGCAGTGAATGATGAATGTTGTCACATCTCTTGACTCTGGATGTAATTCCAACTGATGATATCCCCACCTGAGATCAATTTTGGAAAACACTTTACTGGTTGATAACTCTTGTAGCACCTCATCAACCATAGGAATTGGGTGTCTTTCTCTGGTTCAATAATGTCTTGATCAATCAACTCCTTGATTTTCGCTTCTACTTTTCCACGAAGTCTAAATGGCATTCTCCGCACCGGTTGAGCTATCGGCTTCACATTTTCATCAATGGCTAACTTCACTTGCCGGCCTTTCACTTTTCCAACCCTTTGGAATACTGAATGAAATTCCTGCCTATGTCATCATATGACTGCACTGAATTGAGATGCACTCTAATGTGAAGCATTCCCAGCTCTCGAATTGTATTTCTACTCAGCAGAGGTTCTCCCTTCTCTTCTATCACCATGAATTCTGCTTCAGTTTCTCTATCTCCGACTTCTACTTTAGCCGTGAAACATCCAATGGTCTGCAATGGTTTAGTTGTGGATATAACTTCCTACTACACCTCCTTGACATGCACTTGATTTTCTGCTGTTTCAGCATTCCCAAAGAGATCTGTCAATTACGTTGCTGTCGCAGAATCTACAATCACTGGCACTGTAGCACCTCCGATGGGCACTATAACTTTCTCGTGATGGCTCTCATTCAATGCATATTGATAATTTCTTTTAACACCCTGCTCATCAGCTTCATCACTTCCAATATCACCTCTACGTGACAGACATGCCCCTTGTTTTTCTGCCAAGGTCTGTCTTTCTTCTCACTGGACTTCCCTTTCTTGTTGTAATCACTTGTCTTGTCCCTGGCCTTACTTTTACATTTCTTTGCAAAATGATCTTTATTTCCACATTTCCAACATGTTCTACCGTTTGCTGGACAACATGCATCTTTCCCTATGTGACATTGTTGCCACACCTGTAACACACAATCTCATGTTCAGACATACTTCTTGGTCTACCGTAGGACAGCTAGTTAACTTCCCAGTCTTGGAATCTTTCAATTTCATGCTGTGAAATTGTCCCTCAACAGCTTCCAGTGCTGCTGCAATCGACAAAACATCATTAAGTTTTAACTCACCCCCTTTTTCAAGCAACCTTCTCCTGAGCTTGTCTGACCTGCAATGCTGGACAACCTGATCCAATATCTGGTTTTCCACATCAGCAGCCACATATTTGCATCCTACAGACACCTGTCTGAGACTCATTACAAATTGAACAACAGTCTCGCCCTCTTCCTGCATTGTTTTATGGAATAAATGGCGTTGAAATGTAGCATTCGGCACCACCACATTGTAACTGTTCAAAGCATTGACGGCTTTCTTGTAGTCTTCTTTCATTCCCGTATCAGGGAGTGTTTTAAACATTTCTCGAACTGCTGGCCCCGCGGTGAAAATAATCAACGTTCTCCGCTGCGCTTTCTGCCCCGGTGTACTCTCCTCAAGAAAGAGCCCTCGACTGTCGGTGTAAGGTTCGAATTCCTCCAGCCAAGTATTCCACTTCACGCTGACGGTACTCGCATCATCCATCGGATCGATGTGTGGAACTGCGTGAAGTGCTAAGAAATCTGCTACAGCGACTGCCATTTAAAAAATATATATTTCCAGCTTGTAGCCATGGATTCAGAATCCAAAATACCCGAAATATCCTCGTCGCCTATGTCACATCTTCGCTTCAGATGTGGAATATTAATAATACTGACACAATGTTTACAGGTTACATTCCTTGGACTCCATGTTTATTATCTAACTCAACCATGGCCTCCTGCCTTAGCTACACAGTGCACATGCAATCTGACCTCCAAGTCGGCCGATACAGAGGTCAAGATATTGGCATATCGTCATGACAGTTGGCAGAATGGCTAGTCATGCCACTGACTTTGCCATTCCTCTCTCTCCCGTTCTGCACTGAGGTCAACTGGCTCCCAAACATTGATAGAGCAGTCAATACTCAACCTAGACAAGGACGGAAATTGCCAACATTTTAGGTTAGAGCCTAATGCTCGACAAATATGGTTTTAATCACAAATCTAATTTGATTATAATTGTACTTTTGTGGACCTCTCACAATGTGAATTTAAACAAAATTGATTTGTTGTGGTTTTACAAATTTTACTAATGTGCTGTCAATTTAAAAGATAGAAATAGTTTATTTGAAGGATAACTCTCGTAAGCTAAAAATCTTTCTCATCAATGTACATGTAATTTTTGGTCAAGCTAGCAAATCTTATTTGGCAGTAATCCAAGAAAATGCTTGTGATAGATTTCAATATTAAAGGTACTATAGTATATCAACATGTTGCTGTTTTCTAGTGACTCTCTTGGAATACTTATGCTCAACCTGTCCAGCTCATCACATTGCTCCCCTTCGAAGTTTTCAGTACCTGGCTATTTGAACACACCAGAGATACAAGACTGAATCCTACACTGGTAGCTGGAGGAGAATGAAATTGATCAAGCTGATCTCAGTAATGGCAACCATGAAGCTACTGGATTGTTTTGAAACATTTGGTGTATTAATGCCTTTCATGAGGGATGGAAATCTGCCACATTGACCCCATCTTGCCTATTTATTTAAAATTCAACATCCACCAATGCTTTTGAACGGCAGTGCTTACTCTGTTTAGGGTAAATTGGGTATGGACATCAAGCATACAATAACTGCACGCATTTGCAGTATTATCTATGTTCTGTTTATAAACAGATTAAAAAAAGAAGCATTCTGCTCCTACAGTTTGGTCTATTTATCCCAACATGAAGCATCTTGGAATGACTGCTGAAAGATGTTGAACATGAGTTGACATTGGTGCATTTTCCAGTAACACTAAGCTGGCGTGCAAGGACTCGAAAATGTCAATACTCTGCAGAGCACTCAAAGAAGAGTTTTGAGTTTTTTAATTTTGTTCTTGATAAATGAAAACAGTAAAACTTTACTTTCTTAACTGCTTTGATTTATTTCATATGGCATTTACCTTTGTCAATAAAATTCAGGCCTAAAATGAAACTGGAATAAACCAAATTAAGTTAATGGGAAGAAAAATATACAAAAAAAAAAATGGAATGTGAGTAGGAAGTTGCAAAAAATAAGTTAGGGAGCAGATTTGGTGAGGCTGGGTTTCCAAATAATGCTCAAAGTTGCAAGGCTGAACCAGCTATGCTTGAGCATTGTTTTATATTCAACCCTTTTCACGTAAGATCTTCAAGCCACGTGCCACAGGCACACACATCTCTGTAAGAAGCCTGGAATCCCGGAGTTTGAATGTGCTCACCTGAGCCTGAATTGGAGTCACTGGGTGTTCATGACTAAGTTCTGTGAAACACTCATTTCCATAAATTACCAGAGGCACTGGATCATTTTGGGGTAGTTACCATATGTTCTCAGACCACATAATGCCAATTAAAAACAGAAGATGGAGGAGTCAATTTGGCCGTTGTAGCCAGCTCATCCTTTATTAATTTTATGCCCATATCCTTTACCTCATTTCCCAACACTTGTTATTAAGTGAATTATTATGTGGTTGGCAAGGAAATGTGGGGAAGTGAGGGGTGGGTAGGAGTGCAATAATGATATTTGTCTGCGAGAAAAGATAAAGGGAAATATGTGAGGGTAGAATTGATGGGATTGCTCCAAAAGTCAGCCTAGACTTGATGGACAAATCAACCTCCTTCGTCATTATAAGGAAATATGAGAGATAATTCAATTTTCCTGCCATTCTCTATCCCTCAAGTTTCTTAGTCCAAAATTATCTGGATTTCAAATTTAAATATACTCACTGACCAAGTGTCCATTGATGCATGGACTAAAAAAAAAATAGAAACACAGTCTTTGGAGTGAAAACATTTCTCCCCTTCTATGGTATTAATGGCCTACATTTGAATTTCATGAATGCTCGTGAAATAGAGCATTCTATCAAATGTTGAATCCACAAATCGTAACCTTTATAATTGGCATTTAAATCTTCCCTTAATAACAGAGTCATTTCCTCTCAATTATTCCCATATAGCAGAATTTATGAACTTCCATGTTAAGTTGAACTCACACAGACCCAAATATTTGAGGCAATTCCCTCTTTACCTATCATGTTACCTGGCTGTTCATGGAACACCTGAAATGGCAGGAACTGAGCAGTAGCAAGAGTTCTGCAAGTTTTCCACTGATTATGTACTGCAGTTGTTACGAGATCAAGGCAGTCCCAGTAGAATTTCAGGGCCATTCGAGGGTGGGAGCTGAAATGATTAGTGTGCCGAGAGAGTGGTCACAATACCAAGATTCTGGTGATCTAATGGGCGATCAAATTCTCACAAAATCCTAAGAGTTTGGTGTTACTATTGGTGATGGCATCCTTTCAATGCTTGGGTGATTGGTGCAATCACTACATGTTAACCCCTTAGCAATGTGTTCAAATGTATACAGAACATACATTAGATTATGACCACGTGTCACATGCTGATGCAAAATAGATATAATATACCCTCAGGAAAGTGAAGTTAAGACTTTCAAACTCAGAAGGCGACTTCATTGTGAACAGGTTGCTGTGGCAACAGCCACTGCCTGTCCACAGAATGCACTAATTGGAAACCTAATGAGAAATGGAGGAACAGGAATTTGTCTGTTTTTAAACCTCTGAATTTGCAATGCGAGTAAGCCTATAAATTGGATTGTAATGTGTGATTTTGAAACTGAGAAATATAATACAATTAACAGTTGGCAAGATACCTTCAGGATAAATTACTTGGAGAAGGAAAGCAACAGTGGTCCCCTCGGACACAAGCAAAACCTTGTAAATCATGGTTTAAACAGAACCTAGATGTCTTCTACTGGCAAACACTGCCAAGAAAATGTGCAATATAGCTTGATCAATACAAAGACAAATTGCCTTTATTTAACCGTAAAGACTTTGGATCCACTCAAGGCTTTTCAGCACAGCATTATCACAGTATTAAACATAATAAGAGTATATTAGGGTAAGTGATCAAAAGCTGAAACAACAGTCCAAAGACTTTTAATGGGGCAAAAATAAGGAATGGAGGTCAGGAGCTTCATTGTGGTAATAAAGAGAGAGCAATGCTAGGGTAACAGGGACAAGATAGTGAGTCTGTATTTGGTGAACCACCTGATAGATGTTATTCTTGCAATTGTTGTCCAAGGTCAAAACATGCACAATTATATATCTAAATAAAATACTGTTGCTGGCATTTGTGGGTCTAAGTAGCAAAACTACAGCGTGGAGTTCCTGATCAACGACAAAGAACAGCATTCCCCTTTCACTGCATTGAAAGCTGGTGAGAACAATTTTTGCAGCTTTCAATTCAGTCCCAAGTAGGGTTGCCAACTTTCTAAATCACAAATAAGGGACAAAAGGTCAAAATAATGGACAAATTCCCAACAGCATAAAGTACAGAAGGCCTTCGTTGAGCCACTGCTGGTGGGCTTAACCCATGTCTTTTTAGCTTCCCATTGCTTGTTGCAGCTGCAGTCTTTTCTTTTTTGCAAGTTTATCCATATTTGCACATGCCAAACCGACCGAACAACACCAGACGTTACTGAAACTTTCTGTTTTGGCAGGAATTGGCAAAATATAGCGTACAACAGATGTGCTTAAGGGGGCCTGTGATTGGATGACAGGTGCGTGGCATCAACAGCACATGCAACAGGCACGCACACTGTTGTCTCAGATCTAGGACCTGTCTGTAAACTTGCCCTCTGGTGGTTACACAGTACAGATGCTCCTCGACTTACGATGCTTCTACTTACGATATTTCGACTTTACGGTGGTGCAAAAGCGATACGCGTTCAGTAGAAACCATACTTCAAATTTTGAATTTTGATCTTTTCGACGAACCAGGCATGCAACTGATGCACGGAAAGTGACAGGACGGCAACCGAGTCACCAAGTCCGGGATAATTCATTGACCGACTCAGCTGTGGCTGGGTGAATGATGAGTTGGCCTGGGTGCTGGGCTGCACACAAAGCCCAGCCAGCAGACCAGCTGAGGAGTTTTGGCCCGGGCCACACGACCAGCCCAAAACTCCTCGGCTGAGGCGGGGCCGGCACTCCGACCTGACAGCCCCCTTGACCGGAGTAGTAGCATGGGACAAACCAATTTAGCCCAATATACGGAATGTTCCGGCTAATACGGGACAGTTGGCAACCCTAGCCCCATGGTACATCTGATCAAAGCCACCTCCAGCTTTGCCTTAGTTCTTCTGCAACTGAAACTCTCATTCATGCTTTCCCAATCTCCAGATTGACTTGTTCAATGCATTTCTGATTACACTCTCTGTGTGCTCAAGGTTATCTCAAGAATTAGTTTGTCTGAGCCCATGGTCACCTAATGCCCCTTCAGGGATATCACCTCTGCCCTTGGCAGCTGCCAATTAAACTCACGTCCTCCTCTTCAACTGTCCAAGGCTTTGAGACAAAGGTATCCAATTATGAGCGCAAAATGGCTGAGAGAGGGAAAAATTGAGCAGTTATCAACAAAGAATGAAGTGACTGGGCTTGCATAAACTGTAATTTAGAAGGATGAGAGGTAATCTTATTGAAACATATAAGATTATGAAGGGATTGGACAGGCTAGAGGCAGGAAACATGTTCCCAATGATGGGGGAGCCCAGAACCAGGAGCCACAGTTTAAGAATAAGGGTTAAGCCATTTAGAATGGAGATGAGGAAAAACATTTTCACACAGAGAGTTGTGAATCTGTGGAATTCTCTGCCTCAGAAGACCAATTCTCTGGATGCTTTCAAGAGAGAGTTAGATAGAGCTATTAAAGCTAGTGGAGTCAAGGGGTATGGGGAGAAGGCAGGAACGGAGTAATGATTGTGAATGATCAGCCATGATCACAGTGAAGGGCTAAATGGCATATTCCTGCACCTATTGTCTATTTAAACACATTTGAAGTTTTCATGAAACATCATTCAGCGATCCAGAAATAAGATAAATGATAGAAAACTTTCCCTGTGACATCTACAGAAAGAAGATAAGAGACAGGCTGCCATGATACAGCATTTTAAGAAATGAAATCATTTCCAATACTACGGCACTCTTCATAGCACTTTAACATTAAATGAAACGTACCTACTGTTATAATGTAAGCAATGCAGCAGCTAATTTTCATATCAGAAGTTTCTGCCATCGACAATGGACCAAGTAATCTATTTTACGGAGGTTGGTTGTGGGATTAGTGACAGGTGCTTCACTGACACACGGGTACTGGAAACACTGCCATAGCAATAGCCAGCCCATAGACATGCAGCATTTGTCAATCTCTTCAGAACAGTTTATGTTGAGCAGTTGGAACGTAAATGATTTCTGTCAGCCCATTTTTTGGGAAAAAAAATAGAAGAATGTGAGGAAGAGTCAATGGCAGAATTGAGGGTGTAAATATTCAGTACATTCCCACCATAGTGACATTGGAACAATGCGATAAAGGAGGGGCATGATGATAGGGAGGGTCTCCTCCCAAACAAGCAATGTGACCTGACCAAAGATCATCAGCGGGGATTATTGTGCCTTGCTGCATTTATTCAGTTATTCAATCTCAGCCAGATCAATTTTATTGACATCTGCAGAGAAGGTCACCACTGAGCCAGCTAACCGTAGCCCAAATGGCTGTTAGAAACGAGCAAATTCAAAACCTTACAATTAAATTCAGTAAACATCTAAGTGTTGGCAGTCCATTCTACGCTGACAGGAATCCAGAAGAATTAGAATTGAACTATAAACATGGAAAGGAAGCAAATTTGTGATCAGGCGGCAAAATATGTTAAACAAAACAGTTAAAAGATGCTTAGGTCCTCACACAGCAATGACAAAATTATGATGATGAACATTCATATCATTGGGGTCTGGAAAAAAAAGCAACATTAATTGATTTGTGACCATTTTAGATAAATTGATAGATTACTGCAGAGAGGAAGCTTTAGATGACGATTTGGATTCATTATTCATTATCAACCATGACGATGTCTGTCAGTGTCTCAGAGTGATTTTACTTAACAATCACGCTCAAGATCAATAAATTACGAGATTTGTGGATTTGTTTCTGAAGCATAAGCTATTAGCAAAAATGGCATCTACTGAAACATAATTTATCTTAAAATTGTCAGATATGGAAGATTATTTTCTAAATTTACAAATTTATCTAACAATGACCACAAAATAATAATTTCTGATCCTGAATAGAGTAAACAAAACTCTCTGCTAATTTGCTTATCTGAACCAAAAATAGAATTAAAGAGATGATAGAACTTTGGTTAATGGTTTATGGTCAATGAAGCAATGGCCTCTCACTTAGCTTGTTCTCAAAATGCTCCAGATTTACAGATCACAGATTCCTTGTTGTATAATAGTGATGGCAGTCAGGCTTTAGCCCAAAGAGATCCATATGCCCAGCAACAATGACGCTGACTGAACAGCTACAGTGCGTCCGGGCCTATGGATTGCTAATACAGCATCTTAACCATTCCACTGCCAATAAAGTAGAAATTCATGACAAGTGATCAAGACAAACTAAGTTGAGCACCTGATGTACAATTCCTTGCTTTTAGCAAAATTAAATAAGACACAACACCAGCTAATCTGAAGCTACCATTTTGAAACACAAACCAAGATTAATTTTTACTCTCTTCAGACATTGCTTGTAAAAAGAAGCAACTGAGCTATTCAGAGATAAAGATCCAGGACTTTGCCAGTCGACTTAACTCATCTGAAAAGGTGACCATGCTACAATTAAAATTGGTCCCAAGACCTCAGTTCAAAATGCAGATTCAAGAGTATTAACACAGACCCTAGGTTTGGCCATATTTCAATGGCCTGTGTGTGCATTTACTCTCAAGCCTCATAGCAATGCCAAGTTCAACTCTGCCAAAGATTAGCTGGTCCCTGTGGGATGATCAGTCATGATCACAGTGAATGGCAGTGCTGGTTCAAAGGGCCGAATGACCTACTCCTGTACCTATTGTCTATTGACCCCATCACACCAGTGCTCGATCCCTTACAACGGAGGATAGAGAGAGAGAAAAACACAAAAACTGAATATTCCAAAATCTTACACTTCCTAAAGGACAAACAGTACATTCTTGTATCAAGAACTCTGAAATAATCAAAAATGTGGGTAGGATTTGGGATATGATCTTCTGACATCAAATGTACTGGGGCATATTTAGCTTTTAAAACTGTACAGGACTGCTGTGCCTTTTGACATACTTAATGTAGGATTCAAGAGACTTCTTTAAGTGCGGAACCAATTAGGGACAGGAAACTGGGATTGCACAAAATTCATATTGATGGTTGCCTTTGAACCAACACATTGACACAAATAATAATGGCATAATGTTCACATAAACAGAATTAACTTGGAACTGGTCAACTTATAGGATGTCAAGGCTGGAGAGCGGCAAGACAGTTTGGCATTATGCACTTACAGTAACAGCAAGGGAGAGTGAGCGAGTCAGAGTGAGTAAAACCTCATACAAATTAATCAACGTTGCAACTTGCACCTTTGCATGATTCACCTCAGGATAAATGCGATATATGAAGATACATTCTCCTCATCACTAATGCTTAAAGACTGTTCTTCATTCATCTGTAAATAAATGATATTGCAATGCAGACTGTGTCAAAGGTTTAACATGTCTGCTTTCATTGTTGCTGTATCAAAACTAAAGATTAATGGTGAACAGAAATGTGCACACTTTCTCATCATACATAGTATAACTGGCCATTAAGCCCTGTGGGAGGGAGTGCCACACTCTCACCAATCTCTGAGTAAGATAGTTCCATTTATATTCTCCATTTAATTACTATCTCATATGATGACATTTAGTTTTGATCAACCCCTAACATATGAATAATTGTGGGTTACACAAAAAGCTGGAGAAACTCAGCGGGTGCAGCAGCATCTAAGGAGTGAAGGAGATAGGCGACGTTTCGGGTCGAGACCCTTCTTCAGACTGGTCAGGGATCAGGGAAACGAGAGATATAAACAGTGATATGGAGAGATAAAGCAAGAACAATGAGTGAAAGATATGCAAAAAAGTATTGGTGATAAGGAAAGCAGGCCATTGTAAGCTGTTTCTGGTGTGAAAATGAGAAGCTAGTGCGACTTGGGGGGGGGAGATGGAGAAGGAATGTCAGGGCCCGAGGGCTGAGGGAGAGGTGGGGGGGTGGGGGGAAAGGAGCAGTCTGGGTTAACAGAATTGAGAAAATTCAATGTTTAAATAATGTATGAATAATTGTGTTGTTTTAACCACCCCCATTTCATCACTCTTTGTGCGTTAGTTTTTCCCCCAAAGAGAAGCTCAGTCAATTTGTTCTTTCATTTCACAGTTTTCTTGCCATACCAATGCAGTGCCCGATAAACTGTAAATAAAGTGGTTATCAGGTTTTCAAGCTTTTCGCGATTTGTGAAAATCCTCTTCAGTGTTAAGTACCACATTTTCTCACTAGATTTCACTCCCATCTAACCCCTCCCCCTTCTTAAATTGGAAATGATGATCTAGATAAAGTATAAATTAGTTGACGATGATGATTCAAGCCATGATCGTGTGAGGCTCCACTCCCCATCATCTGCCTCTGAACATCCTTTTACCTCGATCCTGTCTTGAGTCTTGTTACGTCTTCGTACCGCTGTTGGTCCTCTTATCAGGTGTATTCTTACTTCATTAATCCAATGCATGCCACTTTATTGAAGCCCTTCAGAATCTATGTGTATTATATCTACTGAACTAACCTTTCTATGTTATCCCTTCAGAAAATTAAGATTAAATATTTCCTATTATATCGTTCTTTTCTTTTACTGTCTAATTTCTCCTTACAAAGTATTCCTTTTTGTTTTAAACCAAGGCGTATTCTATTTGGCTGGAGTTTTTGTGGACATTTTCAACCTCTCATTACTGAGGTCGGATTTTCCCACCTGCTTTAAGAGGGAATCAATAATACTGGTGCCCAAGAAGAGTAAGGTGACATGCCTCAACAACTATCTATCAATGGCACTAACGTTGATGGTGATTAAGTGCTTGTAATGAGTCGAGTCGTACACATGTCAAGATACAATACATGTCTATTAAAGGTTACACAAAAAGCTGGAGAAACTCAGCGGGTGCAGCAGCATCTAAGGAGCGAAGGAGATAGGCGACGTTTCGGGTAGAGACCCTTCTTCAGACTCGAAGAAGGGTCTCGACCCGAAACGTCGCCTATCTCCTTCGCTCCTTAGATGCTGCTGCACCCGCTGAGTTTCTCCAGCTTTTTGTGTAACCCTCGATTCTCCAGCATCTGCAGTTCCTTCTTTAACACATGTCTATTAAAGTTCACTTACAGCGTTGGTCTGCAGGACATTACAGTGACCAGCAGCTACTCAGACTGAATTACGTAGGCAAGCTCTTGGTAATATAAATCGCATATTAGGTGGAGCAACTACTAACAAGCACTACAATTGGTTAGTAGGAAATAACCAAAATCTACATCATTCCTTGTAGAAACAAAATAAAACATAGATACGTGGAAACATGGTGGCTAAACAATATAGTAGCCGGAACGTTAATAACGCATATAGATAGTTCCACAAAATCACCCTATCCAATGGGTGGCCTGCTGATCCGTCCGGCACGTGTGCGGTACAAATCCGCATCTCCTCCTTTCACCGGTGAAGTGACCGGGGAGGGAACCAGGAATGTGACCGAGGACCCGCCGGGTGGAGGTGGTGAAATAATCGAGCTAGGCGCCGAACGCCGTGGGGAGGCCGCGGGGGAGATAGTTTCTGATAGTGGAGCAGCCAGTCCGGTAGTGGGAGGGTATACAAAACGCGAAACCTCTGGGTGCGTGTCCGGCTAGACAGTCATGCGTATAGAGTGAGTAGAGCAGGGGGCTGAGCACACATCCTTGAGGTGCTCCCGTACTGATTGGTATTGAGGAAGACGTGTTTCTGCCAATATGAGCAGACTGTGGTCTGTGGATGAGGAAGTCGAGACCCAGTTCCGTGAGCTTGGTAACCAGCTTGGATGGGATGATGGTATTAAATGCCGAGCTCAAGTCTATAAACAACAGTGTGATGTATGGGTTTTTATTGTCCAAATGGTCAGCCGTGATCAACTGATCAACCGTTCCCTATAGCTCAGGTCCTCAAGGCCTGGCCAAACGAAAACAGTACGATGTAGATACTAGTCCACTCTCATCAATTCTACAAGTCACCTCCACAAAGAACTCCAGTAGATTATTAAAACATGAATATCCTTTCAAAATCCAATGCTGACTCCATTCCATACTGTTATTCTTTTCAAGGTACTCTGTTATTACATTATTAGTCAGAGGGTGGTGAATCTGTGGAATTCTTTGCCACAGAAGGCTGTGGAGGCCATGTCAGTGTATATTTTTAAGGCCGAGATAGATAGATTCTTGATTAGTATGGGTGTCGCAGGTTATGGGGAGAAGGCAGGAGAATTTCAAGAGAGAGTTAGATTTAGCTCTTAGGGCTAAGAGAATCAAGGGATATGGGGGAAAAAAGCCAGAAAAGGATAGTGATTTTGTATGATCAGCCATGATCATATTTAATGGTGGTGCTGGCTTGAAGGGCCAAAGGCCTGCTTCTGCACCTATTTTCTATGTTTCTATGTTTGGTCCAGTGCAGAATGGAGAGCCAGTGAGATCACATCCTCTGTTGACCTGTTGTGACAGTAGGAAAACTGTAGTGGGTTGAGGTAGGAGTTGATGTAAACCATAATCAATCTTTCAAAGCACTATAGATTGGTTATTTCCTACTAACCAATTGAGTGTTTGTTAGTAGTTGCTCCTTGTAATAGACGATTTATATTATCAAGAGCTTTCCTACATAATTCAGTCTGAGTAGCTGCTAGTCACTGTAATGGCCTGCAGACCAACGCTGTAAGTGAACTTTAATAAACATGTGTTGTATCTTGACCTGTGTATGATTCGACTCATTACAGGTGTCAGAAGTGCGATGCAAACCCACGCCTCCAGGAGTGGGAAAGACTGTAAAAAGGTTATGAACACTGCCCAGTCCATCACCGGCTCTGACTTCCCCACCATCAAAGGGATTTACCAGAGTCGCTGCCTCAAAAAGACAGGCAACATCATCATAGACCCACACCATCCTGGCCTCACACTCATTTCACCTCTGCCATCGGGAAGACGTTACAAGAGCCTGAAAACTGTAATGTCCTGGTTCAGGAACAGCTTCTTCCATACAGCCATCAGGCTATCAAACACTACAACCTCAAATAAGTTCTGAACTGGTGGACTTCCGGTGGCGCTATGGAGTAGGAGAAACTAGCGCCGTCCAGCTCCGCGAAAATTGTATCTAAAACGGGGAAAAACGGGGTTATTTATAGCTACTTACCAGAGAGGAGCATTTCTGAATGGCACCGGCAGCTAGATAAGGTCCGTGACGTCATCAGGCGCGCGACTTTTACAGCGTTAATGTCGATCCCAAGAACCCCCCCCCCCCCCCAAGGGAAAAAAAAGTGCCGAAAAAAGAGGTAGGCCCAGCTGAAGCCTCGACCTCGAGTTTGACTGGCTCTCTGGAGGATATCCCAAAGAAGAAATCAGAAATGGAAGACCTGAAAACTACCATTATGGGTGAGCTTAAAAAAATGAAAAAAGAATATAAAGAAGAATTTAAGTTACTCAGAGCTGATATTGAAGTATTTAAAGAGCAAGTTAAAGAGGAGTTGAAAAAATAAGTTGTAACCACAGTAAAAATTATGATGGATGAATGGAAGATAAAAGCAGATGCTGATCTAAAACAACAGATGGACGAAGTAAATCAGAAAGTTGGTGGTCTGGAACTCGTGGTTGATCGCAAGTTGGAACCTATTATGAGAACTCTTGATCAACAACACGATGCAATAAAGGAATTGACCAGTATTGCTGGCTCAAGTGCTAAGGCGAATGACAAACTTCTCTCCGAGAACAAGCGTTTAACAAATTTATTGAATAAAATACCTGAGAAATGTATTGACTTGGAGGGAAGGCAACGGCGCAAGAACTTGCGTTTCGTGGGTGTGCGTGAAGGCAAGGAGGGAGCTCAAGACACCAGAGAGTTTGCTGCAAATCTTCTGAAAAATGTCTTGAATCTGGAGCAAGCACCCCTACTTGGCCGAGCGCACAGAGCACTGAGACGACGTCCAAAGACGGGTTTGCCACCAAGACAACTGAATGTGAAGGTGGTCTACGATCATGTTTTGGAAGATATGATGAAGATAATAATTCGCAAACAGAATCTGCTTTATGATGGTGACAAGATCAGCATATTCAGAGATTATCCTGCGGAAGTGGCCAGGAGAAGAGCCCTCTTTACTGAAACAAGGCACATTCTCAGGAATATAAAGGGCGTGAGATATGGCCTGATGTACCCTGCCACATTACGAGTAAGCTATGATAATAAAGAGCATCACTAAACATACCGAAGCTCTGGAGTTCGCCCGTAAAATCGAGAAGGAGTTGGATGAGGAAGAAGAAGGAGAAGCAGAGGGAACACAGAGAGAAGATGAAGATGAGGATGAAGAATAACAAACTTGAATCATATTCAACACTTCCCTGATGCCGATGTTCACCCAGCAAGAAGGAGGAAGAATGATGAAAATTATTGGACATGGAGAGCTTAATGATTATTAATAATAAATTAATATACTATAGTATTAGTTTAGTACTAACCATTATTAACAAATGTATGTTATACCTTCTTAAACAATTTAAAATGATAGCAGTAATTAAAATAATATAGCATTAACAAGAATGGAAATGTAACACCCTGCCCCTAAATATATTGCCCTTAAGGCATTAACGGAGCTGGAAATATAAACATATTTTTTTTCCCCAACGGAAGTCCGTAGATTAATAGCCACTCTAGTGTGGCTTACACTAACATCACATAACGTAGTTATAGACACTTTTTTTTTTTCTGTACTTTTCTAATAATATTAACTTTTTTTCCTTTTATTTTTATATATTTTTTTATATATATGTGGAATTATATTACTTTACTTTTGAATGGTATTATACAGTAGACTGGAGGAGATTCGTATGTCAGATAATGTTATTAGTATTAGCTGATCACAAACTAGGGTACGAAATTGGGATGTATATGCTGAGACATCTACCTCATTATAATCCACCATAATACCAAAAATGCAAGATATTAATAAGAAAAAGGGGGCTGATGGAATCACCTTCTGTAGTTGGAATGTAAAAGGTATTAATGAACCAATTAAAAGAGGTAAGGTTTTGGCGCAATTAAATAGAATGAAAACTGATATAATTTATCTTCAAGAGGCACATCTAAAAAAGGATGCACAATATAGATTAACGGCAAATAGGATTTCTTGGGTGTATCATTCATCATTTACTCATAAATCTCGAGGAGTTGCCATCCTTATTCGTAAAGGTATTCAATTTAAACATTGTTCAATAATAGAAGATCCTGAAGGTAGATATATAATAGTTACGGGTGAACTATACTCGAAGAGGGTTGTACTTATGAATATATATGGTCCAAATTTTGATAATCCGCTATTTTTTAAGAAAATATTTAACATTATTCCTATAGTAACACAGCACAATCTAATAATTGGGGGCGACTTAAATTGCACTTTGGATAATTATTTGGATAGATCATCAACCAAAAGGAAGGCTATTTCGAAATCAAGCGAATTCATAAATTCCTTTATTAGGTCAGCTAATGTCAAAGATATTTGGAGAAATGATAATCCCAATGGTCGAGAATACTCATTTTACTCTCCGGTATTTGGAACATATTCTAGGATAGATTATTTTCTAATAGATTCAAAACTTGTCCCATTTACGTATGACTCAAAATATCATAATATTATTATCTCGGATCATGCGCCATTAACATTCAAGATTCATTTAAAGAGTATAACTAATGGATCTTCGCAATGGAGATTTAATCCTCATATATTAAATGATCAAGCTTGCACAGATTATCTGGTTAAACAGATTGAATTATTTTTTGAAACCAATGATAAACCTGGAATCTCATCGTCTCTTTTATGGGACACATTTAAAGCTTTTATAAGGGGTGCTATAATCTCTGCGCAGGTACATCTGAACAAGGAAAATCGAAAGATTCAACAGAAATTGGAAAATGAAATAAGGCAGTTGGACATGGAAAATGCTGTGTCTCCATCTAGGGTTATACATAACAAAATTTCACCATTAAAATATAAATTAAATGAGATACAATCAAAGTATGTTATTAAACTTTTTCAAAAGACCAACAAGTATATTTTGAATTTGGGGATAAACCACATAAATTGTTAGCTCGTCAACTAAGAAAATCAGATGAAGAAAAAATGATATATAAGGTCAGATCTGAACAAGGAGAAATATTAACTTTACCAAAAGACATTAATGATAGATTCCAACAATACTATCAAAAACTTTATACATCAAAGGTGATGGATCAACCCGATGGAATGGAAGCGTTTCTCCAGAGAATTATTAGATGCTGAAATATCAGCAAAAGATATTGAGGAATCAATTAGATTATTGAAGAATGGTAAAGCTGCAGGACCCGACGGTTTGGGTGTTGAATTTTATAAGAAGTTTCATGATTTGATCGTCCCACGGCTACAAACTATGTACAAAGATGCCTACGAGCAAGAACAGCTTCCAGAAACCCTAAAAGAATCCACAATTACACTTATTTCCAAAGCAGATAAAGATCCAGAAGACCCGGGATCATACAGAGCAATAGTTATTTTAAATACAGATCAAAAAATATTAACAAAAATTTTATCTCAAAGGTTAAGTTTAGTGATCAATAGAATAATACATCATGATCAAACAGGTTTTATTCCTAAACGATACTCCACTTATAATTTAAGACATCTATTTAATATCATACTCAAAAAGAATGAATGATATTGAATTAGCAATTATATCTCTGGATGCGGAGAAGGCGTTTGACCAGATTGAATGGCCTTACTTATTTAGGATAATGCAGAAATTTCAACTGGGAGATGGATTTTGCAAATGGGTTAGAATTTTATACTCTGGCCCAACAGCAAGAATCCTAACAAACCAAATGTTATCAGCAAAATGTAATCTTTCTAGGGGTTGTAGACAAGACTGTCCGTTATCACCCTTATTATTTGCACTCGCTATAGAATTATTGGCTGAAAGGATTAGATCAGAACCAGAAATTTATGGATATAATACTAAAACCACAATTAACAAAATATCTTTATATGCAGATGATGTTTTAATATACATAACAAAACCGGAGACTAGTATTCCTAAATTACTTGATGTTATAACTGAATTTAGTATGTTCAGGATATAGAATTAACTGGAATAAAAGTGAAATTATGCCTATAATAGGAATTAAATTGAATAAATTACAAAAATTTCCATTTAAAATAGCAAATAATCAAATTAAATATCTTGGAATTAATGTATCAAAATCTTATAACTCTTTATTTGAATCAAATTTTCCCCAATTACTAAATAAATTTAAAAAATAATATTTTATATTGGAAAACATTACCGATATCAATGATTGGTAGAATAAATGCCATTAAAATGATTTTTTTGCCACAATTACTATATTTATTTCAAGCCATCCCGTTATATCTTCCTAAAAATGTTTTTTTTTTTTAATTGATTCTATAGTTAACAGCTTTATTTGGGATTATAAAAATCACAGAATAAGTAAAACACACTTATGTAAGTCTAAGATAAATGGTGGCCTAGCTCTACCTAATTTTTTATATTATTTTTGAGCGGTTCAGATTAAGAACTTTAATTATTGGTTGGTACAGATGGAACAGGACCCGGTTTGGTTAAGAATAGAAAAGGAAGATTGTTTCCCATTCGATATAAGCACAATATTCCTTGCCCCTGGAGTGGTACAAAAAAAACATATAAGGAAACTCCTATAATTTTAAATAATATACGTTTTTGGAAACAAATCATTAAGACTTTACATTTAGAATCTATGCCACTTTGTTTACCAATTATGAATAATCCTATGTTTAAGCCCTCGACATTGGATGTGGGGTTTAGACATTGGAAAAATTTAGGAATAATAAGGATAGAACATCTTTACAGGAATGGGAAATTTCTCTCATTTCAGGAGTTGAAAGAGATTTATGGATTGCAAGCAAATAATTTATTTAGATATTTACAAATTAGAGATTATGTAAAATTAAATATGCAAGATTACAGAAATAGAGATCCAGGTTTACTGGATGAAGTACTTAATAAGCATCCAACAACAGAAAAATTAATAGCATATATATATATTCTTTTGGACATGGAAATGCCAAAAACTGAATTATTTCGACAAAAATGGGAAAATGAAACTGGTTTACCGATATCAGAAGATTTTTGGGAAGAAAGCTTACAATGAATTCATCGCTGTTCGTTAAATGCCAGACATATTTTGATAGAATTCAAAGTATTACATAGATTACACTACTCAAAAAAGAAATTAAATAGAATGTTTCCTAATATATCACCACTGTGTGATAAATGTCAGCACATAGAAGCTGATTTAACTCATAGTTTTATAATATGTACAAAACTAAATAGTTATTGGGCTGAGATTTTCAAAATTATTTCCATAGTTTTATAGATTACATTAATCCCTGACCCAAAATTAATTATATTTGGTGTTTCAGATTCAAACCAAACTTTAACAGCAAATCAAAGACATTTTCTGGATTATTGTTTAATAATTGGAAAAAAATTAATATTAAAATTTTGGAAGGGACCATTATCCCCTACAATTAAAATGTGGACAGTGGTAATGGTGGAGACGTTGCAATTGGAGAGAATTAGGTTTATCCTAATGGATAAACTTGAGCTTTTTGAACAAATATGGTCTCCATTCACTGATTATATGAAGTGGTAGCTGGGCTTGGCATTGAAACTCAATTAGTACCCGGTGGTAGGATCAAACAAAAATGTTTAATCTGAGATTTATATACTTGTCTCTATATATTATAATTAGAAATTGTTCCATTCATTGTTAAGATGCATACTGTTTTCTTTTCCTCAAGTATAATAATTGTTTACCAGTTATAGGTTTTTGTTTTTTTTGTTTTCTATTTTATTTTATTTTATTTTTTTTCTCCCCTTTTAATCAAGTATAATCATATTCTTTAAATTACTCACTATTCTTTCTTTATACTTTTTTCTTTTTCTTTTTTTCATACTATTAAAAAAAGGAGGCCTATATACATGGCTTGGTAATATTTATATAATTTTGGAAAGATGTAATAAGTATATCTGAAAAAAATTATTATATTATTTGTAATATGTATGGCCTCTAATAAAAACATATTTAAAAAAAAATTAGTTCTGAACTACAATAGACTATTATTGCACAATTGTTTGTTTTGGTGTTGGGGGGGGGGGAGGAGGTGGTGGTGGTGTGTGAGTGTGAGTGTATATATATGTATATGTAAATATACTTTTTTTTCCGCTCTCATTTATTATATTGTTTACATATTCTTTGGTACTGCTGCAAGTAATAATTTAATTGTTCTATCTAGGACATATGACAATAAAACACTCTTGACTGTCTTGACTCATGAAGTATTATGCTATCTGTTCACCAAGACTCCACAATGACCTTCGCCAGAAACCAATAAAACACGTTTGATGATGTAATATTGCTGGCTGAATATTACAATATGCAGAATAAACAACACACATTTCTCTTCATATTTCATTATCCTTCAAAATAGAGGGGGACATTGGTCATTAAAAGACCTATGCTCCCCGAGTCAAACGCAAACCCTAACACCTATTTATTCACAGAACACCGACATCATCATTGCTAGTTGCCCCCAAAAAACCTATGGTCCAAACATACTACAGCCATGTGGTCACTGTACCCCCAAAATGGCCCATCCCATAAATCATGAGAATCCCATTCCTGTAATTTAAGGGTCCAGATCCTTCATTTTCAGCAGACAAAGGAAAGAACTGCCACAAAGACCCAACTCGTATGGCTTCAGAGTCGTGCCTCAGTGGGTAGTACGTTCACATCCAAGGTGTAACTGTGGCTTGAAGACCAACTCCAACATTAGGAGTTGGTTGACATCACACAAACATAACGTATTAGTGGAAGCAACATGAACTGGATAATTAAGGGAGGCCCGAACTTCTCTCTTTTTGATGGAAAAGATCCCGTTGCATTGTTTGATGTCCTGTAGGGGAGCTCTCAGTAACTCTAGACTTTCCTTCAGTCAACTCTAATCAAACAAATTAATTGGTCATAACCTATCTGCAGTTTGTGGGAGATGTGTAGGAAGGAACTGCAGATGCTGGGTTAAACCAAAGATAGACACAAAAAGCTGGAGTAACTCCAGGGGTCAGGCAGCATCTCTGAAGAGAAGGAATGGGTGACGTTTCAGACTGAAGAAGAGTCTCGACCCGAAACATCATCCATTCCTGAGTTACTCCAGCTTTTTGTGTCTATCTGCTATTTGTGGGAATTGGTTACTGCATTTCATTGTTACAATATTGACTATCTTTAAAGGTACCTACTTACGTGTTTTGAGAATGGGAAAAGTACAGTAGGGATGCAACACTTCTTTAAAGATTTCTGACAGTTTGTAGCATTGATAAAGAATGTTAACAGAAACTTATTAAAATATCAAATAGTGCCGGCATGCCAGTGCATGCAGTGCTAGATTTATTTTCAAATTCAATTTCCAAACTGTTCCTCATTCATTGGGTAAGAAGGAACTGCAGATGTTGGTTCACACCGAAGATAAACACAAAATGCTGAAGTAACTGAGCAAGTCAGGCAGCATCTCTGGAGAAAAGGAATCGGTGATGTTTCGGTCAAGGCCCTTCATCAGACAGTCAGGTAGGGGGACACTAGAGGTGTGGGAAAGTACAGAACAAAGCAGAGCCTGCATCAATGCCTCAAGAAAAGGTGGAGCGCACAATGGCTGGCTGGGGAGGTGACAATGAAGGAATGCAAACTGTGCCGCAGGGTTGTAAGCTGCCCTCCCCAACTCTCAGTCTGATGAAGGGTCTCAACGCCAAACGTCACCTAATCCTTTTCTCCAGAGATGCTGCCTGACTTGCTCAGTTACTCCAGCATTTAGTGTCTTTCCTCATCCAATGATTGTTATTGGTGTTGCTATGATTTAACTGACTGAGGAAATACATTAAATACATCCATAAAAGCCTCATTCAGTATCTAAACTATTATTAGCATAGCTTCACCAGGAAAATCAAAATTGTAGGAAGGACACATGCAGTTAAGCCACTGGGGCATTTGTCATCCTGCTCATCTACGGAATATCCAGATTCAACACATCAACCAACACCAACAATTTAGTCTCAACAGAAAATATTGGAAACTCCCTTTAGGTCAGGAAGTATCTGTGAAAAGAGAAAAAGAGTTAAAGTTCCAGATCACAGATCCTTCATCAGAAAAAGAAAAGTGAGAAATCAAGTAAAAAGTTGGAGAACACTGGAGGCACAAAACGTAGACAGGCTACCAACTTGGCAGAACACTTCCATTCAGTCAATGGGGACAATCCTGAGCTCTATGCCACTCTGACCCATCTGTCTGGGCCTCCTGCCCTGTTCCAATGAAGCCCAAGGAACATTAGATGCACTATCGCCTAATTGAATTCAACAATGCAAATTATTCACCTTTTCTCTTTATATCAAAACTTATGAGCTCTGTGGTAAGGTTATCCATCTAAAACATTACCTTCGTTTTTCTCTCAACACACCAGGATGTTCACTCTGTGAACATCAGGACGTTTACAGCATTTTCTTTAGATTTTATGTTTCAGCTGCTGCTCACTCGCATTTTACAGCTTTACCATGTTCCTCTATTTCCTTTCTCTCCCTCTAGTAGACCTCATAAATCCATTTCCCAGAACATTCTGTAAACATTGGAATTCCCTCGGCCCCTTTGTCCCATCTGTCCCTCCCATTTAAAATTAATTTGTTTTCTCACTTTCCCCAATACTGATGAAGAGTCATTGACCTGAAACATAAACTCTCTTTCCACCTACGCTTTTGCACCTGCTAAGTGTTGCCAACATTTTCTGTTCATATAGAGCTTCTACAATGTTTGATTACCAACTAGTATCTTGTTGTAGCTTCAATTAGCTTTTGAATGAGGTTCAATCGTGACTGTGCTGTGGAGGAATCTGAGAACAAGGATGAGTGTTTTAAAATGGTGGCACGGCAAGAAATGAAAGTCAGTGTAGATCAGGAAGAACAGGAGTGATGCATAGTTAGAACATGGGTCGAGAAAGAAGAGGTCTGGAAGTCCTGAAACCTGCAGGGGCGACCATGAGCATTGGCCGCAGAACCGGAGGAGCTGGGGGGGGTGGGGGAGGGGCTGCAACCCCCCCCCCCCCGCCTCTATTTTGGCTAGACATGTTTCAATGTCTCCGGCTTTGGACGAGGCGCTGCTGTGCTCTGAGCAACCTGGTCGTGGGTGTTGGAGAGCCGGGGCAGAGGGAGGAATGGAAGCAGAAGCAGCAGTGGGGCAGATGCGGACGGGGAGCCGGGACTGGCCAGTGTTTGCCAGGCTGGCGAGTCACTCGCTGCAGCTCTGGCCATGGAGCAGCCTCAGTGCAAGAGTCCCGGGCCGTCGGAGGCGTCGCGGCCATAATAGTCTGCGCCGAATTCGCCCTGTGACCGGCATGGACCAGGCTGCGACTCCATGCATCCTAGAGGAAAACCAGTGGCTGCTGGAAGTAGCTACCAAGCACAGGGTAGAAGCGGTGAAGATAGTGACCTTCAAATGGGGGTGGCTGGAGAAAGTATCCTGCTTGCCTGCTGGATTTTCACTTACTGTAACTGCAGGAAAGATGTTCCGAGTGTTGGGGGAGTCCAGAATAAGGGGTCACAGTTTATAAAGGGTAGGCAATTTAGGACTGAGATGAGGACAAACTTTCTTCACCCAGAGAGTTGTGAATCTGTGGAATTCTCTGCCACAGAAGGCAGTGGAGGCCAATTCACTGGATGTTTTCAAGAGAGAGCTACATTTAGCTCATGGGGCTAGTGAAATCAAGGGGTATGGGGAAAAAACAGGAACAGTGAACATCCATGATCATATTGAATGGCAGTGCTGGCTCGAAGGGCCGAATGGCCTATTCCTTCAACTATTTTGTATGTTTCCATGTTTGAGTATATGGCAATAAAACTCAACCACTTGATCTTGAAGCATTTATGCACGGTGGATGTATAATGTAGTCATAGAGTGATACAGTGTGAAAACAGGCCATTCGGCCCAAGTTGCCCACACCGGGCAACATGTCCCAGCTACACTACCTGCTTTTGGTCCATATCCCTCCAAACCTGTCCTATCCATGCATCAGTCCAACTGTTTCTTAAATGTTGGGACAGTCCCTGCCTCAAGTACCTCCTCCGGCAGCTTGTTCCATACATCCACCACTCTTTGTGTGGAAAATGTTACCCTTCAGATTCCTATGAAATCTTCTCCCCTTCTAAATCATACTTCTACAATGCACTAAAACATGATTTTAATATCAAATTTTTTAAAAAGTTCCTACCATGGGAGGGGGTGCACCCCCCTCCCCCCACTCGGTCGCTCCACTCCCTCGGCAGGTACCCCCAAGGCAAGTGATCAGTGATTGCTCAGCCGCCCCACTTTCAAAAATGCTCCCCAGCCCCTGATGAGGAAGTGGTGGTGAGGGAATTTTGTTTGCGGCCAAATTGCAGCCACATGCACAACACGCAAGAGATTTTAACAAGAAAGGCTAATCAGCCAATAATTTCCCAAGCGCTGGAAATGCTAACACTTAAAGTGTACAAATCATATTTTGGAATCAAACAATCTGATTCAAATAAAACAGCCACAGCCATCTAGAGATGTTGTCCTTTTTATTGCTTCAGTGCAACTGTTTGCCGGGAACCATAAAGCTTAAAACACTGTTCTAGCAGAATAGCAGGCAAAATAATGCAATGTAGTATAATGTTTCACTACAAAATACTCAAATTTACAAACATGTTTTAACAAGGCAATGATCTATTGCATTGGTTAGTGGGAAACATTAATACAATCAACAGTAATTGCTCCAGTCATTACTCCTGCTTTAGGATGCCCAGTCCATTCATTTCCCAGAACTTCAGTGATTTTTTAGACCATCTGTCTCTGTCCCAAAACTTCTGGTGACAAAGTGCATTATGTCTTTGAGACCTGCATTGAAAACATCTGACATGGGCGCAATGTGCAAAGCTCAGGAAGTGACAGCTCATTAGGTAAGTCATGCTGTGCTTGCCTACTGATACAGATAGTTTTAAAGCTCCCGTATTTCCTCTGGGCTCAGACAAACTATAATTTGAATTTATTAACCTTTGTGGCAGCTTGTAACATAGCAAACATTCCTCATCTGTTAGTTCTAAAGACCTGTATGCATCAACATTATAAACAAAAGCAGAAGTAGGCCATGCAGCCTCTTGAGCCTAACCCACCAGTCAATAATACCACAGGCTTTGATGCATCTTTCCTGCCAGATGCCCTTTATTTGTTTACAAGACATGGGCAGTGTGGCAAAAGCCGACATTTAATATCCAACCTTAATTGCCTTTGTGACCTCCAGCTACTTCTGGGGTGGCGGAAGTGGGGGCAAGAAATAGGGTGAGTAGAAGGGTGGGGGCAACGGAAGGTTGGTGAAGGCAGGGCAGCTGGAAGGTGGATGGGGTCAGCTGGAAGGTGGGTGGGAGGCAGCCTTGCAGAACAAGGGGGAGAGGCAGACACAGAATATCCAACCATGGGTCTTCAAATTCTAACCTGCCAATCTGTGCTCAAAATTGAGGTTGGATGGCTCACCCTGTACGAGACACAATTTCTGAAGCCAACATGAATGTGGAGTTAGACACAAAATGCTGGAGTAACTCAGCAGGGCAGGCAGCATCTCTGGAGAGAAGGAATGGGTGGCGTCACCTATTCCTTCTCTAGAGATGCTGAATGTCCCGCTGAGTTACTCCAGCATTTTGTGTCTATCAGGTTTAAATCAGCATCTGCAGTTCCTTCCTACACATGAATGTAGAGTGGTACATTGCTGATCCTAAAATTTATTCCCTGGTGAAATGATACAACTGCCCTGACCATAAAATAACTCTCCCTCTAGAAATATAGGACAGCAATTGGAAAGTGCCTGCAATTCCTTCACCAACTTTCTCTGCCATGTCACCCAAACTTATCCGAGCTTCCACCTTTGCAAATTAGGTCAACTCCCTGGTTCTCAGGCAAATGGTTAAATATTTGTTTGGCTTATGGAAGTCTTAAATAGTTATTAATGATTCCTGTGCCAATTCTATTTCTGAATGACTTTATTCATCACAGTTAAACGCGTGGCCGAAGGAATGGTGCAGAGGGCAGGGATTCAAGTTTCTGGATCATTGGGACCTCTTTTGGGGAAGGTGTGACCTGTACAAAAAGGATGGGTTGCACTTGAACCCAAGGGAGACCAATATCCTGGCGGGGAGATTTGCAAAGGCTACTGGGGAGACGTTAAACTAGAATGGCTGGGGGGAGGGACTCAAACAGAGGAAGCTAGTAGACAGTGTGTGAGGTAGGAGGCAGAGAAGGGAAGCACTCAGACCCAACATGTAAGGGAGAAAGAAGAAAAAGATAATAAACAGAGAATAAGAGGTGGTGGGTTTCTTAAATGTGTGAGCAGAGAGACAGAGGGGTGAAAAATGAGGGTAGAAGCAATAGGTAGCAAGGTGAAAAGTAAAAGTGGCAGGCAGACAAATCCAGGGCAAAAATCAAAAAGGGCCACTTTTCAACATAATTGTATAAGGGGTAAGTGTTGTAAAAACAAGCCTGAAGGCTTTGTGCTCAATGCAAGGAGCATTCATAATAAGGTGGATGAGTTGAATGTGCAGATAGTTATTAATATGATATAGTTGGGATCACGGAGACATGGCTCCAGGATGACCAAGGCTGGGAGCTGAACATCCAGGGATATTCAATATTCAGAAGGGATAGACAGAAAGGAAAAGGAGGTGGGGTAGCGTTGCTGGTGAGAGAGGAGATTAACACAATAGAAAGTAAGAACATTAGCTTGGAGGATGTGGAATCGATATGGGTAGAGTGGCGAAACACTAAGAGGCAGAAAACGCTAGTGGGAGTTGTGTACAGACCACCGAACAGCAGTAATGGAGTTGGGGATAGCATTAAACAGGAAATTAGAAATGCGTGCAACAAAGGTAAAACAGTTATAATGGGTGACTTCAATCTACATATAGATTGGGTGAATCAAATTGGCAGGGGTGCTGAGGAAGAGGATTTCTTGGAATGTATGTGAGATAGTTTTGTAAACCAACATGTAGAGGAACCAACGATCTGTGAAGATAAAAAGGTTAGTTAAAACAAATGTAGCTCCCTTGCAGTCAGAATCATGGGGAACAAAGACATGGCAGACCAATTGAATAACTACTTTGATTCTGTCTTCACTAAGGAAGACATAAATAATCTGCCGGAAATAGCAGGGGACCGAGGGTCAAATGAGACGGAGGAACTGAGTGAAATCCAGGTTTGCCAGGAAGTGGTGTTAGGTAAATTGAATGGATTAAAGGCCGATAAATCCCCAGGGACAGATAGGCTGCATCTCAGAGTACTTAAGGAAGTAGCCCCAGAATTAGTGGATGCATTAGTGATAAATTTTTTTGACTCTTTAGATTCTGGAGTAGTTCCTGAGGATTGGAGGGTGGCTAATGTAACTCCATTTTTTAAAAAGGGAGGGAGAGAGAGAACGGGGAATTACAGACCAGTTAGTCTAACATCAGTAGTGGGGAAACTGCTGGAGTCAGTTATTAAAGATGGGTTAGCAGCACATTTGGAAAGTGGTGAAATCATTGGACACAGTCAGCATGGGATTTATGAAAGGTAAATCATGTCTGACGAATCTTATAGAATTTTTTGAGGATGTAACTAATAGAGTGGATAAGGGAGAACCAATGGATGTGTTATATCTGGACTTTCAGAAGGCTTCGACAAGGTCCCACATAAGAGATTAGTATGCAAACCTAAGCACATGGTATTGGGGGTTCAGTATTGATGTGGATAGAGAACTGGCTGGCAGACATGAAGCAAAGAGTAGGAGTAAACAGGTCCTTTTCAGGATGGCAGGCAGTGACTAGTGGGGTACCGCAAGGCTCGGTGCTGGGACCGCAGCTATTTACAATATATATTAATGATTTGGATGAGGGAATTGAATGCAACATCTCCAGGTTTGCAGATGACACGAAGTTGGGGGGCAGTGTTAGCTGTGAGGAGGATGCTAGGAGGCTGCAAGGTGACTTGGATAGGTTGGGTGAGTGGGCAAATGCATGCAGATGCAGTATAATGTGGATAAATGTGAGGTTATCCACTTTGGTGGCAAAAACATGAGGGTAGACTATTATTTGAATGGTGGCCGATTAGGAAAAGGGGAGATGCAACGAGACCTAGGTGTCATGGTACACCAGTCATTGAAAGTAGGCATGCAGGTGCAGCAGGCTGTGAAGAAAGCGAATGGTATGTTAGCATTCATAGCAAAAGGATTTTTAGTACAGGAACAGGGAGGTTCTGCTGCAGTTGTACAGGGTCTTGGTGAGACCACACCTGGAGTATTGCATTGAGTTTTGGTCTCCTAATCTGAGGAATTATATTCTTGCCATAGAGGGAGTACAGATAAGGTTCATTAGACTGATTCCTGGGATGTCAGAACTTTCATATGAAGAAAGACTCGATCCACTCGGCTTGTACTCGCTGGAATGTAGAAGATTGAGGAGGGGATCTCATAGAAACTTACAAAATTCTTAAGGGGTTGGACAGGCTAGATGCAGGAAGATTGTTCCCGATGTTGGGGAAGTCCAGAACACGGGGTCACAGTTTAAGGATAAGGGGACCGAGATGAGAAAAACTTTTTTCACACAGAGAATGGTGAATCTCTGGAATTCTCTGCCACAGAAGGTAGTTAATTGGCTATATTTAAGAGGGAGTTAGATGTGGCCCTTGTGGCTAAGGGGATCAGGGGGTATGGAGAGAAGGCAGGTACGGGATACTGAGTTGGATGATCAGCCATGATCATATTGAATGACGGTGCTGGCTCGAAGGGCCTACTCCTACACCTATTTTCTATGTTTCTATGTAAACAATATGGGGTCTGAAGAAGGGTTTCGGCCCGAAACGTTGCCCATTTCCTTCGCTCCATAGATGCTGCTGCACCCGCTTAGTTTCTCCAGCACTTTTGTCTACCTTCGATTTTCCAGCATCTGCAGTTCCTTCTTCAACAATATGGGGCCCAGGCACAACAATTAAATAATAATCATAGTCAGTCAGACTGTAGAAACTAGACAAATTAAGTCCAATTTAGTTGTGGAATCATAGAAATGTATGGATCAGAAGAGGCAATTGTTCTATCATGACTTTGCAGATTGTCCTGCTTAATCGAACTCGATTGTAGCATTGCAGATTAAGGCATATTATATGCTTATTCAAGCATGTTTTAAATATGTAAAAGGCTTCTGCTGCCACTCCACTATCAGGAGGTTCCAGACTCCCTTTCTCATTCTTCTACCAATTGTTCCAAATCTGCACCCTTCTGTTCATTGAACTGACTGTTAGGGAGGGTCTTTCTATCCAAGCTTCATGTTAATTTGTACACCTTGATGAAATCTCCTCACAGTTTCCCCATTCCAAAGTAAACAACCTTAGCCTCTTCACTCTTCCGAAAATTCTCCAGTGCTGGGAACCTCTTCACAAATCATCCCTCTATCATTATTGGTGTTTCCACATCCTTCCTATGCAGGCCAAAGCATGAATAATAGTGCTGCAATTAGCGATCATTACAAGGGGATTCTGAATCCAAAGGTTCACCTGCAACCTCTTCCTCAGCCTCCAAAGCAAGAGATTGCCAATCAGGAGATGTTATTGTCAGCTAACTCTTGAATAAGAAACATCTCCCCTTGGGATGCATCGTATATATCACCGACTCTTGACTGGGAAGAGGTAAGGAGTGGTGGAGACTGAGAGCAGACTTTAGGGTCAATGAACCTGTGGCACAAACTAAATGCATACGTAGATCATTACTGAATCCATCAATTAGGCAAATTGACCTTTACTTCTAAGTGGTGTTCATCGAGCGTTCTGCGATTTATTTTAGACACTTGGGTTATTATTGCTCCAGTTATTGATGGAAAGACACAGACCTTTGCAGCCTACCACTGTCTCCATAATAGCTCACTTAAATTTGCCTCCTGGGAATTAATACTTTGCTGTGTAAAATGAAGCACAAGTTAATTACATTTTCCATTCATTTGCAATAGACAGACCATTGATTGGGTAAATCATCTGACCTTTCCTGTAACATCCTCACAATTCCCATGTACTTCTGCAAACAAAATGTTATAATTATGGATGGGAAACAAAAGAGATGACAATCAGCACAGAGCTTAATCTCACCTCAGACAAAGAACTCAAATTCCATCAAATCCAAATGTAGGAATCAACAACATAAGGAATCTCATTCCAACCTTTAGTTTACTCATCTGACCTTTCATTGATATGGATATCTAATACTGCACGGTGATAATAACACACAGGTTTTAAGCATGAGTCACAGAGTAGCACCATTTCCTCTGTACCTGAAGGCTGTGTATTCCATGTCCAGTGGCTTCAGCACTGAAATCCAAGCTGACACACCAGCGCAGTACCAAAGGAGTTGACATCTCTGGAGGTGCACGTTCAGATGAGGTGTTAAAGTAAAAGAGCACATTATCTTGCAAGTGACTGTATGAAAGATCCCACGGCACCATTTTGTATCAGAGCAAGAGTTATCCTGGCATTATGATCAATATTTATTCCTCAATCAACATTAGTACAAAAAAAAAAAATTGCTTATTGCAGTAGCTTGGTGAAAACAACTGTTTCAATGTCTGTCATCGTCAGCAGCCACAATTCAATAAGTACCTGAAAGGACAAAAGTACCTTAGAACAGAAGTAAACGCACAGATCCTCTGGGAAAATCAAGAACCAGACATAGGTCAGAAGAAGGGTTTTGGCCCGAAACGTTGCCTATATCCTTCGCTCCATTGATGTTGCCTCACCCGCTGAGTTTCTCCAGCATTTCTGTCTACCTTCGATTTTCCAGCATCTGCAGTTCTTTCTTGGACATAGGTTTAAGGTGAGGGGAGAAAGATTTAATAGGAACCTGAGGGGTAACTATTTTATACAATGGGTGGTGGGTGTATTTAATGAGCTGCTGGAGGGATAGGATATACGCGCATTTAGATGGACAAGGGCTGATTAGGGACAGTCAGCACGGTTGTGTGTGTTAGAGGTCGGGTCTCACAAAGCTGATCGGGTTTTTTGAAAACGTGACCAAGAAGGTTGATGAGGGCAGAGCTGTAGATGTTGTGTATATGGGCTTCAGCAAAGCATTCAACAAGGTTCCGCATGGTAGGCTACTCTGGAAGATCGCATGCGATCCAAGGATAGCTGAATGGAGAAAGAAAATTGGCTTCATGGAAGGAAGCAGAGGGTGATGGTGGAACTGTAGGCCTGTTACTAGTTGTGTACCTCAGGGTTCGATGCTGAGCCCATTACCGATTGTCATCTATATCAATGATGTGGATGAGAACATACAGGGCAAGATTAGAAAGTTTGCTGATGATACAAAAGTGAGTGGTTTGCAGATAGTGAAGATGGTTGTGAAAAATTGCAGCAGGATCTTGATCTATTGGCCAGGTGGGCTGAGGAATGGTTGATGGAATTTAATACAGAGAAATGTGAGGTGTTACATTTTGGGAAGTCCAACATGGGCAGGGCCTACACAGTGAATGGTAGGGCTCTGGGTGGTGTTGTAGAACCGAGGGATCTAGGAGTGCAGGTGCATGGTTCCTTGAAGGTGGAGTCGCAGATGGTTAGGGTGGTCACAAAGGCTTTTGGCACATTGGCCTTCATTGGTCAGAGTATTGTGTATAGAAGTTGGGAGATGATGTTGCAGTTGTATAAGATGTTGGTGAGACTGCAATTACAGTATTGTGTTCAGTTCTGGGCACCATGTTATAGGAAAGATGTTGTCAAGCTGGAAAGGGTACAGAGAAGATTTACAAGAATGTTGCCAGGATTAGAGGGCCTGAGCGGTTGAGAGAGGTTGAGAGGTTGAGTAGGCTGGAACTCTATTCCTTGGAGCGCAGGAGGAAGAGGGGTGACCTTACGGAGGTATGTAAAATGAGAGGAATAGATTGGGTAGGTGCATAGAGTCTCTTGCCCTGAGTAGGTGAATCGAGGACCAGAGGGCATAGGTATTTAGGTGAATGAGAAACGATTGAATAGGAATCTGAGGGGGGTTACACAAAAAGCTGGAGAAACTCAGCGGGTGCAGCAGCATCTAAAGAGCGAAGGAGATAGGCGACGTTTCGGGTCGAGACCCAGGAATCTGAGGGGTATCCTTCCACACAAAGGGTGGTGGGTGTATGGAACAAGCTGCCCAACGAAATAGTTGATGCGGGAACTATCCCAACATTTAAGAAACAGTTAGACAAGTGCATGGATAGGACAGGTTTGGAGGGATATGGACCAAGTACGGGCAGATGGGACTATTGTAGCTGGGACATGGTGGCCGGTATGGGCAAGTTGGGGCGAAGGGCCTGTTTCCCCACTGTATCGCTCGATGACTATGAGGAGGTAGTTGAGGCAGGTACATGGATAGGACAGGTTTAGAAGGATATGGGCCAAACGCAGGCAGATGGGATATGTTGGACGGTGTGAGCAAGTTGGGCTGAATGGTTTGTTTCTACGATATGACTCTATCTAAAAATGCTGAAGAAGGGTCCCGACCCGAAATGTGACCTATCCACAGATGCTACCTGACCTGTTAAGTTACTTCAGTAGGTGGTGGCTTCTTTTGTAAACCAACATTTGCAGTTCCTTGTTTCTACCTCTCAAAAAGTAACTTATTGTCCGTGATCTCGGAAGATGAGAAAGGCATTGTATAAGAAAATGAAGGTTCTTTTGATTCTAAAACGAACTCCCAAGATGTGTGTGCGTCACCTATCTTAACCAAGTACACCCGATGAAGATTACAGCAGGCTTATGGCATACCTCACTTGTCAAATGGACAGGAACAAAAATATATTAGGACAGAAATTCAAATTCAGAAGTGCCCGCAGGAGGCTGAAACAATGGCCATGGAAAGCCTGTAGTTATGAAGAATCAAGTACTGTAGACTGAAAGAACCAAAATAATATATTGGCATTTGTGGAATCCTGCTGGGGGTAAACTAGCTACTATGTTTCCTACATTGTAAGAAATACTTCACATCAACCATACTTCACTGGCTGTGGACTGCTCAGGGAATCCTGGAGATGCAAAAAGTGTTATACATATGCTAATTATTTTTTAAAATATACTTGAATAATTTATACGGCAGGTGGTTTTCCTTTAGTAAGGAAATTAGCAATTACATTTCACGTTCATTTCAGTTTAACTAATGGCTAAGCCTCTTGGACAAACATGGTGAGTCCAAATCCTCTACTCTTCTTCAAGCATGTGGCACAGCGTGAATTTCAAGTGCTTCTTTCCTGCTTGATTGCTTTCTGGGGAAAACTGACAGCAATTTGTTTCCCAACGCATGCCCATCACTCGGTGCTGTGACAGTGTCATAATCTATCACTGTTCATTTACTTCTGGCCAGAACACCTACAAGTTATGCATCAGCCAAGAAACATAGAAAATAGGTGCAGGTGGAGGCCATTTGGCCCTTCAAGCCAGCACCGATAGGCATGTATTAGAAACTCGATAGGCATGCATTAGAGAGAAAGACCGACTCAGTTTGCAATCTCCAGATTGCAATTTGTATCTGGAGAGCATGAATAGGTGATGTTTCGGGTCGAGACCCTTAGAGTAATTTTTCTCATTCCCAATTCTTGGATTGAAATCCAAAAAAAGAGTACAAAGTAATAAAGGAGGGCTGAATCATGGTAAACAATGTGCACAAAAATGGGTGAAATGCAGGGATGGGGCACGTGGCCCTTGCACCTGCCCTTCAGGAGAAGGTGCAAGGGTCAGGAGGAGGTCAAAGGGTCAGGCAGCATCTCTGGAGCCCAAGGAGAAAGTTGACATTTCAGCCAAAAGTCTGCTATCTCTTTGCCTCCACTGATGCCGTTCCACCCGATGATATTCTCTAGCAGTTTGTTTTTTGATCTTCTACCTCACCCACCTTCCAAACTAATCCCTTTATCTTTAATAACCTTACATCCCAAACTCTAATCAAATGTGTCTTGAATGTATTAGTTGATTGAACAACCTGGAGTGGGTAGTGGAAGACTCGCAACTAGTTGAGTAAAGGGAGTTTGCCCCCTCTGCTGACCTCTCGTTTGAGAATGTAAGCACAGTTCAATATTCACCAACAACTGGAACAGTTCCTAATGTCTATCCTGTCAATCATTTTCAGAATTTTATTTTCTGCTGACTCTTTCAAACAAGAAAGAATAAATCACTTCCGTTCAATCTCTCCCCATGGAATACGTCTCCCAAGGCACCCACAAATTTTGGAGGGTTAAAATAGTTCCCCCAATTCTATCTGTAACATTCAGAGTGAACATTTGGGGAAATTAATGCTTTTCTGCAACAATACAACAGAAAAAGTGAGTCATATATGCAACTTGAGTAATTGGGTTGAGTGGCTGAAATTTATCTTTGTCTCCACATGCAAACTAAAAATAAATACAACCTTTATGTTTGCTGGAATTGCTGTGGTCAGCAAGTTGCTCTTTCATTTCAGGTATCATGTGGCAGCATGAGGCATCTCCGAGCCAGGTATGACCCAACAACATTGCATTTGGGTGACACGGCGCAGCTGGTAGAGCTGCTGCCTCACAGCGACACAGTGACCTCAGGTGTTGTGGAGTTTGCACATTCTCCCTAAGACCACATGGGTTTCCTCCGGGTGCTCCGGTTTCCTCCCATATTCCAAAGACGTGCAGACTTGTAGGTTAATTGGCCTAAGTTACCCCTATTGTCATAAGGTTATAAGTGATAGGAGCAGAATTAGCCCATTTTTCCCATCTAGTCTACTCCACCATTCAATCTATTGTGTGATCATTGGAATGCAAAGGTGGGATTACATGGCACTAATTTGACTGGGGTCAGCGTGGACAGTGGGTGAAGGGCCTGATTCCATGCTGTATCTTTCAAAGGAGAAATAAGAATTGGCATTTACATAGTAAATCAGCCAAAATATCCTAAGCGGCAATTGATATTCGGACTGTGCTTGTTGGAGACAGTGTCTCCTACGAACATACAAATGTTCAAAACAAGAGCCCAAGCAAACCACTCATCTAGGTCTACCAGTTAATAAAATCATAGCTGACCTGATGGTAGACTTACTCTACATTCCAGTATATCCATGGTAACATTCCACCCACTTGCTTATCAAGAATCTACCGACTTCTGCCTTAAGACTATTTAGAATCTGCTATCTACATTGCGTGAGAGTGCCCAAATACAATGGGAAACTAAATTTACCTCATCTCTCTTAAATGGGCATCCTCTGATATTTTTTAGAAGTCCTAGTTCTATTCTCTCTCTCGCTCATAAGAGGGGAAATATCCACCCCATATCCACTTTATCAAGACCTCGTATTTTATTTGCTTCAAATTAACTCCCCTTTCATTCTTCTAAACTCCAGCTGGTACAAACCTACCCTGTGCAACTTTTCCTCATGAGGCAACCTAACTATTCCATGTAATACACTCATTGGCTTTCTCAGGATGGTTTTCAGAGCATTAACATTCTTCCTCAATTAAGGAAGTTAATACAGTGAGTGCACAGTCCTCCAGATTTAATGTCATCAATAACTGATTTAACTGAAGCATATCTTTCAACATGAAGAAGGGTCCCGACACAAAATGTCACCTGGCCATTTCCTGCCACAAAAGCTGCCCGAGCCACCGAGTTCCTCCAGCACTTCGATTTTTGTTCAAGATTTTAGTCTCCATAATCTCCCCACATTTCCATTGCTGGGTAGGAGAGGTTAAGTAGAGAATTCCACAGCCTCGCACCTTGGTAGCTGAATTCAAGGCTGCCAAATGTAAATGAATTCAATACAAGGACAATCAAAATATTCAAATTTATGAAGTAAATTAATTTATAAGGACTGAAGGAATGGAGAGATTACAGAGAGAGGGAGGGACAAGGTAACAGAGATCATAAACATGAATCAGAATTTTAACATTTTATAACTTTGGGTTTAAAATTCCTGTGCATTGTTCCAAATAGTTTATTTTAGTTTACTTTAGAGATACAGCATGGAAACAGGCCCTTCGGCCCACCTTGTTGACTAGCGATCACCCATACACTAGTTCTATCCTACATACTAAGGACAATTTACAGAAGCAAATTAACCTGCAAGCCCACACGTCTTTGGATTGTGGGAGGAAACTGGCGCACCCGAAGAAAACCTACACTGTCAAAGGGTGAACATAAAACTCCGTACTGACAGCACCCATAGTCAGGATCGAACCCGGGTCTCTGGTGTTGTAAGGCAGCAACTCTACCACTATGCCACTGTGGCCCCCACCCATATTATGGAATGAATTATCCATCCCATCTCCATTCTTAGGAAACGGTGTTGCTTCATCAATAAATGCAAACTCTGGACAGAGTTTTATATAAAAATTCCATTAATAAAAAGTTTAGTAAAACGTTTGAATTCTAATTGTACAATGCTGTTCTAATGCTATCCCACAACCTTCAAGGAAACAAATGTTTGGGTAGATTTGACATACCAAATATCTTCCTGTTGGCTGATTTGCAAGTGGGGGAGGGAATGACATGAACTGTATTGAAAAGATTTCAAAGCAATGTTATGGGATTGGCAATAAAATATTGACAATTTTACACAAGAAGAGAAATGGCAGATATCATTAGGCAGGCGTCCGTTACCATGCATCTCACTTTTATAATTAGCAAAATAATCCCTATCACATTCAGGGCGTATCTCCAAATTATTCTGACTACTTTGCACTGTCTTGCTTTTCCTGTTACCTTGATTTTTTTTTGCGAAGTATTTTCATTTGCTGTCTTGGATAATTTATGTATAATTTATGTTTGTGTGTGTCTGACCCTATGTGGTGGCAATGCTGCTGCAAGCAAGATATACATTGTACCTGTTCCTCACCGTACCTCCATACATGACAATAAATACTTGACTTATTATCCCGAAGTTGAAGCACAGGGCTTAAAAGGGTACACAAAAGACTGGAGAAACTCAGTGGGTGCAGCAGCATCTAAGGAGCGAAGGAGATAGGCAACGTTTCGGGCCGAAACCCTTCTTCAGACTGATGGGAGGTGGGGGGGGGGGGGTGGGGGGGGGGGGGGGGTCGGGGAGAAAAAAGGAAAAAGGAGGAGGAGCCTGAGGGCTGGTGGAGAAGTAGGAAGGGGAGGAGGCGGAATTGAGAAAATTCAATGTTCAAGCCTAGAGGATGGAGACTCCCCAAGCGGAATATGAGGTGCTGTTCCTCCAATTTTCGGCGTTGCTCACTCTGGCCATGGAGGAGGCCCAGGACAGAGAGGTCGGATACGGAATGAGAGGGGGAGTTGAGGTGCTGAGCCACCGGGAGGTCGGGTTGGTTATTGCGGACCGAGGGCATAAAAGGGTCATTGACAGCATGGATATGAAATTGGCAACATTACAGATAACAAAGGAATATTGTGAATGGATTTTCTCTCACTGGTGAAGATGCATGATGACATGCTGGCATTAGTGAGAGGGCCATTGATTGCTATTTTTGAACTATGTTAATGACATAGACTTAAGTCCCACGATCTCTAAATGGCCTTTCCTACCAGCATCCGACTCCATGCGATGCACGCGATCAAACTTGAAGCGGGGGCCGCGCGGAGGTCGGGTGAGTGGCGCAACGCGGCGCAAAGTGAGACGAACTTGGAGTGAAGTCTTAAGGTAAGTTCGCCAGGACAGAGAGGGGCACAGAGGCACACACACACACAGAGCCACACATATAGAGGTTCATGGAGGCATGATGTCGAGGCGGTGTGTAATGCGTCGAGGCGACTGCGAGCCGACAAGCCGTTACCACGCGGAATTTTTGAACATGGTCAGTTTTTTGGAGCCCCGCGCTATGTCGGGACGAACTCCGCACAATTCCGCACGGCTCCGGCGATCAAAGTGGGACCGGCCCCGCGACGCCGGACGGCTCAAGCGACCACGTTAGGTCACGCTAATCGCATAGAGTTGCATGCTTGTAGGACAAGCCCTTAACTTTCCAGCTAAGACAAAACCTGTCAACACAGAAAACTGCCAGCAGGATAGTGACAGATTGCAAGTATGAACATTAAATGTACCAATATTAGGTAACTAACTAACCTACAAACAACAGCTCTGTCGCCCCCCCCCCCCCCCCCCCCCCCCCCCCCCCCACCCCACCCCTACTCTCTTCCCTATGACCCACATGGATGATGCAGACCTACTCCTTTTCCATTCTCCCCTGTCCCCTTTCACCCGCATTCCTTCCTCTGGGTTCACATTCCATGCCTCTTATATCCTTATCTTTTTCTCACACTGTTTGTCTTTTCATCTTTGGTCTTCGTCCAACCATTTGCAATCATAAGTCTTCCTCACTTGTATCCACCCAAAACTTGCCAGAATTTGTCCTGCCTCCATCTCTTCCTGCTTACTCCCCAACCCCACCTCCCAACTAGGAGAAATGGGGGCCATTCTGCAGAAGGGTCCCAACCCATGGATCACCTGTCCATGTTCTCCTGAGATGCTGCCTGCCCCGTTGAGTCACTCCAGCATTTTGGGTCTTTTTTTGAAAAACAGCATTTGAAGTTGCTTGTGTTTAGTGAACGGTATTCCCTTGAAATACTTTTTCACCCAGAAAACAGACAGAAAATAAATTAAACACTCACGAGATTGTAGATGCAGGAATCATGAACACAACACAAACTGCTGGAGGAAATCAGCAGGTCAGATAGCATCTAGTGAGAGAAACGGACAGATGGCGGACTGCAGGAGTGGGGCGCCGTTGTGCATAGCTGCTCTGCCTGCAGTCCGCCCTTTCACCCTTTTTTAGTTCTATTTGTTCTCCTGTTAGAAAAAAAATGTTAGTTGGAGGTCTTTTATGTGGGGGGTGGGGGAGGGGAAGGGGGAAACTTTATTTCCTAGTCCCTACCTGGTCGGAGAGGCAGCTTCCCTCCGAGCTGTTTCTCCGCCCCTTCACCATCGAAACCGGAGCGGCCTGTCGGGACCGGCCGCGATTACCGCTTCGGCAGCGGCACAGCGCTGGGACACCATCAGGGAGCGGGCGATGCCCTACCCAGGTCAGCATGCGGTAAGCTCCAGATTGCTGTGACCGCCGACTCCCAACATCGCGGAGCTGTGGCTGAAGGCGTCCAGCCGCGGGCGGCGTGAATTTGGAACACTGTGGAGCCTGGGATCCGAGATCGCCAGAGTCGGAGCTCCAGCCAACGCGGCCCGAGGACTTCGGGTGCCGCAGTCTCCAGGGAGGGAGCAGCCGCTCCAGACATTTCTAAGCCGCTGAGGAGTGTTCACCCGACGCCGGAGTTCCAGCTTTCCAGCAAAGAGGGCCTGAAAACATCAGACTGGCTACGGAGGCCACAAATAGGCCCCGACCTCGGGTGTTTCACAGAGGAAGAGGACTAAACTTTTTGATGCCTTTCCCCACAGTGGAAAATTTTGATTTTGTTTTGGGACGTTCATGTTGAATTCTATAATGTGTCGTGTCATTTTTCTTATTTTTAATTTTTTCTATGGATGTACGGAAACTTTATTATTTATTTTATGTAAAGCACTTTGGTTTCAACGTGAATTGATTTAAACGTGCTATATAAATAAAATTTACTTTAGGTGACATTTCAGGTAGTATCATTTAATGCCAGCAAGCCCAAGGAACTAACACTCAGCAGCACAAAATAAAGGAATCCAAATGTAGTGAGATCTTTCACTCGTGACGCAGTTCATGCAAGGACATTGCAAGCCTCTACAAACACACGGGAACATAAAAACAAAAAAAGACAACAAATGACTGCGTTGAAGTCCACTGAATACATTTGAATGTAAATTGCAAATTGATACTCATCACAATGAGACAAAAAATGCCAGAAACACTAATTATTGAAGTTGGATATTTACAGGGTTACAGGTAGCGTAATCAGTGTGATCATAAAGGGGTTGAGAAGACTTTAAAGATCAATTGAGATTAGGACTCTGGTGCATTTAATGCTTTCATGGCTGTTATTTGGCTATGACAAATACGAAGAAAACGACTGGATACAATCCTACGTGACAGCATAAACATAGGCTTTGAAACCATGGGTGTCTCAATAAAGTTTATTTTACAAACAGAGATACACCTGCGTCTAATCCATGTAAATTAAGATGACAAATCAGAACAAGACATGCTGCCTCACCCGCTGTGTTTCTCCAGCAATTTTGTCTACCTTCGATTTTTCAGCATCTGCAGTTCCTTCTTAAACAAGACAGCGCCAATTGTTTTAACGAGTGGGAAGAGCGTTCAATGGATAAACCATCTCTCTTAGTCTGTCCATTGCACGAAATATACTGCAATTGGTGGAAATTTCAAATAAAAAACAAAGGGTAAAAATATTTTGTCGGTTACTGTTTCTTTCTATCTGATGCTGCTGCATCTGCAGAGCAAGACCAATTACAAAACTGGGAGCAAGTTAGTGAATTAAAAACATAGAAACATAGTAACATTAAAAAAATAGGTGCAGGAGTAGGCCATTCGGCCTTCGAGCCTGCACCGCCATTCAATATGATCATGGCTGATCATCCAACTCAGTATCCTGTACCTGCCTTCTCTCCATACCCCCTGATCCCTTTAGCCACAAGGGCCACATCTAACTCCCTCTTAAATATATCCAATGAACTGGCCTCAACTACCTTCTGTGGCAGAGAATTCCACAGATTCACCACTCTCTGTGTGAAACATAGAAACTAGGTGCAGGAGTAGGCCATTCGGCCCTTCGAGCCTGCACCGCCATTCAATATGATCATGGCTGATCATCCAACTCAGTATCCCGTACCTGCCTTCTCTCCATACCCTCTGATCCTCTTAGCCACAAGGGCCACATCTAACTCCCTCTTAAATATAGCAAAGTGTGAAAAATGATTTTTTCATCTCAGTCCTAAAAGACCTCCCTTATCCTTAAACCGTGACCACTTGTTCTGGAGTTCACCAACATTGGGAACAATCTTCCTGCATCTATCCTGTCCAACCCCTTAAGAATTTTGTAAGTCTCTATAAGATCCCCCCTCAATCTTCTAAATTCCAGCGAGTACAAGCCAACTGGATAGTCTTTCTTCATATGGAAGTCCTGCCATCCCAAGAATCAGTCTGAACCTTCTCTGTACTCCCTCTATGGCAAGAATGTCTTTCCTCAGATTAAGAGACCAAAATTGTACGCAATACTCAAGGTGTAGCCTCACCAAGACCCTGTACAATTGCAGTAGAACCTCCCTGTTCCTATACTCAAGTCCCTTTGCTATGAATGCCAACATACCATTCACTTTCTTCACAGCCTGCTGCACCTGCATGCCTACTTTCAATGACTGGTGTACCTTGACACCCAGGTCTCATTGCATCTCCCCTTTTCCTAATCGGCCACCATTCAGATAATAGTCTACCGTCCTGTTTTTGCCACCAAAGTGGATAACCTCACATTTATCCACATTATACTGCATCTGCCATGCATTTGCCCACTCACCCAACCTATCCAAGTCACCTTGCAGCCTCCTAGCATCCTCCTCACAGTTATCACTGCCCCCCAGCTTCATGTCATCCGCAAACTTGGAGATGTTGCATTCAATTCCCTCAACCAGATCATTAATATATATTGTAAATAGCTGCGGTCCCAGCACTGAGCCTTGCGGCACCCCACTAGTCACTGCCTGCCATTCTGAAAATCACCCGTTTACTGCTACTCTTTGCTTCCTGCCTGCCAGCCAGTTCTCTATCCACATCAATACTGACCCCCCAATACCATGAGCTTTAAGTTTGTATATGAATCTCTTATGTGGCACCTTGTCAAAAGCCTTCTGAAAATCTAGATATAATACATCCACAGGTTCTCCCTTATCCACTCTACTAGTTGCATCCTCGGAAAATTCTATAAGATTCGTCAGACATGATTTACCTTTCATAAATCCCATGCTGACTGTGTCCAATGATTTCACCACTTTCCAAATGTGCTGCTATCCCATCTTTAATAACTGACTCTAGCATTTTCCCCACTACCGATTTTAGACTAACTGGTCTGTAATTCCCTGTTTTCTCTCTCCCTCCCTTTTTAAAAAGTGGGTTACATTAGCTACCCTCCAATCCTCAGGAACTACTCCAGAATCTAAAGAGTTTTGAAAAATTATCATTAATGCATCCACTATTTCTGGGGCTACTTCCTTAAGTAATCTGGGATGCAGCCTATCTGGCCCTGGGGATTTATCGGCCTTAAATCCATTCAATTTACCTAACACCACTTCCCGGCTAACCTGGATTTCACTTAGTTCCTCCATCTCATTTGACCCCCGGTCCCCTACTATTTCCGACAGATTATTTATGTCTTCCATAGTGAAGACATAACCAAAGTAGTTATTCAATTGGTCTGCCATGTCCTTGTTCCCCATGATCAATTCACCATTTCTGACTGCAAGGGACCTACATTTGTTTTAACTAACCTTTTTCTCTTCAAACCCTACTAGGTGTTCTGTAAAAGGCTGTCGACACCGGCCCCAACACGGTCTGAAGAAGGATCTTGACCCAAAATGTCAACCATTCCTTCGCTCCAGAGATGCTGCCTGTCCTGCTGAGTTACTCCAGCTTTTTGTGTCTACCAATGATATAATAGCTATTTGAGGGACATAGTTACAAAATGAAATGCAATATTTCAGGGTAGTTAACATGTAGAAGAATGATGAAGCAAAATGGAAATGGAAGAGTAGTCCTAATAAGAACTCAGGACCTCAGGCATGCTCGTGATTCAATATGTTCATGGCTGATCTGTCATGGGCCTCATGTACTCTTCAGTCTCCCATAGCCCTCAATTTTCTAATCTTTCAATTATGTGTCTATCCCCTCATCAAATGTCCCCATTGATTTTGCCTTCACAACCCTTTAGAATGGACAGTTCAAGAAATTTATCATCCTCTGCAAATTCCTATACATCTCAAATTTAACTACATCCACTTGTTTGAAATTCCGCCACATTGTGCACAGTGTTCCAGGTGTGGCCTCAGCCATACCCTGAACAAGTGTAACAACACTTGCTCATTTCCAAACCCTGGTGATAAATGATGGATTATCAGCAGTGGAGGAGGGATGTTGGCTCAGAAAATCAAGAGGTAGAATCAATTTAAATAAAGACAAGAAATAACAAGAGGCAGGAAACATTTGTGGGAGTTTTCTATCCTTAACAGCCCCCAAACAATAAAGGTAATTTAGCGCATTGGCATAAATCAAGTAATTAGAGATGGATTTGCATAGAGGTAACAGCCCCTTTTAGATACACTACAGGATGAGAAAGTGTTGTAAAAACCTAGCAATAAAGTGGCCTTTAGCGAAGGGTAATAATAATAATATAGAATGTCAGATACAGTGAAACTAGGGACTTAAATCTAGACAGCAAACTGTGAAGGTTTGAGGTACAACTTACTAGATGGGTAATTTAGGAATGTAACTGAGCAAATGATAACTAATTTTTAAAGAATGAATGTATACTTTACAGCAAAACTATATTACTTTAAGGTACAAGATCCCCACAGGAAAACAAGTCCAGCCATGGCTAACAGAGGTTAAATTCTCACCATGCACAAAAATACTGTTATTAAAAAAAAATTCTCCCTGTGTCTCCCTCATTGGGTATCATTATAAATCTGCCCCCCCCCCCCACCCCGGTTATTGATCCAGCTGCCAGTAGAAACAGTTTATCCTTAACAAATTCCTTCAGAACTTTGTGGCCTTCTATTAATCCTCTTTTAACCTCTATATTCCCCGTAGAGCTACTCTCCAACACTGAAGTCCCCCATCCCCAGTGTTATCCTGATTAATCTTCTATGAACTCTCTCCAAGGTCTTGACATCCTTCAACACCTGCGCCTGATTTTTTTTTCCCCGAAGTTTGAGCGGCGGTTCTGCCAATGTCATAATACCAAACCACCATGCAGAGGATGCAATAAAAAATCTGAAATCAATGTTGTGAGCGAGTACAGTGGGAATTTGACAGCACTGCATGGGCTGTCACTGCAGAGACACTGATTTCACGGTCACCTCCCTGCTTCTGCTGCAGACCAGTAGCTTAGAAACTGATCCGTCAGTATCCTCATATCCTCAGCCAACAATATATCATGGAAGGTCTCGACCTGAAACGCCGCCTATCTCCTTCGCTCCTTTGATGCTGCTGCACCTGCTGAGTTTCTCCAGCTTTTCGTGTAACCCAATATATCATGGAATGTCAGTCCAAATCCAAAAGCTGCTCTGATAAATAATAAAATAGGACACTATTCACATTCCCATTTGTTGTTTTTTTAAATGTTGTTTTGGCTTTTTGGCAACAGGAACACACTTCTGCAAGTACCTATCATTAGCAATGTAGCTACACTGTACACATGCTCTAAACATGGCATTGACAGGTCTCTGTGTGTTATATTAATTCTTCCAGATCTGAACTTTTATTTTACTTGCCCTGCCTGCCGAGGTGTTGCCGGGGTACGCCTATGTGCAGGTTTAGGTCAGTGATTCTCATTCGTAGGTTACAATGCGAGCAGCACACAGCTGCAGCCCATACCTCGTTGTTAAAGGGAATAGGATTTCCATCCTCCACTTCAACTGTGTCTACATTTAAAATGTGTTACGTGGTCTTTGCACAGTGCGGAGATGAGAGAATATTAATATGCATAGCATTACTGTCAAGTTGCAGAAACAAAAACACGTAAAATTATTCCATGGGAAGCAAGATGTATGGGTGCAGTCCACCAACAAATTCAGAGCTGCAAATACAGCCCACTGTAGAGAACCGCTGATCTCTATTTCACTGTAGCCTAGGCCTGCCAATTATCATGGACAATGTACTAATAGGCAAGGATGGTTTACATCATACTGCCTGATGGCTGACATTTGCAAAGGGAAGTGGGTGCACCTGACTGCTCTGTCACTTGACTCACCAACGAGCAGTGACAAGGACTGGAAGCACTTTGTCTCACCTTAATGGTGGTTGAGGAGATGACCCCCCCCCCCTGCAAAGAGTAATGCAGGTATGTGTTTTTCAAAATTACTTTTTTGTGCTTTAATTGTTTTAATTTTCATCAATTACAAGTGTTTGACTAGTTTTCAAAATGCCTTAATCAGAAACATTTGAACATTCTTTTGGCCAGCTGAGGTTTTACTCAGCACTCAAGCTCTCTGTGCCTGTTGGGATAACTGGTGAGAACTGAAAGTAGCACATCCACCAACATCTGGAAAAAAGTAAGTGGAAGAGCGAGGACCCCAGGCACTGAATCGAGGCAGTACCAGGTCCAGGACAATCCAGCACACTGTTCTTTCAATGCTGCTAAATCGGCAAACCAGGAATGTAACTGAACTACAGTGTCTACAATTTTATTAATCCAGATACAAACAATTAATTACTTCCAATCAGAAGTGAAGTCTTATATTTTTCCTTCTCAGCCAGGATATTCTGGTTAACTCGGTTTCGGAAAAATATCAGCTTATCTTGAGAGAGGAAACTAAAAAGTAGCAATTTTCGATAAAATTATAGAAGGAAATAAGGAATAACAGAATAAATTAAGGTAAAGCACATTGATATGTGTTTTTAAAGCAAGCAAGCACTGCCAATGCTGATACATTAATGAAAAATGTTCCAATAAAAGACGTAAGCATATCAGAATGTGCCAGAACAAAGAATGGCAGGAAATGCATAACAAGTAACATCTGCGAGCCATGCTTTAATTGGTGCACTCTTATCTTGGAGGCTCTGGGCTCAAGTCCCACAGCAGAACTAAAGTAGCAATATCAAAGTTGCCGTCCTGTGCATTACCATTGAGATGCTGGGCTGTCAGAGATGCCAAGGCCTATTTTCTGCAACAAAATATGTAAAAATCCCGAAGAGCAACAAAGAAATTCTTAGCCGTGTCCTAGTCAATGGCGTTATCCTTCAGTCAATAGTTAAAAGTTGATAAGATCATTTTCTGATGTTTGCAAGAGCTTGTCCTGTTCAAATTGACTGTTATGTTTGTAACATTACAATAGTGGCAGTATTTCAATAGACAATAGGTGCAGGAGTTGGCCATTCGGCCCTTCGAGCCAGCACCGCCATTCAATGTGATCATGGCTGATCATCCCCAATCATTTCCCCGTTCCAGCCTTCTCCCCATATCCCCTGACACTGCTATCTTTAAGAACCCACTCTAGCTCTCTCTTGAGAGTATCCAGAGAACCAGCCTCCACCGCCCTCTGGGGCAGAGAATTCCACAGACTCACAATTCTCTGAGAGAAAAAGTGTTTCCTCGTCTCTGTTCTAAATGGCTTATCTGTTATTCTTAAACTATATCATTGGTTAGATGTTATGTGCTTTCAGATATTTTGATGCTCTAAATAGAATTATAGAAATAAGGAGTCTGCTTTAAATATTTCTCTACACTATCCATTATGTTTTTCATCACATTTCTATGTAACATGCCACGTTGCTGCTGATCATCCTTTAATGGGCGATGTTTCTGCTGTTTCTGAGCCACAGTCCCTCCCTGCTAAACTTCTGTCACAACAATATGCAGCATCATATCACCTGCATGTTACCATAGTGAACATAACACATGCATCTTCTGGTCCACTTACTTCACATCTAACCCACAGTTCTGGCTGCATTTCCTGATGTCTGCGCTTTAAATAGTTTCTTTGCTTTAGTCACCATACAAAATCAATGTTTTCCCAACATGTATGTGTGAAACAATAAAAAAACAAGAGATAGATAAATGCATAGTGCAAAGAATTAAATATCAAACTGAAAATAGAAAGTCTCTGGCTCAATTTCGCACCAGCCCCCTCTCACAGTGGCTGCAATGTGGTTTAAGCCATATTATTTGTTTCCCTTTGATTCAGTGTTAGGAAGGAAATTTATTCAAAAAAAGAGACAAACCAAATCTTTCCACTATAAAGTTACAAAATAATTTTGCTCATGGAGGATAAAAGAAATGTGAGATTTAGGTCTACTGTTAGTTTAAATTAATATTTTGTTAACCATAGGAAGATGTATGATTTAGGCCACAAATCAACCGTGATGTCATTGAATGGTGGATCAGGCTCAAAGCTACATGGTTTCTGATCATATTTTATTTATGGACCAAATTCAAACAACTACTTAAACTGTTTACCACACACTCTTCTGACGTGATTTCAATAAATATCTTTAACAAAACAAAGCTTCAATAATGTATTAGTGAAATATCCCAAGGTGTTTCATGGGGCTGGTACCAAACAAAATACAATGAACAATGACAATTACATCCATAAATAAAATTCAAACAATCAAAAAAATGTTCATGCCCATTTACAGGAAGCATATTTCAAAAAAAGTTGACTGAATGTTTACTAGGAATGCATGTGCTTGCCTTGTGGACTTAGGAAGAGGTCCTAATATTTTGCCCTATAGGTTTGAACTGCCATCCAATGAGATCCAAAGCATGAATATCTGCTAATATTTTAAGTTAACAATAGTCCATCAATCTCAGATCTAAGTTTAACAATTGGCCAAAAATTAACTTGTTAGTGGAAGTGCTTTCCAAATTTCTGACAGCGCTGTGTAGAAATGTCTTGACTTCAATCCCGAAGGGCTAAGCTCTATTTTTTATAAACTATTCTCCATGGTCCTTGGCTCCCTAACCAGCAGAAATAGATTCTTCCCACCTCCCACATTTCAAGTCCTAGACTTTGTGAATGTGGTTCTCTGCTCCCACTTGTCACTATGCTACATATCAGTCACACACCTACAAGATTCATGGTGGGAATATTCCTGGCATTCAGAACCATTCTTGACTATTGAAATCAAATAAACAATTATTTTAAGGTTGAAGCACCTAAAACACAAATAATTACAAGCATTAATAAAAATACAAGTTTTAAAAATGTAAGCTACCATCTTATTTTTTTGCAGTTATAAAATATCCAAAGCTGAGAGCCGATTCCCCAGAGTAAAAGCCATGTAATTTCAGCAACTTTGTTTCCATAGTGGGTTCCATATGGCCCCTACATCACTCCAGCAGCAGAGCACGGTGACTGATTCACCAACACAAATCAGGCAGAAATTTCCAGATTCCTTTACACCAGCTCCAAAGTCTTGAACTTGGTGGCATTCACAAATACACCAGGCAGCAAGGCCTGTGGGTAAGTAGGTTGAGAAGTTTTGCTCAAATCATCCTGTAACATTAACATGATACCTATTTGTGGAATCTCACTTCATACTTACAAATTTGGGTTCATCTAAGGAATCTTGACACTGGTGCAGGATCTAAGGAATCCTTGCATTGGACCAAAAGCATTGATCTAAGAGAGAGTCACGAGTGCTTCAGAGATGCTAATAGTAAGATTCAACCATCAATCATCCACAAATTCACACAATTTTCGCCCTCAATGTGTCGATGCATTTTCCCAACAGAATGCACAGCAATGCAGACCACTGAGATCTTCAAATTAATCCAGGTCTTTGTTCAGTTGCCTCTTCACTTTCAGGGGTTATTTTGGAAACAATACTATTCACATCTGTTACATAGAAGCAGTACTATTCATATCCTACATTAAGATAAATACACTTGGGCTCCTGCTGCCTATTCGCCTGCTGGACACACAAGTTCCACTTATCTCAGATGTTGAATGCTCAGACAGCTCATTCATGAATAGGGCCAAGTTAGCAAGATGCTGAAGGATAAGGAGACCCAGTAGAATTGTATCTCAAGGAACAATCAACAAGGAAAGAATACACAAACATTTCCATCAGCAGTCTCATTCATGTCAAGTCAGAGAATATGCAGGTTTATAAAGGATTCAATTACTTTGCAGTGAAGGTTCACCAGATTATCGCCAAGATATGAAGATTGTCCAAATTTCACTGAAAATATAATTTTCTGAGAGAACGTAACAGAGCGGATAGGAGGAGAACTCTTTCCCTGCTGGAGGAGTTCTGAATTAGCGAGCATAGATCTGGAAATGTGGATTGGAATGCACGAGGAGCAATTTTCTAGAGGATTGTAACCCTTTGGAAAATTGGAGGGAGAATGACCGTTCTCATGAGCAAGACCAAGGCCTTTAGAGTTTGGAACGTAGGAATATGGATATTGGAGAGGAGCCTGGCCTTACTGGATGGCAGAGCAGGCTCAGGACAGCATACGACCAATTTCCTTTTCCATTTATATTCTATCCTTACTTCCATATTGAAATATGTGCTGGATCATCCAACTGCTAAAGTAACAACACTCTGCAAGTGGTAGAGATCTAGTGCATTGTGGGAGTTACCATTAGAAGAGGCTGTCAGTATCGCTCCACATTGACTTACAAATCCATAGTTCTTTATGAAAGGTCAGAATAGCTTTAACAAGAATTACATCCAAAAGCACAGTTGAGTGACCTCATGAACAGCATGCCTGAATGCCAACTACCTCATCAATTAAACATCCAGGAGCCAACTGAATGCAATATGACAAGGAACCTTATGGAAATGAAGGCAAAGTTTCTCATCAAGACAACACTTGCCAATGGATTTGAATGATTTTAGGGCAGCACAGCGGCACAACATGCCCTACAGCGCCAGAGACCCAGGTTCGATCCTGACTATGGATGCTATCTGTACGGAGTTTGTATGCTCTCCCCGAGTCCATGTGGGTTTTCTCCAGGTGCTCTGGTTTCCTCCCACACTCCAAAGACATACAGGTTTGTCGGTTAATTGGCTGCTGTAAAAATTGTAAAGTGTCTCTAGTGTGTAGGATAGTGCTAGTGTACGGGTGAGCACTGGTCGGCGTGGACTTGGTGGGCCAAAGAGTCTGTCTCCACACTGTATTTCTAAATGGATTGTTTTCTCTAGAGTGTCAGAGGCTGAGGTGAGATTGACTGTTTCCCCACATATTCAAGGCATGTTTCTATTGTTGTTATCATTCCCCTTTTTTGGATATCTCAAAGTGCTTTACAGCCAATAGAGTAATGTTCGTAGAGTAAAGTGTAGCCGTGATGCAAGACCACAGGCTCTTTGACCTGCCACATCCATGCCGGCCAACAAGTACCTATCTGTATATCTCCCATTTACCAGCATTTAGCCTCCTATCCCCTGGCATTTCAGATCCTTAAATGAATACCTCATACAGGATCAGAGAGAAGCTGCCTCCACTAACTCCTCTTGAAGTACATCTAAGATTTCAACCACCCTCAAATCCCCTCCCTTGATTTCCTACTTTACCTTAAACTCTGGTCATTGATACCTATCCCAAAGGGAAAACATTCTCACTATTTACCTGACCCATGCCCCTGACTGTTTTGTACATCTCAGTCATTTACTTCTCAACCTTCCCCGTTACAAAGTGAACATGCACAGCCTATCCAGTCTCCCCCTCATAACGGAGATGTCCATCCCAGGAAACATCCTTGTGAATTGCCTCTGCACACTTTCCACTGCGAGAACATCCTTCCAAAAATGTGACAACCAGAACTGCACACAATATTCTAGTTATGAACTAGCTATTTAGATAGTTGTCTCTTCCTGCTCAGCTTCATAATACTACAGCCCCCATCAGGCCCCATCTTCACCTAGCCTGCTCTTGCGCAGAACTGGTTTAATTTTGAATCTGTCCTTAACCAACGCCCTTTTTCCTTGACAACATCCTTCCAAAAACTTGAGTATTAACATTAGAGTAATCATTCATCCCATTACTAAAGGAGAATTGACCTGCCAAAGGCATGGTCCTTCACACAAGTCATTAAACCATGCTCCATCTGTTCTCTCGGGTGAAGGTAAACTATTCCAGGTATCTTTCTGAAGTAGGTTATTTGTCTCCAGTATCCTAGTCCATATTTATCATTCACTCAATTATTAATATGAAGTGCCATATCTGGTCATTGCTATTGGTGGGAGCTTGCAGTTCCCAAACCAGCTTCTGCACGCTACACATATAAGTAATTGGCCAAAAGCACTCAAGGATATCATGTGGGGAATGTGAAAGGTGCTGTACTTTTGGGTCAATGCTGTACTTTTCCCTGATGCTTTCATGTGCTTCTTAAAATGGAATATACAAACCAACAGAAAACACTGTAACAGCAGCCCAACTAACGTGACACATTTTAGCATTTGTTGGCCACATGCCAAAAACGGTTCTATTTATGAGTTGCAGCAAAGCTTGCTTTGAACGATTTTTTTTTCTCTCTCAGCCTATCCCCACACAGGTGGTGAATTATACATCAGATGTAAAGTGGTAAATATGCTGATCAGAAGCTGTTCTTCTCAGAGGTCAAGCAGGAAGCAAGTTAGTTGCTTCGCTCTATGCAGAATACACAGAGAATCACAGAAACTAAAAGCATAGCGAGAAACCATTTGGCTCACAATTTGTTAAAATCGTTTTTTTTTTAAAAAGGCTATTTAGACAACAGCACTTTTCAGCTTTTGGGCTGTGGACCAAATTTCAAATGCTCTCTCGGGCACCTTTTAAATGTGATGAAGGCTTCTACCTTCTGCAAAAGTAAGAGGTGGTGGATGAAATTTCCCCTTGGATACAGGAATTTTCAGATACATTGTTCAACTGAAGTGAGGAAAATCCACTTGTAGGAAACAAGGTGCTGGAGTAACACAGTGGACCCAAAGAGTCCCAACCCAAAATGTCACCTATCCATGATAGACACAAAATGCTGGAGTAACTCAGAGGGGCAGGCAGCATCTCTGGAGAGAAAGAATGCGTGATGTTTCGGGTCAAGACCTTTCTTCAGACTGAGAGTCAGGGGAGAGGGGGTCTAGAGACTTGGAAGGGTAAGGTGTGAAAACACCAGATCAAAGCAGACAACGAGTCCATCCAAGTTCACAAACTATTTTCACTGTCTTTCTGTCACCTTCCCCTTAGCTAACAATGAACCATTCTACATTTCCTTATCATCGTCTGCTTTGATCTGTCATTTTCAACCTTACCTTACATATCTCAGGACCCTCTCCCCTGACTCTCAGTCTGAACAAGGGCCTAGAACCAAAACATCAGCCATTCCTTCTCTCCAGAGATGGTGCCTGTCCGGCAGTGTTATGCCATCATTGTGTCCATCTTCAATGTAAATCAGCATCTGCAGTTCCATTTTACATGTCACCTATCCATGTTCTCCAAAGATGCTTCCTGATTGCTGAGTTACTCCAGCACTTTGTGTAAACCAGCATCTGTTGTAGCTTGTTTCTACAAAGTCCACTTGCAGGTTAGGATAGTACAGCATTTTCTTCATTTATGCTACTACGCCAACACAGGTTCCACTGAGTGGACTTTATGACTGTCACTATGTCTTTGGCCGTGAACATAGAATCAATGGGCACACTTTTCAGCATTTAGTGTTTACCTTGTTGGTTACACCACTTCAAACTATTGAAAACAATTTTTTTTAAATTTGGGAATTTATTTTTCCTCATTGTAACTTGGAGGTGGTTATATATGCTATACTCCAAAATAAATTTCAGTAATTAACAAAAGAATTGATTAACGGGTGGCACAACAGTAGAGATGTTGCCTTACAGCTCTAAAAAACCAGGTTCAATCCTGACTACGGGTGCTGTCTCTATGGAATTTCGACATTCTCCCCATGACCTGTGTGGGTTTTCTCTGAGATCTTCGGTTTCCTCCCATACTTCAAAAGACGTACAGATTTGTAGGTTAATTTGCTTGTTATAGATGTAAATTGTCCCCAGTGTGTGTAGGATTGTGTTAGTGGGTGTCGATCGCTGGGCAATGCTGACTCAGTGGGACAAAGATAATGTTCATTGTATCTCTAAAAAAAACTTTTTTTAAAATAGTTCAGTTTTTCTCACCACAAATACTGTCATGGCCCAAATATGCTTAAACAGAAACGCAAATAAAATCAGTGATCAAGCAGTATAATCTTTATTTCGCTAGGCAGGTGTGGTAAAACTCTTAACAGTATGCAGATTACAAGCTATACAGAGTTCTCATCCCCACACACTGGCAGTGATCTAATTACATATATATAATCCAATAACCAACGATTCGGCACTACCTTATCTACAGATCATGGCATAGCCACTTGCTTCTTAAGATTGACAGATCCTTAAGATTGACAGCATAAGAAGATTGACAGGTTCTTCTGACAGAGTTAGCCATATATGGTTATATGAGAAGGTTATATTTCTGCTGAACAAGCATTTTGTTTTTTTCTACTTATGACACACATTATAAACTTATAGTCTGAATTCTCTTTCAATGTTTTCATTGTAGAGGAGTCATTTGTGAAGCTGAGGTTATTATCTCACTTATGTTATGCGAAAGGAAACATCAACAGTCTGCTAGCTTTGTTAGTGTACTGAAAGGAAAGGTTAGTGTGTTTTTGCTTGCTTTGCAATTTAATAGAAGCCCGTCTTAGTTTCATAGTAATCCATTTTGTATTTTTAAATCATTATTAACTTCCACAACACAGTCTGCTGCAAATTTATAGCATTTTTAACAACAAAATAGATAGAGAGTTGATGGATCGAGAATGTGATTAATCTGCACATTTTTTGCTTCACCGATATACTTGTGTGAGATTTTCCATTTGCATTTACTCAAATGAGCCATGGCATGTTAGGTGGGGAGCGAAGTGAACTTTTCGAAGCAGGCACACAGTTTGCCATAATTTCCAAAGCACACCACGGGAAAACTTGACTGCTGCTTTAATGTGCTAAAAACAAGTTTAATAACTTTGTTTAGCAAACATTAAATGTAACTTTCATAATGTCAGTTAAATAAAGGACGATTTAAAGGAGAAAGATTATGGTAATTCCATTCTTCCCTCAAGTTTTGATCTTTGATTATTTTAATATCAATACTTTATCTGCACCGATGAGTTTCTCAGGAAATTGTGTGCATGATTAATCTGCAAAAGCAATTAAGAAATCAATGAGAATTTCCCTTTAAAATCTCATTGAACTTAGATCAGTACAGACATTGACAGACCACTCGGAAAAGGTTTTGGCAGTCTACCCTATTTTATGCCTCATAATTTCCTACACTTCTATCGCGTCTCACCTCAGCCTCTGACACTCTAGAGAAAGCAATCCATTTGTCAAAACTCTCCTTTTAGCTTATACCCTCTAATCGAGGCAATATTGCAGTAAATCTTTTCTGCACCCTCTCCATACCCTCCACATCCTTCCTGTAAAAGATACGACCAAAACTGCAAACAATATTCCAAATGTGGCCTCACTAAAGTCCTGTAAAGCTGCAAAGTGACTTCCTGACTCTTTATACGCAATGCCCTGTCTGATGATGTCATTATATCATATGCCTTCTTTATCACTCTATCTACTTGTATTGCTACTTTCAGGGAGCCATGGACTTGAATCTTAACACCCCTCTGTACATCAATGCTGTTAAGAATCTTGCCATTTATTGTATACTTTTCCATTACATTTGATCTCTCACAGTCCAACCCTTCACACTTGCTTGGATTAAACTGCATCTACCATTCCTCCCCCCATTTCTGTAGCTGATCTATATCCCACTGCATATTTTGAGTGCCCTCCACCATTTTGGTTCCAACCCATTTACATTTACATAAAATGGTTTATATTTATCACAAACCAGAGGTCCCTGTGCTACTTAATTTCTCACAGACTTCCATCCAGAATAATACCCTTCCACCACAACCCTCCGTCTTCGATGATCCCCAAAAATTGTCCAAATCCTTGTTGCCTTCATTAACTTCTGACCATATATAATCATGCCAGCTCCATACCATCAACCTATTCCACCTGTCTCAGCTCATCTGCGATTTAAACTTTCATCCATCCATCTGGAGCTGATTGTTTCAATCTGCTCTTTCTCTGCCTTCCTCATTTAGGTCTTCATTAACTTGAATGTATCAAATCTTACTGTGCATCCCAATTCAAATGAAGTCCCACTGCATCATGATCTTGGTGACAACTGACCTACACTGACCACTGCTTATGCAAGCTCATCTTTTTTAATATGCTCACTACTGATTTCACATCCTCGCTTCTCCTATGTGGTTCCCTCCTGTTTGGATATGTGCTCTTCTCAATGCTGAAGCCTTGATCACGCCAAATATATCTGCAACCCCTCCCTAGGTGCTGCCTATTTCCTAAACTCTGGAATTCCCTTGCCTAAACATTTGGCCTCTCTAGCTCCCTTTCCTTCTTTAAGATGCATCACAAGATCTCTCTCCTCAGTCAACCTTTTACTCACCCGATTTAATATCTCCTTATCTGGTTAAGTATTATTTTTTCATTTGCTGTGAAGTGTTCTGGCATGTCTTGTAGCATTAAATAACTTATAAATAGAAGTTGTGAATTTAGTGCAAGACAGATCAAGGAAATTCTGGTATTGACTCTAATTGCCTAACATGTGACTCAATGAAAAAGGAGATCCAGAATCTAGGTAACTAACTTCAAAGCAAAACATTTCGTTTTTGCAGGCAGTGGAAACTGCACATTATGTCCAAACACCATTACAGATATTGTGAATTAAATCTTGATGATTAAAAGCCTGTGTTGTCTTAGCACCATGGCAACTGAATGCATAGGATTTGTTAGTCGTTTGTATTCCTGCTGCTGGCTATGTCAGGGAGCAAACATCACTGATACAATTCGTATCACATCACAAATAACTCACCAGAACTTAAAAATCAATTATTCCAGTAGGATGTGGTTGCCAATCACCGATGACTGCAAAACTCATTTAGGAGTGAGAGTCTGAACTTTAACCCAGGCTTCCTGCAGTGTGCCCATGAGTGACCAATGTCAACTCTCAAGCTGCGCCAATGTCCTGCTAAATGCTAATTTTCCCTGATTATCCCATTGCACTGCAATATTTGGTTGTATTTTGTTAATAAAAGGACTGTATTGTGACAGGTTAGAAACATAAAGTGTACATACAGAACAGAATGAGAGATGGATTAACAAAAATGCAAAGGTGACTCTGCTGATTACCAAGTTGGAAAATGACAGGAACATTGGTGATGTGGATACCAAAAAAGCTTGCTTATGGCTGGGGTTGGATGGAAGATTGGACACAGCTTTAGCAGATGGAATTTAATCCTGACAAATGAAAGATTATGGTGTTTGAGACAAAAAGAGGTAGAACATTCACAATAAATGGTAATGTACTAAATGATGAACAAAAAGGCCTTTGGGTTCAACTCCATGATTCCCTAAAAGTGGCAACTCAGCTCGACTGGGTGTAGAACACATATGGCATACTTGCCTTCATTGGTCAGGGAGATAGAAAGTAAAAGTTGGGACATTATGTGGAAATTTTACACATAGAAACATAGAAAATAGGTGCAGGAGTAGGCCATTCGGCCCTTCGAGCCTGCACCACCATTCAATATGATCATGGCTGATCATCCAACTCAGTATCCCGTACCTGCCTTCTCTCCATACCCCATGATCCCTTTAACCACAAGGGCCACATCTAACTCCCTCTTAAATATAGCCAATGAACTAGCCTCAACTACCTTCTGTGACACAGAATTCCACTCTGTGTGAAAAATGATTTTCTCATCTCGGTCCTAAAAGACTTCCCCCTTATCGGACTGAGATGAGAAAATCATTTTTCACACAGAGAGTGAACATAACACTGATTAAACCACACTTGGAGTATTGTGTGTATTTATGGTCACCACATGATTGGATGAACTAGAAAGAGGCAGAAGAGATTCAACAAGATGTAAATGGTACATCTTGTAAATGGTTCATTGTGTAACCACTGCGCTAATCAAGCAATGGCTTTATCTTGCATGTGCTATGCTTCTTGAGTTATTAGAGCTGCACTCACGCAGCATTCCATACGGATGGATATTCCATACGTCTGACCTGCTTTGTAGTTGGTGAAAAAGCATTAGGTGTCAGAAGATGACTTAGTCTTGACGTGATATGCAGAGGCTGATAATAACTGTATTTATAACCCTGTTACATTTCTGGTCATAATAGTAAGGATCAGGGTGGAGGGGGATTTTTTCCAATGGTATTGCCACTAACATGAAAAGGGTGTTGCTTGACATATTCTCTTATAATGTTTAATGCCTGGCGTATGTGGCTAGAAATGTTACTTCCCTGTTATCAGCCCTGTACATCTGTTCCTGTACACAGATGCAGATATTTTCTTTATAGTTGAAGTTGAAAATGGGGAAACAAGGAACGGCAGATGCTGGAACCTTGTGTATTCCTTACTGCAGTAACTCCGTGGGTAAGATAGCATCTCTGCAGGGCATGAGTAGGCAAAGTTTTGGATCGGGACGTGAAATACCACCTATTCGGGTCATCAAGAGATGCTGTCTGACCTGTTGAGTTACTCCAGCGCTTTGTGTTCTAAGTTGAAAATGAAATTGAGCCATTACTGAGTATCTACACTTCTGGCCTTATTTTGAATAGAATTAATTGATTAGCCGTGAATATGTTTGGACCTTAAACAGTAGTGTATAACTGTTCTTTTGCAAGGAGTTCCAGATTAACAATCTGACTATGCATTCATGGGCGAGCTACTTATGCTGGACCACTGTCAAAACAACAACTTTCTGCAATTTCTCACCAGTTATATGGGAATTCAACACCATCTACCTGCATCAGGTTAAAATAAGCATAGGTTCCATTTACACCAAAGCTTAAGTATGGGAGATAATACATTTAAAGTCACTCCTACTTTTTAAAAATTGGGATCAATTAATGGTTTTACTTTTTCTAATTGTTGATGCTTCATTCTTAATTTATTTAAAAATTTACTTATAGTACTATATATTTTTTTTTAAATAGTATGATCAAATTTTAATTGATCTCCTGTTTTTCCACTGTTTGAGAATGTCAGAGAGCTGCGGATGTTTCGCACTTTTGACCACAGGTGAAGGCAAGATCTGAAGAAGAGTCACAACCTGAAACGTCACCCACCCCTTCTCTCCAGAGATACTGCCGGTCACCCCGAGTTATTCCAGCTTTTTGTGTCTATCACCTATAAGGAGAGGTTGACCAAACTTGGATCATTTTCTCCGGAGCATCAAAAGTTGTGGGAAGACCTGATAGAAGTATATAAATTGTGAGAGGTGTAGATAATCACCCAGAATGGAAATATCAAGGACAAGAGAGCATAGTTTAAGATGAGAGGGGCAAAATTACGTTAAATGCATAGCCAGGGTGGTGGTGGTGATAGATGCGATAACGGCATTTAAGAGGCTTTTCGGCAGGCACATGAAAAAGCAGAGAACATTGATCAAATGTAAGCAGAGGAAATTAGTTTAACTTGGTATCATGTGGACATTGTGGACTGAAAGGCCTCTTCCCATGCTGTGCTATTCTGGTGATGAGGAAAGGCTGTAAGGTGTATGCTCCATCTGTGACTCAACTAAGGAAGTTAAAGATGTTATGAAATTGAAAGAAAATGTACAAGGTTACAAAATTTATAAAGAGGAAGATAGAGTATGAGAGCAAACTGACAGATAACAAACACGGGCTGCAAGAGATTATTCAGTTATACAAAATGGAAGTGAATAGTTAAGGTAGGTATGTTACAAAACTTACCTTGAGCAGCGCTGCAGTTCTGCCGCTCCCCGTGTGCGTGACTTTGGCGCCTTTCAGAGGGGGCGTGTTTAAAGTGCCGTTTTTCCACAGACAGGGCAAATCAATCCATGTTAGTGGATTTCGTTGCTGAAGAAAAATCGCTATGACATTTCATTCATGAAGGTATTTTTAAATTACGCTAGATTATTTATTATCTAGAGTAATTTAAAAATCATCTTCTAAAGCCGTGAACGCCGACAACGGGAAGGATTTTATGTAGGGGAAAAAAAGGTACACAGTTTATTTTTACATTAAAACGTGGTTTTTAGGAAGCCTTTAATCACATTTTCATGTTGCGAAATGGGGACAAAAAAAAATGTATGAACCGGCAGTATTTTTCCTGCCAACTTCACTACAAACCGCAATGTTCCAATCCACCGCATTCCACTAAAACCCACTCGCAAGTTGATTTAAATGGTCATTAATTTACAGGAATTAAACACTAAATTCCTTCCATTTGGCCTTTAAATTCATGAAAATGAGATTTAAAAATCATGTTATATTGTGAATTATTGTGTGAATGTTATTTGGACACCGGCAATTTTAAAATGTTTATTTTTCTTAAGAAATGGATAGATGTTTAGATCTAGTAATTTAATTTTGTAATTAGCTACAATTAGGTTAACTAATTATATGCTTTAATTTCAGGTCATCCAAGTAATATTGTTTCATATTTGTTTCAGAATGCTTCAATCTATAATAACTGAAAATTTCATTGAGTTCTCTTAATTTTTAAGAAAGTTATGGGCTTTTGACTGTCCTAGATCACAGCTTTTGAGTTAAGTCAATGGAAAGGCAATGGAGAACAAGATGCTAATTTCCCAGTATACAAAATGGCCATAACTTTTTTAATACTGATGATATGAAAGTGAATTAGGTGTCAAATTAAACTTCTTTTTATGCTTTATCTGATGGGATAAATTGCAAACTTGATTTTTTAAATCTCAAAATTTTGTTACATTGAATATGTAAGGTGAATATTGAAGATGAAAGAGGGGAATTAATAATAATGGGAAATAAAGAAGTGGCAGAGATTCTAAATAATTAAGACATTGAAACAAAGAATGCTGGATAATGTACAAAAAGTGTGCAAAATTTTGGAGTAACTCAGTGGGTTAGGCAGTATCTCCGGAGTACATGGATAGGTGATATTGCGGGTTGACACTCTTCATCAGACCGACTGTAGGGGTGGGGGGTGGGGGGTGGTGGGGGTGTTAGGGGTGGGTGAGGGAGAACAAAGCTGGATAAAGTGGAAGCTGGACAAAGCATGACAGGTAGTAGGTGGACACCACCTGCCAGGGGAAGTAGGATTGGAAAGGTTTAGAGTGGGATTGGAAAGGTTTAGAGTGGGATTGGAAAGGTTTAGAGGGATATGGGCCAAATGCAGGGAGGTGTGAATAGCTTAAATGGGGCATCTTAGACAGCATGGGCAGATTGGGCTGAAGGGCCTGTTTCCATGTTGTATCTAAACAAATCTAACTTAAACCAAACAAGTTAGCAAGTAAAGGCAGCAAGTGATAAGCTGTCAACAGCTGACAGAAGGATGAGCAAGTTAAGTCTATGTACACTCACAATCATATTGACACATTGAATCTGAGGGGAATTGACATTGAATGCCGAGAGTGTGCACTCCCGGCCTGAATGTGCTAGGACTAGGAATCTTAGTCTCAGAGTAGGGGATCGCTCGTTTCAGACGCAAGAGGAATTTCTACTGTCGGAGGGTCGTAACTCTTTGAAATTCTCTAACCCTAGGAGGTATGGAGGCAGAGTTATAAAATGTACTCAAGATGGAGGGTGGCCCACAGTGGTGCTCCGGTAGAGTTCCTGACTTACAGTGCTCCAGTCCACATCAATGTACCTAAGAGCAGATTGGCCAAGAGTTTCAGTTTCCTGGGCATAAATATTACCATGCATACTGATGCCATGACCAAGAAAGCTCACCAACATCTCTACTGCTTCAGAAGACTAAGGTGATTCAGCATGTCTCCAATGACGGCCGACCTCTAGATATTGCAGAGAGTTGTGGACGCAGTCCAATACATCATGTAAACCACCCTCTGCCCATCCACCCAGATTCATTCTATTGAAATTTCACATTGTTTCAGGAAGTCAACTAACATAATCAAGGATCACTTGCACCCTGGTCATTCTCGCTTCTCCCCACTCTCGCCAGGCAGAAGGTACAAAAGCACGAAAGCACATACTACTAGAGTCAAGCACAGCTTCTTGCCCAGATGTAATCAGACTCTTGAACGCACCTCTCATAAACTAAAGATGTATTCCCAATCTCCCAGTGGCATTCAAAAAAAATCTGTACTTTCTTTGTATCGGTAGCACTATATTCTGCGGCCTGTTTCTTTTTCAAATGCACTATCCATTGTACATTCTCGCTGTGACCATGTGGGTTTTTCCAGGTGCTCCAGTTTCCTCCCACACTCCAAACAACGTACAGATTTCTAGATTAATTGGCTTCTGTAAAAATTATATGATATGATCTACATGGATAGCACGCAAAATAACGTTCATCACTGTGTCAGTATACGTGACACAAATATACCAATACAGCATTCCCTCAGTAATATGTCAACCCGAATAAAACAAGAACAAAAGGCTTCAGTTTTGACGACAAGTTGTAAGACTGGGCTTGTTCTTTCCAAAAAATAAAACATGGCGATCTATCTGAGTGTTTAGGATAATTAAAGGATTTAATACAATATATGGGAGAAATTATTTTCTCCGGTTGTGGAGCAGAAAGAGAAAGGATAATGTTGAAATAAAATGGGGTGCCAAGCATTCCATCTCTAGGCAGGAGAACCTATTCATAGTATCAGCACATTGTAATCAGGCTGAAAAATGTTGTTTTGAATTTAATGGAATGAGTTACAGAAACAACACACAATGCACTGCTGGGTCTGCACAGCTTATATTGCACCAGTCAGGATGCATCACAAAGCAAGTTTGACAAGTGTTAGACACAATAATAGTGTAATATGGATATGGAGGGATATAGATCATATACCGGCAGAGGAGATTATTTTAACTCGGCATCAGGGTCAGCACAGATATTTGGGGCTGAAGGGGCATTTCCTATGCTGTGCTGTTCTATGTTTGAAATTAGAGAACATTTACAAACACAAATAGTAAAATTGGAAACTCCTTCCCAAAAAAAAGATACATTAGCAATAAATTAATTCAAAGGTGAATATAAACATAAATTGAGTAATGCTTGCTGTGGAAGAATATTGATGGCTTTGAAAAGATCAAGGACAAGATCTATTTAAATGGCAACAGCTTGAGACGCTGAATAGTCTCCCTCGGTTCCAGTTGCAGCTTTAGAAGATCAGAAAATCTAAATTAGGTTGTCATTAAATAAAAATAAATCTTCTGTTTGAAATGACATAATTAACTATAAGTGTCTCGGAAGAAGCCACTTTAATACAGCAGTACCCAGGGGCAGAGCAACCTATGGTGAATGACTCACATCCCGCACCCCAAAGCATTTCTGCTCTCTGGGCGGTACTGTGTTGCCTTTTGCATGCTTTGAATGTAAAATTGTACACTTAAACATTTCACAAGACTGTCTGTCCGTCTGTCTGTCTGTCCATCTATCCATCCATCTTCTATCTTCACATAACTAAAACTCCGATCTTGTTATCTTCCGGTTTGTGCGGTCTTTCTAATTGCGCAAAAACGGTTCGCGATAGCGCTATGATTTCTCACCAGTCCACTCACCGTTCTCCTATGCTGTGATGCACCAAGTTTCGTTCCGATCGGTTGAATGTCGTAAAAGTAAGCGAGGTTTAAAAAAATCATTAAAACCGCACATGCGCAGATCTCTTCTGCTGTACACACCCCTCTCCCCCCACAACTCCCCCCCGCCCACATACTCCTCTCCCCACACAACCCCCACCCACTGATCCCCCTGCGCACACACCCCCCCCCCAACACTCACACCCCCTCCCCCAGACACCCCTCCCAGACACCCCTCCCACACTCCTCCTTCCACCCACATACACACCTCCTCCCCTGCCACACACACCCTCCCACAAACCCCCCCACACCACCATCTCCCCCCCACACCACCATCTCCCCCCCACACCCCACTTCCCTCTTCCCATCCCACCAATGAAGAGGAGGGGGAGGGAGTGCTCGTCGCTGAGGGGAAATGAGCTGCTCCTGCACAGTTAGGGGCTATGGGTGAGTGGTGGAATATTGCGTTGGGGGAACGGTTTGCGTTGGGGGAACAGGTGAGTGTTGGAATGTTGTGTTGGGGAATGGGTTGCGCTAAAGGACCAGACCTCCCGTGTGACTGGAACCCAACAGGTCCCACTTAGTCTAGTGTATACTATCTGCACAAAGTAATTCACCACCACTGTCTGGAAGATGCTCATAAGGTATTTTTCTTCCATGAGCATTCCACCTTCATCTTCTGAAACATGAGCAAAAATAATCTTACTAACAGTTCTTAAACACACTATTTATTAATTAAAAATTTAAATCGATAAATCTTTGCAGTTGTTGACTATTGGTGGAAATTATGAGGCTCTCCACAGGAAGGTATGCATGATAATCTTGATATTATGTGCTGATTTTTATATATATACACACACACACACATATATATGGTAGCATTTTATACACACACATATGTTTACACACACACATATATACACACATATACATATATATTTACATATACATATATATACACACACATACATATACACATGCATATACATGCACATCCTAAAACATTGCTGCCAACATAAGTGTTTTTTTTGGACAGCAGTAGGAAGGATGTTTCATATTAGAAAACCACAAAAGTGCAAGCACCTCTTTGAAGTGCCACAATAACTGTTCATTTATTGCTCACATGGCAATATGGATAAAGCAGCTGTTTTATAGCGCGAGAGCGATTCCTTTGATAATAAGTAGTCGAAGTTGACAGTTGTTAGAAAGATAAGGTGAGAAAATTTTTGAAAGCTTTTGGGTGATTGCAGTAGATCCTTCGACGCAATATTCCACCTCTCCACAAATTCCAATATTGGTGGCCAGTGGGGGTGGGGGGGGAGGTTGGGGGGCTTTCTGGGGCACTTGTATGGGTGATGCTGGCTGCAGGGACTACTGTTCTCCAGAGGGCTAGTATGGACATTGTGGGCCAAATGGATTCTTGGCCTGGCAGCTCAGTCCCTCAAGCCTGATGTGCTGGCAGCTCACTCACGGCTGGTGGACTGGCAGTTGACTCATGGCTATTCCTTGAAATTCCATTTCAAGCAGGGTGCAAGGCCACCAAATTCCAGTCCATTTCCCTACCATTTTAAACAGGGTGCAAGGCCATCAAATGTATGCAATTTCTTACCACTTCGAGCAGGGTGCAAGGCCACCAAATTCAAGTGCAGTTTCCTAACCCTTCAAGCAGGGTGCAAGGCCACCAAATTCAAGTGCAGTTTCCAACCACTTCAAGTAGGGTGAAACCACCATAAAACCACGCAAAACACCAAACTCACAGTTCAGTAGACATTCAGTGTGTTCAGTTGATTCACAGCTCTGACAGAGTCATGACCTCTCCCTCCTCCATCATGCAGAGACTGAGCCACAACCACACTTCCGGGTTTTATAACCCCTCCCTCACCCACTGGAAAAGGTGTGGCCTTCATGGCATGATTGACATGCAAGAGATTCTCAACATTTTTTAAACACTAATAACACTTTTATTTTTAATTTATGGGAAGAATCCTCTGCACCTGCTGAGCGGAGGTGGACTGAGTAAGATGGCCAAAAATCACAGCCATAAGTGGTAGCATTTTATCTAAAATTAATATCCAATGTAAACAGGAAGTTACACAAATCACCATTTGCAGTAGTGCCTTTTAACTTCAACCCAAAGCACCCAAACCACCATTTGCAGTCGTGCCTTTTAAGTTCAAGCCAAAGCACCCAAGCCACCTTTCACAGTAGTGCCTTTTCACTTCAAGACAAAGCACCCAAGCCACCATTCGCAGTTGTGCCTTTTCACTTCAAGCCAAAGCACCCAAGCCACCATTCACAATCGTGCCTTTTCACCTCAAGCCAAAGAACCCAAGCCACCATTCGCAGTCGTGCCTTTTCACTTAAAGCAAAAGCACCCAAGCCACCATTTGCAGGGGTGCCTTTTAACTTCAAGCCAAAGCACCCAAGCCACCATTTGCAGGAGTGCCTTTTAACTTCAACCCAAACCCCCCAAACAACCATTTGCAGGCAGTGCCTTTTTACTGCAAACCAACCATATTTTCATTTTCAAACCACATTAAGGGCACTCACAGCTGAGTAGACATGTGTTCAGTTCTATTCAGAGCTCAGAGATACATGACCCTCTGGTTTTCTCCATCTTGCAGAGACTGAGTGAGGCACACCACCTCCTGGTTTTATTGTCCCTCCCCCTCCCTCCAGAAGGAGCAGCAGAGAGAATGGCGATTTTAAAAAAAGCATTAATACCTCTCTGATTTTTCATCGATGAGAAAAATCCTTTGGTCCAGGAAGGCGGATCCAGGAAGGGGATTCTGAGCGAGCAGACCTAAAATGACGGCCGTAGGTGGCGGCGTTCTCTCGGAAATCACAGCACAGCGAGCCAAAAGCGGTCAAGATCAGACTTTTAGTAATATAGATATTGAATAAAACAATAGGCTTAAATAGCAATACACAGTTGTGCATTTCTCCAGGGAGCTGGCCAGCATACATGCATGCTTCAGGCTCCACCCAACACATGTGCATCCCAGGGCGTTGGCCGTACACTCGCCCAGAGAATCTGCAGCCACAAAGGTCAGAGTTCAGATGTACAAGACCAGTCCATGTAAGGGTGAAGGTGGTAGAATTTCCACAAGGTATCCGGTAACTTTAGGCAGTTCCAGATCAAACGAGGACCGTTGTCAGAAATGAGATAAACATAGTGGCTAAGGACATGGGTGGAACCTGCTCTTTAACTGCCAGTGGAAGGATGGATGCAATCTGCTAAAAGTGCCTTGAGAACAGCAACAGAAAATTAAAATCAATCGATACTTCACATACCACTGCTAAAAAGTATTTTCCGAGACCTCAAAAAAAAGCTGCCAAATGACCTTTGTGATGAGACTTTTCTTTCTCAATGTTAGGTGAGGTCAGGGAGATCCCCAGCATCCAACCAATGGAGGTCATCAAGTAAGCTAAGATGCCAAACTCATTGAAGAATTCACCCAGCCAACAAAATCAAGAAATAAAAAGTACAATTTTAACCAGCATTTAAACAGGCTGCACGGTGGCACAGTGGTACAATTGTTGCCTGACAGCACCAGTGACCTGGGTTCTCCCTATGCCCACGTGGGCTTTTACTGGATTCTCCGGTTTTCTCCCACGTTCCAAAGATGTGCGAGTTTGTCGGCTAATAGGCTTTGGTAAAATCGTAACATTGTTCCTAATGTGTAGGATAGTGCTAGAGTCATAGAGTGATACATTGTGGAAAACAGGACCTTCAGCCCAACTCGCTCACACCAGCCAATAATGTCCCAGCTACACTAGTCCCACTTGCCTGTGCTATTTCCATATCCCTCCAAACCTATCCTTTTCCATGACTGGAACTTCAATTCACTTGGATTCACCGCTCTGTAATCCAACACAGTAGAGGCGAAAAAATGATCAGTGCAATTACCTTGGCCATTCCCTCCAAAACGATTTTAAACAAGCAGTTTGGCACAAACTGCATGATTGGATTTGATATTGCTAAAATACTTTGTTGTGCCATAATTGTACCCTAGAGAAATGCAGCCAAAGTGCTTAGAATAAGACGAGTGGATGTTAAATTAATACTCTTTCAATTCTCTTCTCATCCCCCTAAGTCACTGTAAGATCTTGGATGAGAGAAATTCATCTTTGGCTGCTAATAAAACCCGAGTAAATGTATCAACCATTGATTATACTCAACTCTGCAAGTTTGTTCTGGTAACAATAGTAACATACACAAAAAAAAAATCATTTTGTTAATTAATGCAAATGACCTTCTGCCTTCAAAAACCTTCTCCCAGCTGCTACTAATATCTGCCACCTGAACATCCTTTTTCTCTCCTGAGCAAATATGACTGGCACAATAAACTGTTATCCCAACAGACCTGAATCGGCAGCTTTTATCTTTCACCTTGCACTCTACTTTGCAGCTCTCCTTGAATTCTTGCTGCAAACATGTCATATGTCAGACTATAACAAAGCAACACAAAAAATATTTTGGACAACTCGAGTACTAAAAGAAATTCAAGCAACCTAAGCATATGCATATGTAGGTAAGTGTTCAAACTGAATCTCCCAAGCTGGATTATCTTAGTGATGCTCAAACTGCAAGCATATAATTATGTTTGATATGCTGGGAACAAATGTAGCTTTGCATTTAACTCAAGTGGAGTTTATATAGAGGTTTCAGATAATGCATAGTTTTCCAATTTTCTTCACTTAAACTTTAATTAGTAAGGGCATCAATTGATTAGTAAGGGCTATTATCAGGCAACTGAACCATCCTATCATCAACTAGAGCACGGTCCGGACCTACCATCCGCCTCATCGAACCATCTTTAATCAGACTTTACTGAAGTTTATCTTGCACTAAATGATATTCCTTCATCCTGTATCAGTATGCTGGGGACAGCTTGATTGTAATCATGTATTGTCTGTTCACTGACTTGCCTAATTTTGCTCCTATGGCTATGGCATTGAATTTGATGGAGCCCTACAAAAAAAACTGACCCAAGACACATTATTAAATATTGGGCATGAAGATCAATAAAGATACAATCTTTTATCAACATCTAAAAAGGAAGTAAGGTGGCAAGGTGGAAGGATTTGATGGAATTCCAGAGCATAGAGCCCTAGTGGCAGAAGGTAGTTCAAGAGTTCACCTAGACACTATCAAAAGTGAATTCTTCATCAAAACAGGTAGGAAGCAAGGTCTTTGAATATTTTAAGATAGAGGTAGATTCATCAAGGTATGGAGGTGGGGTGTGGGGGGGGGGGGGGGTGCGGGGGGGGAGACAGAAATACAGAATTTAGGTTACAATCTGATCTACCATTATCTTATTGAATGGTGGAGTGGGCACAAAGGGCTGCATGGCCCCTAATTCATATGTTCCAATAGTCATAAGATATGTTGTCAGTTGAGACAAGGCAGCTAAGTTTTTAATGGCCTGAAGTCTAAGGAAAGGACACCGAAGGAATCTGGTTAGTGAGCAGTAATGTAGGAAAGTTCACAAAGCCGAGAGTTCCAGCAGATCTGTAGCACAGCTGAAACAGAGATGGGGGCAGGCAATGTAAGACAGGCAGGAACCCACGGGAAAGAGATCTAGTTTGCTTTGGAGTAAATGTATAATTTGCTCGTTTGGTGTTACTAAAGTAGAGCATCAGTGCTGTACATAATCATTAAGGCTAGATTCTGAACAATTGAAATTGTTTCCATATGAAATACGTCAGTTCCCTATTTGTGATTTTATACCACAGCACTCCTGTATAGCTAAGTGTTACCAGGCGTATTCCCTGAATGTAGAGAGGCAGGGAGAATCACTTTTGCCAAATCATACCTCCAACCACTGTCCATGTGACTGCATTTTGAGGACAACACAGGGGTCTGGTTTGGAGAGTGCATCGCGGTCTGAGATCCCTTTGCATGACACTCGCAGTTCCACCTTCGTCAGGCAGGGGCTGGAAAACAGCCCGAGCGTGTTGGCAGCCGATTCATAAATGTTGCTCATTCTCGCCACAACAAGTCACACTGCAAAAGAAAAGGAAGACGTATTACTTAGTGGTCTTGTCTTAGAAGAAACGGAGCTCCAACGATGTAAAATTTGGATCTCACATATAGACACAAAATGCTCGAATAACTCAGTGGGACGGGCAGCATCTCTGGATAGAAGGAATGGAATCGAGACCTTTCTTACTTACACCGAAGATAGACACAAAATGCTGGGGTAACTCAACGAGACCTGAAACATCACCCATACTTTCTATCCAGAGATCATTCCTGGCCCGCTGAGTTACTCAAGCATTTTGTGTCTGTCTTCGGGTAAACCAGCATCTGCAGTTCCTTCGTACACATCAGATCTCATTTACGTCAGCAAGACAAGGCTGCCGGGTAAACAGGACTTGTTGCACGTTGGGATGTGGTGCCAGGATTTCCGATGGTCTCAGGATTCCACATAAAGGCATTTTCCACCTTACGGAGGACAATCAAGCAGATAAATGGCAACAACCCATTAAATCCACGGTTGTTTCTCTGACCTTAACCAACATACTTTCTAATCAGTAATCCTTCATGGTGTACTCTGACCCATACAAAAATAGGCTTGGTCCTGCACTACTCGCTCTATTTGAAACACATAAGATTGTTAAGGGGTTGGACACACTAGAGACAGGAAACATGATCCCGATGTTGGGGGAGTCCAGAACCAGGGGCCACAGTTTAAGAATAAGGAGTAAGCCATTTAGAACAGAGACAAGGAAACACTTTTTCTCACAGAGAGTGGTGAGTCTGTGGAATTCTCTGCCTCAGAGAGAGGTGGAGGCAGCTTCTCTGGGTGCTTTCAAGAGAGTGCTAGATAGGGCTCTTAAAAATAGCAGAGTCAGGGGATATGGGGAGAAGGCAGGAACAGGGTACTGATTGGGGATGATCAGCCATGATCACATTGAATGGCGATGCTGGCTCGAAGGGCCAAATGCCCTACTCATGCACTTATTATCTATTTAAGGATTAAGGACATGTAAACCAAGTAAAATGCAGGCACAGGGTAAAACTCTCACTATTTTGGCATTGAATTCTCGTATACAGCTGACGAGCACTGTAGGGTTAATATCAGTTATACATCATAGCTTCATTATAAAGTATTCAGGTTTAATCCTCTGCTATGCATCTCTATTACATGGTTCTGTTAATGACACTCCTTTACACACTATTATTATAAGGCTCAGTTTAAATCTGTCACACACTGTACCCTCATTATGAAGCTCTGTTACAATAATATGGCCCCATTTTATATTAATTATAAATGTAAAAGATGGACAAGTTATAATTAACTGCCAGAAGAATAATTTAATACGTATTTACTTTACTTTGTAAAAGTTCCAAGAGATTTTAAAGCTTTTCTTCTGATCAATTTTAAGATACTTTTAAAGATACAGAAAAGTGTAAAGAATCTACAGTACAGAAACAGGCTATTCAGCCCATCTGATCTCTGCCAGCATTGATTCTCCATTCTAAGCTCAGCCTATCCTTCAGCAGCATTCCATTCCCTGCTCTCTCATCTGACCTACCAGCTTACGCCCTTTTCACACATCAGCATGGTCAACATTCCTACCATTTGCTGGATGAGGATGTTTCTCCCAAATTCCTGAACCAATTTCTTGCTCTTACATGGATAGCCTCGAGTTTGTTTTCTCCAAAGTGGAAACATTTTGTGTTCATCCTCATAAAACCTTGCAAAGTTCTGTCAATTCATTCTTCTCCATGAAAGGAAAGAGATGCAGTGGGTTTAGCCTTTGTGATGAACTTAACCTCACATTTCAGATATCATTCAAGTAGAATTTCCTCTGGGCCCTCCCCAGTGCCTCTCCTGAAGAAGGGTTTCTCAACCCAAAACATCACCTATTCCCTTTCCCCAGAGATGTTGCCTGACCTGCTGAGTTTCTCCAGCATTTTGTATCGATCTTCGGCATAAACCAGCATCTGCCGTACCTTCCTCGAATTATTAACTACCATGCTACAACTCAGCTGCCTTTTACACGACTGTCCTACACACGCCCTTAAACTGAATATCCTCATTGTGATTTCTTTGTTCTCCAATTATCTTGAAACAGCAACTTACTCCACTCTAATAACCAATTCATGTCCCCTCTCTTTCTACAAAATCCACAAACAACCATCACATTGTTAAACAGCAGATTTGAGAGGTTATGTAGAACTGAGGAAGACAATCAACCATGATCATATTGACTGTGAGTACCGGCTCATCAGGGGTCTTGCCACATACTCATGAATGGTGCTATCTCAATCATTCTTTCATTTGGAATCTATTCTGCAAAATTGGGGAGAGAAAAAAAAGCATTTTTCTGATGAGGTTAAATGCTGTTGACTTAACACAAAACATTTTGGATCTGCTTACAGATCCATTCAACCATACTTCTGCTTAGGCATTTCTCCCTTCCCTGTCCATCCACCAATCCCCAATATTAATTCAGTTCTATAAATCCCTAATGACAGCTTGGAGCTGTAAGCCTTGACAATTCCCACAATTATCCGCAAGGGTCTGTGCTGAGGCCGCAGCTCTTCATGTTGTATATTAATGATTTGGACGAGGTGATTGAAGGCTTTGTGGCCAAGTTTGGGGATGATACGAAAATAGGTGGAAGGGCAGGTAGTGTAGAGAAAGCAGGGACTCTGCAGAAGGACTTGGACAGGTTGGCAGAGTGGTCAGAGAAGTGGCAGATGGAATAAAGTGCAGCAAAGTGTGGAGGGATGAATTTTGGTAGTAGGAATAAAGGAACAGACTATTTTCTAAATGGGGAGAGATTCCAGAAATCGGAGGAACAAAGGAACTCAGGAGTGCTGATGCAGGATTCCCAAAAAGTTAATCTGCAAGTCGAATTGGTAATAAAGGAAGCAAACTCGATGCGAGCATTTATTTCAATAGATTTTGTATACAAAATCAGGGATGTAATGCTGAGGCTCTATAAGGCCCAAGAAAGGTCGCATTTGGAATATTGTTAGAAATTCTGGGCACCATATCCGAGGAAAGATGTACTGGATCTGGAGAGGGTTTGGAGGAGGTTGGCAAGAATGATTCCAGGAATGAGTAGGTTAACCTATGATGAGGATTTGTCGGCATTGAGCCGGCACTCATGGGACTTTAGAAGAATGAGAGGGGACCTCATTGAAACACACAGAATAGTGAAAGGCTTGGATAGGGTGGATGTGGAGAGGATATTTCTACAAGTGGGAGAGTCCAGGACTAGAAATCATAGCCTCAAAATTAAAGGACGTTCTTTTTGGAAGAAGATGCGGAGAAATGTCTTTAGTTAGAGGGTAGTGAATCTGTGGAATTCTTTGCCACAGATGTCTGTAGAGGCCATCAGTGGATATTTGTAAGCATGTGCGGATGTGGCCATCGATCTGTCCTTTGGCCTGTAGGCGCCGCCGCCTTTCGGGTACGTGGCATTTCGACTGAGCGGCCATTCGGTAAGTTTGCTTTTTGGCGACGCAGCTTTTCAGTTCGTTGGCGTTTAGGCATCGCGCCCTTTCGGTTAGTGTGCATTTAGGCGTCCCATCCTTTCGGTTAGTACGTGTTTCAACTTCAGACTCTTTCGGTTGTGTTTCTGCCTCGTTTCTATTCGGTTCTTTGGCTTCGGCCTCTTGTCTGTCGGCGCCACGTCCGGGTACCATTTGTAAGGCAGAGAGTTAGATTTTTGATGAGTTCAGGTGTCAGAGGTTATGGGGAGAATGGGGTTAGGATGGAGAGATAGATCAGCCATGATTGAAAGGCTGACTTGATGGGCCGAATGGCCTAATTCTACTCCTATCACTTATGACCTTATAACAAGCATTGTCCAATGTGTTCCAAGCCATATATCGAGACATTAGTACAGATGGAGCTACTGTCTAAGAACCATCTCAAAGTGCTTTGAGAGGCTGTCTATGGATCACATTAAATCCAGTCTATCAAGTAACCTTGGCCCATTGCAGTTCCAACTACCACTACAACAGGTCCATGGCTGATGCCATCTCCCTGGCCCTGCACACATCCCTGGAACACCTGGACAAGAGAAGCACCCGTGTCAGACTTCTATTCATAGACTACAGCTCTGCTTTCAATACAACAACATTTTATTTATCCCAGAGGAAAATTGGTTTGCCATCAGCCAATAGGTACAAAAGATACACGGCATGGAAAGTATCATGTGCATAATATTAATAAAATGAATAATTAAATTTATGTGACCAGTTATTGCACCGCATATATGTAACTTTACACAAATATGAAATTAAATTATCGAGTGGAAACGTCCAGGATGAGGAATGTACAAAGATCGGGGAGGAGTCAGGCTACCCCACAACAGAAGTGGGAGGGGTTGTACAGTTTGATACTGTGCTGCATCTTGGTGTGACCTCTGTTGCTGAAGGTGCTTCTCAGGTTAACTAGTGTGTCATGGAGGGGATGAGATGCTCCGCAGTTTGAGGTGCATCCTCCTTTCCGAGACCATTTTCAACACCACTATCCCATCCAAGCTCGTCTGCAAAATCATGGAATTTGGAGTCAGCTCTCGCCTCTGTAACTGGATCCTCGACTTCCTGAACAACAGACCACAATCCGTGACGATAGGGGACAAATCATCATCTGCTATAATCGTCAACATTGGTGCCCCACAAGGATGTGTTCTCAGACCCCTTCTTTACTCCTTATGCACACATGACTGTGCAGCCAAATACAAATCTAACTCAATTTACAAATTTGCAGACGACATCTCCATAGTGGGCCTGATATCAAATAATGATGCGACAGAATACAGAGTGATGTCCTGACCTCACATCCACTTAACTGGAGACGTGGAGTATCATTAATCGGACTTTACTAAACGTTATATTGCACTAAACATTATGCCCTTTACCCTGCACATGTACACAGTGGGTGGCTCAATTGTAATTCCACTGACGCAACAAAAAATATTTTTTCTGTACCTTGGTAACCAAACTAAACCTAATCAAAGGGGTAAATTAGAAGCTCCAGTTTAAGAGAGAACCGATAAGAAAGGCAGCAAATTGTTTTGAAGTAATTTTGGTGCTTTGTATTTTGGGAGTTGAAGCTTAATCACTAACAGTAAAGCATTTCAAATTAAGGAAAACCAAATTGAGAGCTGTGGGGATCTTTAACCAATTTATTGTTTGGATACAAAAGCAAGGTCTCATTCTTCTAGAGCCTTCCAAGCTCTGTATTACTCTAATACAGAGCTTGGAAGGCTCTAGATGAATGAGACCTTGCTTTTGTATCCAAACAATAAATTGGTTAAAGAACCAAAATGAATTGCAGATTATGCTACAAGAGCAGGTCATAGACTAGTAAGAATCCAGTGGCAAGTATCTCACCTCTTAACTCTTCAGATCATGTCCACCTTCTAAAAAGGCAGGAGTCTGATGGAATGTTCTTCACTTAGTTGAACGAGTGCTGCTTTAACAACACTTAAGCCGACCATTTGATAGGCACCTCATCCACTTACACCACTGATGCCATGTACGATCCACATGTATTGTATATACCAACTAGAAGGACAGTATACATCAATAAGAAGGACTAGGGTAGGAGTAACACTGGGACACCATCACTCTCCATGCCACATATCATCCAGACTTTGAAATGGTAGATAGGGCTCTTAAAGATAGCAGAGTCAGGGGATATGGGGAGAAGGCTGGAACGGTGTACTGATTGTGGATCAGCCATGACCACAGTGAATGGCAATGCTGGCTCGAAGGGCCAAATGGCCTACTTCTGCGTCTATTGTATCATTGATCCTTCGTCATGGCTGGGTCAATATCCTGGAACTCCCTCCCCAAAAGCCTGGTGGGTATACACACACCACTAAAACTGCAATGGTTCAAGAAGGCAGCTCACCATCACCTTTTCCAGAGCAATTAGGAATGGCCATTGAAATGCTGGATCAGCCTACAAAGCCCACATCCTTGAACTGAATTCATAAAAAATAAATAGCACCAAATCTGTTAGATTGGGGGTGATATTAGTTTAGAAATGATTCTACAATGGCCTATATCTGTCCTACAACACAGATATAGGCCATTCTTCCTATTGTGCCCAGGTCAACAATCAAATACTTATCTGCTGGACCAACCACATTGCAGCAGCTGCCAAGAAGGCACACCAATGCCTCTACTTCCTCGGGAGATTGAGAAAATTCAATATGTCTCTAAAGACTCAAACATTTCAGCTGCACCTTAGAAAGCATACTGTTTGGTTACAGCTTGGCTTGGGAACAGCTCGGGACCACAAGAAATTGCAGAGGTTTGTGGATATTTGTCCCAGTTTATCATACAAACTAGACTTCACACCACTGGCTCCATCTACACTTGATGCTGCCTTGGAAAAGCAGCCCACATAATCAAGGACTTGCCCCACCCCGGTCATTCACCCTCCTCGCTCCCATGAGGCAGAAGATAAAGCAGCTGGAAGGCAAGCATCATGACCCAGATGCAGCTTCCTCTCCTATCAGGCTTCTGAATAGCCCTTCCATAAGCCAGGGTACTGTCTGATTCACCTCTAGTCCCTTGCAGACATTGGACTTCATCTCTGGAACTGGTGCACTACAATACTGAGAACTATATTCTGCACTCTGTATATTCTGCTTTGCTCTACTATTGTACTTGAGATTGGCTTGATTGTATTTATGTACAGAATTGTCTGATTTGATTGGACAGCATGCAAAACAAAGCTTTTCACTGTACCTTGGTACATATGACAATAATAAACCAAAGAAGGCACCCAAGTGTAGGTTAATGATACAATAACGCGCATTTATCTAGTGTTCACAAAAATCAAAGTACTTCAGATAATTTACACTTTGGCAGTTGTATTAAATATTTAACCCCCAATAATAATGGAAAGAACTACTTAACTTACAATGGATTTGGTAAAATAGTCCCCAAGGCCTTGCAATGAAGAGAAGCACAATTCACAAAGTGAGAAAAATAGGAAGAAATCTTTCTTTGACTATAGGTAATACTAAATTCATTCACAAAAAATGCTGTTTGTAGTTAGCTTCTGACATACTGTTTAGTTGACTTCAGTAGAGTCCAATGTGTTACAATAGATAACATACAGGCACAAATTTAGCATTAGGTACCAAAGACACATCGATGAAATTCTCCCTAATGAAGAAAATAATGATAGAAAGCAGAAATGTCTGAGCATTAGAGCCGCATCTTACATGCAGTTTTGTCTTGTAAATCCTCTGCCTTTTGGAACAGAACATAATGAGGGTTGCTGTTTTTTAAAACTTGAATTGTTATGGAATGTGGAGAATAAAGTCAAAGACACACTTTATTGTTTATCATTAGCTGCCTCAGAGATTGTCTCATTTAACCACTTTTGCCTTGATGCAAATAATGTTATTAGGAGAGTTTTTGATTATTTTAGAAGAACATTGAAGAAATAGATGTCAACTTCATGCACTACTTGCAAAGTAACCTTGAAGCTGATTAAGTTGCTGGGTAGAAAAGGTTTCACTGTATTACAACGGTGCTTAAAGTAAGATGATTTAAGTGAATAAGCAAGGACATAACGCAAGGAATATACTGTGGAAAAATGGGAGGTCAGTCACTTTGGCAAGTAGAAAGACAGAAAAGCCCAAATTACAAATGGTGATTAAATGAAAGGAGTTAAGGGCCTGTCCTACTTGGGCGTCATTTACGCGACATCCAAAAAATTAGTTGGCTCGCCGTGACACATGCATGGTGAGGCGAGTTGGTGTATGCAGTGATGCGCGGTAACGTGCGGCGCCCCAGGATTTTGGAATGCTCAAAATCCTCACGCGCCACCTGCGTGACGTATCCCTTGCACACGCTGACGTACTGATGGCGTACGCTGACGTACGTGTAGTGCGTGGTGACGCACGAACATTGCCTATGCTAATTTATTATGCATCACCGTCCGTAACCATGCGTCGCCCATATGCCATCGGCACGCCATTTGCGCACCGCACCACGTGACCACCCAGTATAAAGCACTCGTAGTTTTTAAAATTTTTCACTGGGAAAATCCTTGCCATGGAGATCGGACTAAGTACAAACGACATCGCAAATGGCTCCCAAAAGAATCAGGGCCCTCAAGAGCACGTGCCGTGCGATTGTCGTACTGCTAAACAATTTTCCCGCGTCAGTCACTACCGGCCTGTCGAGTAAATGACGCACAAATGACGCCCAAGTGGGACAGGCCCTTTAGTGTTCAGAGGAGCCTGGGTGTCCCAGTGCATGAATCAGTGAACACTACGTACAGATACATCAACCAATTAGAGTCATTATCATGGAGATTCATACTGTACAGGAACAGGCTCTGCAGCCTGCCTTGCCTACAGAGGCCAAAAACACTAATACTCATATTTTGCTTGGGCAGCTTACAACCCAGAAATATGAACAATATCCCTATTGTTATCACATCTTCCCCAGCCAACAATGGGCCATTATGGACTCCACCCATGCTGAGGGCATCTGTTGCTGGCCTTCTTTTGTTCATGCCTTCTCTATCTCGTCTGATGAAGGGTTCCGACCCAAAATGTCATCTATTTCTTTTCTCAAGAGATGCTGCCTGACCCGCTGAGTTATTCCAACATTTTGTGTCTATTTTAGCATGTGCAGATCCTTCCTAAACACTAATCCCAGCTTTTTTTCTTACATTTGTTTCAGCTCCTCCCCATCTTTCCAGAAACCCACCCACACCAGGGCCAACGTCTAGTGACCAATTACCCTACCAAACAGCATCAACTGGCAAATATACTTCCCAGAATTCAGAAGAATGAGACCTCATTGGTAAAAAGGAATTCTGGGTATAGTCTAGGTAGATGCTGTGGTGATGTTTCGCCAACCCAAGTGTCCACATCAGATGTCAGAGTCTAAAAATAAGGATTAGACATCCAAGATTGGAATGAGAAGATATTTCTTCATGCAAATGGTAGCAAATATTTTCAATTCTCTACCTAAAGTGGTCGTGGAGGCTCAGTCACTGATTATATTGATAACAATTATAGATTTTTGACTATTAAAGGAATCTAGTGATATGGGGTCAGAGTAGGAGAGTGACACTGTGGTAAAAGATCAGCCACCATCCCTTGTTGGACAGTAGTGCAGGCAAAAGGGGCTGAATGGCCTAATCCCACTTCTATTTCTTATAACATCATGAAACACCCTACAGAAACGCAAGCATTCCTATTAACTGGCGATTAGTCTGAGATTACATCAATTCCAAAGATATCTACAGAGGGCGAGAATTATTTATGATCTCTAAGCTATGCCTTTTGATATGCTTTATTTAATTAGGCCATCCATTGTTCAAGTTGAAGAGTAGATTTCTTTATGTATGTATTCAAAGTGGTAGAGCTGCTGCTGCACAGCGCCAGAGACCCCGGTTTTGATCCTGAGCTCGGGTGCCGTCTGGGTGGAGTGTGCACGTTCTCCCTGTGATCACATGGGTTTCTTCCAGATGCTCTGGTTTCCTCCCACATCCTAAAAATGTGCGGGCTTATATGTTAATTGGCCTCTGTAAAATGTACCCCCAATGCGGAAAGGAGTGAATGAGAAAATGGGATAACATAGAACAAGTGAATGGGTGAGCGTGAACTCATTGGGCCGAAAGGTATGGTCCCATACTGTATCGTGAAACTAAACACATGCGTTTCATCAGCTGCGGAGCAGATTCCTCAAGGGCTACAGTGTTGGGGCAGAATTCCCGATCACTGTTTATAACCATCAATGCTCAAACAACAGCAGCCAGGCCACACTACAATGAACAACAGCAAGCAATGACAGAAACATCTATTACCAAAAAATAATTCACGGCAAGCTTCTTGTTCTGATACTGCCCTCTTATCTCGAGGATGCAGACTTAAACCTTTCTCTGACAGATGGGACCAGGCATCCCAATTTGAGAAAAGATTGGTCAGTCTCAATTCCCGTGTGAATGCCAAGACCATTCGACAAAGCAGCTGTAATTTGACACCAGTGGCAAGCTGACAATTTAATAATAAACTACATTTAATACAGTGCTCCACTTTGACAGGAACATCATAGACGCATCTACTATGTCACACATCCCTTAGCATTAAGAAAAAAAACCTTGGCTGGAAATAAAGACTGTAAACATACAAATTAAATTTCTCCCAAAATATGACAGAGCGCAGGGAAATCACGTGAAGTTGCTCCACTTTACTAATGACTCAGAACCATGTCAGAATACCCCAACAGGTTAACAAACTTTAAGTGAAATATCAAATGAATAGCTGACTTCTTATATCATAAATAATCATAAAAAGATCTATCCAATTAATTCGCTTTCAGCACATAATAGAAATTGGGTTGACATGAATCAAAACTGTAAAAGTGCTAACAATTTCAAAGCAAAAGCCTCCAGAGGAATTCTTGCCCTATTGCCTACTCGGCATATGGTAAAATCATATTGCAACAATATACCTTGTTTCAATTGGGCACAATACAAACTGGATAGAGAAAGATTTTGAAATGTAATGGATATCCATCTATAGAAAGCTTGCTAATACATGCCTACACACATAGGACATTGAAAAATACACCATGGAACAAGCCCTTCAGCCCATAATGATTGTGACAACCATAATGCCAAGACAGAGTAATATCCTTTGGCTGCACGTGGCCATATCCCTCCATTCCCTTCACATCCATGTGCCTATACAAAAGCCTCTTAAACACCACTTTTCTATCTGTCTCCACTGCTAGCCCTGACATTGCACCCACCACCACATATAATTAAAGTTGAAGTGAAAATTGATGTGATTGGATTTGATGACAAGGATTTTGCTATTAGCAACAACCTCTTTCTTAACCTCAGGATTTGCCAAAATCCTGACGGCCTGATGTTTTTTTTTAAAGCGTGATTACTGATGTCACGTATGAATGTGACATTAAACAAAAGCATCCTGTTGGCTCAGAAGCTAAACCAGCTTCAGTGGAGACTAACCATTGCACCAATTGCAGCAAGTCCCCAGGCAAACACAACACCAATATTTATGCTATAAAGGATGTGGTCAGACAATGTAAAACACAGTCCCCACGGACTCTGGTTGCAATCTTCATCCCAATCTCAAACCCAATCGAAGTGACCAAGTTGCAATCATAACCAGGGATCCCGAATGTTGTTATTTTAAGTGCCCATAAATACACCCCAAACATTCCAATCACTTCCCCTGATGCCAGAACCCAACGCTTTTCAACACAGTCGACCCGACACCTACAGCGGCTCAGCTGGACGTGGCACGCCGGCAAAATGACAAACAAACAGCAGCAATCTTTAGGGGTGAGACCGACAACGGACCTGCTGTCAACCCCAATTGCACATGAGAAATAAGAAAGTCCTGAGCAAAAGGAAACTCAGCAACGAGGAACAAATAAAAAGAAATAAAGTTATAGATTCAGAGCGCTATACAACACTGTCCAACAATATACATAAATGATCTGGATGAGGGAATTGAAGGCAATATCTCCAAGTTTGCGGATGACACTAAGCTGGGAGACAGTGTTAGCTGTGAGGAGGATGCTAAGAGACTGCAAGGTGACTTGGATAGGCTGGGTGAGTGGGCAAATGTTTGGCAGATGCAGTTTAATCTGGATAAATGTGAGGTCATCCACTTTGGTGGCAAAAATAGGAAAACAGACTATTATCTAAATGGAGGCCGATTAGGAAAAGGGGAGATGCAGCACGACCTGGGTGTCATGGTACACCAGTCATTGAAAGTAGGCATGCAGGTACAGCAGGCAGTGAAGAAAGCGAATGGTATGTTAACTTTCATAGCAAAAGGATTTGAGTATAGGAGCAGGGAGGTTCTACTTCAGTTGTATAGTGTCTTGGTGAGGCCACACCTGGAGTATTGCGTACAGTTCTTGTCTCCAAATCTGAGGAAGGACATTATTGCCATAGAGGGAGTGCAGCGAAGGTTCACCAGACTGATTCCTGGGATGTCAGGACTGTCTTATGAACAAAGACTGCATAGACTCAGTTTATACTCTCTAGAATTTAGGAGATTGAGAGGGGATCTTATAGAAACTTACAAGATTCTTAAGGGGTTGGACAGGCTAGATGCAGGAAGATTGTTCCCGATGTTGGGGAGGTCCAGGACAAGGGGTCACAGCTTAAGGATAAGGGGGAAATCCTTTAGGACCGAGATGAGAAGAATTTCTTTTCACACAGAGTGTGGTGGGCCTCTGGAACTCTCTGCCACAGAGGGTAGTTGAGGCCAGTTCATTGGCTATATTTAAGAGGGAGTTAGATGTGGCCCTTGTGGCTAAGGGGATCAGAGGGTATGGAGAGAAGGCAGGTACGGGATACTGAGTTGGATGATCAGCCATGATCATATTGAATGGCGGTGCAGGCTCGAAGGGCCGAATGGCCTACTCCTGCACCTAATTTCTATGTTTCTATGTTGCTTTGGTCCAACTTGTCCAAACAACCAAGATGCCCATTCAAACATCCTATCCTACACCCCTCCAAACCTTTCCTCTCCAATGTCTTTTAAACATTGTAACTATTCACCTCCATCATATCTTCTGGCAGCTTGTTCCACATCACCTGTTGCGTTGTCTACTATCGTGTGCGGACGGGACGTCGAAGGACGAGAAGCCGAAGCTTAGAAGTGGAAGTCAGGATACCGAACGGACACGACGCCGAAAGGATACGAAACTGAACGGACACTGCGACGCAAAGACAAGACACAGAACAGACATGACGTTGAAAAGCTGCCGAACGGACATGACGTCTCCTGGGACAGGATTTGTCCTAGACCTTGTCAGCGATTGGTCCAGACCCCCACATCAATCACATCACTAGCCGGGGGGACACAGGGGGATGGGGGCTGTGGGGGCTGTTTGAGCTTGTGCTTGTAAAATGTGGCAGTGACTCCAAGCTGCTGCGATTGCCACAGAGGAAGTGATGTGATGGACACCGCGGGGGTCTGGATCAATTGCTGGCCTTTGTCGATGATTGACAAGGTGTCGGACCAATCCCGTGCCCAGAGACGTAAAATCAACAATTTAACTATTTCAAAATGTAACAAGGTACAACAATTCTTGTCCAAATATAGATATTTTTTTTTTAAGTGTTTCATACCTATTTATGATTTCGGCTTCATGTGCACTCAACGTCAGATTGTTTTTCACCTTAAAATCTGATGGGGAACGAACATGACGTTGAAAAGTCTCTGTGGCGATGGCGGAAGTTTTGAGTCACTGCCACCATTTTACAAACGCAAGCTCAAGTTGCTCCCCCCCCCCCCCCCCGCCAGCCAGTAATGCGATGAACGCGGGGTCTGGACCAATCGCTGACCTTTATCGATGACTGATAAGGTGTCGGACCAATCCTGTCCCTGGAGACGTCATGTCTGTTCGGTGGCTTTTCAACGTCATGTCCATTCTGCGTCTTGTCTTTGAGGCGTGATGTCCATTCTGGTTTGTATCCATTGATGTACTTTCGGTATCTTGGCTTCCACTTCTTAGTTTCGGCTTCTTGTCCTTCGACGTCCCGTCCGGGTACCGTCCACTATACCAATGATTTTGATGTTCTCTATAAATTTACTAATCACATCCTCTACAGCCTCAACCAAATCATGAATCCATGTAACTAACAACAGGGGATCCACCAATAATCACTGCATTGGGGAGGGTATATATTATTCTATACCTCAAAATGTTCCAAAGCGTTTCCAAATTAATTTGCTTTTGTTTTGGACTTTGCAATTTCAAATTATGAAATGCAGCAGCCAAATCTATCCAGCAGAAGCTTCCACCTCCAACTGGGTGATTAGAACAGAATAATTTTTTTTGCCATTTGGATTGAGGAGTAAGTAATTTCCTCCCCATTGGACTGCAACCTTGTGGTTGGGGAGTTTGTGCGTCTCAGTGACCCCTAGAGTTATGCCAGCAGGAGATTCATCTCGTGTTAGGGTCTCCCATGCTGGACAGGTCGAAGGGTAGAGGCGAGACGAAGAGCGATCCACTGGTGCTCCAGGTTGGAGGTTGAGCACAGGGCTAACAACCCTGTCTCGTAAAACAAATATGTTACGGAAACAGCAACTGAATGAATCAACACTACTGGGTGCGCCCAGAACAGATAGGAGTGGAGGACCTTCGTTGCTGCCCTACATGCCAGGAGGCATAATAGGCAGTAAGTAATTTCCCACGCTCAAAAGAGAGTTTAGACATCATCTGCAAAACCCCTTGATTGCCATTTAATTTTATCCCAAATAATTTATTGTGTGTTGAATTTAAATGTTTTAATTTCCCCTCAAAAGATTTTAAATTACAGTCATTTAGTTAATTCACATAATTCACATACTGATTTACAAAAATAAAATCAATAGTTTTTTTTCTCATTTAATTCAGTGAGTGAATTATTTATCAAAGCTAGTTGAAAATTATTGCACTCACATCAAAAATTAATAATTTATTACAGGCAGCTATTTATTTAATCGAAGACTCAGTCATGTAGGGAGCTGTCCACCTGTACAGCCAGCTCAGTATTTACTTAACAGGATTTTTTCCCTACATACTCTTTGCTTAATAATCTTCTATCAATAAAGCTGATGCTGTCAGAATATAGTTCAACCTCACTGTTTCTCAAGAATGTATTTAATGAGACTAGTTCAGAGAGGCAATCACCTGCCGAAGGAATAATTTATTTAGCAAGTTAAGCTGAGGGAAGGCATTTCCAGCAGGGTCTCCACTGCAGTGTGCTCCAGAGGGGAAGTGAAATGATAGAAGCATCAAATTATACCGCAGAGGAGGGGGCTAATCCTCATGCCAGGGTTAGTTCTTTGAAAGAGTTTTTCAATTAATCACAGCACTCTTTTTCCATGGCTGTACAGAATTACCCCCCTTCAAAGCTAAATGCTTTCTGAAAGCTCGGACTGGATTCACTTTCGGCACCTTTTTTGGCAGGGCTGTCTCAATGCATTAAAAAATAAATCATCCTCGGGTCAACTCCAACGCTTTTGCCAATCAGGTTTGCACCATTTGTTTATCACCATGAGACAGGGAGGAAGACGGAGGGAGAGGGGGGCGAGGACGGGGAGGGGGGAGGGGGGAGGGGGGAGGGGGGAGGGGGGGGAGGGGGGGAGGGGGGGAGGGGGGGGAGGGGGGGAGGGGGGGGGAGGGGGGGAGGCGAGGGGGGCGGCGGAGAATGGAGGGGGGGAGGGGGGGGGGAGGGGGGGGGGAGGGGGGGGGGAGGGGAGAGGGGGGGAGGGGAGAGGGGGGGAGGGGAGAGGGGGGAGGCGAGGGGGGCGGCGGAGAATGGAGGGGGGGCGGCGGAGAATGGAGGGGGGGCGGGGAGAATGGAGGGGGGGCGGGGAGAATGGAGGGGGGGCGGGGAGAATGGAGGGGGGGCGGGGAGAATGGAGGGGGGCGGGGAGAATGGAGGGGGGGCGGGGAGAATGGAGGGGGGGCGGGGAGAATGGAGGGGGGGCGGGGAGAATGGAGGGGGGGCGGGGAGAATGGAGGGGGGGCGGGGAGAATGGAGGGGGGGCGGGGAGAATGGAGGGGGGGCGGGGAGAATGGAGGGGGGGCGGGGAGAATGGAGGGGGGGCGGGGAGAATGGAGGGGGGGCGGGGAGAATGGAGGGGGGGCGGGGAGAATGGAGGGGGGCGGGGAGAATGGAGGGGGGCGGGGAGAATGGAGGGGGGCGGGGAGAATGGAGGGGGGCGGGGAGAATGGAGGGGGGCGGGGAGAATGGAGGGGGGCGGGGAGAATGGAGGGGGGCGGGGAGAATGGAGGGGGGCGGGGAGAATGGAGGGGGGCGGGGAGAATGGAGGGGGGCGGGGAGAATGGAGGGGGGCGGGGAGAATGGAGGGGGGGCGGGGAGAATGGAGGGGGGGCGGGGAGAATGGAGGGGGGGCGGGGAGAATGGAGGGGGGGCGGGGAGAATGGAGGGGGGGCGGGGAGAATGGAGGGGGGGCGGGGAGAATGGAGGGGGGGCGGGGAGAATGGAGGGGGGGCGGGGAGAATGGAGGGGGGGCGGGGAGAATGGAGGGGGGGCGGGGAGAATGGAGGGGGGGCGGGGAGAATGGAGGGGGGGCGGGGAGAATGGAGGGGGGGCGGGGAGAATGGAGGGGGGGCGGGGAGAATGGAGGGGGGGCGGGGAGAATGGAGGGGGGGCGGGGAGAATGGAGGGGGGGCGGGGAGAATGGAGGGGGGGCGGGGAGAATGGAGGGGGGGCGGGGAGAATGGAGGGGGGGCGGGGAGAATGGAGGGGGGGCGGGGAGAATGGAGGGGGGGCGGGGAGAATGGAGGGGGGGCGGGGAGAATGGAGGGGGGGCGGGGAGAATGGAGGGGGGGCGGGGAGAATGGAGGGGGGGAGGGGAGAATGGAGGGGGGGGAGGGGAGAATGGAGGGGGGGCGGGGAGAATGGAGGGGGGCGGGGAGAATGGAGGGGGGGCGGGGAGAATGGAGGGGGGGCGGGGAGAATGGAGGGGGGGCGGGGAGAATGGAGGGGGGGCGGGGAGAATGGAGGGGGGGCGGGGAGAATGGAGGGGGGGCGGGGAGAATGGAGGGGGGGCGGGGAGAATGGAGGGGGGGCGGGGAGAATGGAGGGGGGGCGGGGAGAATGGAGGGGGGGCGGGGAGAATGGAGGGGGGGCGGGGAGAATGGAGGGGGGGCGGGGAGAATGGAGGGGGGGCGGGGAGAATGGAGGGGGGGCGGGGAGAATGGAGGGGGGGCGGGGAGAATGGAGGGGGGGCGGGGAGAATGGAGGGGGGGCGGGGAGAATGGAGGGGGGGCGGGGAGAATGGAGGGGGGGCGGGGAGAATGGAGGGGGGGCGGGGAGAATGGAGGGGGGGCGGGGAGAATGGAGGGGGGGCGGGGAGAATGGAGGGGGGGCGGGGAGAATGGAGGGGGGGCGGGGAGAATGGAGGGGGGGCGGGGAGAATGGAGGGGGGGCGGGGAGAATGGAGGGGGGGCGGGGAGAATGGAGGGGGGGCGGGGAGAATGGAGGGGGGGCGGGGAGAATGGAGGGGGGGCGGGGAGAATGGAGGGGGGGCGGGGAGAATGGAGGGGGGGCGGGGAGAATGGAGGGGGGGCGGGGAGAATGGAGGGGGGGCGGGGAGAATGGAGGGGGGGCGGGGAGAATGGAGGGGGGGGCGGGGAGAATGGAGGCGGGGCGGGGGCGGGGGGGAATGGAGGTGGGTGGGGGAGGGGGCGAATGGGGAGAATAGAGGGGGGGAGGGGGGAGAAAAAGAGGGGGGGGAGAGAGGGGGGAGGGGGGAGAGACAGAGGGGGGAGGGGGAGAGAGAGACGGAGAGAGAGAGGCGCAGGGGGAGAGAGAGGGGGAGGCGGGGAGAGAGAGAGGGGGAGGCGGAGAGAGAGAGGGGGAGGCGGGGAGAGAGAGAGAGGGGGAGGCGGGGAGAGAGAGAGAGGGGGAGGCGGGGAGAGAGAGAGAGGGGGAGGCGGGGAGAGAGAGAGAGAGGGAGGCAGAGAGAGACAGAGACAGACAGAGACAGACAGAGACAGACAGAGACAGACAGAGACAGACAGAGACAGACAGAGACAGACAGAGACAGACAGAGACAGACAGAGACAGACAGAGACAGACAGAGACAGACAGAGACAGACAGAGACAGACAGAGACAGACAGAGACAGACAGAGACAGACAGAGACAGACAGAGACAGACAGAGACAGACAGAGACAGACAGAGACAGACAGAGACAGACAGAGAGAGACAGAGAGAGACAGAGAGAGACAGAGAGAGACAGAGAGAGACAGAGAGAGACAGAGAGAGACAGAGAGAGACAGAGAGAGACAGAGAGAGACAGAGAGAGACAGAGAGAGACAGAGAGAGACAGAGAGAGGGGAAAAGAGAGGAGAGAAAAAAAGTGAGGTAGAGAAAAAGTGAGAGATTAAAAAGTAAAAAGTGAAAGAGGAGCATAATGAGAGAATGAGTGGTGCGAATGAGAAAGTGAGGAGAGAAAGAGAGAGATCGAGAAGAAAATGCACACCAGGCAAGGCCAGGTTAATAGAATCTTACCGCAACAGGTGACCATTTGCCTTTAACTTTTCTTGCTGGATCTTTCACTTACTCATAACTTCAAAGAATAGTTCAATTTATGGCATCCCCTTTTGACAGTCCCGTCATTCATCGGAGCTGTATGATGTTGTATCTACAGCCCAGAAATATTGAATAATCCCCTTCTTCATCACGATGGTGGTTCATTAGAAATTATGGGCATGGTGGCATGGTGGCGCAGCGGTAGATCTGCTGCCTTACAGCGCCAGAGACCCAGGGTTCGATCCTGATGAGGGGTGTTGATTGTACGGAGTTTGTACGTTCTCCCCATGACCCAGGATATCCCGTTTCCTCCCCCACTACAAAGACGTACAGGTTTGTAGGCTAATTAGCTTGGTGTAATTGTAAATGTCCATTGTGTGTTGGATAGTGTTAGTGTGTGGGAATCACTGGTCGGTTCGTGTTTGGTGGGCCAAAGGGCCTGTTTCCATGCTGTATTTTTAAACTAAACTGCTTCTGCAACTTATTCCCAAGCTCAAGGATCTGCTGTCACAATACGTGCACAGCTACAATGACAGTTAGAGCCCGACAACCCCAATCTCTAGACGTTCTTCAAATGTAGAAGATTTAAGGCAACCATCCAAAATGGCACACTGCTGACTTATAATGATAGCTAGGAGATGGAATGGGCATCATCGATGTAAAGTAACTCATATTTCAGGTGGGAAGTTTGATGGTGAAAATTAAAAAGAGGAAAAACTTAGGAGCAGAGGAGCCAAAGAAGAAGAAAGGCAAAGTAGAAATAAATAGCCTGCCCGAAACAAATGAGAAATTATTGAATGACCTCAGTTCTGTTTTTGATCTTCTATTTAATCAAAACACAAATATATTCAATTTTACACTGGTGTATTTGTGACAAATAGAAACAGTTCAGACTTTGGCAGCGAAGAGAATCATTTATACTCAGTTCTGGTCCTGAATTTTAATTAAAAATTATTGCAAGCCTGAATCTTGTTCTAAACTTAAATGTATTAAAAGTCTTTAATGTGGTGTTATTATTTGCACAGAGACAAATATCTTGGAATCATATGAATTGGTAGGAGAGAATTTGCCAGGATAATTTTTCCCCTCCTTAACTCAGCCTTGCAAAGCTGCTTTCCTTGCTGCATGTTTGGCATTCACCACATGGGTGTGGTTGGTGAAGTAGGCCATCACACAAACAAACCTCCCTTCTATTGATTCCATTGATACCTTACGCTGCCTCGGCAAGGCCAGCAGCATATTCAAGGATGAGTCACACCCTCGCAACTCCCTCTTCTCCTCTCCCATCAGGCAAAAGGTACAGAAGTGTGAAAATGCACACCACCAGGTTCAGGGACAGTTTCTTCCCAGCTGTTACCAGCCAACTGAATCATCCTACCACAACCAGAGAGCAGTGCTAAACTACTATCTACCTCTGATGTCCCTTGGTCTTTCCTTGACTGGACTTTGCTGGCTTTACCTTGCACTAAACGTTATTCGCTTATTATGTTTCTATACACTGTAAATAGATTGATTGTAATCATGTATTGTCTTTCTACTGACTGGTTAGCGCGCAACAAAAAGCTTTACACTCTACCTCAATACACGTGACAATAAACTAAACTGAAACCAAGGAAATATCATGTCTTCATGGTGTAGTCTTTATGTCGTAAGCTTGAAAAGCCAGTTGATGTTTTCAGCTCTCTCAATGATGTATGTTCCAAGTACCCTCACACATACTACATGTGGTACAATGGCGCTATAGGGCAGCAACTCTACCACTGCACCACGTGCCATCCCAATACTCTCTACTCTTTCAGTCCAGGTGAAAGTTCTCAACTCAAAACCTTTACATTTTAATTCCCTCTGCACAGGCGCCACCTGACCTGCCGAGTTCCCCAGCAACTTCTATTCTGCTGCAGATTCCAGCAATTTTCATCTCTCGCATCTCCGCAATATTCCCTATATCTGTTCATGCCTTTCATTAACAAATAAAATATTAACTTCACTTTAACAACTAATCCACCATTAATTGCGATTTGCTGTGGAGAGTTTCAAACACGTACCACTCTCTGCACCTTGAGGTACTTCTAACCTCATCTCTGAAAGTACTGCGTCAAATTTATCAGACTGTGCCTCCTATTTTAAGACTGCTCATTCTCATTCAGCAGGTCAGAGCTTTATCTACCTCATCAGTCCCCTTAATTTCTTAGAAGTCTCAATTAAATCACCTTCTGACCTTTCTAATTCAGGAAGTACACTTACCAATATGATAGATTCACCTTCAGGTAAACTGCCCACCGATTCCATTAAAAAAGATTATTATCACCCGGACTGTTTGCCCTGCTGTACACCATACATCTCCAATCCCCAATCCAGCTCAGAGTTGCATCTCCTTAAGTCTAAGGGGTATACACAGGAAGCTGCATGCTGAACAACAGACTGGGCCACTTATTTCCCAATCGCACAAACAAGCCCAAAACCTCATTTACTTCACTATTCCGCTACTGTAACTTCTTCCAGCTTTTGGCAGTGCTGATGCCCAGGAAAGGATACAATAACAGGATGAAAACTACAACCCCCCCACATCAAAAGCATCGAGTATATTCCTTAATTTAAACATTTCTCAATGTCACAAGCATAGAGTTATTTCCTGGTGCATTATCACATTCTCCAGCTAAGTGAGAAATTCTGTTTATGTAACATACTTAAGTGTTCTACCAATGTGGGCCTAGAATCTAATATTCTTCCAAAAAATATCAATAGAAAACTGTGGCAGGTCTAATGCATGTTTAACGTATCATCTTGGGTCACTTGGTATTGTCATTGTCGGATTTTGCCCACAACAAGAAAAAAACATTCATATTAAATGACCAGTTGAAAAAAAACATGGTCTGAAAAATGAGACATCACAAAAAACATCTAAAGTACTTATTTTAATGTTCTTACCTGTGATGGTAAAATACACTTTCATATACTAAAGTTTCATCCTTCCTTTTCCCTCATCACTAGCTGCAAGCCGTATCTGGATTGAACCATGTCTGGTTTACACATTATGCATTTATTATATTTTCCAGTTCAGCTCAATCCTCTTCGTTGCTCTCAAGGTCTTTGCTTACCCACTGTTCTCTCTGATTAAAATTGCTGTTCATAAATTAATGTAATTTTATACGTTGATCTTGCCACGCTATTTATAAAGCACGCGTTAGCAGAACCACCAGCTCAGTAACTTCCACCAATGTCAAAGGTGCTTAGAACATCATCATATAATTAGATGAGCCAAAATGGCAGAAGGAAAGGTTTTAGACAGCCGTTTTTTTGAGAATAGAAACATAGAAACATAGAAATTAGGTGCAGGAATAGGCCATTCGGCCCTTCGAGCCTGCACCGCCATTCAATATGATCATGGCTGATCATCCAACTCAGTATCCCGTACCTGCCTTCTCTCCATACCCTCTGATCCCCTTAGCCACAAGGGCCACATCTAACTCCCTCTTAAATATATCCAATGAACTGGCCTCAACTACCCTCTGTGGCAGAGAATTCCAGAGACCCACCACTCTCTGTGTGAAAAAATTTCTTCTCATCTCGGTCCTAAAGAATTTCCCCCTTATCCTTAAGCTGTGACCCCTTGTCCTGGACGTCCCCAACATCGGGAACAATCTTCCTGCATCTAGCCTGTCCAACCCCTTAAGAATCTTGTAAGTTTCTATAAGATCCCCTCTCAATCTCCTAAATTCTAGAGAGTATAAACCGAGTCTATGCAGTCTTTGTTCATAAGACAGTCCTGACATCCCAGGAATCAGTCTGGTGAACCTTCGCTGCACTCCCTCTATGGCAATAATGTCCTTCCTCAGATTTGGAGACCAGAACTGTACGCAATACTCCAGGTGTGGCCTCACCAAGACCCTATACAACTGAAGTAGAACCTCCCTGCTCCTATACTCAAATCCTTTTGCTATGAAAGCTAACATACCATTGGCTTTCTTCACTGCCTGTTGTACCTGCATGCCTACTTTCAATGACTGGTGTACCATGACACCCAGGTCACGCTGCATCTCCCCTTTTCCTAATCGGCCACCATTTAGATAGTAGTCGGTTTTCCTATTTTTGCCACCAAAGTGGATAACCTCACATTTATCCACATTATACTGCATCTGCCAAACATTTGCCCACTCACCCAGCCTATCCAAGTCACCTTGCATTCTCCTAGCATCCTCCTCACAGCTAACACTGTCCCCCAGCTTAGTGTCATCCGCAAACTTGGAGATATTGCCTTCAATTCCCTCATCCAGATCATTTATGTATATTGTAAATAGCTGGGGTCCCAGCACTGAGCCTTGCGGTACCCCACTAGTCACTGCCTGCCATTGTGAAAACGACCCGTTAACTCCTACTCTTTGCTTCCTGTTTGCCAGCCAGTTCTCTATCCACATCAATACTGAACCCCCAATGCCATATGCTTTAAGTTTATATACTAATCGCTTATGTGGGACCTTGTCGAAAGCCTTCTGGAAGTCCAGATACACCACATCCACTGGTTCTCCCCCATCCACGCTACTAGTTACATCCTCGAAAAATTCCACAAGATTCGTCAGACATGATTTACCTTTCGTAAATCCATGCTGACTTTGTCCAATGATTTCACCACTTTCCAAATGTGCTGCTATCCCATCTTTAATAACTGACTCTAGCAGTTTCCCCACTACCGATGTTAGACTAACTGGTCTGTAATTCCCCGTTTTCTCTCTCCCCCCCTTCTTAAAAAGAGGGGTTACGTTTGCTACCCGCCAATCCTCAGGAACTACTCCAGAATCTAAAGAGTTTTGAAAGATTATCACTAATGCATCCACTATTTCCGGAGCTACTTCCTTAAGTACTCTGGGATGCAGCCTATCTGGCCCTGGGGATTTATCGGCCTTTAATCCATTCAATTTACCCAACACCACTTCCCGACTAACCTGGATTTCACTCAAGTACTCCTTTGACCTGCGGTCCCCTGCTATTTCCGGCAGATTATTTATGTCTTCCTTAGTGAAGACGGAACCAAAGTAGTTATTCAATTGGTCCGCCATATCCTTGTTCCCCATGATCAACTCACCTGTTTCTGACTGCAAGGGACCTACATTTGTTTTAACTAATCTCTTTCTCTTCACATATCTATAAAAACTTTTGCAGTCAGTTTTTATGTTCCCTGCCAGTTTTCTTTCATAATCTATTTTTCCTTTCCTAATCAAGCCCTTTGTCCTTCTCTGCTGGTCTCTGAATTTCTCCCAGTCCTCTGGTATGCTGCTTTTTCTGGCTACTTTGTACGCATCATCCTTTGCTTTGATACTATCCCTGATTTCCCTTGTTATCCACGGATGCACTACCTTCCCTGATCTATTCTTTTGCCAAATTGGGATGAACAATTTTTGTAGTTCATCCATGCAGTCTTTAAATGTCTTCCATTGCGTATCCACCGTCAACCCTTTTAGAATTGATTGCCAGTCAATCTTGGCCAATTCACGTCTCATACCCTCAAAGTTACCTTTCCTTAAGTTCAGAACCATTGTTTCTGAATTAACAATGTCACTCTCCATCCTAATGAAGAACTCGACCATATTATGGTCACTCTTGCCCAAGGGGGCACGCACAATAAGACTGCTAACTAACCCTTCCTCATTACTCAATACCCAGTCTAAAATAACCTGCTCTCTCGTTGGTTCCTCTACATGTTGATTTAGATAACTATCCCTCATACTTTCCAAAAAATCCTCTTCCTCAGCGCCCCTGCCAATTTGATTCACCCAATCTATATGTAGATTGAAGTCACCCATTATAACTGTTTTGCCTTTGTCGCACGCATTTCTAATTTCCTGTTTTATACCATCCCCAACTTCACTACTACTGTTAGGTGGCCTGTACACAACTCCCACTAGCGTTTTCTGCCCCTTAGTGTTTCGCAGCTCTACCCATACCGATTCCACATGCTCCAAGCTAATGTCCTTCCTTTCCATTGCGTTAATCTCCTCTCTAACCAGCAACGCTACCCCACCTCCTTTTCCTTTCTCTCTATCCCTCCTGAATATTGAATACCCCTGGATGTTCAGCTCCCAGCCTTGGTCACCCTGGAGCCATGTCTCCGTGATCCCAACTATATCATACTCATTAATAGCTATTAATGTAATGTAATGGAATGTAACTGAAAGAGTAGGCAAGAGGGAGTCTATCTAGATTTTCACAAGGAATTTGATAAAGAATGCTACAAAAGCTTGCTACATGCAACATGACACAATATATTACCATTTGTTGATGAGAAAATACAGGAATAAGAATCAATATCTCTTACGAGTTGCAACTATTACTACGGAGGTGCCACAAGAATTGGCACTGTGGCCTCTGTTAGTTACAATCTATATTAATGACTTGAACAAAGGATCAAAAGATAATGTATACAAGTTTGCGAATATTGCAGCATTATTTAGAGATACAGCATGGATCCAGGCCCTTTGGCCCATCGATTCCACGCTGACCAGCAATCACCCGTACACTAACACTATCCTACACACTAGGGACAATTTACAATTTTTACCAAAGCCAATCAACCTATAAAAATCTGTACATCTTTGGAATGTGGGAGAAAACCAGAGCTCGGGAGAAACCCCTTACAGGTCATGGGGAGAACATACAAACTCCATACAGACAGCACCCGTAGTGGGGATCAAACCCGGGTCTCTGGTGCTGCAAGTCAGCAGCTCTACCACTGTGCCAACAGATGGTTAGATAATTCATAGATTATGCAACGCAACATGACAATTATGGATTTGGGAAAAGGTGGGAAATAGAATACAAGATGAGCAATTATGAAGTTATGAACAATATTGACAATGGTGACAAATGGAAGGAAGCAGTCTTCACAGTGAAAAAGAGCAGAGGACAAGAGATGTAGTTCAGGATACTGAGGGTGGGAGCAATCAGCGGGCAGGAGTAAAGAGAGGAAAGTGGATGGAGCGGCCGGACAAGAAATGGGAGAAGAGGGAATGACCATGGTGTGTGTTGAGTTTGCAGAGAATGGCGGAAATGAATTTGTGAGAAACCGCCGATTCGTTGAACCTTGAAAAGAGCAACTTGTGTACTCAAGATTAGAACTGACTAAAACCAAGTCAGATCTGTGAACAACAACCCCAAAAGGTAATGAGGCAGTGCCAACCTGCCCCCACGCAGTAGGATCAATAAGAAAGACCTGCGACCCAAGTTAGTAGATTTAGCCCAGCAAGAGAGGGAGTCAAACAAAGTATGTAAATAAAATAAGCTTTTATATTCGTGAAGAGAGATTTATCTTGCATGATTCATCTCCTCTTCTCTGAAATGGAAACTGTAAGCTTTGAATAAAGAAACATTGAAACCTATCACTGGACTTTGAACATCGTTAAATCGCATATTCCAATGGTGGCCCATTCTTAATCACGTGTGTGACCAGTAAAATTGTGGAATACATCACTTCTAATTCTGAAAACATTACAGGTATACTGTCTTGTGCTGTATATATATGATTCCTATTTTTTTAGGTTTATAAAGTGAAAATTATATGTTATGATGACAATGTTTGTTTAGGGTCAGGGCCAAACACGAATGGTCGCATGTGTTACATAGGAACATAGAAAATAGGTGCAGGAGGGGGCCAGTCGGCCCTTCAATCCAGCACCAGCATTAATTGTGATCATGGCTGATCGTCCGCTATCAATAACCCGTGCCTGCCTTCTCCCCATATCCCTCGACTCCAATAGCCCCTAGAGCTCTATTCAACTCTCTCTTAAATCCATCCAGTGATTTGGCCTTCACTCACCTCTGTGGCAGGGAATTCCATAAATTCACAACTCTCTGGGTGAAAATTTTTTTTCTCACCTCAGTCTTAAATGTCCTCTCCTTTATTCTAAGGCTGTGGCCCCTGGTTCTGAACTCGCCCAATATTGGGAACATTTTTCCTGCATCTAGCTTGTCCAGTCCTTTTGTAATTTTATGTTTCAATAAGATATCCCTTCATCCTTCTAAACTCCAGTGAATACAAGCCTAGTCTTTTCAATCTTTCCTCATATGACAGTCCCGTCATCCCAGGGATCAATTTCATGAACCTACGCTGCACTGCCTCAATCACAAGGATGTCCTTCCAAAACTGTACACAATACTCCAGATGTGGTCTCACCAGAGCCCTATACAACTGCAGAAGAACCTCTTTACTCTTATACTGAAATCCTCTTGTTATGAAGGCCAACATTCCATTAGCTTTCTTCACTGCCTGCTGTACCTGCACGCCAACTTTTAGTGACCGGCATACAAGGACACCCAGGTTTCGTTGTACCTCCCCCTTACCTAACCTAACCCCATTGAGAAAATAATCTACCCCCTTGTTTTTTCCGCCAAAGTAGATAACCTCACATTTATCTACATTATACTGCATCTGCCCAATCACTCAACCTGTCCAGGTCCCCCTGCAACCTCCTAACATCCTCTTCACAGCCCACACTGCCACCCAGCTTTGTGTAATCTGCAAACTTGCTAGTGTTGCTCCTAATTCCCTCTTCCAAATCATTAATATATATGATGCCCCAACACCAAGCCTTACGGCACTCCACTCGCCACTGCCTGCAATTCTGAAAAGGACCCGTTCACTCCTACTCTTTGCTTCCGGTCTGCCAACCAATTTTCTATCCATGTCAACACCCTACCCACAATACCATGTGCTCTAATTTTAGTCACCAGTCTCCCGTGCGGGACCTTATCAAAGGCTTTCTGAAAGTCGAGATACACTACATCCACTGGCCCCCCTTCATCCATTTTACTTGTCACATCCTCAAAACATTCCAGAAGATCGGTCAAGCATGATTTCCCCTTCATAAATCCATGTTGACTTGGACTAATCCTTTTACTGCTATCCAAATGCCCCATTATTACCTCTTTAATAATTGACTCCAGCATCTTTCCCACCACTGAAGTCAGGCTAACTGGTCTGTAATTCCCAGTTTTCTCTCTCGCTCCTTTCTTGAAAGGTGGGATAACATTAGCTACCCTCCAATCCACAGGAACTGATCCTGAATCTATTGAACATTGGAAAATGATCATCAATGTATCCACTATTTCTAGAGCCACCTCCCTGAGGACCCTGGGATGCAGACCATCAGGCCCAGGGGATTTATCATCCTTCAGTTCCATTAGCCTACCCAATACTATTTCTCACCTAATGAAAATTTATTTCTGTTCCTTGACCTCCTTAGATCCTCTGTCCTCCAGTACTTCTGGGAGATTGGATCTGTCTTCACTGAGGACACAAACAAAGTATCTATTCAACTCTTCTGCCATTTCTTTGAATAGGTACTTCAAATCTTTTGCTACCATGTGTTGCATCACACGGTAGCAATTTACAAACTCTGTGAATTTCAAAAAACTAGAATGTTCATATCTTTAGCAGACATGCATTATAGTTCTGTGGGTAGGAAAACAGCAATAAGATTCATCTCTGACAAGAATTTTTTAATGTATCACTGTGATGACATCGGGTCATGCGTGTGACATTTTGGTTCACTTTCCAAAGAATGGGCCTGGCGCGAGTGATCCTTGATTGCACGGACTGCTTTGGCAAACCAGTGTGATGGACTAGGCCGCGTACACAACTCTGCAATTTCTTGTTGCCTTGGGCAGAACATTAGTCATAACAAGCTGTGATGCATCCAGTCGAATGCAGTCTCTGGTGCATCTCTAATCTACCCTGCTCTAATCTTGCAGCATCCTATTCAGTAAGGATCAATCCCAGCTCAGGCTGTCAAATCCACTGACAAGGACAATATATTACATTTTAGCAAACTCTCCGTCACAGGAAGTAAATGTCAACTTTCAGGCACCTGCTCAAGCTTCCACTGAAGAATGAACCCATGCCGAACACGAGGGCATTTCCACCGAACCTCTGAGCAATCTCACTTCTCCAGGTGATTTTTCCTTCACAGCATTCAGCCACAAATTGCCCACACATGCCTTGTTTCAGCGATACACATTTACTCCCAACGACTCAGCCAGAACAGTCAAACTGAGAAAAGAGACAACTACAAGGGTTGACTGTGGTGCAGAGGTTGACAAACACTGAGCGACCACAGAAGAATTTTCTTTGCACATTATGAAACAAAACAGATTAAAATGGTGCAGCAATTAATCTGACAATTATTTATTTAAAAGGTCAGGAAATCCCAGTCCTTTTTAATTTTCATATTTTGCATTCACAAAATATATCACTGGGCAGAAAAGGGGCGTTAACAGCACGCCCACTGAATGTTTGGTTTGTTCCCTGTTGGTATGAAGCATTGTGTCCAATACTGCAACTTTCACGATGTGTAGAATTCCACACCTGCTCCCGAGTTCAGCAAATCCCAAATCAGGCCAGAAGCAACATACTGAACATTCAGGTATGGCTCCTTGGAGTCAGCTTTTCATCAAAATAACTCCAAATGGGGCAGCATATTTTTAGATACAGAACTGAGGATATCAAAGCAGAACACTTTCCTGCATTGATGGAGATTACACTCTGTTTTTCCCTTGTCTCTTTCTAAGCCACCCTGCAGGCATCACTGTTTGATCAAATTTTGTCCATAATAACATTCCTGTGAAGCACTTGGGATTTGCTATCCTGTGTTAATGCATAATCGCTAGTGCAAGACACAAAGTGCTGGAGGAACTCAGCAGGTCAGGCAGCATCTCTGGAGGGAATAGATAGTTAAGGTTTCAGTCAGGGTCCTTCAGTCTGAAGAAAAGTCCCAACTCAAAATATCATTAAACATTTCCCTCCACAGATGCTGCCGGACTCACTGAAATTCTCCAGCCCTTTGGGTTTTGAATGTTTCCACCATTTACAGTTTCCAGTGTCCATATAATTTCTAGTTGTCGTTCATCTCCTTTGATGTCTCGTTATCACACCTTGCCCTTCCTTATCTCTGTGTCTCCCTCTCCAGTTTGAAGAAGGGTCTCATCCCAAAACGTCACCCATTCCTGCTATCCCGAGATGCTGCCTGTCCCGCTGAGTTACTCCAGCATTGTGTGTCCATCTTCGGTGTAAACTGGCATCTGCAGTTCCTTCCTGCACTGTTGTGGACAGAGTTTGTTTCACGGAATTACCTCTAGGTGGATGGAGCGAATGTTGTTTTTGAACCATTTTCGCTTAGTTTAGTGTAGAGATACAGCATGGAAACTCCAAGTCCATGCCAACCAGCCACACACACTCCTATCCTACACACTAGGGACACTTCACAGTGTGTAGGCGAGAACCACTGCCGTGGTTCTATCTTTCCTCACACATTGCAAAGACAAGGACAGTGTTTAGCCTGGGTTTCCCTGGGCACCCCTCCCGCCCGCCGCCAACAACGCAAAGATACGTTGGCCTGCAGCCCAGAAGGTTACCGCGAGCTGCGCACAGTGCACGTACCGCTGGCAGGGCCGCCGCACCACAGCGCCGGAGACTCGGGTCCACACCAGGCGCTCGGCACACCAGCTCCACTCCACACACTACAGTGTATAGGATAGTGCACCAGAGCAGCTGGAGGAAACCTGCAATGCCACAGGGTGCATCCAAAGCCAGGATCAGGTCTCCTCAAGGGCCTATCCCACTTGGGTGACCTAATCTGCGAGTTCTGGCGAGTTTGCCCTGGACTCGTACTCGCAGCATGGTCGACACAAGGCTGTAGGAGGTCCTTGTAACTCTCCTTCATGCTCGAGAGTGGACTCTGCGTACTCGAGGCCTCAGCTAGGTCGCAGCATTTTTTTCAATATGTTAAAAAAATACCCGCAAGTAAAAAAAGGCCGCCTTGGAAAAAATGTTTTACTCGTAGGTTTAGTCGTAGTAGGTCGGCATGTTAGTCGTAGGTAATCGAGGGTAGTCGAAGATAGTCGTAGATTGTCTTCATCATATTCGAAGGGAGGTCGAAGGAGGTCGTCTTCAATCTCCACTATTCGGTGTCCAACTTCCCGAAGTTAGTCGTAGCTAGTCTTGAACATAGTCGAAGGAGGTCTTCTACATGTCATTTTTTTAAACTCCTCTAAACTCGCCAATTAGGTCGCCCAAGTGGGTTGCAACTCTACCGCATCGCCACTGAGCAGATTGTGTCCTTTACCGATTGTGCAGTGTATGGTCATTGGATGTTTTTCCAATTGTACTATACATATTAACCCCCTTATTCGGTTAGAGCAGATAATTGGCAATAAAGGACACCATCTACCCGTATCGGCCATTATAGTGAGGGTTTAACAGGCCAATGGATCAATGGACAAGGAATATAATTTCAAAGATGAAAATAGACTATTTTGTTGGTCATTTCCAGCTGCTAATTCTGAGCAGTAGCTGGATGTGACCAACAAAGCCATTTTCTTTCATTTTGCTCATTCTATTCCTCGCCCATTGTCTCTATCCTGCCTGCTGGCTACTGTCAGAAGTTGAACTGGTCTATTTTTCAGTCCTGGTATCGAAAAAAAACACTACAAGTGCTTTTTGTGTTCCTTCCACAACATCAAGGCTATAGTCAATGAAATCCCTTTGAATTACAGTTCCTAATATAGACACAGAGAAGTAAATTTGTGCACTGCTTTTTCCTCTCAATCAGCGATGTAATAATGACTGGATAATCATAAAAATGTTAATTGAGTAATGATCATAGAACAATACTGCACAGGAACAGGCCCTTCTACCCACAATGTCAGTGCTGAACATGATGCCAAGTTAAACTACATGCTTCTGCCTATAGATTATTTATATTCCTCCATTCCACACGTATCCATGTGCCCATCCAAAAGCCTCTTAAATGCCACTTTCTCCAAAACCTATCAGCCCCCACCACTCTGTGTAAAAAAAAAAAAACCCTTCCCCTCTCACATAACGATATGCCCTCAAGTCTTTGACATTCCCACCCTGGTTAAAAGGTTCTGACTGTCTACCCTGTCTAGATCTCTCACAATTGTATACACTTCTATCAGGTCTCCCCTCAGCCTCCAACACTCCAGGGAGAACAATCCAAGTTCATCAGATTCTCTTCTTATAAATAATACCTTCCAATCCAGGTAGCATTGAGCTAAATATCTTTTCTACCATCTTCAAAGCCTCAGCATCTTTCCTGTAATGGGGTGACCAGAACTGCAAAGTATAGCCCAAATGTGTCCTGACCAAAGTCCATAAAGTTGTGAAATGACTTCCTGACTCTAATGCTCAATACCCGTAACTGTGCCTTCTTTACTACTCTATCGACGTGTGTTACCACATTTAGGGAGCTGTGGACTTGGACCCAAGATCCCTCTGTACATCAATGCTGTTAATGGTATTATCATTACCTGTATACCTTCCCCTTACATTTGACCGCTCCCGAACGGCACAGTGGCGCAGCGATATAGTTGCTGCCTTACAGCGCTTGCAGCGCCGGACACCCGGGTTCAATCCCGAATACGGGTGTTGTCTGTTTGATCTCTATTCCTCCATTCCACGCGTATCCATGTGCCCATCCAAAAGCCTCTTAAAGAGTTTGTACGTTCTCCCAGTGCCCTGCATGGATTTTCTCCAAGATCTTTGTTTCCTCTCACACTCCAAAGACATACAGGTTTGTTGGTTAATTGGCCTGCTATAAATGTAAATTGGCCCAAGTGTGTGTAGGATCGCTGGGCGGCGTGGACTCGGTGGGCCGAAGTGCCCGTTTTCAAGCTGTACCTCTAAACTAAACGGAACATCTCACACTTGCTTGGTTTAACCTCCATCTGCCAATTCTGTAGCTCATCTATATCCCTTTGTATAGTTTGACAACTTTCCTCACAGTCTGCAACTAGTCAGTTATAAATACTGTATCATATGGAGCTCCCAGCACAGATCTCTCTGAACACCACTTCTCACAGACCTCCAGCCATAATAACACTATTCCAACAACAACCCTGGTTTCTAATAAGTAAGCCAGTTCTGAATTCAAATAACCAAGTCACTGTGGAATAGAGTGAGTATTGATGAATGATGAATATTGACCAGGACACCAGGGGGAACGTCCCTGCTCTGTTGAAAAGCAAGCATCATTTTGTTTTGTAGTCAGATTCTCAGTTTAACATCTTACTCAAAGGATGAAACATGTCCATGTGTAGCACTCCCTCAGTACTTAAATGCTGTATTTGCCTGGACTAGAGCTAGTCCATCACACTGATCATAAAACTGGAACCTAATTCACAAAAGTGCTGCTAACTGAGACACAGCAAAGAATAAAGGAACAATGAGATGTCCTGTATTTTCTCACTCTATAGGATAGAGCAAATAACTAGTCCTATTTTATACTGGAGCAATCCAATTTATTCCAAACAGTTTGCACATAACAGCAATCTATCATGAAAGCTTACCATTGTTTTATACGTAGTCCAAAAGAAATGTTTGCTCTGTGATATCGAGAAATGGTACGTTGAACAATCCCCGTTCCAGGCGTACACTGGCCCTATCCCCAAACTCGATCTCCATTACATTGATGACTGCATCAGTGCTACCTCCTGCACCCATGTAGAACTCATGGACTTCATCAACCTAACCACCAATTTTCATCCTGCACTCAAATTTACTTGGGACCATCTCCGACACCTCCATCCCCTTTCTCGATCTCAGAGTCTCCATCACAGGGAATAGAACATTGACTGACGTCTATTAAAAACCTACTGACTCCCACAACTAGCTTGACTACACTTCTTCCCACCCTGCTTCCTGCAAAGACTCTACCCACTACTCCAAATTCCATCGTCTACGCCGCATCTGCGCCCAAGATGAGGTGTTCCATACTAGAACATCTGAGATGACCTGATTCTTCAGGGAACTGGGGTTCCCCTCAACCATCATAGATGAGGCCAACACTCGTGTCTCCTTGGTACCCCTCGTCGCAACAGAGACTGCCCACCTATTCCTTACCTTCCATCCCATCGCATACAACACATAATCCTCCAAAATTTCCGCCATCTCCAGCGGGTTCCCAGCACTAGCCACATTTTCCCATCTCCATCCCTTTCCGCCTTCCGCAGAGACCATTCCCTCCCCAACTCCCTGGTTAACTCATCCCTTCCAACCCGAACCACTCCCTCCCCAGGTACCTTCGCCTGGAACCTCAGAAGATGCAACAACTGTCGCTATACCTCCTCCCTCCACTCTGCCCAGGGAAGGCAGAGGTTCACCTGCACCTCCTCCAACCTCATCTACTGTATCCGTTGTTCAAGATGTAGACTCTTATACATCAGCGAGACCAAACGCAGACTGTGCGATTGTTTCGCAGAACACCTTTGCTCAGCCCGCCTGAACCTACCTGACCTCCCGGTTGCCGGACACTTTAATTCTTCTTCACATTCTTACACAGACCTTTCTGCCCTAGGTCTTCTCCATTGTCAGAGTGAGGCTAAACACAAATTGAAGGAACAGCATCCCATATTTCGCTTGGGCAGCTTACAGCCCAGTGGTATGAATCATGATTTCTCTCTCTTCAGATAGCCCCGGCATTCCCTCTGTCTATCCCACCCCACGCAAGTCACACTAGATTCTCATTTTCACCCTACAAACAGCTAACAATGGCCTGTTTCCTTTATCATTGTTACTTTTTTGCATTTGTTTAATTCATTGTTCTTTATCTCTCCACATCGTCTATATCTCTCATTTCCCTTATCCCTAACCAGTCTGAAGAAGGGTCTCGACCCGAAACGTCACCCATTCCTTCTCTCCAGAGATGTTGCCTGTCCTGCTGAGTTACTCCAGCTTTTTGTGTCTATTAAGGCTAATGATATCAGTAATGATATCAAATGTTTACGCAAAAGAATGGAGTTGGATAAACATCCCGTTCACTTGCTTAACTATATTATTTGCTTGATCCAGAGTCCACAATTAAGCATATTGTCTCATTCTGTGGAAAGATCAGGCTGGATAGTCCTCTCTCATTATGTTGCATTACCATTTTAACCTGTTGGCAGAAAAACAAATAAAGAAAAAACAAGAACTGCTAATCTATGAATCATTCACTTAGTTCTGTAAATAGCAATTGAGTAATTGAGAATATGTTGACATTTATATATCAAGACAATTACCTTACTGTTGCCAATTGCATCCTCAAACAACTCGGTCCGCTATCCTTGAATTCCTGGAATAAGCTCCTCTGCATCTCCACTTCTCAAGATTCTCTTCCAAACTCTAGTCTGACTAATCTTTTAAACACCCTCTGAATGCTTTCTTCACTACACTGAATTTATTTTTTATTCCATCTCCGTGAAGCACACTTTTGGACCCATTTGTATGCTAAAGATAGTAAGAGCAAAAATCATAAATGCAGCACAGTCAATGTAATTACTATATATGAAACAGTACAAATTCACTCAATATTCTTACCTTCTTGCTCATTTAGAGAAACATTTCGATAATCAGCTGATCACCACTAGAATCAGGAGATTCTACACTTAAGAGGATGTTCTTTATAGAAATGCACAATCATTTCAAAAACTATTGTATGTACCAAAGATTATGTAGTGATATGGCTCATTTACAGAGATTCCAGGGAGACTTTACCAAGAAACATATACAAAATAAAAAAGGTCTATTAAACAGGACCATTTTGAAACTAGTCCCATGGAAGACAACCATATAAAACAGCACATTTCTGAAACATTACTGATTCGGTCTCTGCTAAATTTAGACTGTGATTCTATCCTGCTCTGATTGCCTGTGAAATCACCACCTCTTGGTTACAGCTTAGCAATGTATTTACACTGCAATCATGAATCTGGCAATGGCTTTGTTAGCCCAGCTGCAATCTGCACAAGGTAACAACAAGCCAGGCTAAAAGGTATTTTGATGGTGCAGGCTGAAATGCCTACAGCCCAAAAAGAATATCAACAATAAACTTTTACTTTATATCCCCTGCATATTTGCAGGATGCCCAGAGTACTTTACTGCCATTGTACTCTTAAGGGCCTGTCCCACTGCGGCGACCCAATTGGTGAGTTTAGAAAAGTTTGACCTCGACTCATACTCGTAGTATGGCCGACACAAGGTCCTAGGAGGTCTTTGTAACTCTCCTTCATGCTCGAGAGTAGTCCCCGCGTACTCGAGGCCTCAGCTAGGTCGCAGGGCTTTTTTCAACATGCTGGAAGTGCCCGCGAGTAAAAAAAGGTCACTATGGGGAAAAAAAAAATCAATATTTCTTTTACTCGTAGGTTTAGTCGAAGTAGATCGGCATGTTATTCGTAGGTAATCGAGGGTAGTCGAAGGTAATCAAAGGTAATCAAAGGTAGTTAAAGGTAGTCATAGATAGTCTTCAACATAGTCGAAGGAGATCGTTATAAATACCTTAGTCACGCACAAGTTGAAGCACAAGCAAGTTGAAGTCTCTCGCACAGTTCAATATTTTTTTCAGGTTGGCATCATGCTCTGTCACATCGCGACCGTATACCGACCGTCAACAATGATGGCACATGGATCTTCTGTGAACAGTTGTTCCATTGCGCGTTGAAAGACTTCGCTAGCAGAGTTGATACCAAAGGGCATTCCTAAAACCCTGTAGCAGCCGAACAATGTGGCAAACGTTGTTAGGGCAGATGATGCACGGTCCAATGGGATTTGCCAGAAAGAGCTTTTTGCATCGAGGACTGAGAATACCGTTGCATTACCATTCTGTGCCGCTATGTCCTGAGTGGTTCTCATCAGATAGTGATGGTGTTTAAATCTTTGGGGTTGATGCAGATGCGCAATTCTTTCCTATTTTTTATTGTAGTGACGACCATAGTCAAGACCCAGTCCGAGGGTTCACTGACCTCAGCAATGACTCCGATGGAGATCATACGCTTGAGTTTGGTGTGTATTCTCTCCTGCACACTATGGGGGACGCGTGTAAGGTGGAGGAGTCTTTTTTCATGAGTTCAATGGCTCTTCTCTTGTTGAAGTCTTTGAGTGACATTACATTCACTCTGGCGCCTTTGGCATTCAAGGCCTTGTTATTGATTATCATGGTCACCGCAGGATCCATCAGTTTGCCTGGGGAGCGCAGGTTTAGGGAGAGTACGGTAGAGTCAGTGTCTGTGTTATCGAAATTGTTCCTGTGGGAAGCATCGTCTTCTTCTTGGGAATCAGAATCAGACGGCTCTTGGTGAATCAGGTGCAGATTTGTCCTTGAAGCAGTGCTCCCACGCGACCGACAACAATTAGCAAAGTGGTTGAGTTTCTTGCACTTATGACAGACTTTCCCATGGGCAACGCAGAATTGGCACCTCCTAGAGTGGAAATAGTTGCAGTTTGGGCATCTCGTGGCAGGCATATTTGGACCTTTGCGGGACGCATTTAAAAATTTATGCAGAGAATAGTTAGCTAGATTTACATTATGTTACTGTTGAGGACTCGTGGCGTCAAAATCAGCTAGTGGGGCTACAGTTTCTGCCATTGGATATGCATGAATGGCTTGCTGTAAAGTCAGTTCAGCATTCTGCAGCAGTTCAGCTCTTAGCTTGCGGTCGTTCATTCCTCGCACAAGCTCACTTGTCAACTCACCAAAGCTGCACCATGAGCTGACGTGTCTTAGGTCGCTGATAAATCGTTCCACAGGCTCATCGGCCTGTTGCTGTCGGGCAAAAAATCTTGTTCTCTCAAGTATGCGATTCGATGGCAGGTCACATAGTTCTCTAAACTTTCTTAGCAGAACCGCTGGGTTGTCGATAGTCTCAGCTGGCACCAATACAATACCGTTTGCATCAAGGTGTGCTGGTGCAAATTCAAAGGAGTCAGCGTGGATCATAGCTTCCTGACCCGCTAGATTCAACAGTAGTGATGTCTTTAGGTCATCGGGGTCGTTTCGGTGAATGACGCGGATATAGTGAGCATGGTCTCGCTCAAACATTCACCAGCGTTCAGCAGAATCAAACACAAGCGGGCTTGGCTTTCGACACAAGTTAGCCATGCTGTCAAAATCACTCACAAATAAAAACTGATAAACAAAATAAATCACGGTAAAGAGACACAGGCTAAACCCGGTTTTCTGACACCATGTAAATACCTTAGTCTCACACAGGTTGAAGCACAAGCATCTTTATTGTCTAGTTCATCATTACATATGCAGTACATCGCACGTTCAATGTACTGCAGCTACTGCCAGGCAGCAGACGTGTTCTTACACTATGAATCATATAATTAGGCGGATTTATAATTACTCAACATTGATTGGCTAACATGCACTAGCTAATCTACAGTCGTCTTCACTCTCCACTATTCGGTGTCCAATTTTCACGAAGCTGGTCTTCAACATAGTCGAAGGAGGTCGAAGAAGGTCTTCAACATATTCGAAGGAGGTCTTCAACATGACGCTTTTTCAAACTCTCCTAAACCCTTCTAAACTCGCCAATTAGGTCGCTGCAGTGGGACAGGCCATTTAAAGTGTGATGAATTTTGCAATGTAGGCTATGTGGAAGCCCAAGAATGGTCTGAAGAAGGCTACCAACCCAAAATGTTACCTATCCATATTCTCCAGGGATGCTGCCTGGCCTACTGAGTTACTCCAGCACTTTTTTTGTGTCTTGTGTCTTTTTTTTTTTAACCTGGAAGCCAATGTCTGCTTAGCAAGCTCCCATAATAATCTTTTCGATAGTTTTTTTTTTTTTTTTTTAATGATTTTGCACAAAGTAGACTGTAATCCTGAACATCCTAATCAGTGTAGGATCGCTGGTCAACGCAGACTCGGTGGGCCGAAGGGTCCATTTACGTGCTGTTTCTCCAAACCAAAGAAACATTTGCATTGTATCGCAGTGTTGAGCGAGGAATAAGTATTGGCCAGGATACCGGAGATATTTTCCTGGTCTTCTTCATATTGTCCACATCAGAGCTGACAGGGCCTAGCATTATATCTGCAAACTCAATTCCTCAGTGCAACAGTCTCTGGAGCTTCAGCCCAGAATTGTGATTTTGGGTTTTCCAAATTTATGTCTAAGTTTTGTATTTTACAATCTTAAGGGGCTCCAAATGGTGTCAAAAAACTTTTTCCAAGTTACATCAGTATGCTATAAACAAACTGTGCTGCCTATAAATTGGAATATTTGAAAACAATAAAAGTTGTTCTTCCTTCTTCACTAGATTGGATTATTGAAAGATTCTGTTTAATAGCTGTAAAAAATAAACATAGTCATGGAGTCTTACAGTGTGGAAACAGCCCCTTCAGCCCAACATGCCCATGCCGACACACATGCCTCACCTACATTAGTCCCACCTACCTTCTCTTGGCCCCATAACCCTCTAAACCAGGGGTGGGGAACCTTTTCATGTTGGAAGGCAGCATTAAGTTAGCTGTAATCTAATAAGGCCGCATCCAAAAAACTCCAATTAGATATAGGATTAGTTTGTTGACTCTTCTTTTACTCTTTGGTATTTTAAGTATGTTCATTTCAAGATTAAAACAAAAACATATTAATAAAAATAAAAGGATTTGGTCTACAAAATTTGGATTCATTCAAAAGGCCGCACTTAAGGCGGCAGGTTCCCCACCTCTGCTCTAAACCTATCCTATCCATGCTCCATTGAAAGTTATTCTAAAAAAAAGTAATGATTTAATTGAAAGGCAGCTGGCTTAACAATTTACACATCAACTCTTGAAGCTGCTGGTTATCCGTAGGCTAAAAGGATTAGCATGTTACCTTCCTCAGTCCTCAGGACTCATTGAAATCAACAATATCAGATTGAAATTCTTTCTGGGTTAGATCAGAACAAGCCAGTTAACTCCAGAATTCTCCCTCAAGAGATGTTTGTCTAACCTGTTAATAATCCAAATATTATGTATATAATAAGGTATACATTTAGTGAACTACAAAGCAAGCCAAGTAACCAATTTTCATAATCTTCCAGATCTGCTGCCAAGCTTTGCTGTTGAATCAACTTTTGAAATCTTTAGGGTTACACAAAAAGCTGGAGAAACTCAGCGGGTGCAGCAGCATCTAAGGAGTGAAGGAGATAGGCGACGTTTCGGGTCGAGACCCTTCGGTCTGAAGAAGGGTCTCGACCCGAAACGTCGCCTATCTCCTTCACTCCTTAGATGCTGCTGCACCCGCTGAGTTTCTCCAGCTTTTTGTGTAACCCTCGATTCTCCAGCATCTGCAGTTCCTTCTTTAACACTTTGAAATCTTTAGTTTTGGATTAGAATCCAAAGAAGGTTTTATTTCCTCACGAGACCGGCTGGGCACCTCGTGATACTGTTTGTACTGGATCCAACTCATGAAAGTCCACATCCCATTCATCTCCAGTATAAATCATTTGATCTACATGACCAATTAAATATTCATTTATCATCTACCACTTTGTATATTCTCATCATTTTCAACCAAATATACCTGTATCTTGGTTCCAGAAACTCTTCCTACAGTTCAAACGTCCCACTTTGCAGGTTTAATTTGCTGGTGGCAGGAGGAGATCTAGAATCTATAAACAAGCTTGCTTTCCTTGAAATGGTGTTCCTTCTGATTGGTGGGGTAGTTTTCTGTATTTCAGCAAAAAAATGGATAGCAAGAACATTGGACTGAGGCGCCTTCCTATGCTGTATATTAAAATCAATCAACCAAACGTTCCCTCCCAGTTTTTGAAAATCTCCACTGCACTTGCTTAAATGGTAACTACGGCATGAAGTTTGGGCCGCTCAATGTAAAGCCAGTTGATAAAATGAAAGTATACCATTCTAGAGATAGAGCGCGGAAACAGGCCCTTCGGCCTACTGTGTCCAAGCCAACCAGAAATCCCCCATACACCAGAACTATCCTACAGACTAGGGACAATTTTACTTTGTTTTCCTAATTCAATTAACCTACGAACCTGTACGTGTTTGTTGTGTGGGAGGAAACATTAGCTCCCGGAGAAAACCCATGCGGCTGCAGGGAGAATGTACGAACTCTGTACAGACAGCACCCATAGTTAGTGTTGAACCCAGGGTCCCTGACACTGTAAGGCAGCAACTCTACCACTATACCACCCAGTAACTGTTCATTTTGTCCTTTGTCCAATTCTATTTCATAAAGTTCGCAAGAAACATTTTTTTTATGCTGACTATTCTCAAATCCAATAAGAAGTTCTGCAAAATCATCACCTTCACGTTGTCAGTCATGATGTATCCTGCTCACAATCTCAATAAGACTCTTGGAGACTCTGGGCGGCACGGTGGCGTAACGTTAGAGCTACTGCCTTACAGGTTCGATCCGGACTACGAGTGATATCTGTACGGAGTTTGCATGACCTGCGTAGGTTTTCCACGAGATTTTCAGTTTCCTCCCACACTCCAAAGACGTGCAGGCTTGTAGGTTAATTGGATTGGTAAAATTATGAATTGTCCCTAGTGTATGGAGGATAGTGTAAATGTAAGGTGATTGCTGTTCGGCACGGACTTGGTTGGCTGAAGGGCCAGTTTCCACGCTGTATCTCTAAACTAAACATTGGCAACTAAACATCAACTTTCTAACCAAAAAGCATGCATTTTCTTCATTCCAACTTCACATTGCGCTCATAAAATGATCTGAACATCTCCTTCGAAATCAGAATTTATTTCTGTTCCTCATGACAATCACCAGGTCACCTTGGTTTTAAAGCCTATCTCGATTCCTTCTCAGTTTGGCCCTCCGAAGCAAGAGTCTGCTCTGGGTCTCCATTAAATTACCTTTGTATTCATCATTTGCGACCGAACAGCGCTATCAATTTGCATGTTAATGTATTAGTCACTAATCACTGTTAACCAAAAGTCTGTTGCCATTGCTATTTAGAGTTCATAGAGTAACACCGCACCTAAATGAGGCCCTTCAGTCCACCAAGCTCAGAGCAACCACCAAGGACCTATTTATGATTATACTCTCCCCACAGAAATCAGCTCACCCCAGGTTCTACCACTCATCTGCACACTGGGGACAATTCACATCACAGCTGCCAGTTAACATAATCAATCTGCACAAATTTGGAGCATCTGAGAAAACGAGAGTACTAACTCCACCAAATCAGCCAGACATTTGATAGAAAACAATGTCAAACTAAACTTATTCTGAGGAGGGTTTTTTTTTTAGATCAAGTAGAGTGTGAAGTACCACACAGTGGACAAGATTCAACTAACCATTATTGTACAGAGCATAAAATAAGTCACCTCTAATGAACAACAGAAAAAAGTCAAAGGAAGAATGTGCAACTCCACACTGATAGCATCAGAGGCCAGTCTGAACTCCAGCAGCAGGCAGTGGCCCTACAAGCTGCTGCACAGTGGCATAGATACTGTAAATCCCAGTTCCTCATCATCCTAATCAATTTCCAAACTGCAAGATCTATCTTTCCATTGTTTTAAGGTTCCACCGTCCACAAGTCACCACTGAAGTTGCTGTCGTCTGGGATTTTCAGCACTCAAAATGTGACCTATTCTTTGCCAACTGATGCACTTTAGATTTGAAATCAGAATCAGAATACCTTTTATTGTCACTATACACATGTACAGTGAGATTAAAAACTGCTCCTACTCAGTGCAAAAACAAGACAAAAGGGGAGGGGGGGGGAGATAAGGTGCACAGTTTCTGCAGCGCTATATACATATCTATAAAAAGACAATGGATAAATAGAATGGATAAGAGGACAATAATAATAACTATAATAATAGGATAATAACAGCACAAAAACAACACCCGCACCAACCATCAATCAACCCGACGATGACACCAGCAGTATCCTACACACTAGGGACGATTCATAATTTTTAAATTTATTTTTAAAACCAAAACCAATTAACCTGCACATCTTTGGAATGTGGGAGGAAACCCACATGGTCACAGGGAGATCGTACAAACTCTGCACAGACAGCACCCATAGTCATGATTGAAGCAGGATCCATTGCTGCATCACTGTGCCACCCGACTACACCGCTGCACCACTTTACTCTTCTAAACTGACAAGGCTGCGGTGAGTGAAGGTCATTTTAACAAAAGCAATGCCCGAGCTAGCCCTGGTTTCACACATCTTCCAGCATCTGCACAATATTGTTTTGGCTTCAGAAGATTCATTGTCTTTCCATAGACCCTTGGCCCATTTTCTATCAGGAGGATTGCTTTACATGCATTCATAATCATATTAATTTAGCCTCCATTGATATCACCTTCCTTAAACTCTCAGATAATATTTGCTTCAAAGAACGTGCCAATGCTTTAATATGCAAACCAAATACTTTCCCCTAAATAATATATGTTTATATCTCTCGTTTCCATCTTTCACTCATTGTTCCTTATCTCTCCACATCACTGTTTATATCTCTCGTTTCCCTGATCCCTGACCAGTCTGAAGAAGGGTCTCGACCTGAAACGTCGCCTATCTCCTTCGCTCCTTAGATGCTGCTGCACCCGCTGAGTTTCTCCAGCTTCTTGTGTAACCCCCCCTTCCCCTAATAATACATGTCAGGACTACACACTTTGCCACTCAAGGCTACTGCTGTCCCTCCACCCCTGTTCAACTATTAAACCTGAAACAAAAAAAGCCTTTAACTAAACTCTAATTGAAGGATCTGAAAACTGTATTAGAAAAGTAATTTTCTTAATGCCACACAAAAAATGATAACTATTAATGATCCAGCATTCCTTGCACAGCTTTTTAATATTCTTTAAGATATATTAGTGCGTGTAAAGCTTCAGCGAGTAAAACATTTTAATTTTCCAATTTGTATCCAGTGCAAATGACAAACACTCTTGAAGAATATAATGAGGCCGTTACAGATAGGACACATCATTTGAGCTGAAGCTCAGAGATCACATAATTTGAGCTGAAGGTATTCACAAAATGCTGGAGTAACTCAGTGGGTCAGGCAGCGGGTGCTGACCCGCTGAGTTACTCCAGCATTTTGTCTCTACCTTCAATTTAAACCAGCATCTGCAGTTCTTTCATCCATAATTTGAGCTGAATTCTTTCAGGTCAGATTGTTGGAAGGTAACGTTATGTAAAACATTTAATGGAGATCAAAGGGGGTAGCTGACAAACAGCAAATAAAAGCCAATAGTGGGACAATTGGGATTGCCAAATGCGGGCTGATCCAAGGTAATGTTGTGTTGGTGTAATCTCTCAATTTGAATGAGGGCAACTCATGCAAGAAATAGTAGAAACAAGGAACTGCTTACAAATAAGGATGGCTTACAAATAAATGACAAAGTGCTGGAGTAACTCAGCAGGTCAGGCAGCATCTCTGGAGAACATGGATCGGTGATGTTTCAGGTCGGGTCTCTTCTTCAGACTAGGAATGGTGCTAGTTTACTGTCATTTATTGAATCCCCGAGTTAAGCTCTTCAACAGGGGCCTATTGCAAGCACAAGTAGGCTTAGGAAGAACACCTGGTTCGACAACAGCAACACGGCTAAACTTTGTACTTGACATAGTCCGTGATGTAACAGCGTCACTGCTGCTGTGACTACCAGTGTCATGCACTCTTGTCAGTACACTCGGAGGCCCCTGACAAATGTGATTTGTTGTTACCAACTCAAAGGCAGCTGAGCATGTTAACAATCTCAATCAAAGATCGTGAAGGAAGTGTTTTACTGAGGTAATAGTACATTTGTAGATGGCACATTACAGAACACCGTTTACATGTCTAGTCCTCAAACTGTTGGTTCCGACTGAAGTTCACTAACACCACTAATGCACCTAGGATCATAAGAATACACATATGGATAAAGAGAGAACATCATGTTCCATCTTTTGAGGCACTGCAAAAAGGAAAAGGGATTTACTCTCCATTCTCTCCACAGATGCTGCCTGACCCACCGAGTTACTCCAGCACTGTGCTTTCGCGCTCAAGATTCCAGTATCTGCAGCTCCTGATCTCTCCCTCTTTCTTTCCTCTTGCCTTTCTTCCCTGCAGCCATAAAATTAATATCAATGGGTTTGTCAAATCGGTACTGGATCCAACCTGGTACCAATAGACAATAGGTGCAGAAGTAGGCCATTCGGCCCCGAGCCAGCACCGCAATTCAACATCGGGAACAAATTTCATGCCTCTAGTGTGTCCAAGCCCTTAACAATCTTATATGTTTCAATGAGATTCCCTCTCATCCTTCTAAACTCCAGACTGTGCAAGCCCAGCTGCTCCATTCTCTCAGCATATGACAGTCCCGCCATCCTGGGAATTAACCTTGTAAACCTAACCTGCACTCCCTCAATAGCAAGAATGCCCATCCTCAAATTAGGGGACCAAAACTCCACACAATACTCCAGGTGTGGTCTCACTAAGGCTCTGTACAACTGCAGAAGGACCTATTTGCTCCTATATTTGATTCCTCGTTATAAAGGCCAACATGCCATTTGCTTTCTTCACTGCCTGCTGTACCTGCATGCTTACTTTCATAGACTGATGAACAAGGACCCCCAGACCCCGTTGGCTTTCCCCTTTTCCCAACAAGACACCATTTAGATAGTAATCTGCCTTCCTGTTTTAGCTACTAAAGTGGATAACCTCACATTTATCCGCATTCAACATCTGCCATGCATCTGCCCACTCCCCCAACCTGTGCAAGTCACTCTGCATTCGCATAGCATCCTCCTCACAGTTCACACTGCCACCCAGCTTTGTGTCACCAGTTCCAAAAGCCTTCAGAATAAATGATCTCGTTCCATCGCGAGATTCAATGGAGTATCTAACAGGAAAGGGTATTGAATGACATGGTAATAACTAATCTGAGCAAGTTTAATACTTATATTTTTCACTTGGTAGTCCCAGAGTCCCTTACTTGCTGATGCCTACCAGTAAAACCCAGAGAAAAGTTACCCGAGAGTCGGGAGAATACATAAATTGTCACAAACAATCTTCCTGATGTACTAGTGGCCAGAGGATCTGGAGTGACAGAGGAACTGTAGGAAATCCACATTAGGCAGGAAATTGGGTGGGTAGACTGATGGGACTGAAGGCTGATAAATCCCCAGGGCCTGATGGTCTGCATCCTAGGATACTAATGGAAGTGGCTCCAGAAATCGTGGACGCATTGTGTGATCATTTTTTTAATGTTCTGTAGATTCAGGATCAGTTACTGTGGATTGGAGGGTAGTTAATGTTATCCCCATTTTTAAGAAAGACGGAAACGAGAAAACAGGGAATTATAGACCAGTTAGCTGGACATCGGTAGTGGGGAAGATGCTGGAGTCAATCATAAAAGATGAAATTGCGGCACATTTGGATAGCGGTAACAGGATCGGTCCAAGTCAGCATGGATTTACGAACGGGAAATCATGCTTGACTAATCCTCTGGAATTTTTTGAGAATGTAACTTGGAAAATAGATAAGGGAGAGCCAGATTATTAAGGGTTTGGACACGCTAGAGGCTGGAAACATGTTCCCGATGTTGGGGGAGTCCAGAACCAGGGACCAAAGTTTAAGAATAAGGAGTAAGCCATTTAGAACAGAGATGAGGAAACACTTTTTCACACAAAGAGTTGCGTGTCCGTAGAATTCTCTGCCTCAGAGGGCAGTGGAGGCTGGTTCCCTGGTTGCTTTCAAGAGAGCTTGATAGGGCTTAAAGTTAGCGGAGTCAGGGGATATGGGGTGAAGGCAGGAACGGTGTACTGATTGTAGATGCTCAGCCATGAACACATTGAATGGCGGTGCTGGCTCGAGGGGCTGAATGGCCTACTCCTGCACCTGTTGTCTATTGGTTGTTTTCTGTGATAGAATATGCAGCCAAGAACAAAGGAAACAAAGACAATTAGTGCAAAGGGGATTAGGTTTGAGCCTATGAGATAAAACAAAACCTAAAAAGTGTAGATTTATCAGGTAGACCACCTGCACAATGCCTTATGCTGTAGATTATATCAATACCATGATATATCAACTACAATGATCAAAATAATTCATATAAATCATAGGTAGATAAAAATGCTGGAGAAACCCTGTGGGTGAGGCAGCATCCATGGAGCGAAGGAATAGGAGACGTTTCGGGTCGAGACCCTTCTTCAGACTCAAGGGTCAGAAGAAGGGTCTCGACCCGAAGCGTCACCAATTCCTTCGCTCCATAGATGCTGCCTCACCCGCTGAGTTTCTCCAGCATTTTTTAATCGACCTTTCATTTTTCCATCATCTGCAGTTCCGTCTTAAACATTTAAATCATAGCTTTGTTTTGAAGGTGGGAGATCAATCAAAGAGCAATCTTAGATTTTGTTTTGTAGTAAAGATATGTGTACTTACAAATAGAATCAGGAACATTTGAATTGCATGAAAAATGATACATCTCTAGTTTCCAGTGTGCTTGCTAATAAATCATAAATAAAAGACATTAAAATAATTGTTAAGAATTGTTCACCTCAAATAGTGCATTCATGATTATGTATTGACTGATGTCTTTAATTTTACAGTTCAGATTGTATGACACCATTAAATCCTCACAATGCTTTGCAATAAATTAGGGGAATAAATGGTCTTTCTACTGATTTATTCTACTTCTTGGAAACATCATTATGATTCTTGGTTATTTGAGGAGAGAACAAGCTATGTAATTGTCCTCAAATTTTTAGCTTAATCACCTCTTTATCTTCTGTTGCACTGGCACAGTAGTGCAATGATCAAAGATTAGGACCCCCATTGCAACATCACACCAAGTGAGTACTTTGAATGGAATTCTCTAGCTAACCTCTATCAACGGAGGCTATAGACAATAGGTGCAGGAGTAAGCCATTTGGGCATTCGAGCCAGCACCGCCATTCAATGTGATCATGACTGATCATCCTCAATCAGTTCCCCGTTCCTGCCTTCCTACCAAATCCCCTGATTCCGCTATCTTTAAGAGCCCTATCTAGCTCTCTCTTGAAAGCATCCAGAGAACCTGCCTCCACCTCCCTCTGAGGCAGAGAATTCCACTCTCTGTGAGAAAAAGTGTTTCCTCATCTCCGTTCTAAATGGCCTACTCCTTGTTCTCAAACTGTGGCCCCTGGTTCTGGACTCCCAACATCGGGAACATGTTTCCTGCCTCTAGTGTGTCCAAGCCCTTAACAATCGTATATGTGTAAAATTTATTTATCGCTTAATTTTTTTTTTCTTTTTTAAACCTGCTGATGCTGGAAATCAAATAATAACAGCAAATGCTGGAAAGGCAAGGAAAATTAACAATTCAGGTACAAGGCTCAGCATCAGAATGGATGTCACCTGCAGTTCCTTGTGTCAGCAAATTAGATGCTGATTTACAAAAACATGGTTTTAAACCCTCAGCAAATAGTTAAAGAAAACACACGGACATATACAAATTGCTGGAGCAGCTCAGCAGGACAGGCAGCATCGCTGGACAACATTGCCCAGGCAACATTTTGGGCCAGGAGCCTTCATAAGACTGAAGAAGCGTCCCGACTTGAAAGGTCGCCTATCCATGTGTCCTTGTGTTTTCTGTTAACTACTTTGCTGAGGGTTTCCAGCATTTGGGGTCTTTGACCTGAATCAAGAAATCTGTTTCTGTTTCCACAAATACTGTCTAGCCCACTAATTATTAGACTCACAGTCATACAGCAGGGAAGCAGGCCCTTCACAAAATTTGCACACATTGAACAACATGTCCCATCTACACGAAAGTCCAACCTTTGGCCCATATCCCTCTAAAGCTATCCTATCCATGTACCTGTCCAAATATTTCATAGACAACAGACAACAGACGCAGGAGTAGGCCATTCGGCCCTTCAAGTCAGCACCGCCATTCAATGTGATCATGGCTGATCATCTCCAATCAGTACCCAGTTCCTGCCTTCTCCTCATATCCCCTGACTCCGCTATATTTAAAAGCCCTATCTAGCTCTCTCTTGAAAGTATCCAGAGAAATGGCGCCACTGCCCTCTGAGGCAGAAAATTCCACAAACTCACAACTCTCTGAGAAAAAGCGTTTCCTCGTCTCAGTTCTAAATGGCTTACCCCTTATTCTTAAACTGTGGCCCCTGGTTCTGGACTCCCCCAACATCAGGAACACGTTTCCTGCTCTAAAGCGTCCAAACCCTTAACAATCTTATATGTTTCAATACGATCCCCTCTCATCCTTCTAAACTCTAGAGTGTACAAGCCCAGCCGCTCCATGCTAACAACATATGACAATCCCGGAATCCCGGGAATTAACGTGGTGAACCTACGCTGCACTCCCTCAATAGCAAGAATGTCCTTCCTCAAATTTCACCTGCTGAATGTTTTCAGCATCTTGTGTTTTCAGTTCAGATTTCCATTTATTTTTGAAGCAAGATTATTGTTGTAACATTGGAGCAGCGTATCTGCACACAACAAACTCCCACAAACTGATCATAAACAGCATCTGTATAAAGAAATGGACAGACAAGGTTTGAGGTCGAGACCATTTCTTAGACTGATGGAAGAGGGGAGAGAGCTAGCAACGAGAGGTAGCAGTGGGGAACAGTGATAGGTTGATAACACGATGGATGAACCAGGAAAGCAGCTGAAATCACAAAGAGGCAGCAGCAGCACAGAGGGTCTCACAGAACTTCCATCAGATAGATTAGAAGAGTTTATTCAAAGTGGGCATACTTTGAGGAGACTTTGCAGTGAAGCAGTAAAATGGTGACACAAGGAACAGCACGTGCTGGAATCTTGACAAATAAAAAGTGATGGTGGAACTCAATGGGTCAGGTGGCATCAGTGGAGGAAATGGACAGCACTCTTTTGAGAAATGAAGCAACATTTTACCTCTAAGAGGGAAGCAAGCCTTTGAAAACATCTTCAAGGATGATGGAACTTATCAAGTATCTATCTGGGTTCCGATCCAGAACATCACCTGTTCCTTTTCTCCAGTGATGCGGCCCGAGCCGTTGATTTGATTTATTCCAGCATTTTGCGTCTGTCTTTGGTATAAACCAGCATAGAAACATGGAAAATAGGTGCAGGTGTAGGCCATTCGGCCCTTCGAGCCTGCACCGCCATTCAATATGATCATGGCTGATCATCCAACTCAGTATCCTGTATCTGCCTTCTCTCCATACCCCCTAATCCCTTTAGCCACAAGGGCCACATCTAACTCCCTCTTAAATATAGCCAATGAACTGGCCTCAACTACCTTCTGTGGCAGAGAGTTCCAGAGACTCACCACTCTGTGTGAAAAATGTTTTCCTCATCTCGGTCCAAAAGGAATTACCCCTTATCCTTAGACTGTGACCCCTTGTTCTGGACCTCCCCAACATCGGGAACAATCTTCCTGCATCTAGCCTATCCAACTCTTTAAGAATTTTGTAAGTTTCTAAAAGATCCCCCCTCAGTCTTCTAAATTCTAGCGAGTACAAGCCAAGTCTATCCAGTCTTTCCTCAAATGAAAGTCCTGACATCCCAGGAATCAGTCTGGTGAACCTTCTCTGCACCCCCGATGCAGTTCCTTCCTACACAATCTATCTGCCTCTTCGTTTTTAAGGGGTAGAGATACATTTCTGATAAGCAAGGTGGTGAAAGGTTATTGCATATATACAGGAATGTTAATTGAGATTTTGATCACATCGGCTATGATTTTATTAAACAATGGCGAAAGATGGAGAGCACAAGTGGCCAACTGCCTGCTAATAATCCCTATGTTCTTATGGTGGTTTCCAGTGCAAAATAAACAAAGGAAATTTGAGCATTATGCATGAAATGAGAAACCAATTCTACCATTCTTAAGCAAACTTCAAATTTCTATGATCGCTTTTGTCAATTCCTCAAAATGCAAGAAAAATAAATCGAGAAACTGAAGCAAAATAACAGAATAGGTTAAATTAAGGAAAAAGTTAAATATATATATATATATATTTTTATGACCCAAAAAAGCAACAGTCTGCAAAGGATAAAAAACTATTAGTGAGACATTAAGTTAACAACAAACTGCTGGAGGAACTCAATGGATCAGATAACATCTGCAGTGGGAAATGGACAGATGATGTTTAAGGTTGGAACCCTTCTTCATACTAATGATAAGACATTAACTGGGTTGCCAATACGAAATTGCATAACAATGTTCTCGGATTTAACAATAGATCAATTAGAGATTCTGCCATTTCCTACTAACATCTTCACTCCGTCTTTGGTGTAATTTTTGTCAATTGTTGTGATCATTGCATATCTGATGTGGATGCTGAGGAACGCAACAGCCCGTTCATTAGTTTGGTGCTGTTCATGTGCTGCACATATTCAGGGTCACATGGGGCAGAAATACATTTTGTTCATGTAGCAATCAGCGGCTGGTACCACCGTGATTGATGACGAGTTTAAGTCTTGCAGGACAACGCGACATCAATTCAACAAGCTTCAACCTCCAGATTAATAACCTGCCAACTACCATCATTTCTGCAACCGTGCATCTAAAGTGGGGGCACAATGCTTTCGGAGCCATCTTAATATAAATTAATAAGCAGTCACAATTAATCAAGAACTCTCTTAGCCTGAGATTTTATACACGTATTTGTGAAATGTCAAATTCTCTCAAGATTGTCCCTTTATCATCATTAGCAATCAAAAATTGCATTTCAAATCTTATTACATCTGCATTTGATCTGATCAAGAAAATAATGGGAGACACTGTAATTAATCATGATCTCCATACTTATTATTTCTATGCAGCTCAGAATAGCTCTTCATAATTCAGGGTGGTTAATTTTAATGATATTAGATCGCAGTCTTATGTGAAGATCAGGTGGTTAATCACAATCTATTATTGCACATGATGATCTTGATACTAAGACCATTTCCTTCCTCTGCTTCACATTTTTCTTTTAAGATGCTGCTTAAAATTAATTTGCTTGACCAAGTAGGTGTTCATTTCCCTAACACATCTTTGTATGGCTCGGTGTCAAATTATCCTTTGGCAATGCTCCAATGCAGCACCTTGGGACATTAATTGCAAAGCACAAAGTGCTGAAGGAACTCAGTGGGTCAGACAGCATCTGTGGAGGACGGGTCATGTTGGGACCATTCTTCAGACTAATTGAGTAGAGGGGAAAATGCTGATGTGTGAAAGATACGTCATCTAGGTGCACTGGGACGCATCCTCAGTGATGTGATCTGGGGTCATCGGGTGTTTCGTGTCTCACAACATTAGACACCCTCGCCCAAGCGACCCAGTCGGGGTTGATCAAGCCCCGACTTGCGTCCCAGCAACAACCGCCCACGGATCAGCCCTCTTAGGGCGGTGAGGCCGGTTCTCTGGATGGGGTACTGATTGGGGATGATCAGCCATGATCACATTGAATGGCGGTGCTGGCTCAAAGGGCCGAATATCCTACTCCTGCACCTATTGTCTACTGTCTATTAATCCAAAGCCACCTAGTGGCTTTCTCTGCGGCTTCACTTGCGGATTGAATGGCCCTCTTCTTTGCCAGCCCCGAAATACCCAACTGGTTGAGGACTTTGTAGAGTGAGCGTCCTGCTAAGCCTCTACAGCCCACCTCTAAATAAGGTGGGAGCTGGGACAAAACCTGGGAAGTGATAGGTGGATACAGGTGAGGAGGGGTAGGGTTTGATAGGCAGATGAGTAGATGAAGTGATAAAGGCTAGCAGCAAAAACGGGACAAAAGGGTGTCAGATAAGAGCAGAGGAGGAGTGCAATGTAAAACCGAGAGATCAAATTTGGGTGGAAACAATGTGAGGGTGAGGAGCTGGGGTGGGGGGGGGGGGGATAAAAGGGAAACCAAGGGCTCAGGGATGGGAGATGAGAATACAAATGTGGGGCAAGGAGCAGGGTGACTGAAACAGTGGGGTTGGGGGGGGGGGGGGGGGGAGAGATATTACTTGAAATTGGAGAATTCAAATGTTCATACCATTGGGCACTATGCTACCAAAGTGGAATGCGAGGTGCTGTTGTAAGTTTGCATGTGGCCTCTCTCTGGCAATGGAGTAGGTCATGTGAGAAATGTCAGCATTGGAACAGGAAATAATTAAAATGGTTGGCAACTGGGAAATCCAGCAGGTCATGGTGGACAGAGGGCAAGTGTTCAGTGAAATAGTTACCGAGTCTATGCTTGGTCTCGCTATGCTTTGGTAAAGGAGACCACATCGGGAGCACTGAAGGCAGTAGATGAGATTAGAGGAGGTGCATGTAAACCTGTCTCACCAGGAAGGGCTGTTGTGGCCCCTATATTATAGAAACATAGAAAATAGGTGCAGGAGGAGGCCATTCGGCCCTTCGAACCAGCACCACCATTCATTGTGATCATGGTTGATCGTCCCCAATCAATAACCCGTGCCTGCCTTCTCCCCATATCCATCGATTCCACTAGCCCCTAGAGCTCTGTCTAACTCTCTCTTAAATCCATCCAGTGATTTGGCCTCCACTGCCCCGTGGCAAGGAATTCCACAAATTCAGAACTCTCTGGGTGAAATGTTTTTTCTCACCTCAGTCTTAAATGGTCTTCCCTTTATTGTAAGACTGTGGTCACTGGTTCTGGACTCGCCCAATATTGGGAACATTTTTCCTACATCTAGCTTGTCCAGTCCTTTTATAAGTTTCTATAAGATACCCCCTCATCCTTCTAAACTCCAGTGAATACAAGCCTAGTCTTTTCAATCTTTCCTCATATGACAGTCCCGCCATCCCAGGGATCAATCTCGTGAACCTATGCTGCTCTGCCTCAATCACAAGTATGTCCTTCCTCAAATTAGGAGACCAAAACTGTACACAATACTCCAGATGTGGTCTTACCAGAGCCCCATACAACTGCAGAAGAACCTCTTTTCTCCTATACTGAAATCCTCTTGTTATGAAGGCCAACATTCCATTAGTTTTCTTCACTGCCTGCTGTACCTGCACGCCAACTTTCAGTACAAGGACACCCAGGTCTCACTGTACCTCCCCCTCACCTAATCTTACCCCATTGAGATAATAATCTGCCCCCTTGTTTTTGCCTCCAAAGTGGATAACCTCACATTTATCTATATTATACTGCATCTGCCATGCATCTGCCCACTCACTCAACCTGTCCAGGTCACCCTGCAACCTCCTAACATCCTCATCACAGTTCACACCGCTACCCAGTGATGAGAGAGGGAGAGGGAGCCTCATCGAAGTGAGAGGGAGCCATGGGGACAGATGCTGTTGGGGAAAGTAGACACAAAATGTTGGAGTAACTCAGCAGGACAAGAAGCTTCACTGGAGTGAAGAAATGGGCAATGTTTCAGGTCGAGACCCTTCTTCAGACTTGTTGGGGAGAGTACTTGGGGAGGGTTGGGTAAGAAGGAATGAGCAAATCAAGTTGCTGCAAATGGAGTGGTCTCTAAGGAAAGCAAAAGGGATGTGAATGGGTAGAAATGACTGATTGTCAGATGGTGACGGTGATTGAAAGTGGCAGAAATGTCAGAGAATGAAGTGTCGGATGCAGAGGCTGGTGGGACAAAAGGCAAGGGGAAAGAACCAGGCTAAATGCTAACCTTTTATCGTTGGTCCCTTGCGGGTGGGGGTGGAGTGGGACTGAGAGTGGGAGCGAGAGCGAGAGCAGAAGACAGATGGGGACATGTGTGAAGGATACATCCACAGCAGTAGTGGGGGGAAACCACATTTACTGAAGAAATAGGTTGTCTCAATATCTTTTGAATAGATGCTGCTGATGATGATGTCCTGGCAAGGAGCAGGTTGGGAGAAGTCAAGGTAATGGAAGGAGTCTGCTCTTGCTCCCCCCTCCCCCTCCCCCCCCCTCAATCTTTGCACATCTCCCAAGCCATTCCACTCGTCACTTTAATTTCAAGTTCATGTATTTTGAGGGTTTTTTTTTTTATGACTGTTGGCAGATAAATTTCCCTCCTGGGATAAATAAAGTTCTATCGTATCATATCCTATTATATAGAAGACATCGTATATTCAAGAAAACAGTATATTTCCTCGATCTCTGAAGGAGGGTCCTAACCATATATCATCTGTCCATTCCCTTCACCTATGCTGCCTAATCTGCTGTGTGCCTCCAATACTGAGTATTGCTCAAGATTCTAGTATCTGCAGTTTCTTAAGTCTCTTCGGGACCTTCTACTGAATTCAAATTATAAAAAGACCCATAAAAAAATGCATTCCAAAATCCACAACATATTATTCTCCTCTCCTCCTAGTCTCTCATTTTCTCTGAATTTCTCTCCCCACCCGTCACTTAGCTGCTAATCAACCCAACCTCATCTGGATCGATCTATCTATCACATGTTAGCCCTTTTCCACCCCTCTCTGTCAACTCTTTACATTGCCAACTTCTCCTCCATTCTTTCACTTCAGGTAAAGGATTTCGACCCAAAATATTGGATGTCTATTTCCCTTCACATGTATCTCCTGACCCGCTGAGTTCCTCCAACAGCTCTCATTTTTCTGCTGCAGATTCCAGCATCTGCAGTCTCCTGTACCTGCGTTTTTGTAGATCTGTTCTGATCACCTCAAGGCGGGCTATAGTCTAAGAGGTGTTTTGATGGGACAGTATCTGAAGAATAGAAATGATCCAATTTGCACCCAGCCATGTGCCAGAGACAATAATGTCTTGACAGCCAAACAATCCCTTTCCCAGTTCTGAGTGAGGATTAAATAATAGCCTGGACACCAGAGAGAACTTACTCACACATACACACTTCTTCACATCTGCTTAGTGAGGACAGGCAGCACTTTCTCATTACTGAACAGTTTTTATTTTGTTTGTTGTGGAGCTGGAGAGAGACTTGGCAGCCAGAGATTTCCGACCGTAATGCAGGGGTGCCACTAACTGAATTCTGGCTGACATTTGCAGATGTTTAAAGTCACTGTACAGTTTGTTGTTTTTGTTGGTCCTGATCGTACACTTCTCATAGTAAACATATTGCGATTCAAGGCCCGAATGCCTTCACAGGATTCGACAAATTCCTAGCCAATTAATTATTCTGCACCCCATAGTGAACCACGCGACTGTCAACATTTTCAATCATTTTAGGAAATTAAAACTCATGATTTGGGTTAAAAGAAAAACCTTGGAAAATATTTTTCATTCAAGGAAAGAAATCAAGAAATTTTAAAATAACCATTTAGATCTTAATGGATTCAATAAATGTAATTTAATGGATCAAGTACTTTAACAGCCATCCCTAATGCAAATAATTACCAAATCAAATTATATCAATGATATTCCATCACCAAATTAAATTATTTTCTTGAAACTCCCTTTTGCGTGACTACATGCACTGTAGCTGTTACTTTGAAAATCCTCTGGGCAGGTACTATTGAAATATCAAGTCACAAACATGAATCTTTTCTTTCTGATTTATGCCAACAGATGCAAGAAACTTAAATAGGCTCTTGATGTACATTAACCCACAAGGACACAGACCACAAACTAGTGGGATTAAGCGATTCAAGCTTTTTGTCAACTGGTTGTACACGCCGAGCCAAATGATCTCTTATATTGTAACAGATCTAGGGTCCTTTAATTCATGATTAATTCCTCTCTTCCACAAATATATAGGTTGCATTTTTGTCAACAGGCTTCCTCGAATGCTGTATTAATTATGTAGCAGGCATCTCTGCCTAGCCAGACTCTGCCAAGTTGCTCACTCATGAGTGAACGGCATAACTGAAAATGCTTGCCTGGATTCCCCACATGCTAACTCAGGAACATGGAGCAAACTGTGGAATTCCTATTTCTTTCCCAGCAAAGAGCAAGTAACTTGTGAAAGAGCAGGGATCAGGTCTGGTGCCAATCTTGGCAGCAGTTCTCTTTTCCTAACTGAGAACACTAATTGTGCCTCGAGGATTCCTACATTGATTCTAACCGCAATGTGTCATGAAGGCAGCATGCCATTGGTTTCTGGTTAACTAGGCAAAAATATAAACAAAACTGATACGCTGTAAAATAAAAATGCCTTTGATTCCAGTGAATTCCACCAGTATTGCTTACGAAGTGGTTTTTACCACTATATCCGCCACTTCCATCCGGAAGTGGCGGCGCTGCCCTAGCAGCTGCGGCTCGCCTGCAGTCCGTCTGTTTTTTCTTTTTTTGTTGTCCTTGTCCTGTTTTAGCCAGTTAATTTGAGTTATTAGTGTGTGTAAGGGTGGGAGAAACATGTTTTAGTCTCTTCCTTTGGTGGGGATGCGACTTTTTAAAAAATGTTGTATCCCCCGTCTCCATCTGCGCTGAGGCCTAATGGCGGAGCTGGCAGCCTCCAACTGCGACCGACCCGAGGCTCCGGAGGCAGAGCCAGCCAGGACTTACCAGCACGAGGCTAGCCGACATCGGGGTGGTGGCGGGCTCCGCCGGCGGTGATGGCTTGACTCGGGGAGGAGGAGGTGTGCCGGAGGTACGGTGGCCCAACCTCGGAGGATCAGCCGCAGGCCCAGCAGACGACATCGTCGGGAGCTCACAGGTCAGTGACCTGTTTTTTCAGAGCTCCCGCGGCAACAGCTTCGTCCGCTGGACTGGAGGGCGGCAGCTTCGGCAGCTTCAACCACCCCGGGAGGCGGAGGTTGAACCGGCCCATTGATGAAGCTCGGATTCAGCCGTGGGACTTACCAACACCCGTCGGGGTCACAACATTGGAGGCCTGGATAGCCTCAGCGCAGAGTGAGAGCAAGGAGGGAAGACACAAAGATGTAAGACTTTTGCCTTCCACCACAGTGAGGAGGCACTTGGTGAACTCACTGTGGTGGATGTTAATTTGTGTTTATTGTGTGGTTTGTCATTTTATTAAATGTATGACTGCAAGGAACAAAATTTCGTTCAGACCGAAAGGCCTGAATGACAATAAAGGATACTGTACTTATACTTTACTTTTATTTTACGGGATGTGGGTTAAAATTGACAAGACAACATTTATTGACCGTCCAAAGTGCCCTTGAGCAGTGTTGATGGTACATTAGGGTACAAGACAACAATCTGAATCGCAGAATCAGAAATTATTCTGCTAACATTCACAACATGACCAGTTTTGGCTGCAGCCAGATATTTAATGGGTCTGCCATTAGTCACAGCTGCTCCTATGCCCTTCAACTCAAAGTATAATATCCACAAGGCTGTGGCAAATGCAGGAAGAGAACATCAGACCTGATGAGATAGAGATCAATGCTAGATCCACCTCGGTCTCAAGTTGCTGCACCATTTTATACCCAAATACAAGCAGGGGGCTGAGCCTCAGATTTAATCTATGGATACCAATTGGTCCGATAATCTATTTTCCCAGATTATTATCATGTCAGAGTAGTTGTTAATAGTAAGATTAAACGAGAACTTACCAGTTTGAAGTATGATCCTTATTTTATGAGGAGTTACGATGAGGGATTATGTGAAGACCCCGCCAGCACGCAGGCGCGACATTCTTCAAAGCAGCGGTGTGAAATCACAGATAGTAGAGTTGACTGAAGATAGTAAGATAAGAGAACTAACATACCAGTTAACCTTATAATAGAGGGTTGGGAGTGGAAGGCACGTAATCCCTCATCGTAACTCCTCATAAAATAAGGATCAAACTTCGAACTGGTTAGTTCTCGTTTAATCTTACTATTTTACTTCAGAGTCACGTGAATGACTACATGAAGACTTCAAAGCTCTGATTTCATGCCCTGGAACGAGTCCATGCTCACACACTGCCATAATAACCAATGGAGGAAGTATGTTAACGTATTTCAGTGCTGAAAAACAATAATGTATTATTTAACAATAATAATCCCTAACTTCAGGGAAATTATAATACAGAACTTAAAATAGTGTCTGCAATATCTCAGGCGTGGCCCCAGGATAGTAATAAACCGCTGGAAGTTGTTTCATTAGACCAACCCGCCGTTGCAAGGGTGTGGCCCAGAGGAACTTCCATCATCCTCGCTGCACGATGTAGCTGCAGCCCTTGTAGAATGAGATTTATCCACCCCTGCTGCACCCAACACCACCCTGAGCCATCTTGAGATGGTCTGCATGGTTACTCTATGATGAGGACATTTAAAACTTATGAATAGAGCCATTTCCGCTCCCCTGAGACTTTTGGTGACCCCCAGGTAATGTAGAAGGTGGGTCACTATGCATAGGCGTCTATCTACGGGATAAGCCAGGAACTCCAATTTGAGGCCAGATGACCCAGGCCTGTTTTGTTTAAGTAACTCATAAATGTGAAAGGTTACCTTATTTTGGGATGTTACCATGGCGTCCAGTCGAGTTTGTGCAGAGACTGGACCCGCTGCGCCGTACAAGTGCCATCAGCATCACTGTTTAATACTCGAATTTGGTAGTGTGAGGGACGTGGTGCCCAATCTCTGAATAGGGTCAGGACAATGCCAATATCCCAGATCTGGGAATGTTGAGCCCTGAGGGGATTCAAGTTAAAATCCCCTCATTGTTTTGACACCAGAGGGTGAGATCATCCTCCAAGGTGTTCTACCCCTGTCCCAGGTACGTGGCTCTGAGACCATGTCAAGTACCACAGGGAACCATGGCTGAGTAGGCCAATCGGGTACTCCCAAAATACCTTATGCGGAGTCTTGTTGAATTTTTCGCAAGACACGACTGATGAGGCAGAAGGGCTGGTTCCCATGCAACATGCGTTGGTATCTGGTGATTAAGTCTTGATGCAAAAAGGTCAATATCTGGCATTACATACCGAGCTATAATGTCAGTAAATAACTGGTGGTCCAACATTCATTCGGTGTTGTCATTCAATTAGCATGACCTGGTGTCCGCCAGTGTCCAAATGTTTCTTTCTTTGCACCAGTGCCAGATCGTATTGATCAATTCATCACAAGATATCGACTTAATTCCACCCATATGATTAATGTATGTCACCACGGTGGTATTATCAATTTGTAGGCGAACATGCAAATGATGCATGTCTGAAAGTAAGCCCAAAGTCCGTGAATGCTCCCAACATCCTTAGATGATTGATACCCTGAAGTAAGGTTAACTCATGTGTATTCCATGTACAACCGCATCTGGAGGTGGTATTGGTTGCTCCCCAGCCATAAGTGCTGGCGTCAGTTTGTAACACAACCAAAGATTTTGTGATTGTGATGGGATTTAGAGCAATGTCGGACATTGCTAATCCACCATTGTAATTTCCAATTTGCTTTGGCTAGTCTGTCAAAATGATCAGCATTGTGTTTTTAAGTGTTGTAGTTTTGGCCCTTTGTAGATTTTGGTAATGTAGGGTCCAAATTGTGGCTGGGGAAAAGGCAGCCACAAGCTTCCCAATTACCCTGGCTATTTGCCGAATAGGTGGTTAACTGACGCAAACAAAGCTGTTATATGCCTCTATCAAGTCTGTTGCTTTGTCCTTTGGCAAGGTGACAGACATATGAACAGAGTCAACCGTGAATTCCCAAATCCATAGTCACTGGAAGGCATTTACTTGGATTTGTCTGGATGGATAATAACCCCAATTTTTGAAATAAGAGCTTGGTGGCTGAGACAACAAATTTAGCCAATTCCAAGTTATTCCCACAATAAGATGTCATCTAGATATGCCATGACAATATGTTTTGTGTTTCCGAAGAAATGCCAAAGCTGGTTTCAATGTTTTTGGAAACAGTCCGGTGGCTGATGTTAATCCATTAGGCAGTGCTTTATATTGCCAGAAACTCCCATCCAGATAAATGTCAGGTATCTGTGGTGATCTTTGTCTATTGTACTGAGTAGTAAAGCACCCCTTGGAAACTAGTTGTTTTAGCAGTAACAAAAAATTTCCATTTTTAAGTAGGTGTACTGCACAGAAGTATTCAGTTGTGTCAAATCAAAATGATGCGGCATCCATTATCTTTTTTGTTTTGGGTGAAGATATTGGATACAAACTCAAGAGACTCATGTTTGGTTTCCTCTACAGCTCCTTTAGTATATAATTTTAACAGTTCCGCATGACCTTCCACTTTCTCTTCTTTGTGAAAGCACAAACCTTTGGCTGGGTGCATGTTGAACCGGAAAGGAGGAGTTTGTCAACAAATTCAATTTTGTATCACTGAATACTGTACAGTATGAAAAGATCAGAAGTTATTCCCTGTACAAGTGTAACCTTCCCCAAACCTGTGAAGAAGTTACACATGCAATGTTCCGAGGGCAACCAGACCCACCTACCTCCATGGTTACCTGTGGTGCTGTGTTGGTTTCCTCCGTCCTTGGTTCCTGGGAGGTGGAGGCGCTGTGGTGTGGGGTTGGCGCATCGTCCAGGAAGGCCGTTCTGGGACATGGTCTGACAAAGACCTTTGTGTAGGTTGTACGGCCTTCAAGCTTTCACTAGCTTTTCTTTCGGTGTGATAACGCAGCCTGCTGGTGGATGCGTAGGGGTGCTGCTCTTTGTCGAGGTCTTTTACCTGTTTGGGCAGGTTGTCCCCCAAACAGACCGAGTAGCTCCTCTTCTTGCACCCCTAGCATGTTGTATTCTTCTGCCAACACCCCCACTTCAGAGTCAGCCCAGACCCAACTCCTTATGCTCCCCTGCGAAGAGGGTGAGCATTTGGCAGCCCTGTAAAGGGTACTGCCGTGGGTCTGCTAGGAGACCCATGGTGACCAGACTCCTACTGGAGTGTGTCACGTTGGAACTAATGCTCCCCATCCGCTCCATGTTGGATTATCAAGCCCGGACCCTGCCGAGTCAACGGGCTTGCCCGACCACCGGGTTGTGGTGCTGTTAGTCTTGTAGTGGCGTTAAGTCGGGCTGCAGCTCTGCCGTTGCTACCCGTGAATGGCGAGTCTCCGAGCCCGGACCCTGCCGGTCAACGGGCTACCCGACTTCCCGGTAGCATTGGGGCCAGTCCGCTGTATTTCTGCAGGCTGCGGCGTTGAGTCGGGGATACTGCTCTGCCGTCGCTATCCGCGAATGGCGAGTCTCTAAGCCCGGACCCTGCCAGGTCAACGGGCTGCCCGACTTCCCAGTAACATTGCCGTGAAGTCTTTTGCCACCGCTGACCGCAGTCAGTCTTTCTAGGTGGCCCTTTGGTGGGGTACTCTGTCCCACAGAGTCCCTGAAAGAAAAAAAATACCTCAGGTTCATTCACCTTACCTGCAGGTCCGTTCCGGTGGAGGAGCGACCCTCCTCCCTTTCTGTCGTTTCAACATGCAGTCGACGATATGTCGCGCATGCGTGCTGGCGGGATCTTCACGTAGTCACTCACGTGTCTCAGAAGTAAAATCTAAGAAACTGCTCTCAATTACCAATTGAATGACAATATGGTTTATATAATTATATAAATATAATTTATATAATTATAGATTATAGGGGGGAGGGACTCGGGTAGAGGGGGCTAGGGGACAGGGTGAGGGGCAAGAGGCAGAGAAGGGAAGCACTCGGACCCAAAATGTAGGCGAGAAATAGTAAAAAGATAATAAACAGAGAATAAGGGATGGTGGGTTTCTAAAATGTGTATATTTTAATGCTAGGAGCATTGTAAGAAAGGTGGATGAACTTGGAGCCTGGATTGACACCTGGAAGTATGATGTTGTGGCAATCAGTGAAACATGGTTGCGGGAGGGTTGTGATTAGAAACTAAATATTCCAGGATTTCGTTGCTTCAGGTGTGATAGAATTGGAGGGACCAGAGGTGGAGGGGTTGCATTGCTTGTCAGAGAAGATATTACAGCAGTGCTTTGGCAGGATAGATTGGAGGGCTCGTCTAGGGAGGCTATGTGGGTGTAACTGAGAGGTGGGAACGGTGTAGCAACACTGTTAGGGGTGTATTATAGACCGCCAAATGGGGAGCGAGAATTGGAAGAGCTAATATGTAAGGAGATAGCAGATATTAGTAGTAAGCACAAGGCAGTGATTGTGGGAGATTTCAATTTTCCAAAAATAGACTGGGAAACACATTCTGTAAATGGGCTGGATGGTTTGGAGTTTGTTAAATGTGTACAGGATAGTTTTTTGCAGCAATACATAGAGGTATCGACCAGAGAAGGGCAGTGCTGGACCTCCTGTTAGGAAATGAGGCAGGTCAGGTGACGGAGGTATGCGTTGGTGAGCACTTCGGGACCAGTGATCACAATACCATTAGTTTCAATATAATTATGGAGAGAGTCAGAACTGGAAGGGTTGAGATTTCTGATTGGAGAAAGGCTAACTTTGAGGGAATGCACAATGATTTAAAAGGAGTGAATTGGGACATTTTGTTTTATGAGAAGGATGTAGAAGAGGAATGGAGGACATTTAAAGGGGAAATTGTAAGAGTACAGAATCTTTATGACCCTGTTCGGTTGAAAGGAAATAGTAAAAATCGGAAAGAGCCATGGTTTTCAAGGGAAATTGGACACTTGGTTTGAAAAAAGAGAGATATCTACAATAATTATAGGAGGCATGGAGTAAATGAGGTGCTAGATGAGTATAAGGAATGTAAAAAGAATCTTAAGAAAGAAATAAGAAAAGCTAAAAGACGATATGAGGTTCCTTTCGCAAGAAAGGTGAAAGTAAATCCAAAGGGTTTCTACAGCTATATTAATAGCAAAAGGATAACGAGAGATAAAATTGGACCATTAGAGAGCCAGAATGGACAGCTATCTGCAAAGCCAAAAGAGATGGGGGAGATATTGAACAATTTATTTTCTTCGGTATTCACCAAAGAGAAGGATATTGAACTCTGTGAGGCAAGGGAAAAAAGTAGAGTAGCAATGGAAACTATGAGATTCAAAGAGGAGGAAGTAATGACACTTTTGAAAAATATAAAAGTGGATAAGTCTCCAGGTCCCGACAGGATATTCCCTAAGACATTGAGGGAAGTTAGTGTAGAAATAGCAGGGGCTATGACAGAAATATTTCAGATGTCATTAGAAACGGGAATAGTGCCGGAGGATTGGCGTACTGCGCATGTTGTTCCATTGTTTAAAAAGGGTTCAAAGAATAAACCTAGCAATTATAGACCTGTTAGTTTGACATCAGTGGTGGGCAAATTAATGAAAAGGATACTTTAGAGATAATATATATAAGCATCTGGATAAACAGGGTCTGATCAAGAGCAGTCAACATGGATTTGTGCCTGGAAGGTCATGTTTGACAAACCTTCTTGAATTTTTTGAGGAGGTTACTAGGGAAATTGATGAGGGTAAAGCAGTGGATGTTGTCTATATGGATTTCAGTAAGGCCTTTGACAAGGTTCCCCATAGAAGGTTGGTTAAGAAGGTTCAATCTTTGGGTGTTAATGGCGGAGTAGCAAGATGGATTCAACAGTGGCTGAATGGGAGATGCCAGAGAGTAATGGTGGGTGGCTGTTTGTCAGGTTGGAAGCCGGTGACGAGTGGGGTGCCTCAGGGATCTGTGTTGGGTCCACTGTTGTTGGTCATGTACATCAATGATCTAGATGATGGGGTGGAAAATTGGATAAGTATGCAGATAATACTAAGATAAGGGGTGCTGTGGATAATGAAGCAGATTTTCAGTCTACAGAGAGATTTGGGCCATTTGGAAGAGTGGGCTGAAAGATGGCAGATGGAGTTTAATGCTGATACGTGTGAGGTGCTACATCTTGGCAGGACAAATCAAAATAGGATGTACATGGTAAATGGTAGGGAATTGAGGAATGCTGTGGAACAGAGGGATCTAGGAATAACTGTGCATAGTTCCCTGAAGGTGGAATCGCATGTAGATAGGGTGGTAAAGAAAGCTTTTGGTGTGCTGGCCTTTATAAATCAGAGCATTGAATATAGGAGTAGGGAAGTAATGTTAAAATTGTACAAGGCATTGGTGACACCAATTCTGGAGTATGGTGTACAATTTTGGTCGCCTAATTATAGGAAGGATGTCAACAAAATAGAGAGAGTACAGAGGAGATTTACTAGAATGTTGCCTGGGTTCCAGCAACTAAGTTACAGAGAAAGGTTGAACAAGTTAGGTCTTTATTCTTTGGAGCGCAGAAGGTTAAGGGGGACTTGATTGAGGTATTTAAAATGATGAAAGGGTTAGACAGAGTTGACGTAGATAAGCTTTTCCCATTGAGGGTAGGAAAGATTCAAACAAGAGAGCATGACATGAGAATTAAGGGACAGAAGTTTAAGGGTAACACGAGGGGGAACTTCTTTACTCAGAGAGTGGTGGCTGTGTGGAATGATCTTCCTGCAGAAGTGGTGGAGGCAGGATCGAATTTTACATTTAAAAGTAAAGTGGATAGGTATATTGACGGGAAGAGAATGGAGGGGTATGGTCTGAGTGTAGGTAGATGGGACTAGGAGAAAATAAATGGTCGGCACGGACTGGAAGGGCCAAGAAGGCCTGTTTCCGTGCTGTAATTGTTATATGGTTATAATTACTCAAAAAAGGAACATATTCGCAGACACTAAATGCCACTATTAATTTTAATTAAAATCAAAATGCAACAATAGACAATGGGTGCAGCAGTAGACCATTTGGCCCTTTGAGCCAGCACCGCCATTCAATGTGATCATGGCTGATCATCCCCAACCAGTTCCCCGTTCCTGCCTTCTCCCCATATCCCCTGACTCTGCTATTTTTAAGAGCCCCATCTAGCTCTCTCTTGAAAGCATCCAGAGAACCTGCCTCCACAGCCCTCTGAGGCAGAGAACAGCAACAAATCTCCTGAAAAATAAAGTAGATGCAATAATTTAGCACAAGCTCTCCAGCAACTGTGACAAGAAGCAGACAGATCACCACTGCAGGAGGCAAATGGCTGGCAGCAAGTTGCAATGTAGTAATTTAGTCAAACTAGTCCAGAAAGGGCGAGCAGGTGAAATAATGTACATATTTTTCATTGCCAGACTGACAATGTGAATCTCTTTATGAGACCCATTCAGACAAATACAGAAGTCCCGAACTTCCCACTTGGTCCTTGTCATCATCAATCCAGTTGTGTTCCAATGCTAGTTTGATTCCTCCTGGATCCACTGCCAACTTCCTGTAGCTTCCCAGCAGTTACACGAGTGAAATCTGGGCCCCGAGCCTGCAACAGGTTAGACCTGGCACCAGGTTTGACAACTCCATTCACTTCAGTGGAAATTAATGCTTCCGAGCAAGATAAACAATGTTCATGTCATTGACATTTTGAATCGAGTTAAATGTATTTAATTGTCAAATTAAATTGTATAAATATTGTTTTAATTATGTTTATTTTTTATAAAATTGTTTCAATAGTATGCTTAATTGATAATAGTTTTTGATTGTTTTTTCAATGTTTTTAACACAGACATTCACAGGTCTGTTGGCAGTTTTGATCGCAGTTAATATCGAGGTGTGGTTTAAACAGCCAAAAGCTCACCAGAGGTGGTGTTTGCATTTCTTTGGCAGGAGGACCCAGCACTCTAAAGGGTCTCACTGGTCAGCAGATTGTTTTAGAAGCAGAGTTGTTGTTGCAGCAGATGAGTGTATGAAGAGCAATAATGGTACAACAGGCTCACCAAACACCAAAGGTAGGCACAAAATGCTGGAGTGACTCAGTGGGATAGGCAGTACCTCTGGAGAGAAGGAATGGCCGACGTTTCGAGTCAAGACCCTTCTTCAGACTAAAACAAACACCGAGGCTGGCTGGACCAAACAATTCTGTCAGCCTATTTTGATAACCTTAAACCAGGCTTGTTTTTTTTTAAATATAGTCTGGTGAAATAATTATTTTAATTTCTATCCCGTAATGCAGTTGATAATTATGTGGCAAAATGCAAAGTCTTAAATGTTAAAATCACATCAATGCTATAGGAACTAAAGAATTCTTTCATTCCACCTCAAACACCAGGTTTAATAATAAATCATTTTACAACCCAGCAGTATGAATATTGATTTCTCTAATTTCAAGCAACCCTTGCATTCTCTCTCTCTCTCTCTCTCTCTGTGTCCCTCCTCCATCCTAGTCATCCTACTAGTTTCATTTTCATCCTGGTATGCCTCAGGGTTCAGTGTTGGGCCAGTTACTGTTTGTCATCTATATCAATGAGTTGGATGAGAACATACATGGCAAGATTAGCAAGTTTCCAGATGATACAAAAATGGGTGGTTTTGCAGGTAATGAAGATGGTTGTGAAAAATTGCAGCAGAATCTTGATCGATTGGCCAGGTGGGCAGCGGAATGGTTGATGGAATTTAATACAGAGAAATGTGAGGCGTTGCATTTTTGGAAGTCTAACAAGGGCAGAACCTACACAGTAAATAGTAGGGCTCTGGGGAGTGTTGTAGAGCAGAGGGATCTAGGAGTGCAGGTGCAGGGTGCCTTGAAGTCGCAGGTAGACAGGATGGTCAAAAATACTTTTGGCAAATTGGTCTTCATTAGTCAGAGTTTTTAGTATAAAAGTTGGGAGGTCATGTTGCAGTTGTACAAGATGTTGGTGAGGCCGCATTTAGAGTATTGTGTTCAGTTCTGAGCATCATGTTACAGGAAATATGTTGTCAAGCTGGAGAGGGTACAGTGAAAGGAGGTTCTGGCCAGCGTTCGAGGTCGGGCTGGTGTTTGAGATACAGGAAGGGGTCGAGGTCAAGTGAAGGCGTTTGAGGCCATGGGCGTCAGTGGCCGAGGATGGGCCAAGTGAGTGCCAGAGCTTGGGTACACCACCAAGAGGACCCGGTGTGGGAGGACCGTCACGAGAGAAAGCAAAGGGGGACCTGACGTGGGGAGACCACTGAGAACCAAGGGGAATCGCAATGGAATGTGTTAACAATGCTTTGTGTTAAAACGGGATACTTGTAACTTTGTTGACGCCCTTATGTGGTAACTCTTTTCATACCTTGGGTAGGCAAAACAAAGAACATCACTGTGACAATTGAGCTTCATTCATTCATTCAAGGAATGGAGTGAAATGGATCTGGTGCATGAAATTCATTTAACACGATATGTTTGGCACAGACATTGTGGGATGAAAAGTCTGTTCCTATGCTGTACTATTCCAGGTCCCATATTCTATCTCTATCCTTTGCTGAACAAATTGGATTGAAGCAAGGGAACATACACAGAGAAATGTGTTGGTAGGAACAGGTGGTTTACTTCGAAGATAGACACAAAATGCTGAAGTCAGCGGGTCAGGCAACATCTATGGAGAAAAGGAATAGGTGACATTCCTGAAAGGACGCTGTTCCATTTAACCAGTGCTGAAATTCACCTCGCTTCCATCTCAACCCCAGCCTCAAAGGACTGGTTGAATTGCAGGGACTCCACAAAAAGTTCTGTCTTTCCATAGGAATTTTTATATATAACAAATATCAAGGTTAGGTTATACACCCTTCCAAGATTTCTCAGTCCCTCAGAATGATCTTGGCTGATTAATTGATGCAGTGATTGTTAATGAAATGCCGATGAATCTCATTGAAGCAGACAGGGAACAATTTAAATTGTTAGGTCTCATTCAATCAAATTGGCAACTGCTGTTAACTTTAAAACATTTAATCTTAGGTTTATTTTGTTTCATTTTGTTCTGATTGTCTCCAAAGCAACCCACTGCTTTCACTGTAAATAATTCTCATGACATAAGCTGCTTCATCATTCTACGGGCTCCTAGGTTGCCAGCAACCCCACATCCCCTGCCCATCCCTGCCATTCCAGATGGTGCTTACAGTGCAAGACCTGGAAATAAACGGTGCAAGAAATAACTCAAAAATCACACTGGAAGATGCTTTGATTTGGCAAATTCTGACCCATCCCTTCCTTTTCCTACTAACTGAAATACACATTGTTTAGGGCTGGCTACACAGCATTGGTGCAGTAAGATAACTCAATCCCCAGCTCAAGAAGATAATCACAAAATCAATGCTTAATTGTGCCAATGTTAAGGTACTATCCATAAAGTTTACAAGCCAACCAAATTGGAAGATTTGCATTTCTCAAGTCTCTTACCTCCCTCTCAGTATGCCCCGAAATACTTTGCATCAAATAATGGTAGAAAATGTTGTAAATCAATCTGTACACAGCAAGCTCCCACACGCATCAATATCACACTAACCAAACATCAGTTTCTCGTCACACTGGTTGAAGATTAAATAATGGCTTGGACACAGTTGATAAATTTCTTGATATTTAATACTGTACCAAGTCCATTTAAGAAAATAAACAAGTTCAGAACCTCCACCAGTCCAGCACACTCTCAACACCTGGACATCAGCTCAATTTTTAATTCGAGTTACTGGAATGTAACTTGAACTCACAACTTAAGGCAAAAAAATGTTATCCACCGAGCTACTGCTGACACAAATCATATCACTAGAATATCCCTGCGAGCTATCCCAGCCAAACAGAATGGGAAAGGATTAAACTATACAAACATATTGTATTCAATTCACTCACTTCCTCATCACAAAATCTACTACATACAAGTTTTCAGTTTTCGATCAGCATAGAACAAGCGAGTTAGTTACTTCTAGTACATTAGACTCTAATGATGACTAAAATGTAAAGCTCGTTCCATGTTATAGTACAAAACATAACATATTTTGACAAGGAACACTTCACCACAATTCTCACACTACACAAGTTGCTAGAGTCCCATTAAATATTTGACTTAAAAACATTAGTATCCCAATGGGTTCCAGTGGACTCACCATTTTATTTTACAATTTGATAAACATTTCTCTTCCCCCCCCACCCTCACCCAAATCACCAATTTCATTTTGCTGCCTCAAACTGGAACACTGACATTATTTTGAATCATCACTGTAAAGTTAAATGTGTCAGTAGATGCATTTCTGAAAAATCATAACATTAAAGTGTTTCTGCCACAAAAACTGCAGGTACTTTATTATTTTACGACTGGTATGGAGTAAACCACTCATTTTTTGTCTTAAGCAAAATCTACTCAAAAGTTTCTCTCCCTCAGAAAAATGTATAAACCTTACCAACACCATTATTAAGAAAAGCAAAGAAAAGTTCAGATATTCATGCAAAACAGCAGTTAAATTATTTGTATTATTCTAAATATAAATGATGAAAGAATAATAAAAAAACTAGCAAGATATTTTGTTCAGTCTATATTCAGTCTGAAGAAAGGTCTCGACCCGAAATGTCACCCATTCCTGCTATCCAGAAATGCTGCCGGGCCTGCTGAGTTACTCCAGCATTTTGTGTCGATCTTCAGTTTAAATCAGCATCTGCAGTTCCTTCCTACAACAAGATATTTTTTCCTGGGTGTTACTTCTACAACCCTTTATCATTATATCTGTTCTCCCAGCTCCATTTATAAATCTTTGTTTTCCATTCAGTTCACTGTTTTGCTCATTCACAAACAAGAATGCCAACAGTCAAATCGTATCCGAAAATGAGGGAAGAAGATTAGACTTTATTGCCTTCCATCACAGTGTGGGGAATCCGCTGTGGTGGATGTTTATGTTCACATTTCTGTAGTTGTGTGTCTTGTTGCTTTTTTTTTTAGTATGACTGTATGGTAATACAAATATCACTGTACTTTAATTGCTACACGTGACAATAAAAGACCTTTGAATCCAAGTTACGAACTCAAGAACTCAACCACTTCTCCAGTTTATAAATAGCAATGGTAAATTAATCCACACATCTTTATTGTTCAATTCCCAGTGATACTTTGAGGAAAAATGTGTATTTAAATTGAGTTTAAATGTGGTACATAGGTTTGCAAAGATTTGTTGGATGGATAGAACATTAATGTTCTGATTTTACCTCTCTGGATACAAATTCATCAAGATAAATTAAACTAGATGTGCATTAAATTGTACATTCAATCATCATTCATCTAGCTTCACAATCAATTGCTGCCACTATTTATAAAACGTCTGCCCATAAACAGCCGGGTTTCTGAGTTCAATATAGCGCTATCGATCCCAACAAGACATGCGATCTTCAAATACACCGTTGAAGGCGTTTCTGGAATTAAGACATTTAATCGAGTACTTTAGTCATTGTAAATAATGTCCAAATCAGCAATTTCCCTCCCACACTCATCCCAGTTACAACAATATAATTGCGTCGTACTTCAAAGCAACTGTGGCCAAAGTGCGAGGTTCGTATAAAGTTTCATTTTATCCAAAAATATTTATTTCTAAAACTTGACCACGTCCGTGGAACGAAAGCGAGAATAGTTTGATTAAATGCATGCACCTTCCTCAACAGGAATCATCATCTTCAAACACACTCTGAACATTCCGACTTCCTGATATCGTTAGGGCAATTATTAGGGGTGCTCCAATACACCTGTATTCATTTAAATAAAGTGCCAACAATCGCTCTGCACCGGTGCTCATCGATTGTTTTAAAATATTACCCATTTAGCTTTGAAACCGAGATCCTTTCAGCTAGACTTAATCTGTTTTGGATTTCCCTCCTTCCAATTAGCATCCTCTGTTGAAAAGAGGGGAACCTCCGTTCCTCTTAAATTACCTTAACAAGGGCAAGAATTAAGTGCACAAAGTGGATTTGGTCTGATTACTAGGTAGCTTCCAGCCCTGCCATTCTGCAGAGAGTCCAGGAGAATTTCACGACAATTTATAATACCTGATTCTTACTGAAGTAAAAGAAAATAAAACCAGGTCACAGAAGAGAAATTAGTGGCTAAAATCTGCCACACCGCCCTTTGTATAGGATCAATAAAAGTGCGCGGCGGAGTTTTACTTTGCAAAGTTGCTCAGCAATTGTGAATCAAAATGGGGAAATTAGAAATTTCCAAAATAACAATACATTACCTGCTTTGGAAATGCTCGGTAAAAGCCCGCTGGGTTCCAGAAGGCGAACGGTGTACTTTTCTTCAATCTCCTCACCCCACTTCAACAGGAGCGAGGTGTGTGGTTAGGACTGTGGATCCAGTGGTGGGAGATGCAATCCATGCTCGTCGCTGCGGTTGGGACGAAAAGGCTCTGGCGGGTTGAACGCGCACAGCGTTGACAGCCAGAGACACCACTCAGCGCTTTCTCAAGCTTTCCTTTTGAAAAAAAATCACAGCCTTATTTCTTCAGAGATCATATTCCAAGGTACAACACCAGCGCCCTCTGCAGCTTGGTCGCTGCTGGACCACTTAAACAAAATAATTCCACCCATGTCTTTTAACAGACTGAATACTTACATCTAAATAGCGCCTATCACGCCAAAGTAAAATACCTTATTGCTGATTAAATGCCTTTAAAGTGTGGCCATTGTGTCAGTAGTCAACTTGGTATAACAGCAATGTGGGAAATAATCAGATCAGCGTTCTATTTTTAAAGCGTGTTGATGGGTCATTATCTCAAGATGAAATGAGCAATTTAGGATTGAAACAATGAGAAATGTCTTTACACAAGAGGTTGTAAATCTTTAGAATTCATTGCAATGCCCAAGCTTTGAGCATATTAGAAGATGAGAAACGGACAGTGAATAAATGATGATGATGGAAAGGATAAGTGGACTTGAGGAACAGGGTCATAAAATAGGCGTGACTGAGCCATGAACATATGAATGTCACAGTTGGCTTGAAAAGGCAATTAGTATACTCTTAATTCTATTTAATGCTTATTTACATTTTGGCCAGGACACCAAGAATGTCTCTGCTAGTCCTCAAATTGGAGGAATTGTATCTTGAACCCTAGTTTAACATCTCATTCTAAAAACAACACCAACAACTGTGCATCACACCCTTGCTACTGCATTGGCGAATTGGCCAGGAATTCTGGTTTTAAGTGTGTGGAGAAAGACAATCTCAAAGTTCTGTGCCATGGCTGAAATTGATATAAGCAATGTGATGAAAGTATTAGGCAGACAAAAATGTGGGTCGAAACCGAAACGTTTCCTTCGCTCCGTTGATGCTGCCTCACCCGCTGAGTTTCTCCAGCATTTTTGTCAACCTTCAATTTTCCAGCATCTGCAGTTCCTTCTTAAATGTGATGAAAGTATTGATAGTTGTAAATATTGCCTACCACAGTTCTTCTCCCTCAATGTCCCAATCATCCATGGTTTAAAATTCAAAGTCCAGATCTTTTCTAGGCACAGTTAGTATTTACATCTCCCGTTGTCTCCAGGAAATATCCTTAAAAAAGTGAGCAACAAATGCTCAGCACTTACTTCAAATTCTTCCATGCCCTGCCCAGTCATTCCATTTCCCTGCTATTAACCCTATGGAGGTGAGATAGATCAGCCATGAATGAATGGTGTAGACTTGATGGGCCGAGTAACCTAATTCTGTTCCTATCACTTATGATAAATGAACCACTATAATATTATTAATATATTGCATAATATTCCTCTTAAACTTTGTAGTATCTGTATCTTTGATAAAAGCCTTATAGCCAGTCCCTTCAATTTCCAATCTTCACTGGTTATCCCTTTATTTATTGTCTAGGTGGCTGCAGGGAAATTTGAGCACAAAATATTAGGTTGATGCTCTAATACACAATTGATTGAGTGCTGCATCATCGAAAATGCCCCCTGTCAGATGAGACACTAAACTGAGACCCTGTGTGCGCTTGGGTGGACATTAAAAAATGCACAATTGTTTTGAAGAGCAGAGTGCCCACGTGATACTTGTAGTCCAAACAGCTCCGCAAGAACACTTCAAGTTTTATGAAACTCTTTGTGATTGCTGGTGCTCTCCTGCTATTACCTGCCTTGCTTTTCCCTGCCTCTCCCCTTTTCCAGAATTCTTCTCCCCCCCCGCACCTGACCAGAAACCTCACCCCTCCATGTTCTCTAGAGCTGCTGCCTGACTCGCTAAGTTACTCCAGCACTTTGTGTCCTTTTGTGTAAACCAGCATTTGCAGTTCCTCGTTTCTGCATCTCTACTTGTGATATCATTATGCAAAGTGCGTGGAAGTCCTTCTCAATCATTTTAGTCCATTATGGTGCCAGATTCATAATAGAATTCCCATCAACAGATTTTTCTATGTATTAAGAAGATAAATGGACATATACTTGAATCGGTTCCAAGACAGCTTCAGTCAGCTTCATAGCATCTCACATAAAGCAAGGGATGTGTCTGCAGAAAAAGCAACTAGAGCAAAAACATAAATGAAATCCACCTGAAAACATAAAATGTTTTATTTTCCTCATTGCTACAACATTCATAAAAGATTCATTAGTAAAAACATTCATAAGTAAAATTTCGCCTGTTTTGAAAATATACAGGTATTTCGAATCTTCATGGGAGTAAATCGACATGAATCACATGTCAAAAGGTGACAACATCACATTACATTCTAGTTACTTAAAGGCTTGCATCATGTACTGCAACATCCTGAACAATATGAAGTGCTGCGATATAGAAAATACACAAGCTAATTTGAGAATAGCATGATCCCACAAATATCTATGTCACAGTGACCATTCAGGTTAGTCAAAGAATATATTTTCTTCAAAATATTTCCATAGGATCTTTTACTTGTGCTGAAAGTGGCCAATACGAACTCGCATCAATAATTTGTCTGAACAATTCCGCATTCGGAGTAGTACTCTATAAATAATACACTGGAGCATCAACTTGGACTTTTAAGTTCAAGTCTCTGAAGTGAGCCTCAACTGACAACTCTGCTCTGACTCATATGCAAAGCTCCTAATCAAACCATGATCGCTGCTTTAGGATAGCTCAACCAACCTATTGGTGTGTGGGGGATATTTTCTTAAAGTGGAAGGGCACATGAACCTATATTTGCCAAGCAGGGAATTAATTTATTAAGAGAAACAACAATGATAAACAAAGGGTGGCACAGCTGGTGGAGCCGCTGCTTCACAGTGATAGAGACCTGGGTTTGATCCTGACTTTAGGTGCTGGCTGTGTTGAGTTTGCACATTCTCCCTTTTACCACTGGATTTCCTTTGGGTGCTCCAGTTTCCTTCAACATTCCAAAGATGTGTGGGTTTGTAGAATAACTGGCCTCTGTAAATTACCCCTAGTGTGCAGAGAGTGGATACAAAAGTGGGATAACATGGGACTAATGAGAACAGGTGATTGATAGTCAGCATAGATTTAGTGGGCCGAATGGCCTATTTCCATGCTGCATCTTTAAATTAAATAAACTAAATTATGCTAAAATAACATTTTGCTGTCCTTATTTGAACTTATGCAAGTAAATTAAAGTTTAAATGTTGAGATCCGTTTCAAAATATCTAGAATTCTATTGTCACATATCACTAGATCAATCGAATTTTGTAACCTATTTTCAATTGTGACTTGCTATGAAATTATCATTTCCAAATTATGAAATTACTTTCAAATCAAGCAAGGATCTGGGAAATCAGAAAAATTTGAAGTATGCTCACGTGTCCCTCAGTCAGAAGGACTATAAAAGGTATTTAATTTAAGCCTTAAAACGTTTATCATAAAATACTCAGTGTTGCGTCATCTGATTGAAATATGTGAAAGCTAAAATAAGCCTAGCTGTAAATTTATGAAACACTCTGGATCAGACATTTCTCACTTTTCACCGCAACCCCCTATCCCAAGAATCTTTTGGGGTAATTAACCTTTTTAAAATTATTTATTTGCATGCCATGTTTGACCCTTTGTCCCAAGCCATGGTTCTAATTAAACAGTAATACTGCTAACTTGTTCTCCGTAAAGCAGATATGCCAAGAAATGTACTTATCAAATGAAAGCTTTGGTATAGAGTAAATAAGGTTAGATAATTTCCAATGGCTCAAGGGTTGAGAATGATGAATCACGTTTTAGACGATTGAGAAGGTGTCCAGAAATCAACAAAAATATTAACTTTGTATGCAGTTATGAGCATAGGTGCCAAGGAAATAGAAAACGAAGTAAGCCACACAATCCTCTTGAACTTCATTGGCCATCACTTCATGGCTGGGACTACATCAAGTCTAGTATCCAAAGAAAGGTTAGCATTAAGAATGCTGGGCAATTAAAACATTTTTTCAAAAATATCTTTAAAAGCTAGCTAATATAATGAGTAAATAAATTTCTGGGGCATGGGAGAAAACGAGGATGCGGGTCTAATGGGGGAACTGTTCTTCAGTTATGGGGAGGCAGACTCAGCTGGGAGAACTGCTGCCTCATTTTCAAACATGACCTTCAGTACTGTCTATGTGAAGTTTTGTATGTTCTCCTTGTGACCCACATCCCCCAAGATGTCAAGATGGAATGTTAATTGTCATTAGCATGTTGGCAAGTGGTTTATTTGGGAAGGGGTGGGGGGGGGATTGATGGGAATGCAAGAAGAGTTTAATAAAAGTATAGATTAATCAAAATGAAAGTATGATAATTAATTCAGATTATGGAGCAAAGGGCCTGTTTTCATGACTCGAGTCCAAATCGTGTTGTTCAATGGTGTACCATTCAGAAATTAAATGTAATGGTGTCCACAACATTAGCATTGACTATTAGTCCATTATCAGCACAGTCATAATTTGAGAACATTTATGATGTCAATCAAGAAAACATTAGCCCTAATTTGACCATTTCCTTTTGGGTTTGGCAGTGAGGGGTGATATTCTCTTTTCCAGTTCAATTAGGATGTGTCAACATGTAACAAACATTAATTACAAAAACATTCAAATTGTGAACATGTGAAATCAATACCCTAATAATTCAGGGGAAAAACTCACAGCCAAGCATTCAGATTAACCCTTTCAGTCTTACATCAAATTGACACTTCCATTTTCATTCTGTGGATGTGGATATCACCGAGAGAGCCAGAGTTTATTGCCTTCAAATCAAAAGCAGCATTACAAGAATGTACACACAAAAAAAGTTAGCCATTCGGATCCTTGTGCCTGCTCTCTCCTTCAATAAGATCATTGCTAATATTTACCTTAGCATCAGTTTCTTGATGTAAACTCATATCCTCCAATTTGCCCAATGTCCAAAAATCTATCAAGGTCAATCATGGCATGAACATACTCAGGAACCCTCAGACCTCTCTGTAAGAGAATTCCAAAGATTCTAGGTGAATACATTTATCCTCTCTGCAGTCATAAACCGTAGACTTCTACCCTGCATATATAATCCCTGGTTCTAAACACCTGTACCAGGGAAAACATCATTCATGCAACTTGAATATCAAGCACTTCAAAAACTTTGCAAATATTAATGAGTTTAAATCTCATTTTTTTAAACTCTAGATCACATATTCTCCTTAATTTCTCTTTTTTCCGTTTTGCCCAAGTAAAAGTATCATAGAATATTTAGTTCCCAACCACATCTGTAATGGCTACTTGATTATATCCATTTAAGTGGTTGGCTGAATGGCAAAAGGCAAAGTGTGGAAATAAAAGTAGTTTTTTCTAGTCGCTGCCAATGACTTGTGGTGTTCCACAGGGGTCAGTGTTGGGGGCGCTACTCTTCATGTTGAACCCATCTCCAGTTGCTCCACACAGATGACCTATTGGGTTTCTGAGGGGCCTTATTCTCTCTCCAGTTGCCCACTTTCTCTTAATGTATTTATATAATCTCTTTGGATTCTCCTTGATCTTAAATGCCAGAGCTATCTTCTGCCCCTTTTTTGCCCTCTGATTTAATCTTAACGATGCTCACCAATCCCCTAAACTCCTCCAGGGATATAATTGATCCCAGCTGCGTCTCCCTGGACCATGCCTCCTTTTTCCTGATCAGAGCCTCCATTTCTCTCATCATTCCCATCTGCCTTGCCCTTCACTTCAACAAGAACATGCGTACCTTGAACTCTCACCATCACACTTTTAAAAGCATCCCACTTTCCAGATGTCCCTTGGCCCGCAAACAACCTACCCCAATCAACTTTAGCAAGTTCCTGTCCAGATACCATCAAAATTAGCCTTGCCCAAATTCAGAGCTTTAACTTATGTGCCCTCCCTATCCTTATCTGTAACTAGTTTAAAGGTAATAGAAGATAGACACAAAATGCTGGAGTAACTCAACGGGACAGGCAGCGTCTCTGGATAGAAGGTATAGGTGATGTTTCAGATTGAGCCTCTTCTTCAGACTAAGTCAGGGAGAGGGAGAAACAGAGATAAGGAAGTGGAAAATGTGAGAACGAGATATCAAAGAGAATGTGATCAAGGAAAATGCCGAATAGATCATTGTTAACTAGGAGAAGGTGACGACAAAGCAAACAGAGATAAAATGTAATCGGGGACAGTCAGATTGGTTGGAGAACAGGAAGGGGGAGGGACCGAGAGAGGAGGAAAGCAAGGGTTACTTGAAGTTAGAGAAGCCAATTTTCATACCGCCAGGGTGTAAGCTACCCAAGCTAAATATAAGGTGCTGTTCCTCCAATTTGCGCTGGGCCTCACTCTGACAATGGAGGAGGCCCAGGACAGAAAAGTCAGTGTGGGAATGGGAGGGGAAGTTAAAGTGTTTAGCAACCGGGCGATCAGGAAGGGTTTGGGGGACGAGTGAAGGTGTTCAGCGAAACAATCACTGAGCCTGCGCTTGGTCTCACCAATATATAGTAGTCCATACCTGGAACAGCAGATACAGTACTTGCCGATATATAGGAATCCACACCTGGAACAGTGGACTCGCCGATATATTGGAGTCCACACCTCCACTCAGTCTGCCTAACCCCCTTCAACCCCTTTGATATCTCGTTCTCACATCTTACACTTCCTTATCTCTGTGTCTCACTCTCCCCTGACTTTGTCTGAAGGGTCTTGACCCGAAACATCACCCATTCCTTCTAATCAGAGATGCTGCCTGTCCCGCTGAGTTACTCCAGCACTTTGTGTCTATCTTCGGTGTAAACCAGCTTCAGCAGTTCCTCCCTATACATTAAAGCTAATAGTTCTGTGGTCACTGGTCCCAAAAAACTCACCCACCAGTCTCTTCAGGATTCCCAATATCCTAAGAGTATATTATGCTTTGCCCCCTCCCTTGTGTAGCCCTCTCCATATTGCCTAAGGAAACTTTCCTGAACACATTTGACAATTTTCACCCCATTTAAGCCCCAGTCTACATTGGGAAAGTTAAAATCCCCACAAAGACAAACCTTTAAGCCTCGCAGGTACCTGCAATCTTCCGGCATGTGTCTTCTTCTAATTCCTGTGGTCTATTTGGGGGTCTATTTTACACTCCTTTTTTATTTTTCAACTCCATTCGTATAGCCTCAATGGACAAAGCAACAATAGTAATGTCATCTGAGACTACTGCCATGATATTTCCTCCATTGTTAGTAAAGCAACTCCCCTTTCTCTTTTATCCCCACCTCTTATCTCAGGTGTAGCACCTGGAGAGTATTCCGAGGGATAAGGTACAATGTATGCATTTGGATAGTCAGGGTTGATGAGGGATAGTCAGCATGATTTTGTGTCTCATGTATCTGATTGATTTTGATGATGTAACCATAAAGATTGATGAGGGTAGAGCCGTCAACGTTGTCCATATGTAATTCAAAAAGACATTTCATAAGGTTTCCCAACAGTATCCAAAAGGGTATGCATACCTGTTGGCAAGGGGAAAGGCCATTGGGGATTCCTGCTCCCTTTGCCTATTCTCCTTCCTGCTGGTTACCCATTTACCTTCTGCATGTACCCTCGGCATAACCACCACACTGTAACTCGTATCTATGACATCCTCAGCCTCCTGGATAATCCTGACATTACCCAGCTGCTCCAGTTCCCTAACGCTGTCTGTCAGAAGCTGCAGTTCGACACATATTTTATAAAGGGCCTGTCCCACCAGCATGCAACTCCATTCAATGAGCGCGACCTAACGTGGTTGCTTGAGCCGTCCGGCATCGCGGGGCCGGTCCTACTTCGATCGCCGGAGCCGTGCGGAATTGTGCGGAGTTCGTCCCAACATCGCGCGGGGCTCCGAAAAACTGACCATGTTCAAAAATTCCGCGCGGCAACGGCTTGTCGGCTCGCAGTCGTCTCGACGCATTACACACCGCCTCGACGTCATGCCTCTGTGACCCTCTCTGTAGGTGCCTCCGTGACCCTCTCTGTGTGTGGCTCCATGGCCATCTCTGTGTGTGCCTCTGAGCCCCTCTCTTGTGCCCCTCTCTGTCCTGGCGAACTTACCTTTAAGACTTCGCTCCAGGTTCGCCTCACTTTGCGCTGCGTTGCGCCACTCACCCGACCTTTGCGTGGCCCTCGCTGCCGGTTTGATCGCGCTCTTCGCATGCAGGCACATGCTGTTGGGAACGGCCCCGTACAGGGATCACCCGACCTCCGCGCGGCCCCCGCTTCTAGTTTGATCACGCTCACCGCATGGAGTCGGATGCTGGTAGGACAGGCCCTTAAGTGTACTGCTCTGAAAGTCTTCCTAGCTTCCCACATCTTACTGGATGAGCCAACATACCACTGCCCTCATGATCATCTCTACCGCACTAGATAAAGGAAGGTCTACAAATAAAAAAAAGCACAGTCCGTGCTTTATCCCACCATCACCATCTTCTCCAAAGTCTCTTGAAGCAAAGCCTCAGCAATTACAGTATATCCACAAAGCTCTTCACCTCAACGTGCCTGCTCCGCTAGTGCCTGCCTTCCTTTTATACACAAACTAGGAGCAGTCACTCCAGGATGCTAACTGCTTTCAGTTGCCTCGCCCGCTGAGTTTTTCCAGCATTTTTATCTATCTTCTTTTATTTAACCAATAAATAATCTTTTTTGGTGGGGTGATGTTTGAGTTATTGGCAGATCACTGGGGAAAACTCCCCTGCTTTTCAAATATCATGGGACATTTTAATAGTATGACTGAAAGGCAGCATTTCCAACATTGCACTACTTCTCCAGAATTACAGCGGCCAATTAGTGAAATATTAGTTCTCGAGTTTCTGAAATATTAGTTTTCGAGTTTATGGAGCGATGCTTTCAGAGAGGGAAAAGAATGGCACTTTATGAGGCATGCATGACGTAATGTTTAACCACTTCACAATGTACCATGCACACTGAGAAAGTCCAAGCTTCAATCCTGCATCCTTGCCTAAGAATCATCCAGTTTTTGAAGCAGACTTGAAAGTTACCCTGGAATAATTGGTATTAGGTAGAGAGGGCTCCTACACCTGTTCATTTTCCAGGGAGCACGAATGCAGGGTTGCTGATCAGACATCTGCACTGGGGCAGAGTCTCATACATGAATGTTCATCTCCTTTGATGAGGGAACCAATAGCACAAGGTGGAAGACCATTCCAGATTCTAAATTCAGTCCTCGAAGATTGAAGGCTAAAGCATAAAATCTATACATTTTCTTTGATAGCGTTCCTGTGAACCATTTGGGGATTTTCTTTAATGTTAAACATGCTATTGCAATCCAGGCTGTTGATCTTGGAATCATGAATGAAATCAGGTTAATGGATTGTGGAAAAAATTAGCCAATTAAATTTCAAAGGGATTTCAGCAGCAGATGAGTTGAGATTGGGCCATAGCTATCCAACCTCAGATAGGTGGAAATCAACATTCTCAATGATGGCACTGATACTCAGAGATACACATCTTGGGATCACAAATGGGAGGCCCGAGCACAGTCTCAAACAATTGCAAGGGAGAAGGATGGAATAAGTGGCATGGCAATAGTGGCATGGGTGGTGATGGGACTGAACATAACTCCACTTTCCCATATGTTTAAATGGAGACAAAATCTGCTCGTACAATGCAGGAATTTAGACCATTCAAATAGGCAGAGTGGTTCGTCATAAGTAGATAAAGTAAGGTCAAGATAGATGTATTTTGGGCACCTGCTCTCTCTTCTAGGCACACTGCTCTCCCATTTTATCTTTGTTGTCGACAAGAGTGAAGATGTGTTCCCTTTTTAACACCCGCATTGCACAGCAGAGTTAGGGTTAGGGCAATGATAATCCCCATTATCTGACTATCTGAATGATAATAATGCAGACATTGATTTTATAAAGCCTGTTTTTACTTTCAGTAGATGTTACTTTGGAGCCACAGTTGAATAGTGCAATGTCGGTCTTGAAGAAATGACTCTGGCACTTTGTTCTACTTCCTTTGCTAAACAACAAAAATAAGCACACAATTTCCAAGATAGACTTTAGATTCACACAGGAGAGAGAGAGAGTGAATGTGCGTGTGCGTGTGCGTGTTTGGGCAGTCTCGGTCAGGCTCTGAGCACACCTCCCCAGCTTTTGGAAGCACTCTAAAGGTTGAGGTCAACTAGGGGAAGCGAGTGATGCAGACCTCAGCGCACAGAAGCGAATGGCGGCTGTGGGAAACGATTGAGGTGCGCCTTCAGTGGTCGCAGGTTGAGGTGTTGATGGAATAGGAACCTCATTGCTCCATTTCAGGACATATAACATTAAAACACTCCTGACTATTGATCAACTCACTGCTTCTCCAGAGAAATTCCATGATTTTATTTGAAGAATTTCTAGCAGTTTCTGTTCTAAATTTTGCGTTCTCTGCTTTTTAAAGACTCTTTGCTGTAATGTCAGCTGTAACATGATCTATTATTGGCCTGTCATTCAGTTACAATTTGTATTACAACAGCTTGTGGATCGTTATTGAAAATGTGCCAAGTGTTATCAGAGAACTACAGCTAGTTCAGGAAGGGGAGAAAATTACCGAGATGGGATTCCAGGCATCCTTTGCTTGGTCACAGCCTGGTGCATGCAATGTTGTTACAGAGGGGGACTGCCCATCAGCACAGATTCCGATCTACCACTCGCTACATTTTGGTGAGAAATGTCACTATTTTCATTGAAAGAGGTTGCTGCTGTTTCTACCAGAACTGTGAGCAATGAAGATGTGCTGTCCTAACTAGAGAAGAATGTGACCCTAGTGGATGGGCACAATGGAGGAAATGTGTTTAATGTCCTGGGTCTCCTCCAGTTCCAGAGTGAGACTACATGCAAACTGGAGGGACAGAACATTACATTACACTTGAGTAACTTACAACCCAATTATATGAACATTGATGTTAGACAGAAAATACAGGGGTAACTCAGTGGGTCAGGCAGCAACACTGGAGAAAAGGGAATAGGTTATGTTTCGGATTGGAACCCTTCTTCAGACTTAACATTGAATTCTCTAATTTTAGGTTTCTAACAAACTCCCCTCCCACTTCTCCTCCTAACTCCCTCCACTTTCTACACCCCCCCCTTCCCCCTCTCCACCCATGCCCCACCAGGACTTACACCTATTTCTTCACTCTCTCTCCCATTCCTTCCTATCACTTCACAATTCCTGTGAATTAAGCTGCTGGAGAAAACCCACACAGGTCATGGGGAGAACTATAAACTCCATACAGATAGCACACGTAGTCAGGATCAAACCCGGATCTCCAATGCTATAAGGCAGCAACCCTACCAATCCGCCACTGTGCCACTCATTTCTTTACACTAAAGTTTTCAATGCCCGATATGGCATCACAATATTCAATATTCTTATTGACATGGGTATCCAAAACATTTGAAGTTCATGCATTAAATTTGTTTGTTTGACTTTATTCAGCACGTTCTCCGTGTTAGTTCAAGTCTCCTCCTGCATGAAGATTGGGGCAGATGTTCAGGAGTAACACTTCAGTGCAGAGTTAGTGCTATTTCTCTGGAGGTTCTGAATTTCATAGATCTCATAAATCAGGAAGTCAATAAAGTGTATCTATACTAAACCAACCCTAAGGCATCTTTCTCTACGCCCTTATTCTTTGGTGAATTGTGATGTGTATGCCCCTGCTGCCAATCCCATTTACAAACTAACAATGACAAAGACCCAGATTCAGTATTCAATTATTTGCTGTGAAATGTTATTAAGTTGTCCTGAGGACATGTTAAGGAACGTCATACAATAAACAACCTCATCCATTCTGTAGTTCTTTACCACTGAGGGGTCATGTGCAGATTTGCCAACATGAAATGCATTATTACAGTTCTGCTCAAGGTTCCAGATAATAATGATTTTAACTGTGTATGATTCACGCAGGAATTTACAGACAAAAGCCTTCAATGTCTTTAAATAGACCATCCATCAATTTAATTATTTTTCTGTTGGGAATTTCACCTGACAAATATACTTATTTAACGAGTAATGTATGTATTTCAAGCTCTTTGTGGTAATTCTAAAACTCTATTTTAGAACATTCAAATCTGGAAGCGATGATAGTGTTTAAAAAAAACATTACAAAGTAACAATGTTATACTTCAACTAAAAGTCTAAAAAAGAAATACATTATTCATTGATTTTTTTTAAAAATCAGTTTGCCTTTGAAAGAATATTCCATGAAAGCCTAGTGCATTTCTTCAGTTATAAGCTGCCCTATAACTGTCATCCAAATACAGCAAAACTGCTTGGAAGGTAGATATGAGATGTGAGGGAACAAAATGTGCATGGAATGGAGGGCTGGGGGTGGGTGTTAACTGAAGAATGAAATTGTTTCATTCAATGTTGAATTCAGAAGACTGCAACATGCTTATTTCAAAGAGGAGGCTCCGTTCTAAGCTTACATGGCGTTGGATTTAAAACGTGTAACAGAGAGGTGAGAATGGAGTGACACAGAGAATTATTGTTGAATGATCTGAATCACTGGATTGTGTTTTGGGACAGGACGGAAGTGTTTCACAAATTGATCACCTCATCTGTGTTTCATCTTCCCTGTGCAATGGAGATTAGAATGAGAACAAGGTGGAAGATGCTCTCAAGTGTCAGAAGTATAACTAACTTATTACTTGTTTGAAGCCTTCAACAGTTGAAAAGGAGGCAAAAGAACAAGTCCTGTCGCTCCTGAAATTGCACATGAAGGGGAGGGTTAGATGTTAGTGTGAATGGTGGGGGTACACATGATGACAATGCTCCATTTGTAACAGTGTACGAGCAGAAAAGGGAAGATGGTAGACAGATGGCCACAACAAGATGGATCAGACACAGAAAAGGAGTCATTTGGTGGGGGGAAGGTGAGGCTGGGACTATCCCAGCGTTTAAGAAACAGCTAGACATGTGCATGGATAGGACAGGTTTGGAAGGATAGGTTTGTCCCTGCTACACTAGTCGCACCTGCCTGCATTTGGTCCATATCCCTCCAAACCTGTCCTATCCATGTACATGTCTAGCTGTTTCTTAAATGCTGGGATAGTCCCAGCCTCAACTACCACCTCAGGCAGCTTGTTCCATACACCCACCACCCTTTGTGTGAAAAAGATACCCCTCAGATGCCAATTAAATTTTTACCCCTTCACCTTAAACCTCTAGTCCTCGATTCACCTACTCTGGGCAAGAAACTCTGTGCATCTACCCGATCTATTCCTCTCATGGTCTCTATAAGAACACCCCTCGTCCCCCTGCACTCCAGGGAATAACATCCCAGTCTAATCAACCTCTGCCTTTAGCTCAGATCCTCTAGTCCTGGCAACATCCTCGCAAGGCTGGAATGGAATAAATTAACACACAATAAGCTATAAATGTTGCAATCTGATGTTAGGAAGGTGATGTGGATCCAGATAAGGGAGTGGTGATGCGGTGTTGGAACCAGATTGGAAGGTAAACAAAACTGGGTAAAGAGGGGTGGGGTGGGGTTTGGAAAAATGGGAGAGGGGGAACATCGGTGGTTCAGAAAGAAAGAGAAAAGAGCACACAGGCAACTTATCCTGAACCAACCATTTTGAAGCAATAGCCAAGAATGCACACCAATGCCTCCATTTCCCTAGAAGGCTTTGGAAGTACGACATGTCCCAATAACTCTCACCAACCTCTATAGAAGCGCCACAGAAAGCATTTTATCGGGGTTCATCACAGCTTGGTTTGGGAGCAGCTCCATCCAAGACCGCAATAAATTGCAGAGAAGGCAAACCAACCTCTCTTCCATCTACAAGATGGCGGCGCTGGGTTAACAGCTGCGGCCACCTGCAGTCCGTCTGTTATTTTATTTATTTTTTTGTCCTGTTTTTAGTTAGGTTCGTTTTGTTAGATTGTGTGTGTGTGTGGGTGGGGGGGGAGTAACATGTCCGGGTCTCTTCCTTCGGAGGGGGGGGGGTGCGACTTTCTGTCGTATTCCCCGTCTCTGTCTGCGCCGAGGCCTAATGACGGAGCTGGCGGCCTCGGGCCCAGGGGCTGTTCCAGTAGCGGCGGCGGCGGCGGCAGCAGCATCGACCCGACTCCCGGAGCGGTTCCGGTAGCGGCGGCGGCAGCAGCAGCAGTGGCGACCCCGACTCCCGGAGCGGTTCCAGTAGCGGCGGCGGCGGCAGCAGCAGCGGTGACCCGACTCCCGGAGCGGTTCCGGCGGCGGCGGCGGTGGCGGCGGCCCGGCTCGGTCCCGGGGCGGCGACCCGACTTGGTCCCGGAGCGGTTGCAGCGGCCCGACCACGGGCCCGGTGGACCCCCCAGGCCGCGGAGTTAAACCGGCCCATTCGTGGAGCGCGGGACTAACTTACAGTGGCGGCGGAATTACCATCGCCCAGTGCGGTCGTGGCATCTGAGGCCTGGACCACCTCGGCGCAGAGGGAAACAAAGAGGGAAGAGACACAGACTTTAAGATTTTGCCTTCCACCACAGTGAGGAGGTGTTTGGTGAACTCACTGTGGTGGATGTTAAATTTGTGTTTATTGTGTGTTCTGTCATTTTTATTTATTTATTTTTAATTATATGTATGACTGCAGGGGAACAGAGTTTCGTTCAGACCGAAAGGTCTGAATGACAAATAAAGAATCTAATCTAATCTAATCTAATCTAATCTACACTTCATGCTGCTTCAGCAAGGCCACCAGCAAGGACGAGTCTCGTCCCAATCACTCCATCTGCTCCCCTCTTCCATCAGGCAAGAGTTGCAGAAATTTGAAAATCTCCAGATTCAGGGACATTTTCTTCACACCAACTAGAGAACAACCCTGACCTACCATGTACCTCATTAGAGACCCTTGGATTAATTGTAATCAGAATTTACTGAACTTTATCTTGCACTAAACGTTATTCCCTTTATCCTGTATTTATACACTGTGGATGGCTTGGTTGCAATTATGTACAGTCTTTCCACTGGCTGGATATCACCCAATAAAGAGCTTTGCACTGTGCCTCAATACAGGTGACTATAAACTAAACTAATAAACCTGACCTTGGAAAATTTAATGTTCATATAACTGGGTTGTAGACCACCCAGGCAGAATGTAAGGTTTTGTTCCTCTAGTTTGTATTTGGCCTCACCCTAGCAATGAAGACTGAAGACTGAAGACAGATAGGTCAGTATGGGAATGGGAAGTGGATTGGAAATGGCATGCAACCAGGAAGTCAGGATGACCACTGCGGTCAGAGTACAGGTGTTCCATAAAATAGTCACTGATAGTTGATTGGTCAAGCTGATGTAGAAAGCATTGAATACAGGAGATAAAATTAAAGGAGGTGCATTTGAACCTTTGCATGACCTGATTGGCTCCCTGGTTGGTGGAGAGGGAGGAGATATATGGACAACTATTGTACATCCTATGGTTAAATGGTTATACAGTTATTAAAATTGTAGATATTGATTAATAATATATTATCCCCGAAATTCCAATTAGCAATTATTATATATTACAAATTTGTGAATTAACATACCAAATATACTAAATTTAATAGAGGAATTTGGTTCTTTTTCAGGATATAGAATAAACTGGAACAAAAACGAAATTTTGACGATAAAACCTCAAGAGCCGATACATCTGTTGAAATTCCCTTTTAGAATTGCAACAGAAAAATTTAAGTATTTGGGCATCCAAATCACTAGGAAATATAAATCATTACTCAACGCAAACTACATGCCTTTATTAAGTAAATTAAATGGGTTGATTAAATTTTGGAAAACACTGCCGATGTCCTTAATAGGCAGAATAAATGCGATAAAAATGATCTCCTTACCACAAATACTGTACCTATTTCAATCAATACCAATATACTTACCAATAAAATTCTTTAAAAAACTAGATTTTGATATTATAAACTTCATATGGGATGAAAATCACGCAGAATTCAAAGAAAACACGTGTAAATCTAAAGAATCAGGGGGACTGACACTCCCTAACTTATTGTATTACTATTGGGCAGTGAATATTAAAAATATAATCTACTGGTTGGACAGTTCTGCCCAACAGGTAGATTGGATAAGAATGGAGAAAGAGGATTGTTCCCCTTATAATACAGGAGCGATCCTTCTTACCCCGATGAAACTGAACAATATAATATATAAGACAAATCCGATTATTCACAGTATAATACGAATTTGGAAACAAATAAAATTAACTTTAAAATTAAGAAAATTATCGCTTCTTTCTCCAATAACTAATAATCCCTCATTTAAACCATCCATTATTGATAAAACGTTTATCCATTGGGAAAGAATAGGAATTAAAATGATGGGAGATTTGTATGAAATGGGAAAACTTTTATCATTCCAACAATTACAACTAAAATATAATTTGAAAAGTAATCAATATTTCAAATATCTTCAAATTCAAGATTATTTGAAAAAATATATACAAGGATATCAAACTCTAACCCCAGATTTATTAGAGGAAGGAATGAATAGAAAGGCAGAATCAAGCAATTTAATATCATACTTATATAATATAATTCTAAATATAGAAACACCAACGACAGAGGCAATTAGAAGGGACTGAGAACAAGAGTCATTGATAAAAATTCCAAACGATAAATGGGAAAAAAATCTATTATATGTAAATAAATGTTCAATTAATGTAAGACATAACCTAATTCAATTTTAAATTTTACATATATTATATTATTCGAAAACTAGACTGAATAAAATATTTTCAAATGTTTCCCCCATCTGTGACAAATGTCTTACTCAAAATGCCACTATAGCACATTCCTTTGTCTCTTGTACAAAACTGCATAAATTTTGGAATGACATTTTTGGAATTTTTACAAAACTATTTAACACAAAATTGAACCCCAATACAGAACTGATTATCTTTGGATAAATGGAAGAGGGAAGTAAACTAACTATATTCCAAGAAGCATTTCTTAATTACGGTTTAATAACAGCAAAAAACGTATACTCAAATTTTGGAAAAACGCAACCACGCCAACATTCAAAATGTGGATTTCAAATATGTCGGAAACGCTACATTTTGAAGAAATTAGATTGCTCCTACTAACCAAAGTAGACCAATTCTTAAAGACTTGGTTTCCTTTTATCAACTTTTTACAAGCATATGGTGCAACATAACATAACCTTAGAAATTAAATGGTTTAGAACCGGGTGACGGATGGGCAAAAATACGAAATAGGTAAATCTCTCCTAATCTCTCTTTCCTCCTTTTCTTTCACTCTTTTTAGCTTCTCATTTCTGTCCTTTATTTCTTTTGCTATCTGTTTCTACTCGCTTGTCCATCTATTCCAACACTCTTTATTTCTTTTTTCTCTCACTGTTCTTTTATTGTTAAATTAAAAATATGAAGTTGTACAAGAATGGAAATATGTATGTATGTATTAGGTACTCAAGTACCACACTGTTGTACTTACTTCTAACAAAAATAAACAAAAAAAAAATTGTAGATATTGAAATCTTATTATGTAACATATATGGTGATGTGATTTCAATTTTGCTAATCTTTGTATTAAACTGTATTAAAGATTATTTCAGTACATAACTTTGAAAGTGTTCCACTTTTCTGCTAAATAATGGACAAATGATTGAAAAAGATTGTCAAAGCTGAACCGGTTGAAAAAGCGCTTTCACTAGAATCAAGAGGTTTAGTTCCTTGTGAAATGGCTCAATCAAGGCACAATACTCCCGTTGTTATGCTGATTAAACCACTCACAACATAGCGCACCAGTTGGAGAAAATTTACACAACTAGATCATTCTGTCAATTGAAACACTTGAGAATGTTGCTCTACGATAGTCCACATGGAATAAATTCTCAATAACTCATCATTTGTGACCCAAGAGCATCAAATGAATATGTGAATATTCCAAGATAAAAAGTTATATGACAGTTTTGAACGTTCATTTAGGTTCCGAAGAGAACTAAAGTACACTAAAGATTTGATCACATGTAAAAAGGTAGAGATCTTGGCAATCTCTGTTAATGCAATCATCTCTTTGAATGTAATAGGATGCTCGTCCAATTATATTTTTGATAACAGCAACAACAATATGTAAAATATCAGATCATATCCTAAGTTTCACATGGGCCATGTGAGAAAGAGTACAAGATGGAGATAGAACGAGCTTAGTAACATGGTGTCAAGACATCAACCTCTCCCTCAATATGAAGGAACTTATAATCAAGATTACTTCAGAAAGCAATGTGGACTACTTACTGGAGTTTACTTCAATAATGCTGAAATGGAAATGGTCAAGGGCTACAGGTTTCTAGATACAAATATCATTAACAATTTGTTCCGGTCACAAGTATGCACACTAATGTTTCTACTTCCTCAGAAAAGTTGGATCGTGAAAATTTGAGATGTCTCAAATGATTCTGACAGAATACACCACAAAAACAGATACACCACAAAAAAATCTTATCAGGATGCATTACAGCTTGGTTTGGCAACTGTGTTGCGCAAAACTGCAATAAAGTGCAGGGAGTTGTGGACATAGCCCAGTCCATACATGCCCAGTATATCATGCAAACCAGCCTTCTCCCCACCCCATCAACTCCATCTATACCATGCTACCTCGGAAAATTTGTCAACATATTCAGGAATCACTCATTCGGAACATTCCCACTCCCAACAGGCAGGAGGTACAAATGCTTGGAAGCAAGTACCATCAGATTTAAAAAACAGTGTATTCCTTGCAGTTATCAGACTCTTGTTTGAAACACTAGAGATCCAAGTAGATTGGACGATTGAAAATACATTCCTTTTCTTAATAAAGAAAAGGAATGTATTTTCAATCGTCCAATCTACTTCATTACAGCCCTTTAACTTAATTGATCTACACTTTCTCTGTAGCTGATAAAATATATTTTGTACTCTGATTCCTTTCTCTTTTTGCACTACCTGCTGTGCACATTCAGGTGTATTTTTAACCAGGCATGAATTATTTTCCAGTATGGAGCACAAAACAAAGGGATCAAGAATGATTTTCTTCCACCTTTTGCTCCAAGGATTCAGAGATGATTGATGAGGCCAATGTGGGAACCACGGTCTCTGCCAGAAATGAGTCTGTGGATGCATGATGGAGCAGGTGGGTGAGGAGCTGGGAAGGTCATGTGTTTTTTCCACCATTTATATTGAGCTTTCATGTGCTTCTAACAAACACATTTCAGGTTCTTAGAACCATATGAAAGTTCCTTCTAAATTTTCAGCTGCCTAGGGATTCCCAAAAATAGATGAGGCACCTTATTAATGAGGCTTTCAGAACATCTTTTAATTGTTTTCTCTGTCCATGTGGTAATCACTTGCCATAACGGTCTGCAGATTAAACTTTTGGGTCACAAGTTTGTGAGCAAAGTGGCCACCTACTGGAGACAAAATGAAGTACAAATGGGGCATCATTGCTGGGGATGACCTGGGAGAGAACGCTGAGATTAGCAGCGTCATTCTCTCCTTTGCTTTCCTATGCACTGCTCTCCCATTTCTTTTTGATTTATTGAACATACCATCACTGGAGACCTCCCTCCTCTCCTTCTAATTTGCGCAAAGTCCTGCCATAGACTACTTACATGATTCGCCAGGACATTGCTCCCAGCACAATTCACCTTAAGTCCCTCCCAATTGAACAGCTCAATCCATCCCGGTACTGATGCCAGTGCCTCATGAATCAGCAAACTTTAAAACATTTGCTTATCTTCCTAATCTTATTTACTCTTTGCCAATTTCTGCAGAGCTCTGAAGATAATCCAGATATATCACCCTTGTGATTCTACTTTTCAGTTTAGCCCAAAACCGCTCATAATCCTTTTAAAGAACCTCCTTCCGAGTGCAACTTATGTTGTTAGTGCCTTGGACCATGCAATTGGGTCCTCCCTGTCTAACCCAGGCACCAGGAAAGCAACACAACCTTTGGGACTGTTTGTCTTTACTCCAGAACAATGATGAATATCCCATTAATGCTATCCTCTCTAACCGCCACATTTCTTTCCTCTCCACCCACTTGAATTGCCCTCAATACCAGTTGAAAGAAATACAAAGTGCTACAGGCACTCAGTGGGGTCCAGCAGCATCTCTGGTGGGATTGTGCAGGTGGCCTTTCGGGTCGGGATCCTTCTTCAAGCTTATTGTAGAGTGGGGAAAGATGGAAAAGAGGGTCAAGGGCAGAACAAAGCCTGGCAAGTGATGGATGCAAACGGTTGAGAGGGGATGTGGCTTGCAGATGGGTACAGTAGATAAAGCTAGATGTGGAAAGGAGACAAAAGGGTGTCAGGAGTGCAAGAATTAAATATACAGCCAGATAATGGGATATGGGTTTAGTTTAGTTTAGAGATGCAGCGCAGAAACATGCCCTTCTGCCCACCAAGTCCACACCGGCCATCGATCCCGGCACGTTAACACTACATACACTAGGGACAATTTTACATTTATATATTAACCTACAATCCTGTATGCCTTTGGAGTGTGGCAGGGAAACAAAGATCTCGGAGAAAAGGGAAGAATATACAAACTCCATACATACAGCACTCAGAGTCAGGATCGAACCCGGGACCCGGGTCTCTGGTGCTGTACAGCAGCAACTCTACCACTGCGCCACCGTGCCGCCCAGGTGAAAAGGGGATGCAGGAGAATGGAAAGAGGGGATTAAAAGGAAAATGGGGGACTCGGGGATGGGAGATAAGAAAGTGAGGGTGGGAGCAAGGTGATTAGAGGTGGTGGTGGGAGGAGCGCAGGAAAGGAGAGGTGGTAGAAGTTGAAATTGGAGAATTCAATGGCATACCGTTGGGATGTAAGCTACCCAAGTGGAATATGAGGTGCTGTTCCTTCAGTTTGCACATGGCCTCAGTAACCATTTTGCCAAACGCGTCTCGTCCACCAAGGTCTGCTAGATCTCCCGGTTGCTCACATTTTAATTCCTCTTCCCATTCCTATACCGATCTTTCTGTCCATTGCCTATTCCATTGTCAGAGCAAGGCAACATGCAAACTGCAGGAACAGCACCTCATAGAACAGCACACTGAATTCTCCAATTTCAAATAATAAACCCCCTCTCCCCCCCCCCCCCCCACACATTTCTCCCACACATCCAATTATCGTGCTCCTTTCCCCTCCTTTGTAAACTTCAGATTTATATTTCACTCAACCCAACTGCCACTCAAACTCTCCCATCACCCGTATCCACCTGCCTGGCCTGCTGAGTTTCTCAGCACTTTGTGTTTTGCTCAAGATTTCAGTGTCAGTTTCTTGTGACTCCAGTACAAGTTACACTGTTCTAATGATATAGATGATTGCCTTTGCATACCCAGACAGGCATGAATAAAATCTAAACATTTGTTTACTTAATTATTTTTTTGTTTGTCACTCTCCACATTTGTAAAATTGTATTTGTAATGAATCAGCATGATGCAGAATAGAGTTTACAAAAATGAATACAGATGGAAAAGGTTATTTGAACAATGGTAAGAAAGGGCGGCACAGTGGCGCAGAGGTAGAGTTGCTACCTTACAGTGCTTGCAGCACCAGAGACCCGGGTTCGATCCTGACTGCGGGTGCTGTCCATACGGATTTTGTACGTTCTCCCCATGGGTTTTCTCCGAGATCTTCGATTTCCTGCCACACTACAAAGTCGTACAGGTTTGTAGGTTAATTAGCTTGGTATAAATGTAAATTGTCCCTATTGTGTGTAGGATAGTGTTGATGTGCAGGGATCACTGGTCGGTGCGGACTCGGTCACACAAAGGGAATGTTTTCGTGCTGTCTCCCTAAAAAAAAGTTAACTTCAACCAAAGTAAGTTATCACCATATCAATACTTAAAACCCTTTTGATTCTTTATCCTCAACTTGAGCTTAAATATAGTGGCTCAAGAGGCCATTTCAGATGATAGTAAAGAGTCAATGATATTAATCAGCCTCTGGAATCACATGATGGCTAGTCCTATTAATGACAGGAAACATGCATCTCTAATATGAACTAGATGGTTTTTATGTCAGAATGATAAGGCATGTGGTCACCAGCACAGGTAATAATTTTTACATTACAGACATATTTCAGTAAATGACTTTACACTTCTTTGCAGCCATGGTGGCCTTTAAACTCACCTGTTTGAATCAATAGACAAGGCCTTCACGTTACTCTCCTTCTTGGGGTTAAGGTCGACTTGTTTCCACGCGAGTTCTACAGGGTCAGAGGTGGCTGATTAAATCAATGTGGGAGCGACAGGCTTGCACAGACAGAGCAGAAGAGATGAAGTGTAGCAGGTTCAGCTAAGTGCACTCCTATGGTTTTTGCTGAGCTTCCGTTGCTGTCAACAATAATATGTGGATAGTCCAACCCAAGAACAGACAATCTGGACTCCGTGTTGGAGAAAAAAGCCTGGCCAGGTGTTATAATGGAAACGCATTTTTGGGATAATGACCACAACTTCATTGGTTTTAAGCTTGACTTGAATAAGATGGTTGGAGCAGTCATAGAGTCAAAGAGGGTGGAATCAGGCCCTTCAGCCCACTTGCCCACACCAACTAACATGTTCCATCTACATTAGTCCCACTGTGTGTTTATCCCTCTAAACCTATCCTATCCATGTACCTGTCTAATTGCTTCTTAAATGTTACTCTCAAAACATATTTGCTTGTTTTTGCTCATTTCTAAAATGTTTTCAATATTCTGGCAATATTCTTTCAATATCACAGTTACTTGTGGTATTATGTGTCTTTTCTATCAAATTGATACCATCCTCAGTTTCTTTATTTAGCCAGGCATAGATCATCCTTCTTGCCGTGTCTTTCTTTCTCAATGAATTTATCATTGTTGAAAATTCTGAAGTATCTCCTTAAATAACTGCCCCTTTGATATTTATTTAAATGTCTACTAAAATTAGCACAAATGTTTTATATGCACTTTGTCTTCTTGATATACTTCACCAAGTCAGTGAAGACAAATCAGTTGAGATTTTTTAACAGAAGGTGTGATTAAAATGTAAACGATTTCTAATTTTAGACCTTTAAATGTGATTTATGTGCCTATACCTGAAAGAATGCCTTGTGTTTTTCAGTGGATGTTACAGAGCATTTATTATAAGTATGGTTCTCTTCTAATTCCTGAAAGAAACACAATATTCCAAGCATTGCCATGGGAAGAAATTACCAGAGGAAAAACTCAAAGTATGTTCAAAGTTTTTTTCATAAAATGTAACTTGGCCACTGAATCTTGAAAAATCAAAGGCCACATTGTGCTGGTGTAACTCACCAGGTCAGGCAGCTTCTCTGGAGAACATACATAGATGACATTTGGATCAAGACCCTTTTTCACATTGAGTGTGAAATGTCACCCATTCATGTTCTCCAGAGGTGCCACCTGACTGCTGAGTTAGCCCAGCATTTGGTGTAATTTTGTATATTAACCAGCATCTGCAGTTCCTTGTTTCTATGACTTGAAAAATACCTGGTCCAGACAACCCAATGTGGAGACGTATCATGCAGGAAATATATAATCATTATGGTTCTGCAGGGAAAATATTTGAGTGGAACTTATCCACTCCAAAGGTTGAATTGAATTGAACACTTTATTGTCACATGTGACAGGTCACAGTAACATTCTTCGCCTGCAAGGTATGCAAATTGTCACCACATATAGGGCACTGACAAGGTTACAGAGTATCCTCCTTTGTTCTCACCCCAACCCTCCACCACCCCCACATTGGGTCCTCCTTTATTCTCTCCCCCCATTCCCACCCTCGCAGCAGCTCCCCTCACTCCAGGTCCTCCTTTGTTTCCTCCCCGCCCCCCATCACGATGGTCCACTCCCACCTCCAGGCTCCATCATCTCAGGCTCCGGTCGTGGGTTCTGTTCAATGCAGACTCCAGCCGCGGGCTCCGTTCGATACAGGCCCCTGCTCTAGGGCTCCGCCACCTCCGTTCCCGTCCGATTTCATCCGTATCCGTCCGATTTCCTCCGTACCTATCCAGCCTTCCGACACAGCCGAACGAGCTCTGGAACATACCTGTGCACAACATTAATTGTCAGATGCAGGTGCCAATCTTTCGATGAGGCTTTAAACCAAGGACCCGTCGATTCCCTCAATTGGCACAAAAGATCCCATAGCACAATAATAAAAAAAAAAGGACATTCTCCCTGGCATCCGAGCCAATATTTTCCCATCATTCGAAATCATTAAAATAGATTATCTGCTCATGATCACATTGTATTTTATGCAAAAGTTGAATATTTCATTTCCTATATTACTTCAGTGATTACTCTTCAAATAAAGGGAAAAAATGCTTGTCAGCACTATTTTTCATATTCTCATCATAGCTTCCCAAACTACTAATAACCATTCCATAAATATATCAGTGAACATTATAGAAGCAACAATTAATTGAACTTTTTAAAACTGCTATATTACATTTAGATCTGGAAATAGTTCAAACATGTACTATTAATTAATCTTTTTTACAAATTTACATGCCACAATGTCATAATAGGGGCAACGGTCAGTTTAATTAAAGCTTTACAGGAGGGAATTGAAACTTCCTCTACCTCATTAAACTTCTTTGGACTATGGTTTCTCTTTGTAAGGAGCAGAGGAAATAAATCATCCCTCTTTCTCCTCCAATTCTAATTGCTAGAATGTAATCACTGCACCATTGGCAGCCATACATTGGCTACCAAGAATCTAAAATTAACTCCTTAAACCTCACTTAATTTCTCCCTTTTTTTTCCACTGGAAAGACACACATTAAAACTTATCTTTTTGTACTGGAGTTTGGCTACTTGCACCAATATCTGCTGGTGTCAACTTTTGTCTGATAATATTCCTGTAATGCATCTTAAAACTTCTTCCTAATGGGCCTGTCCCACTTAGGTGATTTTTCAGGTGACTGCCGGTGACTGTCAAGTTGCCAGCAGTCACCTGAAAAACCGGCAACTGGAACGGAGACTGTCAAAGTGGAAAACAAACAAACAAACACACATGCACACACCCCACTTCCTTCACCAGCCCGTTATACAGGTGGGGGACAGGGCAAGAAGGGGGACAGGGCAAGCACTGTCTGAGTGAAATTCACACGGTGCAAAGCCAATGTGATACAGACACACACTGCAACGAACAGGAAGGTTGGCGCTGCAATTAAGCAGCTAAAAAGGTAAATCCTTTAAAAGGGGGGGGGAGGGGGGAGGTGGGGGAGAAGTGGGGGAGAAGGAGTGGAGACAACTTTTATGAAGCCAGAGATACACGGCTGTGAAACTCGGCGGACATTTACATTACCGGTTGGTTATCCTTGGTTCTGAAAACTACTACTTACATTTATTTTCCTAATGAGCCAATTAAATTCAGCACTGGCTACAGCCTATGAGAACCATCGACCTCCTTGCAACCCACTAGGACCTCCTGGCGATCCACCTACGGCACGAGAATTCTCGCTACTCTCCATGGCGGCTTCATTCTAGTCGCCGCTAATTTTTCAACATGTTGAAAACTTTGCGGCGGCCATAATGAGGCCGCAACTAGTTCCCAGAAGGTGGGAACTCCTCACGACCATGAAGGCGACTCCCAGGCAACTACCCGCGAACATGTGGCGACTGCATAGTTTCCTAAGTGGGACAGGCCCATAGGTTTAATGCCCTATTAAAAATAAAATTCTCTAGATTAATACATTATGACCAAACAGGTTTTATCTCAAAGCGTTACTCATCCCATAATCTCAGACGCCTGTTTAATATTATATATTCAAAAAGAATACGAGATATGGAACTAGCGGTTATATCACTAGATGCAGAAAAAGCGTTTGATCAGGTGGAATGGTTGTATTTATTTAATATAATGGAAAAATTTCAATTGGGGAATACTTTTTGTAAATGGGTAAGAATTTTATACTCGAACCCTACCGCTAGAATTTTGACTAATCAAATTCTATCATCTAAATTCAAACTCTCTAGGGGATGTAGACAAGGATGTCCGTTGTCGCCCTTACTGTTCGCATTGGTAATAGAACCTTTGGCAGAAAAAATAAGATCTGAACCTGAAATATATGGTTACACTACTGACACAACAATTAATAAAATCTCTCTATACGCAGATGACGTCTTGATTTATATTACAAAACCGGAAACTAGTATTCCTAACTTACTAAATGTTATAACTAAGTTTGGTGCATTTTCAGGATATAGGATTAATTGGAATAAAAGTGAGATTATGCCAATAACAGGTATAAATTTAAATACATTACAACAATACCCATTAAAGATAGTTACAGATAAATTTAAATATTTAGGGATTAATGTAACTAAAACTCATAACTCATTAATAAAATCCAATTATCCTCAACTATTAGATAAACTTAGAAAAAATATTTCATATTGGAAAACACTTCCTATATCTATGATTGGTAGAATAAGTGCAATAAAGATGGTCTTTTTACCACAATTGTTATATTTGTTTCAGGCTATCCCTTTTTTCCTCCCAAAAACTTTTTTTTTTTTAATTGATAATATTGTTAATAGTTTTATTTGGGATTATAAAAACCATAGAATAAGTAAAAAACATCTTTGTAAATCTAAGATAAATGGAGGTTTAGCACTCCCAAATTTTCTATATTATTTTTGGTCTGTTCAGATTAAGAATATGAATTACTGGTGGGTAAATACGGACCATGCACCAACATGGTTAAATATAGAAAAGGAAGATTGTCTTCCTTTTAAAGTAGGTTTGATAATTTTCGCACCAATGGAAGTACAAAAAAAAAACTATAAGGACAACATAATAATATATAATAATAGACGTATTTGGAAACAAATTGTTAAGACTTTACATTTAGATAATCTCTCATTTAGATTACCAATTAGGAATAACCCATCGTTTAAGCCTGCCATGTTGGATGGGGGGTTTAGACAATGGGATGATTTAGGAATCACAAGAATAGAACACCTTTATAGAAAAGGAAAATTTATTTTATTCCAAGAGGTACAAGATATTTATGGACTATCTCAACAACATTTGTTTAGGTATCTACAAATTAGAGATTATATTAAATCAAATACACAAGATTATAAAAATAAAGAAGCAGGATTGTTAGACGACTTATTTAATTTACACCCAAATACAGAAAAACTAATAGCTTATATATATAACATCATTTTGGATAAGGAGAATCCAATAACGGAAACATATCGTCAAGCATGGGAAAATGAAATAGGATCAGCTATAACAAAAGAAAACTGGGAAGAAAGTTTACAACGTATACACCGATGTTCATTAAACGCCAGACATATATTGATTCAATTTAAAGTATTATATAGGTTACATTATTCAAAAGCTAAATTAAATAGTATCTTTCCGAAGCTTTCCGCTATTTGTGACAAATGTAAGAAAACAGAGGCAAATTTAATACATAGTTTTGTCACATGTCCTAAATTGAATCATTATTGCACAGAAATTTTTTAAGTTATTTCTGAAGTTATAAAAGTTAAATTGGACCCCAACCCAAAGTCAATAATATTTGGAATTCCGGATTTACAGTTATCACTTACAGTAAATCAAAGAAATTTCTGTTTGGGAAAAAAATCATATTGAAATTCTGGAAGGGAACACTATCCCCCACAACTAAAATGTGGGCTGCAGAGATGATGGAGACGCTACATCTGGAAAGAATTAGATTTGTCCTATTGGACAGGTATAATTCTTTTGAACAGATATGGTCTCCATATATACTGTACCTAGATAAGTAGCTGTTCTTGGCAACATGGCTCGACGTGCCCCCTGTGTGATTTGATGAGAATAATACATTTTTAAAATGGAAGTAACATGTCTTTACTGATACCATCATTTGCAGTAGAGTTATTAACAATACATATTGTGATCTTTTATTTATATATATATAATATAGGCAGAGGTTAAATTTTTTTATTATTTTTTTTAATTTATTTTTTTTTTAGTTTATTTTCTCTTCTCTTCCTTTTTTACAATTATCAAATCATTAGTTAACCATACCTTTATTGATTTATAAGCTACTTTCTCTTTATCTTTATTTCTAAAAAAATAATAGATAAGTATTATTAATGTTTTACATGAATGAAAAATGAATTAATTTGATGTATGTAAAGTTGTTTAAGGTATCGTAATTGATTATCTTTAATAAAAAAATATTACAAAAAAAAAAAAAAAATTCTTATTGCTGTGAATTGGTTAGGCACTGAAAACATTCTTGATTGCTATCCTTTTACTACTGTTCTTTCAACTAGATTACATGCTTTAAGTTTCTGCTGTTCTAGAGATACATCGAAATACCATTTTTGTGGTGCGTCCTTTAATGTTATCAGTTTTCTGAAGATGTTTTCACAATTAAAATTAAACTATGCTTACTACTCTACCACACTATTTACATTTTTTTTTTTCATTTTTGACTTTGCCTTCCTTTGAGTCTCAGACCTTGCAGAAGTATCACTCAATGGCCATTTACCATTATTCAATGATTAATGGCCAAAAGATCATTGCTAATACTTCAGCCTTTGGATCGCTACACACAATGTTCGATTCCAAATGCAAAGTCTCATATGACTATCATGGGGACCACTGAATTATGGGCAGGATGAAAAAAATGCCTTCCCTGTCTCATATATAACTCAGTATAGAATGGTAATCCATCCTTGAATCTTCCTGGCCCATGTGGCTTAAATTCACCTTATAAAGTTGTTGACCTAATAGTTCTTAATTAATAAATTGAAGCAAATCAATGTCCAGTGTGGCATCTTATCATCTCTCTCTTTGCCTTTCTTTCTCTCGTGCTCTCTTTCTCACCCTTTTGGATTTGCCTATTAATAAGCTTGTTCACCTCTGAAAATGTCTATTTTAATTTACAGATCTAATAATATTTACAGTAAGAGAAAAAGTATATAATTGGATTAACAATGATGGGAGAGCTGTCTTATGAGGAAATAATTAGTAGTACAGGGCATTATCATTGGAGCTACAAAGAATGAGAGTTAATCTCATTAAAAGATGCATAATTTTGAGAAAGGGTCACAAGAGACAACAGACTATGTAAATTTGAGCAAAAAAACAAACCGCTTGAGACCAAAGGTTAGTTTATATTTTGGGTCAAGGCCCTACATCAGGAGTTTAGAGGGACGATAGTAACCAGAGAGAGTAGAGAGGGAGGGGTGCCAGGGAATAAGTGGAACCGGATGAGGAGGGAGATGGCAGGTTGATGGAGCCAGTTGGCGAAGGTAGACCCAGAGACTGTACGTGTAAGTGGAAACACAGGACGTTTTAGACAAGGAATCTGGTAAGTAAGGAAGGTGATACGTGGAACAAAATAAGGGAGGAATGATGGACAGACTGACCATTTGAGGGAGAGGATAGGAGATGCAGTAGACATAGTATGTGGGAGTTAGGCAGATAGAAACGGGCTGGGGAAGGCAAGGTTGGGGAATGGAAATAGGAGAGAGGAAGGGTTACAAGGCATACAGGTTACCTGAAATAGGAAAAAAAATAATTGACCATACTATTGGGTTGTAGACTACCTAGGGAATAAACAATAGACAATAGGTGCAGGAATAGGCCATTTGGCCCTTCGAGTCAGCACCGTCATTCAATGTGTTCATGGCTAATCATCCCCAATCAGTACCCGTTCCTGTCTTCTCCCCGTATCCCGGCTCTGCTATTTTTAAGAGCCCTATCTAGCTCTCTCTTGAAAGCATCCAGAGAACCTGCCTCCACCACCCTCTGAGGCAGAGAATTCCACAGACTCACCACTCTTTGTGAGAAAAAGTCTTTCCTCGTCTCCGTTCTAAATGGCTTACTCCTTATTCTTAAAGGTGCTGTTCTTCTATTCTCATTAGGTCTCATCATGGCTGTCAAAAAGGTCAGGGACTGGAAGGCAGTACAGGAATAGGATGGGGAAAACAAGGTGACATGTAACCGGGAGGTCAGGATGCCTATGGCAGACAGAGCAAAGGTTTCAACAAAACGGTGCCTTGTCTATGCTTGGTCTCACTAGTGTACAGGAGGATACATCAAAATTACATCAGTACACGGACAGGATTGGACGTGGTGCATGTGAATCCTAGTCTTACTTGGAAGGGTTGTTTGGATCACCTTTGAAGGGGAGGGGAGGGAGGGGAAATTCTGACTGGTAATGGGTCATGTTGGCAGCTGGCAGAAATTATAATGTATTGGATACCAAGGCTGGTAGACTGAAAGGTGACTCTGCAAAGATAACCCAAGTAAATTCTATCTCTGTGCTGTGATGGGCAAGAGCATTAATCCAGGAAATGGAGGAAATGTGAGTGAGGTCTACATCAACCAAATCGGAAGTCACGTTTCCTGAAACAAGAAAAGATGGTGGAGGTGGCAGGTACCAGAGTAGGTTTGGAACAAGGACATTTCCAAATAACTATGAAAAAGACAACTGAAGCTGGGGCCCAAGTGGCTACATTTTAGACTGGCATAAAATGAGAGGAATCAAAAGAGAAGTCCCTCAGCAAATAAACAAGTACACATGGCAATTAATGTTATTGGAGGGTAGCTGTTTGGATCTTTGGCCCTGAAAGAACCAATGTCCCATAAGACCCTCTGGATGGGAGATGTGTAAAGAGAGAACATCGGTAGTGAGGATGAGGTGGCAGGAGCCGGGAATGTTAGTTGTCTATATTACGCATCCATAGTCTTTTGGAAATTACAGTTCCAAAGAATTATAAGACCTCAGGCCCGGACGATCGGAAACGCCGCCATTGCCGACCTCCGCATGGATGCTGCCGCCAACCTTCACCTGCCCACCGATGACGGCGAACCTCTCTGCCCCACCGGGACCCACTCATCTCGCCACCTCTCCGGGACCGTCGAACCTCTCCGCCTCACCAGCCATCCGATGACTGGGACCTCCTACGCTTCACCCGCTGACCCGGACTCCACTCCCCGCGGACCTCCATCATCATATTTACCTACCCTCGCCACTCCACGGCTCTCCAGCAGGCCGCAGCCATCGCCTTACCTGAGCCCAGGCTCAACACCGGGCCTGAAGTCTCCATGCTGCAGTCTCTGACATTACGGGGTCTAACTGTGCTGGGTCCTAGTGCTCGTCCCCCTAACACAGGGAACCAGTGGTTGTTCCACTAGGTCTTCCCCTTCCCCCTCAAACCATGTGACCCCAGCTCTTCCCCACCCACAATATAGTGCTCATATCCACTTCCTCCCTGATCACCCACCACCCCCCCCTACCAGAAATTACCTCGGCCTCAGTCCACTCACCTGCTTTCCTCCGACCCCAACCCCCATCCTTGCCGTGTGTTCACCATCCCCCTTGACCTCCCCCTCTTGGATACCGAACGGTCTGTCCTCAGCAGAGGCCTCACCTTTGTTGCCCTCCATCCTCACCTCAATGAGTTCCACGCCCACCACAATGTGGAGCTCTTCTTCCGTCGCCTCTGCCTCAAAGCGTTTTTCCATGGGATGGAGTCCTCGCCCCCCCAGTGATGACCCCTTCTCCCATCTCCAACGGACCCCCTCCTTTTGGACCCCCCCTCATGGCTTTAGACCCCCCCCCAATCTACCGGCTTTAGACATTTTTATTCACCAGGGTCTCTTCTACATCCCGTAACTCTGCTCTCACTCCCCATCCCCCCACTCGTAACAAGGGCAGAGTTCCCCTTGTCCTCACCTTCCACCGTACCAGCCGTCACATACAACAAATAATCCTCTGACATTTTCACCTCCTCCAATGTGATCCCACCACTGGCCACATCTTCCCATCTCCTCCCCTGCCTGCTTTCCGCAGAGACCGCTCCCTCCGTAACTCCCTGGTCAATTCGTCCCTTCCCACCCAAACCACCACCTCTCCTGGCACTTTCCCTTGCAATCGCAGGAAATGCTACACTTGTCGCTTTACCTCCCCCCTTGACTCCATTCCAGGACCCAAACAGTCTTTCCAAGTGTGGCAGAGGTTCACCTGCACCCCCTCCAACCTCATCTATTGCATCAGCTGCTCTAGGTGTCAGCAACTCTACATCGGTGAGACCAAGCGTAGGCTTGGCGATCACTTCGCCCAACACCTCAGCTCAGTCGCAATAACCAACCTGATCTCCCGGTGGCTCAGTATTTCAACTCCCCCTCCCATTCCGAATCCGACCTTTCTGTCCTGGGCCTCCTCCATGGCCAGAGTGAGGACCACCGTAAATTGGAGGAGCAACACCTCATATTTCGCTTGGGCAGTTTACACCCCAGTGGTATGAACATTGACTTCTCTAATTTCAGGTAGTCCTTATTTGTCCTCCCCTTCTCAGCACTTCCTCAGCCCATTGTCTCCGCCTTCCTTTCTTCTTCCCGCCCCCCCCCCACACTCACTTAAGTCTGAAGAAGGCTCTTGACCCGAAACGTTGCCTATTTCCTTCACTCCATAGATGCTGCCTCACCCGCTGAGTTTCTCCAGCATTTTTGTCTATCATCGAATTTCCAGCATCTGCAGTTCCTTCTTAAACATATAAGACTATGACTGATCTCATTCAAAAATGGCCAATCACTTATCCTGAGGCTATGCCCCCCTTTCTCTGTGCTTCAGTGGCACAGTAGCACAACCAGTAGAGCTGCTGCCCCACAGCGACAGAGACCCAGGTTCGATCCTGACCTTAGGTGTTGTCTGTGTGGAGTTTGCATGTTCTTCCTGTGACTGCATAGGTTAGCTTCAAGAGCTCCGGTTTCCTCCCACATCCCAATGGACTATCTAAGCAGGCCAGAGAATGCTGCTCTTGTATCCTATGTTCAAATTCTCACGTGATTTCTAGACATTCAGTTTCAGGCATTGGCATTTACATTTCAGTAACTTAAATTGTGATACAAGAAGTAGAAATGCGAGAGGCAATCAAAATGATTAAAATTACTTCCTGACAATTGTTGCATTAGAATTGCAAATAAAATATTTTTCAGTCTTCATATCATTATGGACATGAAAACCAAATGCTAAGATTGTACATCATCCTCAGATCAGCATCACTGGCTAGTTTATCATTATAGAAAATGTCATGTGCTGTGCTGAATGTGATGCTGTGCCTTATAAATAGAAACACTTTACCTCTCACCTACGTATACAGGATACATCCGTGCTATTTAAAAAAGAAACATTCTCATCTGGAGATGAAATAGATATGGAAAGACATCAATTACACTTGCATATCATTTCCTACCAATTCAACAATGATAAGTCGTGACCTACATCTTAGACAAACAGAATGATTTATTGAGAGGAATTAGGCCATTCAGCCCAATTTGTGACATGCATCCAAAAAGAGAGTTGATCAGAGTAACGACAGTTCTCTATTGTTCATCGGTTGCACTGCCGATAAGTGTCCATCCAGGTTTTTCATTTATGTGAAGAGGGCTTTGTAGAAATTGTAGAAAGTATAACTATTACTAGATAGAAGATAGGTAGTTTCAGTAAGCGGCTATTATTGTATATATCATTACCGAGCGTATACTTACCCTGCGAGCTTCGTGCAAACAAGGAATTTCATTGCACCCTATTGACAAATGACGGCATGACAATAATTTAATCTGCATCTGAATATGTAGACATGGATTTTATACCTTGGACTATAGGAGGCTTAAAAAGAGCACAGCAAACATTGAGCACAGCAAACCTTGTAATCTTTGAAATCTTGTAACCAGAATAAATATCAATGAATTTCAGCAGCATTTTAAGCTTTGCGGTATTTGCATTCTGGAGCCAGAGAGACTCTCTACATCCTCAATCAATAACTATGACCAACGTCATATTAATGTTTGGAATTGCTGCAAATAGAGTTATCAAACATATTTAATCAATTGCAATTATGCATTTCGATTTGTACTTTTAGTTATCAGTTGGGACAATTTCCACGAGCCACGCATCCAACTAGTGGCAAAAGCTCAGTTATGATCACTTTCTTTCGAGTTTTAAAGCTCTGGTTTCAAGATCTACTTTTTAAGAGTTAATTAAATTAAAATATGCTCTGGCACTCCAGTACAGCACTCAGGTGGTACTACACTCTCAAGAGGAATGACCCAACAGATGATATGTCAAATTGAAGTCTCATCAACCCACTCTCTGCTGTGCCCCACAGCTACCCTGATTCTCCGCCCATATTAGGGGGGACATTTACATCAGCCATTTAACCTACAAATCAGCAGGGCTTTGGGATGCGGGAGGAAACCAGATTGCTTGGAGATAGTTATGCCTCCAGCCATATATCTTTAAAAATCAGCATTGATTAAATATGGTTGATCTCTATATGCAGCATATCCTTTAATAATTTTTTTATTAGCGATAACCAATTTTCAATGTTTAAAACTGAATTATAAACATCAACTTAATTCAATGTTTGTACATAACACACTAATGATTATTATCTTATATTTTTTTGAAAATAAAAGTGAGTAAAGAAAAATACCATTATTAATCAATAAAATTATAATTCCGTAAAAATTAGTTGGTATAAGAGAAAAAAGAAAAAGAAGAAAAAGAAAAAAAGACCAAAAAAGTGAGAGAAAAAAAAAAAAATAAGAACAAATATTATATGTATATATAATTGAAAAACCACACTATATATTGTAACTAAAACAACTACAAATAATAATATCAATAGAGACATGCATTTGTCCTAGTATACAAATGAATTATTTTCATCAAATCCCGCAGGGTGCCCGTCGAGCCGTGATGCCAAGAACAGCTACTTCTCTAAATACTGTATATATGGAGACCATATCTGTTCAAAAGAATTATACTTGTCCAGAAGGACAAATCTAATTCTTTCCAAGTTTAACGTCTCCAACATCTCTGATGCCCACATTTTAATTGTTGGGGATAATGTTCCCTTCCAAAATTTCAATATTATTTTTTTCCCTAATATCAAACAATAATCAAGGAAATTTCTTTGATCCAATGTAAATATCAAATTAGACTATATGCAGCATATCCTAACATTTAAATGGTGCTGGCAATAGCTTTTTATTAAAGATTTAGGGATGCACCTTCTCTGCAGAGTGTTTAATTAAAAACACTGCAGAGCTCAAAATATGCTGAAATTCATTGATCCACTTCTTTACTCTGGTTATAAAATCTGAAATAGTTAATCACCACACTTTGTTATGCTCTTTTAAATAAACTAAACCAATTGTATTTTAGGGTCCTGGATTCAGGACCACACATTCAGATTCAGAATAATTTATTGTTGTACACATTAGGGTGCACATTTTCCTTGAAATTCTATTCAGGGGAATTACGGTGTGGTCATTGACAGGCATAATTTCTGAGAGGGTTCTGGTTCGCACACATGACTCAGTGGTGAATGAAATAAAGAACTGTTCAAAAGTCATCCTCCTTTACTTAACATGCAATATAAAGGAAGCTGGATAAGTATCCGAAATAAAATTCCCAACTCGTGAGGAGTGGGGCTAGTTGGATTGGACATACATGAACTCAATATCCTTCTCCCATCATTCTGAACTAATCAACCTGAAATGTCAATGGTCAATTGTTCTTTATTGTCACAGATACTGAGGTACAGTAATTATTTTTTTACTGCACATAAACTCAATCCTAGATTAAGTACAAAGTACATAGAAATAGTCCATTTGGACAATATACAAGCGTCGTGAGGTTTTCGGAACATTTTCAAATTCCAAGTTGCTTCAGTTTGCTTCAAAGCCTGATCTCCTGGCAGCGTCGCCTGCCAAAGCAAAGTTGTTGGGCAATTCTGATTCTCGCTCCAGATGTTTTTGCTGAATATTTCCAACATTGCTGTTTCATTGCACAGGATGGGTGTGGAAGATGGTGTATTAGGGTAGGGAGGTGTGGCATGGCAGGGGTGTGATATTTCAATCAAGATCTGAAATTGTTGAACTCAATGTTCAGCTCAGAAGTCTGTGATGCAGACATAACTGCAAAATAGTGAGCAAAATTGAGATATGACAAAAGCTGCCATGTGCAATAAGCCTTGGTTTTAACCATGCATAAAACATCCATGCCCGACCATTAACAATCTCCTTGGTCAACTCTTAAAAAATGCAATAGAGTTAGCAGACCACAACATGCTGCATATACAAGCCCTGCTGGCTATCCCTAATTAGACCATTCTCTTCCAAATGGGAGTAAATCTTATCACAAATAATTCTCTCCAATAGTTTCCCTACCACTGACATGAGGGTCACCAGCCCATGGTTCTCTCGATTCCCTCTACTCCGTTTCTTAAACAAAGGACAACATTAGCCACTCACTAGTCCTCCAGGGCCTCACCTGTGCTAGTTATTTTTTTAAAATCCGCATTAAGGTCCCCATAACGTCCTCACTTGCCTCCTTCAATAACCTGGGATAACCTTTCAGGCCCTTGGTACTTATCCACGTTAATGCTCTTCAAAAGCCTCAGCACCACCTCTTTCTCAATCTCTAACTGCCCTAGCATATGTGTACTCTCCTCACTAATCTTGCTATCCTCAAAGTCCTTCTCCTCAGTGAATACAAATGCATGGTACTCATTTAGTACCTCACCTCCATCCTCGGTCTCCAAGCATAGATTCACACCTTTATCCTTGAGCGGATAAAGCCTACCTTCTCCCTGATCATCCTCATTTTAAAAGTACATATAAAAAGCTTCATGATTTTCCTTAATCCAATTCGTCAATTACATTTCAAGGCCTCTTTTGACCCTTCCAATTACCCTAGCTATGATCAAAGAGAAGCAGAATTATTCTGAAAAGTCCTCTAGCTGCGTGGACCACGCAAGCTGTATGGCCTTCTCGTGTACTGTAAATTTGTACAATACGACTTATTGCTTGTTGGGTGCACGTATCACATCTATATAAATAAATCATCAGCACAGAGCTATTTTTACCAACATCGTTTCACTCTCCAAAAAATATGACAAAGCTGCAATATGATCTGGTCTAACAATCTGACAAATTGGAGATCTTCTTCTCACCAGTATGTAATGAAGTCTTCAAATCCCACAGGTGACACATTGGAAGGAAACAAACCCAATTGCTGTCCTTGGAGAGATGAGCTGTGGGGAACAGCACAATTATTTCAAATTCTTTCACTAAAAAGATGCCTTGAAAACGATCTTGTAATGTGATACAAAATACACCAGAGTAGCAGCCTGGAGCTGAATAGTTCATGGTGGTGATAGATAGGTTTGCAATAGATGTCAGGAAGTATTTATTTGCATAGAGGGTATTTAACAATTGTGAAGAGTTAGCTGAAGGAAGTAATTCATCAGCATACGTTGTAAATTTGGTGTGATTTGTTGCTTCCTAAAATTATTGCAGCTTCTATCGTGTTTAGCTGCCCCCACCCCACATACACCTTCCACAGCCATCCTTCGCAATGAATCAACAATGTTAGAAATATTCAACAAAAACATGGAGCAAGAATCAGGAGAAACATTTCAGGTTGATCAGTTCAGAATGGCAGGAGGCCAATTGAGCTCATGTATGTGCAATCCAACTAATTCACTCCTCACAGGTAAAAAGGTTCCTTCCAGGTACATATCCAGTTTATTTATACTATGATAACAAATGGAGACTAACTTTTGAAGTTTTCTTTATTTCATTGAACACTGTTGAATCGTGTGTGTAAACCAGAACCCTCTCATAAATGGTCTATGACCAGATTGTAATCCCAAGCACAATGGATGATGTTTCCTAGAATTTAATTGCATCCTAGTGTGTATGATATTAAACTTACCCAGATCTATGGATGTGGATTTAGTACTTTAGAATAGAATAGGTTTAGTTTATTAAAAAGAGAACAAAGCACAATAATGAATTATTTCAGATATTGTAACCAGAGTAAATACGTGCAATGAATTTCAGCAGATTGTGAGCCTTGTGGTGTTTGTAACTAAGCACTCTGGAGAGAGGGTGCCTCTCTACATCTTCAATCAATAACTAATACCAGCATCATTTTAATTTAAGGAAATGCTGCAAATAGAGATATCAAACATATTTATTCAATTGCAATTATGCATTTCAACTTACACTTTTATGTTTTAGTTGAGACAATATCCATGAGCCACACATCCAACAGTATTGACGAAGGCTCAGTGATGATCATTTTCTCTTGAGTTCGAAAGCTCTGGGTTTTAAGATCTACTGTTGAGAGTTAACCAAAAAATATATACTGGCACTCCAGTATATTATTCAGGTGGCACTGCACTCTCAAAGATATGACCCAACACGAGATTTAACAAATTGCAGCCTTATTAATCCACTCTTTCTGGCATGCCCAGCAGCCACGCAGATTCTCCTACCACCCACCCATACTAGGGGGGAAATTTCTATCAGCCAATTAAACTACGTCAGTATGTCATTGGGATGCAGCATGAAACCAGATGGTATGGCTTTCACCAAACAGTCACATTAAGACAGCGATGCCTCCAGACACATGTCATTAAAGATCAGCATTAAACCCAGGTTGTTGGCAACACGAGTCAGCAGAAATCCCTGTTGAACCATTCTGTACTGCTGTATTAATCTGACTTTCAACTAAAGCATTGAGGACATGGCTGAAATGGAACCATGGTTATCATACAGCATGTAATGTAATAATGTTGTCCATGCTACAGTAGCACACATCATAACTGGCTATCACAACTACTAACAGACATACAAGGTAACCTGTCTCCACAGTGCCTCAGCTCATCCCATCCACGGATTTGTTCATGTATCACCCTGTGTGTGCTGCCTTACATCAACTTTCAAAACACAATTTGAAAAGTTTAATCCTTGTTTGCAAGAAAACATGGCTTTGACTTTCTCTATCCCCTTATCTCCTCCAAACCTCAGAGGGATCTGTGCTCCTTTCAGTGCCTTGATCATCCCCAATCATATGACCCATATTGGTGGACATTCACATGCCTTATATTTGTAAGAGGATCATTTGTGGCCAGGAAACAACCCCAACGCTGAACTCCACTAACTACAGAGGTATATCTGAAAGTCAAGCCAGTGGTCACAGCTAGCTCCAATTATCCTTTTGGGCCTGGATTTTAATGCATTCCCCCAAAGCAATGATCAGTTTGCACAATAAATATAGGAAAAAATGAGCACTACTTCTCATTTAAAATAAAAACCTGGATGAACACTCAACACGCTGTAGATATTCCTGCAATGATCAAAGAGAAGTCAAATTATTCTGAAAAGTCCTTATGCGGCACAGTGGCACAGCAGTAGAGTTGCTGCCTTACAGTGTCAGAGAGTTGGGTTCAATCCCAACTATGGGTGCTGTATGTGTGGAGTTTGTGCTTTCTCCATTTGCCTGTGTGGATTTTCTCTGGGTGCTCCGGTTTCTTCCCACACACAAAGACGTACAGGTTGGTTCGTTAATTAACCTGTAAAACTGCTCCTAATTTGTAGGATAGTGTGAATGAAAGGGGTGAGCACTGGTTGGCGCAGACTCCGTGGGCCAAAGGGGCCGTTTCCATGCTGTATCTTTAAAGTCTAATGCAGTGTGGACACAGTAGGTTGTATAGCCTCCTAACGTACAGTAAATTTCTACAGCTCCATGACTTCTTGCTTGTTGTATCCACATGCCACATCTATAAAAATAAATCAGCACAGAGCTATTTTTACCAACACCATTTCACCCTCCTGAGAATAACACAAAGCTGTAATATGATCTGGTCTAACAATCTGAAAAATTGGAGATCTTCTACTCACCAGCATGTTATGAAGTCTTCAAAATCCTACAGGCGATAAATTGGAAAGCAACAAAGTTGATTGCTGTCCTTTGGGAGATGAGCTGTGAGGAACAGCAAGATGATTTCAAATTCGTTCACTTAAAAAATGTCTTAAAAATGATCTTACAACGTGATACAACATTACACCAGTGCAGCAGCCTGGAACTGAATAGCTACAGTGGCTTGCAAAAGTTTTCATACCCCTTGAACTTTTCCACATTTTGTCACGTTACAACCACAAATGTAAATGTATTTTATTGGGATTTTATTGGCCTTCTGAACTGATCTCAGAGTTCAACAATTTCATATCACGCTTTTATTACCACACCCCTGGCTGACCCCTGTGGTCTTCCCCCCACCTCCTCCCCATCCCACAAACACCATGTTCGACACCCACCTGAAACAGCAATGTTGGAAATATTTCGTAAAAACGTCCATGGAGTGAAAATTAGAATTACCACTTCAGGTTGATCAGTTCAGAATGACAGATAGGTTGCAGCATGCAAGGAGGACATTTGGCTCATTGAGTTAATGCACAAGCAATCCAACTAGCAGGGTTGAAAAATTCTTCCAGACACTTATCCAACTTTGTTAATATTACATGCTGTCAAAAGGAGGAGGCTGACATTTGGGCAGTTTTCAAAATCTCATCCAATCTTTGCTTCCAAGATCCAAAAGGAGTGGACGGATTTCTTATGGGGCAAGAGGAAGCACCAGATCTCTGAATATCTCTGCTAGTTGATCCGCACAGGTCCCAATCATGCGACCAGGAACTCCAACCAGGCCTGTTGCTTTCTGTGTATTCACCCTCTAGAAGGCTAATCTTTCATCTTCCTCAGTAACTGTTGGTTCAGGCACAACCAAGACTGGCGAGCCGGGTAATGTTCCTCCGCTGACCTGCTGTTCAAAGGGGCCATAGAGTTCAGTGGAAATGGATCCATTGTTGCCAGCAATACTGCCTGCCTTCTCTTTGCAGCTCATTTAGTGTATATATCTTGCCTTAATATACACGTGTTCATATCATTGCCACAAGCGTGGTCCAGAATTCCCTCTTGGCACTCTTAATGGTTCTGCAAAGGTCACAGATAGATTTATTGCACCGCTCCATGTCCTTATACTTGAACGCTGCAGACTTCAATTTCATCTGGGAGTGGACCTCACGGTTCATCCGTGATTTCTGGTTTTGGAACACAGAGTCACAGTATGGAAACAGCCCCTTCAGCCCAACTAGCCCACACCAGCCAACGTTCCAGCAGCACTAGTCCCACCTGCCTGCTCTTGGTTCATATACCTCCAAACCTATCCTATCCATGTACCTGCCTAACTGTTTCTTAAACGTTGGGATAGTCCCAGTCACAACTACCTCAGTTGGCAGCGTGTTCCATACACCCACCACCCTTTGTGTGAAAAAAGTGACCCCTCAGATTCCTATTAAATCTTTTTCCCTTCACCTTGAACCTACTGTATGTTCTACGGTCCCAATTCCCCTACTCTGGGCAAGAGATTATGTAAATCTACCCAATATATTTCTCTCATAATTTTATACACCTCTATAAGATCACCCCTCATCCTCATACACTCCAAGGAATGGAGACCCAGCCTACTCAACCTCTCTCTATAGCTCATACCCTCTAGTTCCAGCAACATCCTCGTAAATCTGCCCTGAACCATTTCAAGCTTGGCAATATTTTTCCTATAACGTGGTGCCCAGAAATGAACACAATATTCTAAATTTGGTCTCACCAACGTCTTATACAACTGCAACATGACCTCCCAACTTCTATACTCTGACTGGTGAAGGCCAATGTGCCGGCAGCCTTTTTGAGCACCTTTTCTACCTGTGACTCGACCTTCAAGAAACCATGCACCTGCACTGCTAGATCCCTCTGCTCTACAACACTCCCCAGAAGCCTTCTATTCACTGTGTCGGTCCTGCCCTTGTTAGACATATCTTCTTTGGTACATACGCTTCTCCACACTTCCTGATGAAGTCCGGGACAGCAGTGGCATATTCATCTAGGTTAGCAGCAGTCCTTGAACATAGGCCAGTTCACAGACTCAAAATAGTCATAGGATCTCATCTGGTTCCTCAGACAGCATTTCATGACTTTCTGTACTGCATCCTCCTCAGTTTCTGCTTGTAATCAGGTAGTAAAAGCACAGACAATTGGTTAATTGAAGCAAAATAAAGATTATATTCAACACATCCACAACACAAAGACGTGTTATCAATCTGCCCTTGCTGCACTGTGTTGCTCTCCAAAAATAAAGGTTGAATGCAAGACCCTGGAAAATCTGGACCACTTCCTACATTTTCCAAAAAGGCAGACACCAAAGAGGAAATTCACAATGGCCTTCAATGCCCCTTCCAAACCCTTTAGTCAACTAAAAATCAAGACCTCAAACCCAGGAAATACTTGGTGTTCTTTATGCCTTTTCTTTTTTAAGAGTTAGACTACCTACAGCAGGCACCACAAGAACCGGGAACAGTGCTATCAATGGTCCACAGAAAACTCCAAGTCAAGTCAAGGGTTAAGAGTGTTTTATTCTCATACGTTTATGTGAATGTGTTTACATATTCATATAAACATATGTGAATATGTAAACATTGTATATAAGGGGGGAAAAAAGAAAAAGTTCAATAAATAACAAATATAGTGCAAATAACAAATAATAATATAGTCTTTTGCAGTTCAGAGCTCGTAGAATATTTGTTATGTTTAATAGCCTGTTGGCTGTGGGGAAGCAGCTGTTCCTGAACCTGGACGTTACAGTCTTCAGAAACCTTCTTCCTGATGGCAGTGGTGAGATGAGTGTGTGGCCAGGATGGTGTGGGTCCTTCATGATTTTGGCTGCCTTTTTGAGGCAGCGACTACGATAGATCCCTTCGACGTTGAGGAGCCAGTGATGGACTGGGCAGTGGTCACAACATTTTGTAGTCTTTTTCGCTCCTGGATGTTCAAGTTGCCAAACCAGGCCATGTAACCAGTCAGAATGCTCTCTACCGTGCAACTTAGGAGAATCCTCTTCGACATGCCGAAACTCCGTAATCTTCTCAGGAAGTAGAGTCGCTGATGTGCCTTCTTTACAATTTCATTGGTGTGCTGGGTCCAGGAAAGATCTTCTGATATATGCATGCCCAGAAATTTGAAGTTATTGACCCTCTCCACCATATAAACAGGATTGTGGGTCCTCATCCTTTACCCTACTAAAGTCCACAATCATTTCCTTGGTCTTACTGATGTTGAGAGCCAGGTTGTTGTGCTGGCACCATTTGGTCAGTCAGTCGATCTCACTTCTATACTCTGACTCATCCCCATCTGTGATTCACCGAACTTGATGATGGAGTTCGCACTATGACCGGCTACGCAGTCATGTGTATAGAGTGAGTAAAGCAGGGGGCTGAGCACGCAGCCTTGAGGTGCTCCCATACTAATTGTTACTGAGGATGAAGTGGTTCCTCCAATTCGAAGAGACTGTGGTCTGTGGATGAGGAAGTAGAGGATCCAATTGCAGAGGGATGCGCAGAGGCCCAGTTCTGAGCTTGGTAGATATGATGGTATTAATCTATGAGAAAACTAAGCAAAATGATAGTGTCCTCCCCTAGGTCACAACTCCCAGCATTGAGGCTTGTTCGTCTCAGTTGGCTTTGTTGGGCAGCCAGTTTCCGTGCCCAACTCTGGTGAAGAGATTAACAGGTGGATAGAGGAAAAAAATTCAAAGAATTGCTGAAAGCCCCTTTGAAAAATGCGAGGTCCCCACTAACCACTGGGAATACATTGCCCATGACCACTCAAACTGAAGAAAGAACATTTGAGATGGCATGATGAACCTCAGCTCCATGTAATAGGAGCACACAGAGGGCTTGGCAAGGAACAGAAGAACTCCACCACCCCCCACAAATGGGGCAGATTGTGCTCAATATGGCAGGAGTCTGCAGTGCCCACATTTACCTCATTAGTCACATTAGAACCCACAAAAGCAGAAAGGGACCAACCTATCCTTGATCCCAAGGCAGTGCCTAAGAGGACGCTGAAAAATAATGAGACACTTGCTTGACGCAATGTTAAATTGGCAAACCGTGAAACACACAGCGACCGGAGCTTTTTAATGAGATATAACATTGTTAGCATTTTCAATAGGCAATAGTCATTTCAAAATGACCGTTTAACATTATTATTGCACAGCACTGATGAGAGTGCTAGAGTTGAAAGGAATGCCTTGGGCAAACCTTTGTCACTCATATTGATCATTTAATGACATTTATTTCTTATAAGACCAGTCTGAATTGTGGTGATAATCCCATAAAATAATAACATCCTGTGTGTTAGTTGCTGTGAGTCGAGTAATTTATTTCTAAATTGTTAGTTAACGCTGAATGCTAGGATTCATGACTGTGGAAGAGGTCATAAAGGTCAGCAGAAAGAACTGATTAGCTGAGGAATTAGCTTTCATCCACTGAATTTAAATTTAAAATGATGAAAGGCATAGACAGAGTTGACGTGGGTAAGCTTTTCCCATTGAGGGTAGGGAAGATTCAAACAAGAGGGCATGACATTAGAATTAAGGGACAGAAGTTTAGGGGTAACATGAGGGGGAACTTCTTTATTCAGAGGGTGGTGGCTGTGTGGAATGATCTTCCAGCAGAAGTGGTGGAGGCAGGATCGATTTTAACATTTAAAAGTAAAGTGGATAGGTATATGGACGGGAAGGGAATATGGAGGGGTATGGTCTGAGTGCAGGTAGATGGGACTAGAGGAAAATAAATGGTCGGCACGGACTGGAAGGGCCGAGAAGGCCTGTTTCTGTGCTGTAATTGTTATATTGTTATATTGAATTAATTCTTCAGTTAGAATTTATTGCTGGTGTGAGAAAATGACACTTAAGGCATTTTCATCCGTCATTTATGTAAATAATAAACAATAGAGGTCCCAGCATTGATCTCTGCAGACTGGTCACAGACTTCCAGCCAGAATAACACACTTCTACTCTTACTCTTTTAGGAGTAAACCCATTCTGAATCCAAACTACAATTCACGTGGTCCAATTCATCTTAATCTTCTCCATCAGCCTACCATGAGGCACCTTCTCAAATACCTTACTAAACTCCATGTAGACTGCACCCACTTCTCTCCCATCAAGTACCATTGCCAGCTCCTCGAAAAACACAAAAGCCATGCTGACTGTCCCCAAGAGACCTATTCTCTTCCGGATGTTGACCATATCCTCTATCTAAGAATTGAACAGCTTTCCTATCACGGACATGAGACTCGCAGGCCTATAATTTCCTGTGTTGCCCCCAATTGCCTTTCTTAAACAAAGGAACCACATTGGTTAGTCTCCAATTCTCCAGGATTTCACTTGTGGCAGACAGGATACAAAGATTTTCGTCAAGGTGCCACCAATGTCCCATCATGCCTCTCTTAATAACCTGGGATAGATCTTTTCTAGGACTACCCAAACAATATTAATGCTCTCAAGAGACCCACCACCACCTCTTTCTTCATCTCAGAAGGTTCCTAGCCTATTATTATACCCCACACTGATCTTACTACCCCCTGGCTCTTCTCCATGGTGAATTCAGACGTAAGCAAGAGTCCATGAATCTGGTTCCACAGTGCACAAGGTTATGTTCATACATGATAGGAGCAGAATTAAGCCATTCGGCCCATCAAGTCTACTCCGCCTTTCAATCATGGCTGATCTATCTTTCTCTCTCAACCCCATTCTCAGCATCTACCCTGCCATGCACACTCAGAATTCTATGAGCATAATAAATTCTGTAGAAAGAAGGAAATGGAGATGTTGGTTTGCAAAAAAAGACAAACTGCCAGAGTAGTTCAGTTGGAAATAATGGATAGGTGATGTTTTGTTTGACGGTCCGCTAAAACCTACTGGATCTCTCGGTTGTGAATCATTTTAACTGTTCCCATTTCCACACTGACATTTCTGTCTTGGGCCTCCTCCATTGCTTGATTGAGGCCAAACTGAAGGGAGAGACAGAGAGAGAGACAGACAGAGAGAGACTGACCGAGAGAGAGACTGACCGAGAGAGAGACTGACCGAGAGAGAGACTGACCGAGAGAGAGACTGACCGAGAGAGAGACTGACCGAGAGAGAGACTGACCGAGAGAGAGACTGACCGAGAGACAGACAGACAGACAGACAGACAGACAGACAGACAGACAGACAGACAGACAGACAGACAGACAGACAGACAGACAGACAGACAGACACAGAGAGAGAGACAGACAGACAGAGAGACAGACAGATATAGAGACAGAGAGAGAGACATAGAGACAGAGAGAGACATAGAGACAGAGAGAGACAGAGAAGGAGAGAGAGAGAGAGAGAGAGGGACAGAGAGAGACAGAGAGAGACAGAGAGAGACAGAGACAGAGACAGAGACAGAGACAGAGACAGAGACAGAGACAGAGACAGAGACAGAGACAGAGACAGAGACAGAGACAGGGAGACAGAGACACAGACACAGACACAGACACAGACACAGACACACACACACACACACACACACACACAATCACACACGCACATATCTTCATCAAACATACTGCAGACACAAATAGCTTGAAGACCGTTAAAGCTGGCCAGTAAATATTGGCCTTGTCAGTGACAACCATGTTCTGTGGATGAATGAACAATGCGAAAAGGTGCTGAAAATATATATCTCCTTCATTAGAATTGCATAAGCATCTATCAGAGAATAATTGCGTTGTGGGAACAGTAATGAATAAATGCAAAGCTAGCGGCTAAAAGGAAGCTGGTTAAAGAAGAATTATTCTGCTTCAGTTTGCTATTAGCTAAATGTTTAATGGGATTCCATTAGCTGGAATAAAGGTAGTGAATGAGAGATTGGAATGGAGCTATGAAAAGCTGAACTTTCCACTGTGCAATTACGTCTCGGTATAAAATGTGAATATTTACAGTCTTGCAGATAGCAACACACAAATTCCATTTTTTTTAAAAGGGTTAATTGCACCTCCAAAACAGTGCATAATCTCAAATTACCATTATTATGATCTAGAGATCTCGTTGTAAGCTATACCACCGATGTTGGTGTCATCAGCAAATTTAGAATTTTAACTACAGTGTACCTACCACCAACCTATGTGGCACATAGCTGGTCATAGACCAGAAAAACAGTCAGAAAAACACCTCTCCAGAGCTACCGTTTGACACCCTCCTCCAAGCCAATTTTAGATTCCATGTGATCACACCTTCTGGACTAGCCTACCATCAGTCTGAAGAACGGTCGCAACTTGAAATGCCATCTGTCCATTCCCTCCATGGATGCTGCCTGACCTGCTGAGTTCATCTTTGTGTTTTGCTCAAGATTCCCAACATTTGCAGTTTCTTGTGTTTACAGTGAATTGTCCTGCCTAAGACCTTACTAAAGTCCATATAGACAACTTCCACTGCTCTGCCCTCATCAATTCTCTTGGTGACCTCCATAAAACTCCAACAATTTTCCCATCACTGGCGTTAGGTTCACCAGCCTGCAAATAGAAATAATAACTTACATTTTAAAATAAATGGATTAATGCCACTCCAAAATACAGTCTCAGAATTTCATTATTGTCAAATGTGAAATCAGATTTGCAGAAATACATTGGTATACATTATGTCCAAGTATATTGACTGCTAGACTAAAAGTATCTACACTGAACAGGCCACCAGCATCGATGGGAACCATGCCACCAAGTGCGAGGAGGGACCGAGAACAAGGAGGACCGGCAAGAGCAATGGGGGACCCAGCAGGGAGCCGCCAAGAACAAAAGGGGGTCCCGGCTTGGGGCTGCCAAGAACAAAGGGGCAACTGGCATGGAGGGGGAAAGAGGATCCTGCTGCCACATGCAGCCTCAGGCAGGACTGTTTGGTACTTTTGTACCTTTGTCAGTGCCAACACTTGTGAACTGCCTAGGTTAATGCAAAACAAAGCACTTCACGGTACCTAGGTACCTAATGATAGCCAAACAAGGCCATGAACAGGAATGAGGTGCTTATTATTTTTAATCACATATTCCCGAATTTTCAAGTAGGCAACCAAAACCGTAATCCCCAGACATTGCGTAAGGCACTGATAAATATTAGACTAATGGTAAAATGATAATCTGCATGGAGGGCTTCCATTTCTTTTTTAATTATCTTCTACACAACAACATCCAGTGGATTCATGGAACAATGCAAAAGTGTTAGTTTCTGTAACAATTCCACTAGAACGTGGTAGAATCAGATAATCTGGAGGTGAAATGGAAATGCTTAACCATATCTATTCCAAGGAGTTGGGCAAGGACACATTTTTGATGGAGGAAGCACTAGAAAAATGTGCATTGATACCATAGAGAATCTGTCTGTCATGACAAGAATGTGCATCTTAACCATTTCCTGCTGAGAGAGAGAAAAACAACCCAGTTGTCTATTTTACTTCGGAGTCACGTGAGTGACTATGTGAAGAAGCCCCGCCAGGCGCATGTTCAGCATTACGTCGACGCATGTGGCACCGACAGGGTGGAGAGCACAGCTCCCACCAGCAGTAAGTTTAACCCGCAGGTAAGCCACTGATGAACTTTCTTGCTAGTGTTTTTAAACTCTGTAAGTCTGCAGAGCCAGCTAGAGTGCTGATGGATTTTGAAAAAAATTAAAAAACTCTGTAACTCTGGCTCGAAATACGGAACCAGCTAGAGTCAAAGTATTTTAGACTGCAGTAATTGAATAGAACGCGCTGGAACCGCAGATACTGATTTAGATCAGATTGGGAGATAAGGGCTGCTTTAAAAGCCGGCTCCCGCTATTTACTGCTATTTAGATCGGGTTTGGAGATAACGGCTGCGCTAAATGCCGGCTCCAAATACCCACTAATTGTAAAATAAAGTCTGCTCTGAGTATATGTTACCAGGTGCAGTTTTCTTTATGGAAATGTATATAACCCTGTGTGATACTGAGGTTAATACAAATATTCTGCAAGCAGAATGTGCCTGTCAGAATTACAATTTTAAACATATATGGTTTATGCGCAAATACAAAACAGTAAAGAAGTAACTCTCCTCCAAGGGAGGACAAGAATGTGGGGGAGGCTGGAAATGGAGAAAATGCTCCACACTTGACTTAGTCAAGGGTTCTAAGACCCATGTATGTCTTTCTGTAAGGCAGACTCCGAAGGAGTTTCCATACGCTGAGTATGGTGCCTATGAAAATGGGATTCTGATTCTCCAGTACCTTGGTTAGGTCTGGATGAGGTCCCTAGTGCAAGATAAAATGCTCCAAACTCTAATCAATCAAGGGTTCTAAAGACCCATGAGATTCAAAGGCAGTCTCCGAAGGAGTTTCCATACACTGAGTATGGTGCCTATGAAGAATGAGAATCTCATTCACCAGTGCCTTGCATAGGTCTGGATGAAGTCTCCCTAGAGTAAGACTCAGGAGTACCAGGGCAGGATGAAACTGACCCTGAAGCTGGTGTCCCTACTTATGTGTATACACCAGAGCACAATAGAAATGCTCCGGGTGTTCCCAATGTAGCATCAAGTTTTGCTATATCGGTATGGACTGGTGAGGCTATGGATGAACCTGGCGGCCAACATTATTTGGTTTCTCACCTACTCCAAGAAACTGTTATGACTGAAACAGTAAAAAAATGTTAAAAAATATATAAAACACCCGTCTATTGTGCCTCGCTCAGGGTGCCAACAATAACTCAGTAATTGGGCACCCATGAGTGTAACGATGCGAGGACAGGAAATGTGTTCCAGCATGTCCTCTAGCTGATATTCAGTTGGCATCACTGCATTTGGGGAAGACACACATGGGTTGATAATGTCCAATAATTTTAAGACATGCTTGCGTTACTCTGCAATGCATATTCAAACCCAATTTTATGATGAAAATTGCCATTTGGCTAACATTATACCCAAAAAATGCAGGATTATATGGGCAAGCTATAACCAGATTTATGAAAAACTGCCCAAACAATTAAGGATATTGCCTTATAAAAGTTCTCACCCCTGCTTTGAGAAAACAAATAGGTGGAATTCAAACCCCTATATTAAGAGAAGGGATCTTCATGTTTATTTACGGAAGTACAGAAACGTCATTCCATCACACATGGAATTTCTGGGAAACAACCTCTGGTTGGTTGTAAGATTACAATTGTTTTGTAATTCTGCATTAAATCTGATCGGCTTGGTGTTTGAATGTACCAGAAACTTGTCAGGTAGAGATAATATATCCTAGACACAAGTATGGGGGTTGCAGAGTCATTCTGGGACTCACAAACTTAAATTTATAGTTCAGTATAGGCATTTTAAAAAAGTGCACTTCAACACTGTAATGAAGTTGTTATCACAAGGCTGCTGTAGGGCTATTATTAGACCTAAAAAAGATGCCTTATTATTCAGGTACTTAAATTAATTGGATGGGAAGGAATTACCTAATGGGTTAAATTCAGCCCTCAGATTGCTCACATCACTGCTCACTGATGTTAATGAGGGCTCAGAATCACATTGCAATGACTTATCTAGAGGATATGTTAATTGTAAATGGGAGACAGCTGAAGAACTTGGTTCAGCAACCATAAGCCTATTAAAAGGCTAAGGTTCTGTACATCCAAACAACATGTAAGTTACAGGCATCCCAAACAATTGATTATTTGGGGTTTGTCATTAATACAGTTGATATGTCAGTAACTTTACCAACAATTAAGGTTGGGGATGTTACAAATGCCTGTACTTGTCTTGGTAAAAAACATTATCCCACCATCCAAGAAGTAGCTACGGTTACTGGTAAAGTGATAGCAACATCCCTGCTGTCGAATTGGGACCTCTGCATGATCAAAGTCTGCAAAGACCAGAGCATAAGCGTAAAAGCTTGCAGGTCATTGATTAGGTCCATGCAGTTACCAACAAAAAAGGTTGAGCTGAATTGCAATGATGGATTTTCAATGTTGCACAAGTTACTAGAAGTAAAAATGTGCTTGTTCAGCAGTCTTCAGTGGTATTACAGACTGATGGGAGAGCTCTCGGATGGGGAGCCAAGGACAGCGACACCAGTTCTGGTGGTCGATGGACTGTCCAAGATGATTTAATTCTCCAAACACATGATATGAATTATTTGGAGTTATTGGGGGCGTTTTATGCATTGATAGCTGTTTGTTTTACAATAAAGAACTTACATGTTCAATTACGAATAGACAATACCACAGCTGTGGGAGAAGACAATATTGTGGTAAGACAACAGATCACGAAAGTTCAATGACAATACAGAATGAATGTTAAAATTCAAAAAGTTTCAAAAAGATTGTCAGACAGTATGAGTACCAAATGTTGATCTATTGTGTCTGGATTAAATCTCCAGTGGTCTAAATGTGTCTCATGGGAGCCAGACCCAGGAGCATTAGCGGTGGATGCATTCTCGCTACATTGGGGAAGTATAGTCTTTTATGTTTTCCCCATTTTGCCTGATTAGGCAATGTGTCACCAAAATAGAGCAAGTCTCCTCCGAAGGCGTTTGGTGGTTCCAAACTGGTATTGCTTCTCGGCCTTTTGGCTAAGATCAAGTGTAGTATCTGTTCTTATCAGTTAATATCTGATACGTCCCTTATCTAGGGACCATTACTACACAGCCATTGTTCCCATTGGTGCTCAGAATGATGATTCAGACATTCATGACAAATCCCAGGTGCAGTAATTGTTGGTACATCCAGTAACAGCAGAAGTCATCCATTACATGACCGCATTAATTGTTAATCTGCAGGTTCTGATGGAATGTCAGATAGGACCATTGATGTCATAACTGCAGCTTGGAGAGATAGCACTAAGAAACAATATATGTTTCATATAAGGAATGGGAAGTCTTTTGTATACAGTCAGATATATTTTATCATACTGCAAACATATCGGAAGTATTGGAGTTCCTTGCTATGTTGCACCTGAGTTATAGTACCATTAATGGAGCTCGGAATGCTTTGTCCTCCTATTTAGGACAATTTTCAGAGCAACAATTTATCGGGTCTCATCCCTTAATATCCCGATTAATGACAGGAATTTTATTAAAATCCTACCAAACCCAGATATACAGAAATCTGGGATGTCAGTATGGTTCCCACATTGTTTCGGCAATGGACTCCAATTACGTCACTGTCTTTTCAGAAGTTAATATTTAAAGTGGTTATGCTCATGCCATTAATATCAGCACAATGAGTACAAACATTACAAATGTTGCAGTTAGATTGTATGCAGTTGTCTGTAGATAAAATAATGTTTTATGTCAATGGTCTAAGCAACAAAGCAAGCCAAGAAAGGCTGGAACCAATGTAATCTTTAAGATATACTCTGTCAACTAAACATTGTGTGTGGTTAAGCATCTGACTTAATATATATTGAATTAAGAGTCTCTGAGATTGTGAGACACCAATGTTCATTACCCACAAGAAACATATAAAAAAGTGACAGTACAAACTATTTCTAGATGGATAAACAGGTTCTGGATTGACTGGAGTAGACACTGATGTGTTTAAATCTCACTCCACAAGGGCGGTATCAATGTCCACGGCGAAGGTGCATGATGTGCCACTCGACCAAATTCTGGAGACTGCAGGATGGTTTAAAGAAGAAACATTTCTAGATTTTATGATAAACCTGTTGTTACAGTGCCAGGGTTGCACATGCTGTGTTGGGTTCTGTTCGAATTGTTTGCTTTGTTGCATATCATTTGTTGTTATTTCCCCTGGGATAGAGGATTTATTACTTTTCTTTTTATTATTATTAAAATATTAAAATATTTATTGCATAATTTCAAGCAATATATATTATTTACTCACTACTGTATAAACTGAAGCAGTGTGTCATACGGAATGATCTATGGCATGAAAATCACAGAGCTTTGAAATCTTCACGTAGTCACTCACATGACTCCAAAGTAAAATAGTGAGATTAAATGAGAACTTACCTGTTCGAAGTTTGATCTTTATTTTATGAGGAGTTACAATGAGGGATTACGTGCCCTCCGCTCCCGACCCTCATAATCTAAATGATCATCTGGTAGTTGTAGTCTTTGTGAGCCTTACTATCTTACTCCGGCTATTGGTTCTGTCTTTTTCACGCTGCTGCTTTGAAGTATGCCGAGCATGCGTCTGGCGGGGCTTCTTCACGTAATCCCTCATCGTAACTCCTCATAAAATAAAGATCAAACTTCGAACAGGTAAGTTCTCATTTAATCTTATTATTATATTTTTGAGTTAGTGTGTGTGTGACAACAATCTTGGAAACATGTCATTTAGATTGAAGGACAGTGTTTTTTGAAACTATTAATCTGTTGGTGAAAATTGCTTAAAGATAACCAATTAAAAAAATAAAAATCAGGATCAGCTTTGTTTCCGATTGCCTAAAACTTTAATTCTTCATTCCCCTTTTGCTCTAATCTCCCAGTCCTTGGCTACTTAAACTGTCGCACTGGCCCAAAATAAACTTTTAAAAGGAGCAGCATCTCATCTTCCAAACCAAGCACTTTACAACCTTCAGGACCTAGAGTCAGAGAGTGATATAGTGTGGAAACAGGCCCTTCAGCCCAACTTGCACACACATTCGCCAACATATCCCAGCTACAATAGCCCCACCTGCCCATGCTTTGTCCATATCCCTCCAAACCTGTCCTCTCCATGTACCTGTCTAACTGTTTCCTAAACATTGGGATAACCCAGCTTCAACTATCTCTTCTGGTAACTTGTTCCATATATCCACCTTAAAATTACCCCTTAGATTCCAATTAAATCTTTTCCCCTTCACCTTAAACCTATGTCATCTGGTCCTTGATTCACCTATGGGCAAGAGACTCTGTGCATCTACCCGAACTATTCTTCTCATGATTTTATACACCTCTATAAGATCACCCCTTATCCTCCTGAGTCCCAGCCTACTCAACCTCTGCCTATAGCTCAGACCCTCTAGCCCTGGCAACATCCTCGTAAATCTTCTCTGTTCCCTTTCCAGCTTGACAACATCTTTCCTATAACATAGTGCCCTGAACTGAACACAATACTCTAAATGCGGTCTTACCAACGTCTTATATAACTGCAACATGACCTCCCAACTTCTATACTCAATACTCTGACTGATGAAGGTCAATGTGCCAAAATCTACCTGACTATGCTATCTACGTGCAACCTAATATAATTTCTACAATTGTAGGTAAGCATCCTTTCCAGTTCTGATCAAACATCATTAACCTACAATATTAACACATTTTCTCTCTCCATGCATGCTATCCAACCTGCTTGGTATTTCCAGCATTTCCAATTTTATTTAGGATTTTGAGCATCTGCGATTTTTTGGTTTGAATGTTTCCACACACAGTATTTTATTTTCCTTGGTTTTCCCCACCTCGGTTTTCATTTATATATCTTCTATTTACATATCAAGACGTATCAGCAGCAATCAACAAGCTTTCCTTACCCTCTCTCACCTGACACCACTTGTTTCAGTCAGTTTGTTCTCTCCTCACCCCCACTCTATCTGCAACTTAAAACATGTTTGATTTCTAACTTTTTCAAATTCCGATTAAAGGTCATGATCTGAAATGTTAACTCCTTTAAGCTCTCCACAGATACTGTTTTTCCTGGGCAGAAAGATTTTCACAATGTGTTGCCAGACTATGAGTAGCCACAGAGCACGGCAGCTCATGGTCTGATACAGCAATTCCAATGCATATGAACTGCAGAGAGTAGTAGACTCAGCCCCATCTATCATGGGGAGAACCTTCCTCACCATCAAAAGAATTAATGAGGCACTGCCTCAAGAAGGCTGCATTTATATAAAGCATCCCCACCATCAGAGCCATGCCCCCTTTCCATTGTTATCACCAGCCAAGTGTCCAACACCACCAGATTCAGGAACAACTACATTCCTGGAGTCATTGGATTCTTGAACCAACTTGCACAATCCTAATCCTACTGCTCAGCTAAGGACCAATGCGGATCACCTCCTGTATTAAAGTAATAATTCCATTATTTCAATCCTAGTGCATATGAGTTAAACATTCTCTTGACATCTGTAGAGGGAGAAATGTAGTTAATGTTTCAGGTTGAAGACCTTTATGTCAAGACTTCAAAAATTATAAATGACCAGGTTTTAAGCAAGTGTAGAGACAGCAGAAGAGGGAAGTTGGTGCGATGTTTATGGTAGAGTGGAAAGCAGGAGAAATTAAATGGCAGATGCAAATGATAATGGCACTAGAAAATAACGGAATGGCAGATATAATTGCATTTTAAAATCATTATTTAAAATTGTTGAACTTGCTGGCCTCCAGAAGGTTCTAAATTTCTAATGGAAGACATGATGCTGAACCTAATCTTTAAAGTAAGCTTAATTGGATTCCATATTTTCTCACTTTAAGGCCCGTTGTCGTGGTGCCACAAAATCAATGTCCAGAGAGTTAAGAGTGTTTTTATTGTCATATGTTCCGAATGGGACAATTAAATTCTTACTTGCTGCAGCACAACAGAATGTGTGAATGCGTAAATATAGTACATAACGGGGGAAGAGAAAAAAAGAAAAAGTTCAATAAATAACAAATATAGTGCAGTAATAATATAGTCTTTTGCAGTTCAGAGCTCAGAGCTAATTCATTGTTGTGTTTAATAGCCTGATGGCTGTAGGGAAGAAGCTGTTCCTGAACCTGGACGTTACAGTTTTCAGGCTCCTGTACCTTCTTCCTGAGGTCAGCCTGACCCGGCACAATGCTGTTGATTATTTTTCACCAGGGAGCTGCACAAGGCTGCATTTGATCAGCTCATTTACCCGGTCACTCTAGGATTTGTAGTGGCTACATTCACCAATACCATGACGTGCAATAACCACAAACACACCACATGTCACCTTCTGTATCTGCCTCTCTGCTTCCATGCAGTGAGATTGTCCTGTCCCACGTTCTAAACTGACCATGACATTTTAAGGCACTTGTGAATGCTATGGACTATCAATTCCTCATTCACTGTGTCTGTCAAATATTCTCATAAATGACATGATTACAAATTCAAAGTCCTTGGGGAGAAAAATTATATATATTTGTCAAGATGGAGTTAAAGGTGAATGAGGGGAAACATCTAAAATAGTGCAAAGCAAACTCACAAAGAACTGGTTATTTTATCCATCTAAGATCCTGCAATAAGGAACATTTGAAACCATCTCTTTCCTTGAAAGACAAATTTGATTCAAGCTTAATTAGTTAATAAATATAGCACAGACATTGTTAGCACTATGACAAATTTGATCTTTGCAATAATTTAATAATGCAACCGTATGAACGAGATATCTTGTTCATATTTTTTTAAATCATTTCCACTGATGAAAACCAAGCATTATTCATATGCCTAATCATACACACATTAATAAAATCAAAGTTTCATCCCAAAACTTCAAGTAACTTGGGAACTGTAATAATCTTTTCTTCCTTACCTACTGTAACTTGCAACACTGACAAGTTTGGTTTCCAGATGCTGCAACTGTAACAAATCTAAATTTTCATTAATACAGCTGCAAAATGCAGAACTCTCCATAAGAACACAAGACATGAGTCGGAGTTGGCCATTTGCCCTTCAAGCCTACTCAGCTATTGATCAAGATCACAGCTGATATTTTATCTCAACTCCATTTTCATGCACTGGCCCCACATCCGTTAATTTCTTCATTTGTTTTGAATGATCCCAACAAACAAACCTCTCAAATACTCTGGAGTAAATTACTTCAAAGATTCACCACCCTCTGCATGAAGAAATGTCTTCTTATTTTAGCCCTGAATATCCAATGCATTATTTCTGAAATTTAGACACAAGGAGGAACTCCAGACGTTGGTTTACAAAGAAAGCCACATTTTGGTTCAGGACCATTCTTTGACTAATTGTAGTTGAGGGGAGAAAGCTGGAAAAGGTAGGAGGAGGGGAGGGAGTGTGGGTGTGCGGGACGGGGTGTGGGTGTGTGTGAAATCCTAACAGACAATAGGCAGATAGAGGCGAGGGAGATTTTGTGTGTGTGTTAGTCGTGAATAACTCACACACACTCTCTCACACCCCCCCCCCCCCCCCCCCCCCCCCCAACCACCCGTGTTCACCTGTGGTCGGAGCCTTGATGGTAAATTATTGACATTAGGCCTTAATTATATATGGTTGCATGCATAATTCAGATTAAAAAATAAGTTGCAGCCTCCAAACCTCTGTATTTGTAGTAAGACAGCTTTCCTTCATGATGGTTTGAATGGAAGAATAAAAACCAGCACACGATGTTTGTAGTTACTAATTAGAAATAAAGATTGCAGCTCTTACATCTCAAACCATTTGGCAAATAATAACGTGTAGTTAACAGGGCAACTTTGGAAACTTGGCAGGTGACTATTGTGTTCTAAGGGATGACGCCAGTTCGCTAGTGACCACAACAACACTCGCAGTAGGGAAAGGTGTATATATATTTCTTACAATGTTAGAAAGCCTAGGACCATATAGGGGTGCTGTCCCTCACCATTACGGTTCGTGTACAGTGATGCCTGCAATCTCGGGCCTGTCCCAGCAGCTCAATCCTGGTCCTCAAAGGATGAGGCTAGCCAATCTCAGGCCTACAGTTCATTCTTGCCTCAAGAGGAGACACTGGCAGTCTCAGCTTTATCCTGCAGCTCAGCCTCTGGTCTTGAAGAGGCAGCACTGGCTGTCTCTGGATTATCCTGGCAGCTAAGTGTTTGCCTCAGACTTTACTAAGTCTGTGCGTGTGGCCACAGTCCTTCATTGTCATTGGGCTGAAAACAGCACTGTCTTCTCAAGCTTGTCACAGCCACTAAGTCTTAGCCTCAGTAGAGGCCGACTTGGGCTTCTTCCCTGCAGACCACAATGATGCTGGTGGTCTCAAGTTTGTCAAGTGGACCAGTCTTCCTCTAACCTGTGACTGGGGAACACAGTTAACAAAGATGCACACCCCCCCCCTTTTATTTTTTTTAAAATTTAATTTTAATTGAATTGAATCGAATTTTATTTTAAATTTATTTTTATTTGTTTCTTTCCCCCAGTCCCTTGCCTCTCCAGCTAGAAAACCTGGGTTTTATAACGAGGAGGATGATTAGGGTCAGGTGGCCAAAACCAATGTCAGCTAATTGGACCCAGCTGGTACCAGTGATGCTGGGGATTGGCTTCTCCTGGCCTATCAGCCAGTGCTATGGATCAGAGCGGCATCCAAGACAGGGGGCACTGTCACACTACACACAACAAACCACCACACCTTGTGACATGGTAACAACCAGATAACCTATTTTTAGTGACTTTGATTAAGGGATTAATATTGTACAGAAGTAATTCTTCTATACTTGTTGCCTCAGGCTTTTCCTTTCGCCCAAAGAGCAAATGAGGCCACTATTTAATATCTCATCCTAAAGATGGCACCTCCAACTCTCCAGTATCCCCTCAGCATCAGTTTTGTGCTCAAGTCCATTTGTCACATTGACAGCATGTTAGCATGTTCCAAAACCCTCCCAATTTTTTTTAATCTTGCTTCATAGAAGAATAACATTATATTAAAAAACAAAAATATTTTCTCATTTGCAATTCAGTATGAATAATCTTTCACATTAGTAACATAGCCATTTTCTGCAGCAATATAAAATATTATCCCAGCCTCCAAAGACAATTTGATTCATAGGATATTGACAGAATAATTATGTAAATTGGTACAGTGTACAAAGGATACAATAAATATAAATTATTTGAATTAAAAATCAAGATGTATGGAGAAATAATACGCAATATTTCATGCAGATATAGGTTATCAAATACATGACTGTTTCGAAAAATGATTTTAAACTTCTTTTAGTTGTACATGATATTGAAATATGTCTAAATGTAGTTGAATAATGGTATTTGATCAGATGAGAGAATGATTCAGGCAAGGTTCATTTGCTTCTGGTTCCATTATGGAGGAATTTCTCCCCTGAATGCGCAGCATTGTTCAATGAACTCAATGGATGTGTAGCCTTGAACATGTCATACAATGTAATCGCACTGAAATATCTAAATCAATTTTTCAATTCAAAGTGATTCCTAATGATTTGTAATTCATATTTTAATCATCAGACTGAAAGATGGCGCATTCACGATGATAGTAAAAGTGGATCTGTTTAAAAATCACTTATAGTTTTGTGTTTTCCAATGTCTATGTCACATTTGTTTCAGACAATGACAAACACTAATGAGAGAATCTTGACATTCAAGAGAATTACTATAATTGAATCCCCTACAATCAACAGAATGCCAACAGAAATAACAAGCTCATCAGGAGGCAGGCTCCGTCCTGCAGGTGGGGTTGGATTCACTGGAGATGGTCTTGGAGGGCAGGATGCTCCTCAAACTGCGGAGCATCCTGGACAATACAGTTCACCCCCTCCATGACACACTGATCAACCTGAGGAGCACCTTCAGCCATTGACTGGTTCTACCAAGATGCAGTACAGAACGCCACAGGGGATCATTCTTCCCTGTGGCTATCAAACTATACAACTTCTCCCCCTTCTGTCATGGGGTAGACTGAATCCCCTTCCCTCCCCCCCCCCTCCCCCTCTCCCCCCTCCCCCCACCAAATCTTTGCACATCCCCAATCCTGGACTTTCCACAAGTCACTTTAATTTCATGTTTCATGTACAGTATCGTGTTGTGTTTTGTGACTGTTGGCAGACCAATTTCCCTCCTGGGATAAAGTTCTATCAAATTGTATCCCCCACCCCAAGTGTATCCACGCAAGTGCATCCTTCTTTGCCCAGACCGAAATACAATGTTGTGACACAAGAAACTGCAGATGCTGGAATCTTGAGCAAAACAAAATGTTCTGTTGTGGGAATAGATAAGTCTGAAGAAGGATCCCAACCCAAAACATTGCCTATCCACTCCCAGTGCCGATGCTCCCTGAACCACTGAGTTACTCCATCATTTTATGTTTTGCCCTGTACACAGTATTGGTGGTCTGCTCTCTCTAAGGTCCTATATAATTGTAATCAAAGATCTCTACTCCTTTGCTCAAATACTCCTGCAATGAAAACCAATGGAAAGCATCTGCTTTTCTATTATTTGTTGACATTGAATGATAACTTTCAATGATTACTAGAACATCCAGGTTGCTCTCAACATATTTCATTCTCTCCTAATTTAAGAAGTACTCAGCTTTTCCACTTTTTCTACTTTCTACTTTTCTACCAAAGTGGATGTCGTAATATTTTTCCACATTATATTCCACTTTCTATGTCTTTTTTTATTAATTTAGCCTTTATATATCACATTAAAGCCTCCTTCTATCTTCCACACAATACACAGTGCTATCCAGTTTAGTATCATCAGCAAAGGTAGATTTATTGCACCTGATCCCTCCTCCAAATCACTGGTATAAATTTTGACTGAAGAATTTTCCAGCATCCTTCTTGTGCCCCATTAATCATAGACTCCATACTTAAAATCTACTCCTGCTCTCTGTCCATTACCTGGAGCAGGGGCAGAGCTACGTTCAGATGCTCTTTGTGGATTACAGCTCAGCTTTCAATACTATCATTCCGGACATTCTCATCGACAAACTGGTCACTCTCGGCCTCCCCACTCTCACATGTGCCTGGATAAAGGACTTCCTCACCAACCGGCCCCAGACTGTGAGACTCAGCCCCCACCTCTCCTCCACTCGCATGTTGAGTACCGGCTCCCCGCAGGGCTGTGTGCTAAGCCCCCTCCTATACTGTCTCTACGCCCACGACTGTAGTCCGGCCCACAACAACAACCGAATCGTCAAGTTTGCTGACGACACTACAGTAGTCGGACTCATCTCAAGGGGAGATGAGGCAGCCTACAGAGAGGAAATCCTGAAGTTGACAGCCTGGTGCTCAGAAAACAACCTGGCTCTGAACACCAAGAAAACCAAAGAGCTCATTGTCGACTTCAGGAAGCACAGCACCGACTTAGCCCCCTTATACATCAACGGCGAGTGTGTGGAGAGGGTCCACACCTTCCGGTTTCTCGGCGTCCTCATCTCCACTGACATCTCCTGGACAGACAACATCACAGCGGTCATCAAGAAGGCTCAGCAGCGGCTGCACTTCCCGAGGGTCCTCAGGAAGCACAACCTAGACTCCAACCTGCTGCTGACCTTCTACCGCTCGTCCATTGAGAGCCTGTTGACATATTGCATTACAGCATGGTACGGCAGCTGCACCATGGCAGACAGGGAGAGGCTTCAGAGGGTAGTCAGGGCAGCACAGAAGATCATCGGCTGCCCTCTCCCCTCTCTGATGGATATTTACACCTCCCGCTGCCTCAGCAAGGCGAAGAACATTATCAAGGACAGCTCCCATCCTGCATTTGGCCTGTTCAAACTGCTACCCTCAGGGAGACGCTATAGGTGCATCAGCACAAGGACAAATAGACTCAAGAACAGTTTCTTTCCAAAATCCATCATCTCCCTGAACTCACACATGCATTGACTTCACAGCCTAACCCCCAGACTTTCATCTATCCACCTACTGTAATTTGTACTGTAACTGTAACCCATACTGGATATAGGAATCCTATTATCCATTCTATTTATCCATTGTCTTTTTATAGATATGTATATAGCGCTGCAGAAACTGTGCACCTTATCACCCCCCCCCCCCTTTTTGTCTTGTTTTTGCACTGAGTAGGAGCAGTTTTTAATCTCACTGTACATGTGTATAGTGACAATAAAAAGCATTCTGATTCTGATTCATTAACAGAGAGTCAAGGAGTAAAGGGCCTGTCCCACTGTGTGAGCTGATTCAAGAGTTCTCCTGAGTTTCCCCTGATTCGAACTCGGAGAATTACGGTAATAGCCTCTCATAGGTACTCGGGGCTATCGTGGACATTTTTCAACATGTTGAAAAATCTTCACGAGCTTCCTGCATTTCCCGAGTACCTGCCGTTAGCGTTACGAGCCACTAAGAGACGTCCCGATGTCCGATGTACCCGCTACGTACATTCTACGTGCTTACCACGAGTTACTTTTTTTCAAAAACTCGAGCGAGCTCTTGAATTACCTCGTACAGTGGGACAGGCCCTTCAGTCACACAGGGAGTCAGTCAGTGAGACAAAGAGAGAGCCTCTCACCCTCTCTCCCTCTCTTTGATCTTGTTGTATTCTGGTTTGGCTGTGTTTCTATTTGCGCAAAAACAGCGGCCACTTCACTCACCGCTCTCCTGTGCTGCGAGTCCACCAAGTTTCGTTCCAATCGGTTGAATGTCGTAAAAGTTAGCGAGGTTTAAAAACTTTAAAAATGCACATGCACAGATCGATCTCTTCTCCTGCCAGTCAGCGCCGCGCAGATTATTCTCTTCCCGTCACTCCCCGTGATGGTCCGCCCCTTCCTGTGCCATCGCGTCTCTACTGGAGCTGAGTTAAGCCGGCGGCGGTTTCCAACCGGACTTTCGGAGGGACCCCGAAGTAGCCCAGCCCCAAGCAACCGTCCCACCCCAAACAGCAGCCCAGCCCCAAGCAGCCCAGCGTTGGAGACCCAGCCCAGCCGGGGGTCGGACATGTCGCCGATGTTGCCAAACGGAAAGCGGAGACTCTGATCCCGGCGGAGGAGAACGACCAACACCCACTGTGAGTCCCCATCGTACCACCAATTCCAGCCACTACCACTCTGATCCACCTCACTTGCTCCTTCCCCCCCCCCCCCCCCCGTGATGCCCCCCTCTCCCCCATGGCTCTTCCCCTGTCTTTTCTCCATATCCGGATGATGTATGATCTGGGGAAGAACCTGCTGGTGATGGTGTTCTAGTGCACCTGCTACCATTGGCCTCCTCCGTGGTAGAGACTCCAGGTTTGGAAGGTGCTGTCAGAATGCACTACATAGAAACATAGAAATTAGGTGCAGGAGTAGGCCATTCGGCCCTTTGAGCCTGCACCGCCATTCAATATGATCATGGCTGATCATCCAACTCAGTATCCCGTACCTGCCTTCTCTCCATACCCTCTGATCCCCTTAGCCACAAGGGCCACATCTAACTCCCTCTTAAATATAGCCAATGAACTGGCCTCAACTACCCCCTGTGGCAGAAAGTTCCAGACCCACCACTCTCTGTGAAAAAAGTCCTTCTCATCTCAGTCCTAAAGGATTTCCCCCTTATCCTTAAGCTGTGACCCCTTGTCCTGGACCTCATCAACATCAGGAACAATCATCTTGCATCTAGCATGTCCAATCCCTTAAGAATTTTGTAAGTTTCTATAAGATCCCCTCTCAATCTCCTAAATTCAAGAGAGTATAAACCGAGTCTATCCAGTCTTTCTTCATAAGACAGTCCTAACATCCCAGGAATCAATCTGGTGAGCCTTCTCTGCACTCCCTCTATGGCAATAATGTCCTTCCTCAGATTTGGAGACCAGAACTGTATGCAATACTCCAGGTGTGGTCTAACCAATACCCTATACAACTGAAGTAGAACCTCCCTGCTCCTATACTCAAATCCTTTTGCTATGAAAGCTAACATACCATTCGCTTTCTTCACTGCCTGCTTCACCTGCATGCCTACTTTCAATGACTGGTGTACCATGACACCCAAGTCGCGTTGCATCTCCCCTTTTCCTAATCGGCCAACATTTAGATAATAGTCTGCTTTCCTGTTTTTCCCACCAAAGTGGATAACCTCACATTTACCCACATTATACTGCATCTGCCAAACATTTGCCCACTCACCCAGCTTAACCAAGTCACCTTGCAGTCTCCTAGTATCCTCCTCACAGCTAACACTGCCCCCCAGCTTAGTGTCATCCGCAAACTTGGAGATATTGCATTCAATTCCCTCATCCAGATCATTAATGTATATTGTAAATAGCTGGGGTCCCAGCACTGAGCCTTGTGGAACCCCACTAGTCACTGCCTGCCATTGTGAAAACGACCCGTTTACTCCTACTCTTTGCTTACTGTTTGCCAGCCAGTTCTCTATCCACATCAATACTGAACCCCCAATGCCGTTTGTATATTAATCTCTTATGTGGGACCTTGTCGAAAGCCTTCTGGAAGTCCAGATACACCACATCCACTGGTTCTCCCCTATCCATGCTACTAGTTACATCCTCGAAAAATTTCACAAGATTCGTCAGACATAATTTAACTTTCGTAAATCCATGCTGACTTTGTCCAATGATTTCACCACTTTCCAAATGTGCTGCTATCCCATCTTTAATAACTGACTCTAGCAGTTTCCTCACTATCGATGTTAGACTAACTGGTCTGTAATTCCCTGTTTTCTCTCTCCCACCCTTCTTAAAAAGAGGGGTTATGTTTGCTACCCGCCAATCCTCAGGAACTACTCCAGAATCTAAAGAGTTTTGAAAGATTATGACTAATGCATCCACTATTTCCAGAGCTACTTTCTTAAGTACTCTGGGATGCAGCCTATCTGGCCCTGGGGATTTATCGGCCTTTAATCCATTCAATTTTCCCGACTAACCTGGATTTTACTCAATTCCTCCTTTGACCCGCGGTCCCCTGCTATTTCCGGCAGATTATTTATGTCTTCCTTAGTGCAGACAGAACCAAAGTAGTTATTCAATTGATCCGCCATATCCTTGTTCCCCATGATCAACTCACCTGTTTCTGACTGCAAGGGACCTACATTTGTTTTAACTAATCACTTTCTCTTCACATATCTATAAAAACTTTTGCAGTCAGTTTTTATGTTCCCTGCCAGTTTTCTTTCATAATCTATTTTTCCTTTCCTAATCAAGCCCTTTGTCCTCCTCTGCTGGTCTCTGAATTTCTCTCAGTCCTCTGGTATGCTGCTTTTTCTGGCTACTTTGTACGCATCATCCTTTGCTTTGATACTATCCCTGATTTCCCTTGTTATCCACGGACGCACTACCTTCCCTGATTTATTCTTTTGCCAAACTGGGATGAACAATTTTTGTAGTTCATCCATGCAGTCTTTAAATGTCTTCCATTGCGTATCCACCGTCAACCCATTTAGAATTGATTGCCAGTCAATCTTGGCCAATTCACGCCTCATACCCTCAAAGTTACCTTTCTTTAAGTTCAGAACCATTGTTTCTGAATTAACAATGTCACTCTCCATCCTAATGAAGAACTCGACCATATTATGGTCACTCCTGCCCAGGGGGGCACGCACAACAAGACTGCTAACTAACCCTTCCTTATTACTCAAAACCCAGTCTAAAATAGCCTGCTCTCTCGTTGGTTCCTCTACATGTTGATTTAGATAACTATCCCGCATACATTCCAAAAAATCCTCTTCCTCAGCGCCCCAGCCAATATGATTCACCCAATCCATATGTAGATTGAAGTCACCCATTATAACTGTTTTGACTTTGTCGCACGCATTTCTAATTTCCTGTTTGATGCCATCCCCAACTTCACTACTACTGTTAGATGGCCTGTACATAGCACCCACCAGAATTTTCTGCCCCTTAGTGTTTCACAGCTCTACCCATACCAATTCCACATGCTCCAAGCTAATGTCCTTCCTTTCCATTGCGTTAATCTCCTCTCTAACCAGCAACGCTACCCCACCTCCTTTTCCTTTCTCTCTATCGCTCCTGAATATTGAATATCCCTGGATGTTCAGCTCCCAGCCTTGGTCTCCCTGGAGCCATGTCTCCGTGATCCCAACTATATCATCATCATTAATAGCTATCTGCACGTTCAACTCATCCACCTTATTGCAAATACTCCTTGCATTGAGACACAAAGCCTTCAGGCTTGTTTTTACAACGCTCTTACCCCTTATACAATTATGTTGAGAAGTAGCCCTTTTTGATTTTTGCCCTGGTCTTGTCTGCCTGCCACTTTTACTTTTCACCTTGTTCCCTATTGCTTCTACCCTCGTTTTACACCCACCTGCCTCTCTGCTCTTGTACCCATCCCCCTGCCACATTAGTTTAAATGCTCCCAGACAGCACTAGCAAATACTCCCCCAAGGACATTGGTTCCATTGACAATTGCATTGCCATTAAAAATTGCCAATGTGGTCATTGTTGGGCGGCACAGTGGCGCAGCAGTAGAGTTGCAACCTTACTGCTCCAGAGCCCCGGTTTCGATCCTGACTATAGGTGTTGTCTGTATCAGGTGCGTTCTCCCTGTTATCACGTGGCTTTTCTCCGGATTCCTCCCACATTCCAAAGGCATGCAGGTTTATTGGTTAATTGGCTTCAGTATAAATTGTAAATTATCCCCAGTGTGAAGTGTACAGGGGGAATGCTGGAATGTAGGGACTCGGTGGGATGAAGAGCCTGTTTCTACGCTGTATCCGTAAAGTAAAGTAATTGTTTTTGTATCTGGAATGTAAAACAAAGGATTTATTTGATGCCAAATATTAATTTAGCCAAAGTCAGAGGTATATTATTTTCAAAATGCAGGACAAAACAGTCTGATTGCTTGAAACCCATCTTTCACCCTATACATGTATTCCTTGTATCCGTGGTGTGTGATGGCTGCAAGGTGAGATAGATATGATAGTGGCTTTGGTGAGACTATTGGATAGGCACATTGATAGGCAGGGAATGGAGGGATATGGATTACCTGCAGGCAGATAGGAGTGGGTTTTGGCATCATGTTTGGCACAGACTTTGTAGGCTAAAGGGGCCTGATCCTATACTGTGCTATTCTATCTAGAATATGCACCATAATTTCTCACTAAGACTTCAACAGCATCTCCAAAAAACACAACTTCTACCACATAGGCCAAAGGGGTGTGTGAAAACTGGCCCATCCTTCAATCCTCTTCATCCTTCAATATCTTTCCTTCAATCCTCCTGGAATATCATTGCTTTATAGATTACAGTATTTCAAAAAGATTGGTTCAAATCCAGCTTTCCAATGCCATTAAAGGTGTATCTAAAATGCCGACAATGCCAATGACCCCAACGTCCATTAAAATAAATTTAAAACAGTCTGTTTTCACGACGCATAACTCAATAAATCGTTGAAAAAAACAAGATAACGTAAATTGAAAATGTGTAATGTTGTCTCTAGGATTTTCCCAAACAACAGAGACAGTTAAATATAAGTTGAACTGTTATGGCTTCATTTGTTAGAGCTGTGAAGATTGATGGATGATGTGGCAGAAGATTTTAGTATTATAAATGAAATGTTTCATCTTTATAAATTTGCTGCATATGATTTCAATTTCCCCATTAACTCTTGTTCTTGAAACTGAAAAGTTTCACACTGGCTTCTCCACCTATTGGTTACACTTCCTCTTCTTTTCTTTTGGTCAACAACAAAAATGATTGAATCCCATGTCAAAGCATATTGTTTGCCACATTCCAACATTTCTGAAGTTACCATTGGTGCCTTTAACCAGAGATTTGTATTGCATTTGCTGAAGGTATAAATCTGTCTAACATGAACCAGTCTCTCAATTACTGTGATATTCCCTGAAGTGACAGCTCACCACTTAAACAAAATGCAAAATCTCCCTTTGCTGTTAACAGAATTCCTGAGAAAGCCTTTAACTGCCTTACATAGCCTCAAACCATCGAGAGAGATAAGTAGCAGGTACATCCGAACACTCAACAAGATGAATGTGCTTTTCTCATCTTTTTCAGAATGTCCCAAAGACCTTTGCAGCCAATGAAGTACTTTTGGAAGGATCAGTCTTTGTTCAGAAACAAAGGATCAGAAAATCTGACAGCCAATTTCCTTATGGAGTTAACCACAAAGATCAACATGATAGTGATCACAGAATTGCAACTATTGATTGAGAGATAAATGGCGGCCACGAAACCAGGTATAAAAAATGTTGTTAAAGTGATAACAGATAGGTGGACCAAAGATATGGTTACCCGACAATTAGAGTCGAGAGTCAAGAGAGTTTTATTGTCATGTGTCCCAGATAGCACAATTAAATTCTTACTTGCTGCAGCGCAACAGAATGTGTAAACATAATACAGTACAGGAGATAAAGTTCCATTTGTCTATAAAGTGCAATAGTAATAATAGACTGTTATTGTTCAGAGCTTATTTGATATAGTGTTTAATAGCCTGATGGCTGTGGGAAAGAAGCTGTTCCTGAACCTGGATGATACAGATTTCAGGCTCCTGTACCTTCTTCCTGATGAGTGTGTGGCCAGGGGGGTGTGGGTCTTTGTTGATGTTGGCTGCCTTTTTGTAACAATATTGTGTTTAGGCCTCCATACTTAAAATTTACTCCTGCTCCCTGTCTATTGACCCATAGTCAATCTATGTCACTAAATTACCTCTAGTCCCATATGTTCTAATTGGCTTTAATAATATTTTATATGGCACCATATTGAATACCATTTATCAATCACCACATCTACTGGTTGCTCTTGATTTATTATGTTAGGCATAACCTCAAGAAGCCTTAATGGGCGTCAAACTTGATATCCTTTTCATTAATCCACATTCATTTAGTCCAATGTTATTATTATTTCCTATGTACCCTAATAATGCCTCCTTATTAACTGAATCTAGTTTTCTCCTTACAAAGGCGCACAGTGGCGCAGCGGTAGAGTTGCTGCCTTACAGCGCTTGTAGCGCCGGAGGCCCGGGTTCGATCCAGACTACAAGTGCTGTGTGTGTGGAGTTTGTACGTTCTCCCCATGACCTGAGTGGTCCAGTCCATTCATGGATGTTGTCAATTCATTTTCCAGGGATTGTGGCAATCTGACATAGTTCCATCATAAAAAGATGCTGTGGGTGGCATCAACTGAAAATTCCAAAACTGAGAGAAATATATGTGGCTAGGGTAGGGATATGGAACAAAACAGAATTGGAATACTGACAGTGTTTTTTTACTTAAACCATGAAACACTCTAGAGGAACCACATACACTACTTGTTAAACAGAAATCACTCTCAGGATCTGGGCATTCCTGGAAAGACCAGCATTAATTACTCATTAATTGCCCTGGGAAAGTGGTGATGAGTGAACTTCGTCAACTCTTGTAGTTATTTGATGCAGACATTCCCACAGTGCTGCATTTAGATCGAGTGATGATGAGCCCGTCAATATACTTCCATATCAGGATGATGTATGATCTGGAGAGGAACCTGCTGGTGATGGTGTACCAGTGCACCTGCTACCATTGGCCTCCTCCGTGGTACAGACTCCAGGTTTGGAAAGTGCTGTCAGCATAGCCTACAGGCACCATAATACACTACAACTGCATTGCCATTCAAAATTGCCAATGAAATCACTGTTGGGCGGCACAGTGGTGCAGCACTAGAGTTGCCGCCTTACCAGAGACCCAGGTTCGACCCTGACTATAGGTGTTGTCTGTATTGAGTTTGTACGTTTTCCCTGTTATCGCATGGGTTTTATCCAGGTGCTCCGGTTTCGTCCCATATTCCAAAAAAACATGCAGGTTTATGGGCTAATTGGCTTCAGTATAAATTGTAAATTGTCCCCAGTGTGAAGTGTACAGGGTGATCGCTGGTTGTTAGGCCTTGGTGGGCCGAAGGGCCTGTTTCCACACTGTATCCGTAAAGTAAAGTAATTGTTTTTGTATCTGGAATGTAAAACAAAGGATTTATTTGATGCCAAATATTAATTTAGCCTAAGTCAGAGGTATATTATTTTCAAAATGTAGGACAAAACAGTCTGATTGCTTGAAACCCATCGTTCACCCTATACATGTATTCCTTGTATCCGTGGTGTGTGATGGCTGCAAGGTGAGATAGATATGATAGTGGCTTTGGTGAGACTATTGAATAGGCACATTGATAGGCAGGGAATGGAGGGATATGGATTACCTGCAGGCAGATAGGAGTGGGTTTTGGCATCATGTTTGGCACAGACTTTGTAGGCTAAGGGGGCCTGTTCCTGTATTGTGCTATTCTATGTTCTATCTAGAATATGCACCATCATTTCTCACTAAGACTTCAATGGCATCTCCAAAAAACACAACTTCTACCACATAGTACAAAGGGGTATGTGGAAACTGGCCCATCCTTCAATCCTCTTCATCCTTCAATATCTTTCCTTCAATCCTCCTGGAATATCATTGCTTTATAGATTACAGTATTTCAAAAAGATTGGGTACAAATCCAGCTTTCCAATGCCATTAAAGGTGTATCTAACATGCTGGCAAAGCCAATGACCCCAACGTCCATTAAAATAAATTTAAAATGGTCTGTTTTCATGACACATAACTCAATAAATCTGTGAATCGATGAAAAAACAAAATAACATAAATTGAAAATGTGTAATGTTGTCTCTGTAGGATTTCCCCACAGCAGAGACCGTTACCGGTAAATATAATTTAAACTGTTATGGCTTCATTTATTGGAGCTGTGAAGATTTATGGATGATGCGGCAGAAGATTTTGGTATTATAAATGAAATGTTTTATCTTTATAAATTTCCTACATTTGATTTCAATTTCCAATTAACTCTTGTTCTTGAATGGTGACATCTGCTTCATGATGTCTTGGTGCTGTGTTAGCCATTCGTCATGAAGCAGTTTCACTCATAAGTAAGCTAGGCGGATGAGCAGTCCTCTCCTAGCAAAAACGAAAGAACGAAATACATAACAGAATTCATACATAAAACATAAACATCCACCACAGCGGAAGCAGCACCTCCCGCTGTGGTGGAAGGAACAAATGTTCAGTCAATCTTCCCCCTCCGTTCACCTGTGGTCGGGGTTGTGAACTCTCTGCAGGCGCCACTACGGACTGCCCGATGTACAGGCCCTCTCGCCAGGGTGATCGAAACTCCGAAGTCGGGACAGATCGGAACACTCTGCGGCATGGAATTCCTGAATCGGCCTTTCCCTACCGGAGATTGCGGCTTCATGATGCCAAGACCACAGGCCCCACAGTCGGAGCACTTCTTCTCCCGTTCCTCGGCGAAGGATCGCAGGCAGCTCCGCGATGTTAATGTCCGCACAGCGCCCGTGGCTAGAAGCTCCACAGACCGATCTCCACGATGGTAAAGTCAGCAGGCCCCGGCGATCAGAGCTCCAGCACTGACGACCCCCGGCAAAGGATCTCAGCTCCGCGATGTTACAATCCACGCTGCGCCCGCTGCTGAAGCTCTGGGCTCTGGGCCGGTCTCCGGTCGGAAAGGCTGCACCAATCCAGTTGTTAGGCTGCGAGGGGAACAAAAATACGACATGGAGAAATGTCGCATCTCCGTCGAGGTAAGTGACAGGGAACAGTTTCCCCTATTATCCCCAGCACCCCCTACACAAGAGACACTGGGAGGCTTAAGAACAAAAAGTCCAAAGAAACACAAGGGCTGCTGGCGAGGCTGCTGTGCAAGGTGCCATCTTGGTGCCTTTAACCAGAAATTTGTATTGCATTTACTAAAGGTATAAATCTGTCTAACATTAACCAGTCTCTCAATTACTGTGATATACCCTGAAGTGACAGCTCACCACTCAAACAAAATGCTAAATTTCCCTTTGCTGTTAACAGAATTCCTGAGAGAGCCTTTAAACTGCCTTACATAGCCTCAAACCATCGAGAAAGATAAGTAGCAGGTACATCCAAACACTCAACAAGATAAGTTTGCTTTTCTCATCTTTTTCAGAATGTCCCAAAGACCTTTGCAGCCATTGAAGTACTTTTGGAAGGATCAGTCTTTGTGGTAGAAAATCTGACAGCCAATTTCCTTATGGAATTAACCACAAAGATCAACATGATAGTGATCACAGGATTGCAACTACTGATTGAGAGATTAATGTTCGCCACAAAGTAAGGTATAAAGAATGGTGTTAAAATGATAATAGATAGGTGGACCAAATATATGGTTACCTGACAGTTATTAATTTGTACATAATTGAACACAGCAACTCAGCACTTGCTGCATTGATATATCTTTGGTTCAGTGCATGAGAAATGCTCCTCGGAGTCAAAATGCCATGGGCACAAATGGCACTTCAGAGACTTCAGTAAAAAACAAGAGGGTACTAAACTGTCAGTGATGGCTTACTTTGATGTGATATATTAACATAAAGATCTGCCTATTATCTTAGGGGATGTAAAAACAATTATGACACTATGAAGACCGAGACCAAGTGGGACCCTTTGGGTCCCATGTTCACACGGGAGGGCTGGAAATTTCATACCATTTCCAGCAGAATTCAGGCCGCCAAATTCAAATGCAATTTCATACTATTTCAAGCAGAGTGCAGGCCACCAAATTCAAATGCAATTTCATACCATTTCAAGCAGAGTGCAGGCCATAAATTCAATTCATACCATTTCAAGCAGAGTGCAGGCTACCAATTCATTTCATTTCAAGCAGAGTTCAGTTCACTCATGGCGTAGACTCACAGTTCTGGACTCAACTCTCACACACAGTCTTCCATGGTGACTGACTCACGTCAGGCCCCTGGGGCTATATACTCCTGGCCCCCAGAAGGGGTGTTGCCTTTACCATGGTGATTGACAGGCAAGAGGACCAATCAGCTGATCTCAAGATATTTTAATAATTCATAACTTTTTTATTTTTCATCAATCAGAAGAATCCTCAGGGCTACCTCAGCGGAGTGAGACTGTGAGTAAGATGGACAAAAATCACAGCGATATATGGTAGCGTTTGTTCTAAAATCAATATACAGCACAGACAGGAAATGGTCAAGATGATACTTTCGGTTATATAGATAGTTGACTCCAGCATCGTGGTCTATATTTCTACCTCACTCATCATCACTAAACAATCGCTTTTGATTTCAAATGACATCCCATTGTTTGCCTTGCACAAGCTGGCTGCCCTTCAACATTAATTATTTGGCTATAAAACACATTGAAAGGAACTGAGGTTGAAAATGCCTCTATGTAAATGCACTAAAATGCATGACAATTGCCAGTGAGTTATTTTTTTGGAAACAATCTATTTCAAAAATAATGGAATTGATCACTATACAGAAAAAATATTATGAGAATGATCCTGGGTATGGATGGGTTAATGTATGATGAGCATTTGATGGCACTCAGCCTGCACTCTCTGGAGTGAATAGTTTAGATTGGGGACCTCATTGAAACCCACTGAATAATGAAAGGCCTGAATAGTGGATGTGGAGAGGATGTTTAGACTAGTGGGAGAATCTAGGACCACAGGGCAGAGCCTCAGAACAAAAGGACATAACTTTAGAAAGGAAATTAGGAGTTTCTGTTTGTTATTCTCAGGTCCGAGAGTAAAGTCAATGATAGCTCAAGGAATAACACCTCATCTTCCAACTAGGTACATTACTGATTCTAGACCTAGCAATGGAGTGACTTATCACTGAATGGCATCTGTTCGAGTGCACTCTTCCTTGCCGTGGGTCCCTAGGCACATTCTTCTGCTGTGAGCTATGTTTTCAGTTGACTGGAGAGGCACGATGCAGAACAAGTTTCATTGACAGGTACTGCCCTCTGGCTTGCCTTAGCAGCAGACAAGAGCCTGCCTCAATCCTGCCAGTTTTCAATGTCATCAGTTTAAAAAATATATTTTTTTTTGTAATTCATAAACATTTAAAATTATCAATGTCCTGTTAAAAATGTAAATACTGCTTTAAAAAAAAAATTGAGTAACACCAGAGCACATGTAAAAATAATATAAATCAACTGAATTAAACCAAATAAAAAAATAATGAACTTGTGCTTGTCATTTACAATTTTTAATAAAATCCTTCCCTCTCCCAATTTTTCAAAATCTTAAAAAAAATCAAACTGCTCTCACCCATAGAATGTTGGTGAACGTTCCATCGTGTGATGTCACAATGCCCAATGCTCACAGATGTCCAATCGGAATGGATCTCATGTACATCTGCCTTTGCCCCCCCCCCCCCCCCCCCCCAGCCTGTGTCGAAGCGCTTGATCACGTGCGCGGGAATAGAGAAATAGGATTGGGGGTGATAGGGAGTGGGGAATAGATGGACTACCCCAACCCCTCCCCCTCCCTCTCTACCACCCCACTTTTTCCTCTCTCTCCCCCCACCCCTCTCCCCCGCCCTCCACACTCTTCCCCCTCACTCCCCTACCCCATCCCCCTCCTACCCTCCCTCCCCCCTCCCCCACACCCTTCCCCATCCCTCTCTCCTCTCCCACCCCTCTCTCCTCCCCCTCTCCCTCTACTCACCCCTCTCCCTCTCCTCCTCTCACCCCATCCCTCTCTGCCACACCCCCCTTCTCTCGCCCCCACCCCCTTCCCTCTCTCCACCCAAGAGTGGGACTTCCCCCTCCCCACTCTTCCCCCTCCCTTCACACTCTTCCCCCTCTCTCCCCTACCCCATCATCCCCCTCCCCTCCCTCCCTCTCACCTCTCTCCCCCCTCCCCCACACCTCTCTCCTCCCCCTTGCCATCTCCCTCTCCTCACCCCTCTCCCTCTCCCCCCTCCTCCTCCCATCCCATCGCTCTGTCCCCCACCCCCCTTCCCTCTCTCCCCACCCCCTTCCATCTCTCCCCCACCCCTTTTTCCCTACCCCTCTCCCCTCTTCCACCACTCCCCCATCTCCCCCTCCCTCTCTCCCACTTCCACCACTCCCCCTACCCCTCTCCCCCTCCCTCCCTCCCCACTCTTCCACATCTCTCCCCCCTTCCCACACCCCTGCCCCTCCCCACCTCTCCCTCCATATCTCACCCATCCCTTTCCCCTACCCCTTTCTCCCCCCTCCCACCCCCTCCCTGAACCCTCACACCTTCCCCCACCCCCCTCTCCTCCTCCCTCTCCCCCCTCGCCTCCTCCCTCTCTCCTCACCCCTCAACCCCCTTTCTCCCCCACCCCTCTTCACCCCCATCTCCCCCCCACCCCCTTCCCCTTGCTCTTGCACCACTCCCTGCTACCCTTCTTGCGCTCACTCCCCACTCTTCCCCTCTCCCTCCCCTCCTCACCTCTCGCCCTCCCCTTTCTCTCTCTCTCCCCCACCTCTCTCCCTCTCTCCCTCTCCTTTCTCTCTCCCCCTCCACCTCTCCCCTACCCCTCCTCTTCTCCCTAACCCCTCTCACCCACGCTGAGGGACATGCTGCCCCGCCCCCCCCCCCCCTTGCAACCGCACGCTAGGGGAACAGACCAAACGGGTCTGCACTTGGTCTAGTAACTTATATTACGTGCGTGTGTGCGTGTGCGCGCGCGCGTGTGTGTGTGTGTATGTGCGCACGCGCGCGCGACGAAACCCTGACGCGATAACGGTGAAATTTTTACATATTCCGGTAGATTTACCTCAGGATGTAGAAAATCCCCTCACCTGAAAATTTGATTCCCCCCTCCCCCGGCTCTGCATTGAAGCCGACTCACAGTCCACTCACACTTTTGTTTCTCATTTTAGTCCACGAGCGGGAGCAGTCCTCAGTGGAGGCCACTCCACAAGGGAGTCTTTCTCCCCCCCCCCACCACACATCGGGGACCCGGAGTGGAGAGTGCCGCACATGGCTGTGGCATGCAACAGACACCCGAGCTGGCTCACGGACTCGCCAGCTGCCAGCCACCTCCGCGGTGAGGAAGTGACCACGTCCCACGTGCCCCCGCTCAACCATCCGAAGGGGCCGCTCCTCAACCACCGGCCACATTCCAGCCCCACATTCCCAACACCCGGGCACCCGGTGCAGAGGGGGGAGGGATGGGGGGATCTCCCCGTCCGTCTGCTCCTGGGCCCGGCCAAGACGGCCAGGCAGTGGGCAGCCGATGGCCGCACTGGGTCGACCACCCACCCCTCCTCGGGGCCCGCAAGTCCCCAGAGAGGGACCACGCAGTGTCCACGGTGACCCGGGAGGCCCTTCGCAAACGCTGGTCGCTGCAGGAGGTCGAGCGCTCCGTTGATGAATTGCCGATACATCAACTCGATGATCACCTGCCTGCAAACTCTCAACATAGGCAGTCCCTGATTGTGTCAATACTCACACTCGGCTGCCCATCCGCAGCACAGCCCCGCCCCTCCCCCCTCCACCTCCCTTCCCCCCTCTCCCATCACTCTCCCTTCTCCTCCACCCCCCTTCTCTTTCTCTCCCCCTCCCTCCCCCCTCTACCCCTCTGGACTCCCTCCACCCCACCACTCACCACTCTCCCCTCTCCCCACCCCCTTCCACCTCCCTCCCATTGCCCCACTCTCCCCATCCCTCTCCCTATCCCTTCTCCCCCCTCCATATCCCTCCCCTCCTCTCCACCCACCCCCCTCCGCTCTCTCCCCCCTCTCTCCCCCCTCCTCTCTCTCCCTCCCCCCCTCCCTTCCACTCCACTCCCTTTCCCCCGTCCCCCCACGACCAGTTAAATATAGGAGTTGGGCGGACTTGTTGCAGTTGGTCCCACAGTCCCATTTTTTTCATGGGTCGATGGTGGAAAGGGTCAAGAACTTCAAGTTCCTGGGCGTTCATATTTATGAAGATCTTTCCTGGTCCCAGCACACTGATGCAATCATAAAGAAAGCACATCAGCGCCTCTACTTCCTGAGAAGATTACGGAGAGTCGGTATGTCAAGGAGGACTCTCTTGAACTTCTACAGGTGTACAGTACAGAGCATGCTGACCGGTTCCATCGTGGCTTGGTACGGCAACCTGAGCGTCCAGGAGCAGAAAAAGCTGCAAAAAGTTGTAACCTCTGCCCGGTCCATCATCAGTTCAAACCTCCCTACGATCGAGGAGATCTATCGCAGTTGCTGCCTCAAAAAGGCTGCCAGCATCATCAAGGACCCACACCATCCTGGCCACACACACACATCTCTCCGCTGCCATCGGGTAGAAGGTACAGGAGCCTGAAATCTGCAACATCCTGATTCGGGAACAGCTATTCAGGACTATTCCTTGGAGCACAGGAGGATGAGGGGAGATCTTATAGAGGTGTACAAAATCATGAGAGAAATAGATCAGGTAGATGCCCAGAGTTGGTGAATCGAGGACCAGAGGACATAGATTACGGTGAAGGGAAAAAGATTTAATTGGAAACTGAGGAGCAACTTTTTCACAAAAATGGTGGAGGGTGTATGGAACAAGCTGCCAGAGGAGGTAGTTGAGGCAGGGACTGGCCCAACATGTAAGAAGCATTAGACAGATACATGGATCAGACAGGTTTGGAGGGATATGGACCAAATAGGGGCAGGTAGGACTAGTGGAGCTGGGACATGTTGGCCAGTGTGGGCAAGTTGAGCCGAAGGACCAGTTTCCACACCGTGATTATGATTTGAGATGCACTCAAGTAAAAAGGACAAAGAAAAATGACACTAATGCATTTGTTTGAAGGCAGACTTTTCAGGTGGAGTAAGCATGTGCTTTGTTCTGCATTGTGATACATATACCCCAATTGAGAGCACATGCAAATTGTCAAGTAAAATTGATCCATTCCTCTCTGTACCTCCATTATAGAGAAAATAAGCATTACATGTTTTAAAAGGGAATAGCATTACAATAGGCTGAGGTTAAATAAAAACGTTAATTGTAAAGGAGAATGGTGTAATTGATTCCATCTCCCTCTATTAAAGTCAGTGGAACAAAAAGAGAACATCAACAGACAATAGACAATAGATGTAGGAGTAGGCCCTTCGAGCCAGCATTCAATGTGATCATGGCTGATCATCCCCAATCAGTACCCCGTTCGTGCCTTCTCCCTATATCACCTGACTCTGCTATCTTTAAGAGCCCTATCTAGCTCTCTCTTGAAAGTTCCCAGAGAACCGGCCTCCACCGCCCACTGAGGCAGAAAATTCAGGTGTGCTGGGAATTCAGAAAATTCAGGAATACGGCAGGTGTGGTCTCACTAGTACAAGTTGTACAAGTTGCCCTGTACAACTGCAGAAGGATCTCTTTTTTCCTATACTCCTCTTGTTCTGAAGGCCAATATGCCATTCGCTTTCTTCACTGCCTGTTGTACCTGCATGTTTACCTTCATTGACTGATGAACAAGGACCCCCAGATCCCGTTGTACTTCCACTTTCCTGTTTTTGCTACCAAAGTGGATATCCTCACATTTATCCACATTAAACTACATCTGCCATGCATCTACCCACTCACCCAACCTATCCAAGTCACCCTGCATTCGCATAGCATCCTCCTCACAGTTCACACCGCCACACAGCTTTGTGTCATTGTTCTTGCACCAATTTAGTCAGAGTAACTAAATGCAATATTTTACCACCATGAAATTCCATTTCTTGGGAGGTTTTTAAATTTGTAAAGCTCACTGAATAATCAAACATTTTGGGGGGAATTTTCTGGGCGTTTGGAATTGGTGTGAAAATGCTCTTTTAACCGATTGAACCCACTGGAAGGGAAACAAGGAGTGGAAAGTTACAGCTCTTGTAATTGCTCCCACAGCCATGACATTGTGACACAATGATGGCAAACGTCATGCATTAATTCATTAGAATAACAAACTGCAAATCATTGGAATGAAAGTCACACGAGCAGCAAGCATCACTTGTCTTCTGATTCAGGGTTTTTTTCCATTCAAACAAAGAATGTGACACATGCACATTCCAACAACAAAAACACATAATTCCTCCAAGGAGTGTTGGAGAATAAAAGTGAATTAGTTTAATATCAAGCAACCAGAAATGTTTGTTAAAACAGAAAAAACATTATTTGCATAATGTCTTTCATTCAAGATGTTGTAAAGTGATTTACAATCAATAAAATACTTTAGAATTGCAGTCACTTAAATGTAATAAATACAGCCACCAATTTCTGCACAACAACCTGCCATAACTGTGATCAGAAGATAGACACAAAAAGCTGGAGTAACTCAGCAGGACAGGCAGCATCTCTGGAGTAAAGAAATGGATGACCTTTCGGGTCGAGACTGTTCTTCAGTCTGAAGATGGGTCTCGACCCGAAATGTCACCCATTCCTTCTCTCCAGAAATGCTGCCTGCCCCGTTGAGTTATTCCAGCTTTTTGTGTCTATCTTCGGTTTAAACCAGAATCTGCGGAATTCTTACACATGTCTGTGATCAGAATTGGATAATTAAAAAATTGAGATTTAAAATTAATGTTGCTATTGCAGGAGCAAATGCCTGTCAGTAAATGTACATATGCAAATGGAACCTGGCGCAAGTTAGAATACAGCAAACAAACATTTATCCATGCTCAAGTCTATTAAAGCATGTTAAATAAGTCTATTAAATGTGGAAGAGAGGCTATTATACTAATTATACTAATTTCAGGTAGACATAACAATAGCATGGTTGGGTATTTCTGCAGCTGATGAGCCGAGGCAAAAAGAGATTTGCTGATGCTGATTTGGTTGTGCTTCTCTTACTGTTAGATCCTAAAGCCCCTGTCCCACTTCGGGAACCTGAACGGAAACCTCTGGTGACCTTGCCCGCGACCGAAGGCTACCATGAGTTCGCCGGAGGTCATTTCATATATATAAATGATCTTCTTTGTATATTAAGTACATTACTTGTTAACATCTGTGTTAAAGAAGGAACTGCAGATGCTGGAAAATCAAGGGTACACAAAATGCTGGAGAAACTCAGCGGGTGCGGCAGCATCTATGGAGCGAAGGAGATAGGCAACGTTTCGGGCCGAAGCCCTTCTTCAGACTGACTCGCTACCTCAGTCTGAATAAGGGTTTCGGCCCGAAATGTTGCCTATCTCCTTCGCTCCATAGATGCTGCTGCACCCACTGAGTTTCTCTAGCATATTGTGTACACTTGTTAACATCTGTTGCAGTATGGTAAGGAAATGTCAGTAGCAGTCTGAAGAAGGATTTCGACCCGAAACGTCATCTATTCCTTTTCGCTAGAGATGCTGCCTGACCCGTTGAGTTACTGCAGTATTTTGTGTCTATCTTAGGTATAAACCAGCATCTGCAGTTTCTTCCTACATATTTTGCCAGCTCCACGGCGAAAGCAACTCATGGTAAGCCTACTTTGAAGAAATTCTCCTCTTCGCTCTGATAGATGTTCTGCGACATCCTCTCTCACTGCTCCCCCTCTGTGAGTCCTTTTCCTCTCTGGCTCTATGACCATGTTTTAACCCAGACTTGCTACCACAGTTACGTGTGTCTTCTCGGTTCTTGCCTGCGCCTACATCTTATGCCTTGTGGCTTCCAACTCCGGTTCCATACCTCCCAGATTGGACCCAACCTGGATTACAGGTACCGACTGTCAATTCACCACTTCTCACAACAGTTCTCCTTCCATGCCCTGCATTCCACACTCACCGCCATGTGCCAGAGACAGCCGGCCTTCGCTCTGCCTCTCGTACAGCTCTGGACCTCGCTCACCCAGACCTGCAATGGACTGCAACTTTACTTCAAGATCCAGGACACCACTGGCTCCACCAGAAGCACCACGAATGTCGACCACCTCTCCGACCCTCACCGCCGGACACACCGAAGCTGCCACCACTGCCACCGCCTCCCCTGGACTACCAATGCTTCCACCAATAACAAGCCTCACTGCTTCCCCAGTCATCCGCTGTCCAGGGCCACCAACACTGCTGCTGCTGACCCTTATCCTTACTCCAGCCTCTCGTGAGTCACCACCAGTGATTCCACTGATCTTCGTCTCTCCAACACCCACCAGCAGGCTGGAGCCTTTGCCTCACCTGAGTTCCAGGCTCAGCACCAGGCCCACAACCTCCACACTATAGACACCATGTGGTCCGACTCTCCTTGTTCTACTACTCGCCTCGCCCCCCCCCCCCCCCCCCACCACACCTGCAGGGAACCTTAGCAATGATTCCACTGGGTCTTGCCCTACGCCCTCTTTTACCCATGTTACTCCTATTACTCCCCACTCATGCTCTACTCCTCATGGCCCCCTCTTCTCTGCACCCCCGTCATCCTTCCTGAGTACCTCATGCCTACCTCACCCTAGTCGTGTTTTCTCCATGCCCTCTGACCTCCCTCTCCCTGACGTAGGGAGTCTGTCCTCAACTTTGGAGGTGGAGGCCTCACCTTTGTACCCCTACGCCCCCATCTCAATGGGTTCCAGGCCCACCCAGGGCCTCCACTATGCCTTTTTCTATGGGATGGAGTCCTCACCACCCAGTGATAACCCTTTCCATCATCTCCAACAGTCCTCCAACTTTTGCACTCCAATCTCTTTAGACCTATTCATTTCCATCTGCCAGTGGGACATCAACCATCGTAAACTTTGGACTCCCCTTACCTACTCTAATTTCACCCACTCAAAAAAAGTCTAAAGAAGGCTTTCAACTAGAAACACCACCTATTCCTTTTCTCCAGAGATGCTGCCTGACCCCGCTGAGTTACTAAGTTCATAAATTCATAAGTTCTAGGAGCAGTCTACTCCGCCATTCAATCATGACTGACCTATCTTTCCATCTCAACCCCAATTCTCCTGCATTATGTGTCAATCTTCAGCAGCATGTGGATTGGAAGAACACAGGAAAGCAATGTCTGTTTATAGTTAGGGTAAATGTTTACCAAGAAGTAACTCTACTGAAGAGAATCAGATGACATCACATATGATAAAGTGAAGGTTGAGTTGTTTATGATCATTGGCTGAAGTCTGTGATTAAAGATAATAACTCTATTACACACAATTAAATTCGAAGTATTATTTAGTTCACTCTTTGCCCTTTATTGCAGCTATTTGTGGAAACATCAATTCAATTACATTGTTTGATGCATCATGGCTTTCAGAATGAAGGAAAAGCGCATCTTTACTGTATGCATATTGAGAAATAGATTACACATAATGATTGATGAACACAGTGCCCTGTGATCCTGCATGTGCATAATGAAACTGGTGCTGCAGGAAATAAACTTGCCCAATCAACTATCACCATCTTAGGGACTCACCATTCAATGATTACCCAGTACTTAAATCATGAACATAATAAGTAGAAAAGATCAAGTGCTCCTTTAATCATTCTCCCCTGGAATTGTGTACAATTCATGTCAAACTGCCCCTCTCTAGACCTCAATGGAATCTCCTGGAAGATCTCATGTGAAGCTTAGATACCAACATAGAATAATGGGGCAAATTAAGTGCTGTGGTAAAAAGGGCACATTTCTGCAGTACCTTTCACAGCCTCAGGACATTGCAAAGTGCTTTAAGGGCTTGTCCCACAGGCGATTATTTTCAGCGACTGTCACAGTCGTAGCAGGTCACCGAGAAAGCGGCGACTGGAACCCCCCCACCACGACAACGTCTATGACAAGCTACGACAACCTACCACCCAGTCGACGTCAAGCTGCAGCAAGCTACTGACAACCCATTACAACGTCCACCTACGACCACACAGACGACAACCTATGACAACCAAAGTCAACCTACATCCACCTGCGACAAGCTACGACAAGCAATGACCCTGTTGGCGACAACTGAAGACAACTGAAGACACTTCAGTCACCGGCATCTGTCGCCATGACATAGCACCTACGACAGGAGAATACAAGCTATGTCAAGCCCACAGTCGCCGAAATGTTTTGAACATTTCAAAATCTAGTGGCAACCAGAAAAACGTTACGACTCTTTAGGCGACAACTCACGACCATACAGGCGTCAACCCGCGACCATGTGAAAACAGCCTAGTTGCCTATAGTTGCCGAAAAAATCACCTAAGCGGGGCAGGGGCTTTACAGCTCTAGATGCAAGTTCATAGGAGCAGAATTAGGCCATTGAGTCCACTCCATCATTTATCTACATTTCCCTATCAAACACATTCTCCCCATAACCCTTGACAACCCGACTAATAAAGAATCTGTCAATCTCTGCCTTAAAAATATCCATTGACTTGGCCTCCACAGTCATCAGCAGCAATGAATTCCATAGACTCACCATCCTCTGAAGAAATTCTTCTTCATCTTTTTAAAGGTACCTCCTTTTATTCTGAGGCTATGACCCCTGATCCTAGACTCACCTACTAGTGGCACCGTCCTCTCCACATTCACAGTATCCAGGCCTTTCAACATTCGGTAAGCTTCAATGAGGTCCCCTCTCATTGTTCTAAACTCCAGCGAGTACAGGCCCAATGTCATCAAACCAGAATCAGAATGCCTTTTATTGTCACTATACACATGTACAATGAGATTAAAAACTGCTCCTACTGAGTGCAAAACAAAAGAAAAAGGGGGGGGGGGGGGGGGGGGGGAATAAGGTGCACAGTTTCTGCAGCGCTATATACATATCTATAAAAAGACAATGGATAAATAGAATGGATAATAAGATTCCTATATCCAGTATGGGTTATTGCACATATTGGAAATTACCGTTACAGTACAAATTACAGTAGGTGGATAGATAAAAGTCCGGGGGTTAGGCTGTGAAGTCAATGCATGTGTGAGTTCAGGGAGATAATGGATTTTGGAAAGAAACTGTTCTTGAGTCTATTTGTCCTTGTGCTGATGCACCTATAGCACCTCCCTGAGGGTAGCAGGTTGAACAGGCCAAATGCAAGATGGGAGCTGTCCTTGATAATGTTCTTCGCCCTGCTGAGGCAGCGGGAGGTGTAAATGTCCATCAGAGAGGGGAGAGGGCAGCCGATGATCTTCTGTGCTGCCCTAACTACCCTCTGAAGCCTCTCCCTGTCTGCCATGGTGCAGCTGCCGTACCATGCTGTAATGCAGTATGTCAACAGGCTCTCAATGAACGAGCGGTAGAAGGTCAGCAGCAGATTGGAGTCCAGGTTGTGCTTCCTGAGGACCCTCAGGAAGTGCAGCCGCTGCTGAGCCTTCTTGATGAACGCTGTGATGTTGTCTGTCCAGGAGATGTCAGCGGAGATGAGGACGCCGAGAAACCGGAAAGTATGGACCCTCTCCACACACACGCCGTTGATGTATAAGGGGGCTAAGTCGGTGCTGTGCTTCCTGAAGTCGACAATGAGCTCTTTGGTTTTCTTGGTGTTCAGAGCCAGGTTGTTTTCTGAGCACCAGGCTGTCAACTTCAGGACTTCCTCTCTGTAGGCTGTCTCATCTCCCCTTGAGATGAGTCCGACTACTGTAGTGTCGTCAGCAAACTTGACGATTCGGTTGTTGTTGTGGGCCGGACTACAGTCGTGGGTGTAGAGACAGTATAGGAGGGGGCTTAGCACACAGCCCTGCAGGGAGCCGGTACTCAACATGCGAGTGGAGGAGAGGTGGGGGCCGAGTCTCACAGTCTGGGGGGGGTTGGTGAGGAAGTCCTTTATCCAGGCACATGTGAGAGTGGGGAGGCCGAGAGTGACCAGTTTGTCGATGAGAATGTCCGGAATGATAGTATTGAAAGCTGAGCTGTAATCCACAAAGAGCATCCGGACGTAGCTCTGCCCCTGCTCCAGGTGACTCAGCACAGAGTGGAGAGCTACGGTGATGGCGTCTTCTGTGGACCTGTTTGGGCGATAGGCGAGCTGGTGGTGGTCAAAGTCTGGAGGGAGATAGTCCTTGATGTGCTGGAGGACCAGTCTCTCGAAGCACTTCATGATTACCGGAGTGAGGGCCACGGGACGGTAATCGTTTAGGCTGGTGATGGGAGACTTCTTCGGCACTGGAACGATTGTGGCTGATTTTAGGCAGGACGGGATAACTGCCTGGTCCAGGGAGAGATTGAAGATTCTGGTGAAGATGACGGTGAGCTGGTGGGCACACGCTTTGAGCACCTTACCAGGTACTCCATCTGGGCCGGCAGCCTTCTTGGGGTTCACTGCCAGGAGCACCCGTCTGACATCGTGCTCCCTTACAGTGAGTGGAGTAGTGCAGGAGCCAGGTAAGGGTGGGAGCAGGGCTGTAGCACATGAGTGCTGCTGTTGTGATGTTTCAAAGCGGGAAAAGAAGCAATTTAGCTTCTCTGCCAGCGGCGCACTCAGGTCTTCTGTCGTTGTGGCACAGCCTCTGTAGTTTGTGATGTCTTGTATGCCCCGCCATACCTCCCGTGTGTTATTGCTGGGCAGGTGGGCCTCTATGCTCCTCTTATGGTCCACCTTGGCTTTTTTAATTCCCCTTTTCAGATCGGCTCGAGCAGCCCTGTACAGAGCTCTGTCACCTGACCTGAAGACATCATCGCGGGCTCTGAGGAGTGTGCGGAACTGGCTGGACATCCAGGGTTTCTGGTTTGGGAAAACCCGAATGTTTTTGTCCACAGTCACGTTTCCGATGCAGAACTTGATATAGTCCAGTACCGTTCATTAACTTCCCCTGATTTAGATAACATTTGACTTAAATTACAAAGCTGTTTGAGGCTCACAGATTTAATTCTGGAATATAGAGAAAAAAATACCTGGCGATAAAAGCAGATGCTTCAATAATGGTTTATTTCTGATAAATTAACAGTGAAGGTTTTATAACTTTTTTATGTTTGTGTAGCAACCCCTGAACAAATATCTGCTCAAGATACAGACATTGATCAATACCTGTTCCAAAGTTCAATGAGAAAATTATACTTTTATTCCATACTAAACTAAACTGCAAAACTAAAATCATGTTTGCCTTCTTATCCATTTGGAATTTATCGAATGTATTCTTACCATTTGTTCACTTACATTTGTTCTAGTTATTCTGCCAATATTCTTTTCATTCTTAAAATCAAGCTCCAAATGTCTCCTTGTATTGCATTGTTATAGATTTCTTCTTCTTTACTGCTTAAAGAGAAGCACTCTGCCACTCTCAGGATTCAATACTGAATTAAACAGCATTCGACAACCAGCTTTGGCCATCAGTGTGAGAGCTCATTAGTTCTGATGCAAGGACATTCAACCATAACACAAGCTCAGTTTCAGTCACTCCATAAATGCTAGCTCCACTGATATGCTCGCCATTTCTAGCATTCCCTTATTACAACCCCCCCACCCCGGTGGATCAACAAACTGATAACACTTGAACTAATTATGTCACCAAAACAACCTCCCTGCCCGAAAACAGGCATCCCCTTTGTTTTCTCCACCCCTTCCCCTCGATACAACTTAAAGCACAATTGTTTTCTCATTTTTCCTGCTCTCATGAAGGGTCATTGATTGAAACTGTCTTTCTCCCTCAGATGCTGTCTGACCTGTTGAAGACTAACAGCATTTTCTCTTTTTACTTCAGATTTCCAGTCTATTACAATCTATTGCTTTCCAATTGAGCAGATGGTTTATTTTTTATATCTCCCATAAATCTTTCCGTCCACAGTGGCGCAGCTGGTAGAGCATCTGCCTCACAGTGCCGGAGACCTGGGTTCGATCCTGACTATGGGTGTAGTCTGTGCGGAATTTTACGTTTTCCCTGTGATCGTGTGGGTTTTCTCCGGGTACTCGGGTTTCCCCCCACATTCCAAAGATATGCAGATTTGTAGGTTAATGGGCTGCTGTAAGTAGCCCCTAGTATGTAGGACGTGAAAGAGAGGTAACATGGAACTAGTGTACGGGTGATCGATAGACTGGGTGCGCTGATGGCCTGTTTCCACGCTGTATCTCTAAACCTAATCTAACAAACATGGAGATTAGATGGGGGCACACAAAAGGCTGGAGAAACTCAGCGGATGCAGCAGCATCTAAGGAGCGATGGAGATAGGCAATGTTTCGGGCCGAAACCCTTCTTCAGATAGATAGGGGACTGATCCTGCACATTGACAACACAATGAAACGCAGAACACAAAAATATCAAGACTGTCATGGTTTAATAGTAGTCACTCAACAAACCTCAACATCTTGAGATCTCAATCACAAGTTATCACTCAAAATAGTCAGGAACAGGAGTTGTTGTTTTTTTAAAAACATTCCACTGTTAACTCAGAATTTCTGTAAACTGATAAAACTCAGTGACCAGTTGGTATGGATTTTTTCATCTAGTAGTCCAAAATTTTGATGGAGATTTAGTAGAACATCCTTTAGCTCCTTTCAGGACACACACGGTGGGGTTTCAGCTTTGTCTGTCTTTGCTAATTGTTCATGTCTTTCCTTACTCTGATTTTTCATGCCTTTCAACTGGTTTTGTAGACTTTCAATCTTCACATTTAATTCCTTAACAAAATAAAAGATTTATTTGTTGTGAAAAGCATGATATCAAGTACTAACTTATCTGTCAAAGTAACCCTGACATCGATTTAGCTAAATTGCTATACTTATGTAGAATTCCAGCACAGAAACAGACCATTTGGCTCACCAAGTCCACAATGACTACCAGGCTCTTGTACACACTAGACCTGCTTTACAATTAACCTAACAATCTGCATATTTTTGGGATGTGGCAAGAAACCAGACCACCAAAAGAAAATCTACTAAGCCACAGGGGGAGCGTCCAAGCTCACAGACAGCATCGGAGAGCAGGATTTAACCTCTTCATTGGAGTTAGGAGGCTGCAGCTCTACCAGCTGTGCTATTGTGCCACCTGCACTGGGTTTGGACCTGAATAAAGCACCATGATTAATTACATTTTACTGAAGGGATACTACGGCCAGAAATTTAGGATTTTAGGATATTAAAAGCTCTTAAAGAAGCAGAGAGTTACATATTGCACCTTTTTTGTCCCTTTCAGCATGTCCTAAATCACTACAATCCATGAGAAACTTTTCAGGTGAGATCACTTGCAATGTTTTTTAACGTAGCAAACAGCACCAATTGCAATGTGATAATTAGCTTATTATCTGCTATAATGAAGTTGAATGCAGAATGAGTGTTGGCCAGATAAGTGCCCCAACCTTCTTCAAAGGAGTGCCACGATAACGTGTATGTCTACCTAGAGTGCTGTCGCAACCTCCTTTTGCTAATGTTTTTGCAGGTGCAACTTTCCCTTGCGTAGCATTGTTTTCCTGAATGGTATGTTTTCAATGTAACTGATTCAATCAACTATGGTTCAGAGAATGATGAATTGTAGAAGCATGCTACTTGTCCTACACCATCAAAATAAAGGCATTATTTTGCCTAATCCTAATTCCTAACATTGCACTTCAGGCAGTGAATTCCAGAAGTCAATTGCAGAATTTACAGAAATTTACCACAGGAGGCAACAATCCAGTGCATCATATCTGCACTAGAAAAAATGGATCTTGATTAATTCCCAATTTCCAGTTCTTAAACCACAGACTAAGTTAAGGCTATTATCAAGTGCTTATTGAGATACATTTTATAAATGTGGTGAAGGTTTCAGCTACCACCATCTTCTCAAACAGCAAGTTCCTGGTAACCACTGCTCATTGCAAGTATTGTTTGCTAAACAGTCTCCTCCCCAATACTTCCACCAAGTAATTAATATTCTATGCTGTCCATTTGCAGACATTACTGCTACTAGAAATGAGTCCTTATTTTCTAGCTCAGCACTAAAATTCTCCATCCTTCACAGCAACATCCTCTGCATCTTGTCTAAAACTAGCACTTTTCCCCCTGTGTTATATCGTCCAGAACTATATATAGCACTGTAGCTTTGATGAAAATAATGTTTTACACAGTTCTTTAAGGATCTCCCTGCCTTTTTATTCTAGGTCTTACCCAATAAAGACAGGGTTCACATTTGGCCTCTTAACTACCTTCAGAGATTTGTTTTCCTGATGTTGCTTTAAACTTCTTGCCATTCAAATATGTTTGGCGCATTATCTCATCTTATTTGCCTCCCCATTTATATATTTTTGTGTGCATGGATTATTTTCGCCACTTTTGCACCCATTTGTTCAGTCTATTATTCTATTCACGTTTGCTCGAACATTCTTCCCCACATTCAACAAGTAGCCAATCTTGGTATCATGAATAAACGTCTTCATCATAATCTCTATATTTAAAAAGCAAGTCATTAACATATAATCACAGAAAGCCAGGAACCTGGCACTGAGTCCTGTGGAACTCAACCACATATTGGCATATGGTCACTAAAGGTTCCATTGACCATTACTTTTAATTTTTCCCGCGAGGACTTGTTGGAGCAAAGGGTCTATTTCCACGGTGTATCTCTAAAGCCTAAAGGCAGCCTTGCTGCACTTGTCAATGTAGCAGAGAAAGGGAAACAGCTGCCTCTGCTACGTTCTACCTAGAAGCCAGTATATACAAATAAAAATGTGAAAAAGGCCAATACTTTGAATAGTTTTGCAATATTGACGATGAATTAATGTAAACTGTTGGAGTTATGGCGAGGGGAGTAGTGGGAAGGATTTCATATTAATATTCATATTTCACATTCCTTCCGACATAGAAGGAAGCCATTTGGTACATCATATCTATGCCAACTCAGAACAAGCCCATTCCCCATTAGTTTACCTGTAACATATTCTTCCCATATTCTCACAACTCAGCTACACACTAGAGGCAACTTGCCATGGCTAATTAAACTACTGCGTGTCTTTGGGATATGGGAGGAAGTTCATGAATCAGGGGGAACCCATGCAGGCACAGGGAGAATATGTGAACTACACACACACACATAGGAGGCCAGGACTGAACCTGGGTTGAACACAAAGTGATGGAGTAACTCAGCCGGTCAGGCAGTATCTCCAGAGGACATGGATCGGCAATGTTTCGCGTTGGGACCCTTCTTCAGACTCCTATCAAGGAACCTGGGTTGCTGGAGTTATGAGGAATCAGCTCTACCACTCAATAAATCATCATTTGGCTGTTGTGCTTTAGCACAGCATTTAAATTAGCAGTGAAAAGATACAAACCTGCCCCATGGGCACTGATTATTAAAAATGGTTGGGCCTTTTGCGATTACTCAATGACAGAACAGCACAACATCACACCTATAAAACAAATTTCCCATCCAAAATGAAGACCATTCTACCACATGACATCTTTCTCCAATTCCCTGGAGAAATGCAAGTCTGGGATACAAAATGAAGGCTAGCTTTAAAGGTCAGGGAGTTCCCTAGTCCCATTCTTGCCAATTACCGAACCCTATCCTGTTCATTTCTAACATATTTGAAATACTATTTAGTAATTCAGGATCACCTTCAGCCATTCAGAGAAGTGATTTATACCCTGTTCACTTTTGGGTGCATTCTAAAATGTGAGCAAGGGGCAAGATGTAAAATGCAAGGTTAAAAAATAGCTGGGTTGTACAATAACCACTGCTCTGAACTGTTATGAGTGCAAAGCAGCAGATTTTTGAACAGGAACACAACCCAGGTCCTCGAGATCATATCACAACATTTCAACGTTAATGTTTCACCCGTTAGTCTGAAATTCCTCTTTGCAGATACAGCTGATTGCTGTTTTAATGTCTCCTGTATAACATGGCTTATGAGTTTATTAACATTCTTTTTTTAACAGAAAATAGGCTTTATTGTTCAGTTCAAAAAATTAGGTAACTCAGTCACAGTAAATTAAGAAGTGAAAACCACAATCACATTTCATCCTATCAAGAAGTTCTTTGGGTATGTCTCAGGTTCAATCAAACAAATATTACCAGATTCAACTTTAGTCCCGAACATTTGATTTTAATAGTAATTATTATCTTTACCACAATACACACTCAATAAGGATTATTTTTTATACAATAATTCTCATATTTTATGAGCATAATTTTAAAATGCTTACCACTTTTCTATCTGCCAGTTCATCTGCTGTAATCCACAAAGCTTCAATAGTATGGTTTAGCTGAAAACAAATCCACAAAATACTTTGAAATTTTGCAAAATGTCATGCTTTTCTAAATATTTGGTCCCCTGTGGTGACTTAAACTCAATTGCTAATCCCAGGACAAATTATCGCGAGTCAGCACAATCAGGTTACAATTTATAAAGTCTACATTTTTAAGTATATTGCATTAATAATTTTACTTTGTAACTTTAAGATGAACAAATTTAAGGTTGATTAAAACAATAAAAATTAGTTCAAAGAATATCATGTCTTTCACATCCCTTCTAGTATGAATCAAAATGTCTCATAGCCAAATATGAACTTTTGAAGTATTTTAGTCCCAATAGCAAATAGATAATGTAGCAGTAAATTTGCATGCAGTAAGATTTTACAAATAGAAATGGTCAGGAAATTTCTTTGAATAACATTGCTTTGTTTTCAGCCACTATAGATAACATTTGGTCTTCTTTGAAATAATGCACTGGGATCCCCTACATTCTTCGTCAGCGCTGCACGGGAGTCTTAGAATAGATATTGCATTCAAGTTGCAAGTGGATCTTGATACCCTTTCTGTGGTCTTACAGACAGGAGAATATGTCACATTGGGTTTCCAAGTGTGTGAACTTGAATGTAATTACTAACTATTGCAAATTTTGACAGAGCAACTCTCCACTTCTCCCCCCCTATTCCACCAAAGTTTCTACAGGAATTTGTTGAAACAGTTAGTACTTACCGGGGTGTCCATACTTCAGCTCAAACCCCTTGATTCATACCATACAAATAAGGCAACATGGGTTAGGTTGGGAAATGGCAGTTAACACATTTCATCCTATCTATCCCTAGTAGTCTTCCAGCTGCCTGTAATCTCCTGGTATATTTGTTCTTCTAAGTCCCGTTGATCATTCGGGGGCTTACAGTACACTCCCATCAAGGTGATCATCCACCTTTATTTCTCAGCCCCACCCATATAGCCACACTTTACAAACCATGAGTTATGTCATTTTGGACTAGTGCTATGAAGTTCTTCTCAATCAATAAACCAACTCCCGTCTTCTCTTTGACTCCCGCCTCTATGTCACCTGACGCATCTGTACACTGGAACAGTAAGTTGCCTGTCCTATCACTCCCTAAGCCAGGTTTCCGTAACACCTAAAATATCCCACTTATCTATACACAGCTAGAGTTCATCTGCCTTGTCCGTCAGCCCTCTCATAATAAAATAAATGCAATTTAATCCTACCGTCCTTCCTACTCCTGCCCATCCTGTCTACTGAACTTGCTTTCATCACCTTCCAGCCTCTCACCTACCTTACTCTTGCATTGGATCCTGCCTCTTTGCCAATCCGGTTCAAACCCTCCCAAGTAGCACCAGCAAACCTGCGCACCAGGATATTGATTGCCTTCAATTCAGGTGCAAACCATCCTTCTTGGGCAAGTCACTTCAGTCCCATAAGAGATCCCAATGGCTCAAAAATTCAAATCCCTGTCCCCTGCAGCAACTCCTCAGCCATGCATTCATTTGTGCTATCCTCATGTTCCTACCCTCACTAACACTTGGTACTGGGAACAATTAGGAGATCACTACGCTCAAGGTCCTGCTTTTTAACCTTTTGCCTAACTCCCTGTATCCACTCTGCAAGATCACATCCTTTATCCTACCCATATAATTTGTGGCAAGATGTACAACAATTTCTGGCTTCCCCCATTCTTCCTTGAGGATATTTTGTTGCCGCTCAGAGACATGGAGAATGGCAACAGTGAACTGTTACACTCTTTGCCTATTCCATTTCCTGGTGGTCACTTTCTGCCTTTACCCTAGGCAATGCCACCTCAATAACTCGTATCCATGACATCCTCAGTCTCTCAGATAACCCTTGGTCATCCAGTTGCTGCTTCAGTTCCCCAACACAGTCTTAAAGGACAATAGACAATAGGTGGAGTAGGCCATTCGGCCCTTCGAGCCAACACCGCCATTCAATGTGATCATGGCTGATCATCCACAATCAGTACCCCGTTCCTGCCTTCTCCCCATATCCCCTGACACCGCTATCTTTAATAGCCCTATCTAGCTCTCTCTTGAAAGTTTCCAGAGAACCGGCCTCCACCGCCCTCTGAGCAGAGAATTTCACAGACTCACAACTCTCTGTGTGAAAAAGTGTTTCCTCGTCTCTGTTCTAAATGGCTTACCCCTTATTCTTAAACTGTGCCCCCTGGTTCTGGACTCCCCCAACATCGGGAACTGCTGCTGGATGCATCTCCAACAGGTGTTATCCGCAGGAGGAGCATACCATTCACAGGAGCATATCATCCCAACGCAGTCACTCCCCACAGGCCTGCCTGCTTTTTACGTACCCACTCCGGGATGCTCAACTAAAACTAATCTTGTTCACTGTTGCCTTTTTAAATGTCCCGCTCTGCTGCTTTCAGCTACTCAACTGAAACTGACCTCGTACTGACCTACATAAAGATGAGAAATTATATGGTGTCAAACCACTTTACATTCATAGAACATTATGAAATGTAGTTATTGTTGTAAAGAATCATAGGGGGAGCAGCCTTTGCAGAGGGTTACACAAAAAGCTGGAGAAACTCAGCGGGTGCAGCAGCATCTAAGGAGCGAAGGAGATAGGCAACGTTTCGGGTCGAGACCCTTCTTCAGACTGGTCAGGGATCAGGGAAATGAGAGATATAGACAGTGATGTGAAGAGATAAAGAACAATGAATGAAAGATAAGCAAAAAAGTATTGATGATAAAGGAAACAGGCCATTGTAAGCTGTGTGTAATGTGAAAATGAGGAGCTAGTGCGACTTGGGTGGGGGGGGGGGGGAGATAGAGAAGGAATGCCAGGGCCCGAGGGCTGAGGGAGAGGTGGGGAGGGGGATGAGGCAGCCTGGGTTAACAGAATTGAGAGAATTCAATGTTTAAGCCCAGAGGATGCAGACTCCCCAAGCGGAATATGAGGTGCTGTTCCTCCAACTTGCGGTGTTGCTCACTCTGGCCGTGGAGGAGGCCCAGGACCGAGAGGCCAGATACAGAATAGGAGGGGGAGTTGAAGTGCTGAGCCACCGGGAGGTCGGCTTGGTCTCACCAATGTAGATCAGCTGGCATCTGGAGCAACGGATGCAGTAGATGAGGTTGGAGGAGGTGCAGGTGAACCTCTGTTGGACTTGGAAGGACTGCTTGGGTCCCTGAAAGGAGTGGATGGGAGAGGTCAAGGGACAAGTGTAGCATCTCTTGTGGTTGCAAGGGAAAGTGCCCGGGGAAGGGGTGGAGCAGGAGGGAAGGGAAGAATTGACAAGGGAGTTGCGGAGGGAGCGGTCTTTGCGGAAGGCAGACAGGGGGGGAGATGAGAAGATGTGGCGAGTGGTGAGGTCACGTTGGAGGTGGCGAAACTGGCGGAGGACTATCTGTTGTATGCGCCGGCTGGTGGGGTGAAAGGTGAGGACCAGGGGGACTCTGCCCTTGTTGTGAGTGGGGGAATGGGGAGAGAGGGCAGTGTTGCGGGGTATGGAGGAGACCCTGGTGCGAGCCTCATCTATAGTGGGGGAGGGGAAACCCCGTTCTCTGAAGAATTGTGATGACCTGGTGTGGAACACCTCATCCTGGGAGCAGATGCGGTGTAGACGGAGGAATTGGGGTTTTGTCGGCGGGTTTGATAACCCAGTCTGGGTTGTTACGGAGTGAGTCGATGGCAGTACGTTCGGAGGGGGAGAGATTGGAGTGAGACAGGGGAGTGGAGAGGTGGTTGATGTCCCGACGGCAGTTCTGTATAAAGAGTTCTAAAGCTGAAGGGCCACGAGGGGGGGTCCATGAGGAGGGGGTACGTGGGAGACAGGAAAAGGGATCATCAGTGGGGGGGCGAGGACTTATTCCCGTGGAAGAACGCTGTGAGGCGGAGGCGACGGTAGAAGAGCTCCAAATCATGGTGGGCGCGGAACTCATTGAGGTGGGGATGGAGGGGGACAAAGATAAGACCTCTGCTGAGGACTGACCTTTCGGTGTCGGAGAGGGGGAGGTCCGGGGGGATGGTGAACACGCGGCAAGGATGGGGGTTGTGGCTGGAGGAAGGCAGGTGAGTGGACTGAGGACGGAGCGTTGTGTGGTGGGGGGTGGAGGGTGGTCAGGGGGTGGGGGGGTATGGGGGCTGTGGTGTGGGTGGGGAAGAGCAGGGGTTACATAGTAGGAGGGGAATGGGGAGAACCCAGTGGAATAGCCACTGAGGTCACCGGGGCTGGGGAGACGGCACTAGGACCCAGTGCCGTTAACAACAGAGTAGTGAGAGGAGTGAGCAACGTGGAGGCTTCAGGCCCGCTGCAGAGTCCAGTCTGTAGGTGAGGCGACGGCTGCGGGCTGCTGGAGGGCAGTGGAGTGTCGCGATTCGGCGAGTCCGAAGGTAGGCGTCCGCAGGCAGTGGAGTCGGGGTCGGTGGGCGATGCGTGGGTGGTCCCGGTGGGCGGGTGGTCGGTGGGGCGGCAAGGTTCAGCCCGCCCGGGGAGGCAGCGAGAAGAGTGGGGTGCGGTGTGGCGGCCATGTTCGGGGGGGCCCGGTCCGGCGGCAATACAAGGTGAGGCGGGTGCGGCTGTGATCTTTGGCGGGCTAGTACACCGGCAATGCTGGATGGGCCCGGTGCGGTGATGAGGTTAGGTGGTCCCGGGGGGCGGTGAGGTTCGGCGGTCGCGTTGTGCTGGTGATGGGCGGTGGAATCGGGGAGGGGGAGATAAACAGAGTTACCGGGCAGGCAGCGAGGCTCGGCGCCATCGGTAGGCAGGTGGAGGTCGGCGGCAGCATCGGCGTTGAGGTCGGTGAAGGCAGCGTCCTGGTGAGTCCTGGAGGCGCACCTCGTGGCCAAGATGGCGTCGGGGGACTCAGGCCGGCAGCTCGGGCCAGAGTTGGGGCCCGGGGCCTGCGGGCGGTCGAGTCAGGGATTGTCGGTAGCTGGAACGGCCTTGAGGCGGGCTAATTTCAGGTCCTTGGTGGAGGTAAGGTGGGACAGGAATTGTTGATTGAAGCGGTGGATCTTCCAGAGGATGTAGTGTAGTTGGGGTCCGTTGCAGGTCTGGGTGAGTGAGGCCCGAAGATTCGGGAGAGCCAATGCGAGGTCCTGCTGGTGCCGGCGCATTGCAACCAGGGTGGATCTTAATGCCCGGTTGGAGAATTGCACAGTGTGGCGGTGGATGGCCAGTCGGTACCGATAGTCCGGCTGGGGTCCGAACTGGGAGGCAGGGAATTGGAGCTGGAATCCGTGAGGTATGAGATGGAGGCGCAGGCAGGCCCCGAGGAAGCAGATGTGGCTGTGGTATCGAGTCTGGGTAAGGATGTGGTCGTAGAGTTGGAGGGAAGGGGGTATCACAGAGGGGGAGCAGTTAGAGAGAAGGTTGTGAAACTGTCTTCGTAGCCTTTGCAGAGGTTTGCCGAGGAGCAGAGGATATTCACAGTAACCTCTATTAAACTTATTCTTCATGCGTATGGCGTGCACAGCCTAAAGTTGTAGGTCAACTTGTTCTATTTGATCTATTTGTTTGTGCATGTCAGGTTGATTGCATTAGTCGAAACAGGGTGGACCACGTGAATGTTGCAATCTCCCACCCCTCTATTAAACTACAATACAGTAATAAATCATACATTGGTTCAAGAATCACGATAAGCCAGGAAAGTTTAAATATGAATAGAAATATCATAGTCCATTTTAATGCTATTGTTAAGTGAGACTGCTCAAAACTCTAACAATGTCACTATATACTCTTACCTCCCCAATTCTGTGATCCTTTGATTCAATGTCTTGTTCCACATCCTGGAGTTGCATCTACACATAAAGATTTCAGTTGTCAAATGCCATTTGGTATCTTTTAATCTTCCTAATAGAGAATGGCTGTGACCATGATTTTACTTCGGAGTCACGTGAGTGACTACGTGAAGAACCCCGTCCAGCCGCAAGTGCGTCATTAGACACATTGGTGCAGTCAGCCGGTTGGAGCAGTAGAGCACCTCCAAGCGGTAAGTTTAAAACGCAAGGTAAGTTTCAAACGTTTTCTTGTGCTCACTTTCTGTTTTAGCGGTAGGGTTTAGACTGTTAAAATGCTGCAGAAAGTGAAGAAGGTGTAGGCGCAGGAAAAAGTTTCGAGGACCGTGATAGTGTGGTTAGCGGATTCCCGCCTCGGTCACCAAATCCGTCGCCAGCAATGGAGCTAGCGACACCGGACCCACTGCCTGTGAGCAGCGTAGCCACACCGGTAGGGCGAAAGGCAACTTCAAAATTAAATAGGCCCGTTGACCCAGAGTCGGGCCTGGAGGTTTTACCTTCACAAGGAGAGACCGTTTGCTCACGGCTCTCCCAGGTCGAGATCTTATTATAGAAGATGCTTGACAGGGACGCACTCCGTGAGGAGGAATGGTGCCCACGCCAGGCTAGTGGAGAGCATGTGCTAACAGCGCCTGCAATAGGGCTGCAAGACTACCCAACTTTTGAAGAGGAGGGTATACCGGTTCAACAATACACTGACACCGAATCAGTGGCTGGGGAGAGCCACAAGGGAGTGGAACTAGAAATCATTCTGATTATAGCGGAGAAATTTGCAGTCCCCAGAGAGGCAGGGGAGCCGTTAGGGGAAGAATTGGTCAGCCATTCAATATATGCTCTCACATCAGCTTCAAGAATTGGCTATGGATGAGGCAGCTAAAAAATATGAAGCCCCAATTAATTGTGGTTTGCTAAAAGTACCGATGGTGAACCATCTCATATGGACACAGTTGGGGTTTCAGCAAGATCCCAAGAATTGAAGTTTCAAAAAGTACTTAAATTGCTTTCAGCAGGGCTTACAGCATTTGCAACTACTATCGATAAGGGGCATATGACAGAAGCCCACCAGGATGCGCTGGGACTCCTGTGTAGTGCATTTTTTTAGATTAATAACATAAGGAGAAGTGCTATACGCCCAGTCATAAACCCTAAACTGGCATCATTATGTAAGCCAACCAGCGCACAACCGTCTAACCTTTTGTTTGGCGAGGATCTCGCCAAGCGAGTTATAGAACTACATGAGGACGCAAGAACTATGGGCCTCATCAAGTCAAGTGGCAAACCAGGAAAAAGGGTTTTTCCTTATCGGCGGGGTACCATCACGGACGCCGGGGAAGGGACGAGCCACTCAGCTTCGCAAACTCGGAGCTGGCAGCCTGCCACAGGCATGAGGGAAAGGATGACTTTCCCTACAAAGGGCTGGGGGCAACAAGGGCAGCCAGGACATATGCAGGTGAGAAATTTTGCTCTTAAGGAATATAAATCAAGTGAAATAGATGTTCAAATTGGGGCAGATTACACTTGTTTCTCAAACAATGGCAAGAGATAACATCAGATTCATTTATACTGAGCAGTATAGAGGGGGTTAAAATTGAATTTTACCCTACTGTTATCCACCCAATCAGCATGTTCCAAGTCAGAAACTTATATTTTCACAAGAAGAGAATATGCACATACAAGCAGAACTGAACACATTACGCAAAAAAGGGGTTATTGAGAAGTCAGTTCGTCAAAACCGTCAGTTTGTGTCAAGTATTTTTCCTAGGTCTAAAAAGACTGGGGGATGTAGAATCATTCAGGACCCGACGAGCTTGAACTCCTTTGTACGCTATAGGCATTTCAAAATGGAAACTTTTTCTACTGCTAAACACCTGGTTTCCAAAGGGTGTTATATGGCCAGCATTGATTTGAAGGATGCATATTACTCAGTGTCTATTCATTGTGATGATAGGAGGTATTTGAAATTTACCTGGATGAGTCAGTTGTGGCAATTCAAAGCATTGCCTGATGGGTTAACTTCTAGATTATTTACTAAATTGTTGAAACCTGTTCTATGATTACTCAGAGGTGTAATGGCCTATTTAGACGATATTTTAATTATCGGGAAGACTCGGACTGGAGCTGAATCATCTGTTTCAATTGTTAAATTCGCTTTTGAACATTTGGGGTTCATCATTCATCCAGATAAATCCAAATTATCACCAGTCCAAATTATTGATTATTCGGGCTTTACCATTAATTCGGATCGCATGTTAGTGACTTTGCCCAGGGACAAAAGGCAGCAGTTAATTGAGGATTGTGTTAACCTCCTTAGTGAGCAATGACCTTCAATTAAACAAGTAGCCAGTTTAATTGGTAAATTGGTGGCTGCTTTTTCAGCTGTGCAGTTTGGATCTCTGCATTATCAACAATTACAACAAGCAAAAGAACAGGCACTGAGGACACATGCGGGTCACTTTGACAGGCCTATGCAATTGTCAGCAGAGGCAATTTCAGAAATTCAATGGTGGATCATAAATGTCTCAAAAAGTTCCAGGGAAGTTTTGTTTGAACCACCTTCCATAATCTTACAGACGGATGTTAGTGCGCTGGGGTGCTACAGATATGTCTTCCAGTTGTGGAGGCAGATAGAATACTGATGAGACATCCCTCCTCCAATTAAGAGGGATCAATTATTTAGAGCTTTTGGGAACCTGGTATGGCCTTAAAGCTTATTGCTCTGCCAGGAGTCACTTGCATGTGCAGGTTCAGATTGACAACACTACAGCAGTGGCTTATGTCAACTACATGAGAGGAGTCAAGTCACAGTCTTGTGATAGACTGGCTAATCAGATCTGGGGCTGGTGCATTGACAAAAACATCTGGCTTTCAGCAATATATTTACCAGGTAGATTCAACACAGTAGCTGACACTAGGTCACGCCAATTCAATGATAACATAGAGCGGATGTTAAATCAGGACACATTTAATCAAGTGGTTGCTCAGTATGGAATGCCAGATATTGACTTGTTTGCATCTAGACTAAACCATCAGTTGCCCAGATATGTTTCATGGGAACCAGATCCTGATGCAGCAGCGGTGGATGCATTCTCGCTGCATTGGGGTGGAATGTTTGTATATGCATTTCCCCCATTCTGTCTCATCAGCCGATGCCTGCAAAAAATCAAGCAGGACTCTGCTTCAGGAGTACTGGTAGTGCCAGATTGGCCTACTCAGCCATGGTTCCCTCTTATATAGCAGATGGCTATTAAGCCTCATATGATTATTCCAAAACATAAACACCTACTGGTGAACCCGGTAACTGGCAATCAACATCCTTTGCATGATCGTATTGATCTGTTAATTTGCAGATTTTAAGGAGGCCATTTTAAGGGAGAGGACTGTCTGATCGTACCGTGGATGTTCTCACATCGGCCTGCAGGGATAGTACTCGGAAGCAGTACATCACTTTGATAAGGAAGTGGGAGGGTATTCTGCCTACAGCAGAATATCTCATATCAGACTGCAGGCATCCCAGATGTACTGGCGTTTTTGTCCACTCTTTACTTCGATCAAAAATTAAGCTATAGTATGATTAATACAGCCAGAAGTGCTTTGTCTTCTTATTTACCCATGAGTTCAGAGTTGCATTCAGTAGGGACACATCTGTTAGTCCCTAGATTTATGAAGGGAGTTTTTAATTCTAATCCTCCTAAACCCGGTATTTGGAATGTGAGCGAAGTCCTTATGCTTCTTCGCCAATGGACTCCTGTTACAAGCCTATCTCTAGCCAAACTAACCATGAAGGTAGTCATGCTTATGGCGTTGGTATCAGCCCAACATGTGCAGACATTGCAGAAGCTACGGCTAGACGGAATGCAGGTATCGATAGATGCCATTATTTTTATGTTTATGATCTGCTCAAACAGAGTAGAATAGGTATGACAGGATGTAAGATTGTTTTTTCAACATACCCAACAGATGCTCGCCTGTGTGTAGTGTCATATTTGTCTCATTACATTGAGGCTACCAGAGTCCTGCGAGGAACAGAGTCTGCATTATTTATTAGCTACAAAATACCACACAATTTGGTGTTGGTGCAAACAATTTCAAGGTGGCTAAAGCAGGTTCTGGGAAGTGCTGGGATTGATACTGATAAATTCAAATCTCATTCCACCATGGCGACATCAACTTCCGTGGCCAGGGCGATGGACGTGCCTATAGACCATATCCTCGCGGCCGCAGGTTGGTCCAGTGAGCTGACCTTCCAGAAATTCTATCATAAGCCGATTGCAAGGCTGGGGGTGTTTGCTCAATCTGTTTTGAGTTCTAGTTATAGTTTCCCCCTGAGATAGAGGGGTTGCTATTGTTTTCTTTTGTAAATAAACCGTTAATTCATTTAAACAATGTTATGATTGATGCATTATTGATTATTTAATGATTTGAGTCAATCAATGTAGTGCGAACGCCGGATTTGGGTCTGCGGCATGAAATCACAGAGCTTTGAAATCTTCACGTAGTCACTCACGTGACTCCGAAGTAAAATAGTAAGATTAAACGAGAACTTACCAGTTTGAAGTTTGATCTTTATTTTATGAGGAGTTACGATGAGGGATTACGTGCCCTCCGCTCCCAACCCTCATAAATATCATCTGGTCGTTCTCGTCTCTGTTATCTTACTATTATACTTCAGTCAGTATCACCTGTGATTTCACTCCGCTGCTTTGAAGATTGACGCACCTGCGGCTGGACAGGGTTCTTCACGAAATCCCCAATGTCTTTTCATGTGGGAAAAGTCACAGATTTGGGAAATGTCATTGAAGAAACCTTGGTGAGTAAGTGAAAGCATTTTATTAAAGCATACGGTTAGAAACATGGTTGAAAGAGTGAATGTTCAGGGAGCTAGATGGGTGCATATCAATTGGGCTAATTGTTGTTCATAATATTCTATGAATGTAGAGTGGTTTGGCACCATAGAATTTCTCATCTTTATGTAGGTCAGTATGAGGTCAGTTTCAGTTGAGTAGCTGAAAACAGGAGAGCGGGGCATTTATAAAGGCAACAATGAACAAGATCAGTTTTCGTTGAGCAGGTGACACCCACATTATCGAAGGATTGAGCTCCTAGAAAAACGTACAAATCCTGATTTTTCATAACATGAAAACCTATTTCCCATTGAATCCCATGTTATAACTGGAGATGCTTTCCTATGTGAGATTTTTCTTTCAACAATTATGATAGTACCATAGGTGACGATTCACAACAAAGAATAAAATAAGAGATTCCCTTGTCAGTTTCCAAAGCAAAACATTTAAGCAGCCAGAAGCTGCATTTGGAAACATAAGCAATTGCAGATGCATATCATCTGCAAGTCTTCAGTTTGAATGGAGACATACAATTTTAAATACATATCAAATATGAACAATAGCTTTAGCAAATAATTACAATCAGAGCAAATTACAGTGGACATTTAGGTTTACAACTGCACTTAAATATGCTGTCCCTTTTTCAGACATCTTGAGTGCAAATAATAAGGAAAACTTGAAAAAGCTGATATGGGTACCGCATGGGTTTTTTTTTGGTGCAGGTCCTGCAAGTTTGTAGGTTAATTGGCTTCTGTAAAATGTACCTAGTGTGTAGGATAATAATGGAGACCGTTGGTCGGCACGGACTCAGTGGGCTGAAGAGCCTGTTTCCATGCTATATCTCTAAACTAAACCTGATGGCATAAATATTGAATTCTCCCACCACTTTACTTATCTATCCTGCCACATCCCCACATGCAAGACCTCTCTTTCTATTCCCCCTGCGCCTGTCACCTACATCCAGTCATCCACTCACCTCTGCTACTTCTCCCACCCGCCTCCGTGTCTGCTACTTTTTCATTTCTCTCCTCATGTTCATTATCAGGTTCCACATTTACACAGGTTTGTCTCCACTTCACCTCCAGCCTTTGATATTCTCTCCACCCATCTGCCAATCATCTCTCCCTATCTGAATCCACCATCTGAATCACTTGCCATTTCTTGCCCTACCATTTGTCCCCACCACTCTTTACTAGTATTCTCTACTCTACTCCATCACTCTGAAGGGGAGTTCTGACACAATACATCAGCTGTTCATTCCCTCCACAGGTGCTGTCGGGCCTGCTGAGCTCCCCAGCACTATGTTTTTTTTAAACTCAAGATTCCAGCATCTGCAGGATCTTATTTCTCTGCTGACTAAATCTTGCTGCATATAGGAATGGGATCATATGTGTACAAAAGACAATGTGTACTTACCTCCACCTTAGCTATATCATTTTGGTGTTTTGAATAATTACTTTCCCACAAGAACAGCTTCTTGCTAATTTCAGACATCTAAAAAGAAAAAAAGTGAACGATTTACATAATAGCAATCTTGTTTATAATTTGTAGTACAAGGAGTTACAAATTATATTTAGATTCGCCTGTGATAGGTAAAGAATTATGGGACAGGTGGGAGTACATTGGAAGCTGAGATTTATTTCTGAAATGTAACTAAAATATTCCAACTAGTGAAATACCGTTGATTCAATAATCCTAAAAAATGCCCCACACGAGTCATGATAACATTCTGTAAACTTCTTGTGGTGCCTTCACACCCACGTTGGTTTTGCATACAGCCTGTCACCGCGGACGATTCGTCAGCAGCCTCACGAGAAGGTCCAGCCACAAGAGCTCAATGACAACTCCAAGTTCAGACGCACTAACTGGCCTTATCTGCACACGAGTTATGATTGGTGAGAATGTAGGTAAAAGAGGCTTCTGGAATAAACATGACACAAGGTGTCTGGCTCAGCTAAATGCTGTTTGTTCTTTGCTTTCTGTCGTAGGATTCAGTTGATTCTCCTACATTCTCACTTTAAAAATGTGTTTCAAGCCTTAATGACCAGATTTCCAAGCAGTTTTAGCCCCAGCCAAAGCTTTCAATTGCCTAATCCTGTTGTTTCTAATCTGCGGCCACACTAGTTACTAACAGTATCCTGTGACATAGGATAAACTGTCCGTTTTTAAGGCAAAATTACACTGAGACAACAAGTGCCAGCTTCCTCGTTATCTCAGTGTAAAGCAAATTTAGAATAATATAAAGCAAGTATGTCCGAAGAAAATCAAGACCTTTGAGGTGCTGTAATGGAAGTAATGCAGTAATGGAAAACGCATGGCAACCAAATGCACGGAGCAAAATCCCGCACACACCAATAATATAAATTTAGTTTAGTTTAGAGATACAGTGTGGAGACAGGCCCTTCGAGTCCAGGCCGACCAGCGAACACCCATACACTAGTTCTATCCTACACACTAGGAGCAATTTACAGAAGCCAATTAACCAAGAAACCTGCACATCTTTGAAATGTGGGAGGAAACCAGAGCACCCGGAGAAATCCCACTTGATCTCTGGGAGAATGTACAAATTCCATTTGGACAGCACCAATAGTCTGGATTGAAGCCGGGTCTCTGCACTGTAAGGAAGAAGCTCTACTGCTGCGCCACTCTACCGCCTTTAAATAATTAAACAGTATTAGTTGTGGATGGGGATAATGCTGTCAATGTTGTTAACTCTCATCACATAGCATTTTTTCCATCACATCACAAATCCTCATCAAGTTCTCAGAGAAGATCTTGGTTGCATGAACAGAATAAGAAAAATTATGGCAAATCACATCGGATAACAGGAAATACATTTTCTATCATCCAATGTTGCACAAGCTCATATTTTAGCCAGTAAAAAGACAAAATAAATTTACCTCCAAACAGTCCCAACAAAATAATTAGAGATTTCAATTCATTCCTTAATGCTGAATTGCTGGGCAAAGAAAGTGAGGATTCAGCTAGAACTGTAACACTGTGAAGGTTAAAATGCAGAGTTTTAATGAAACTGATTGTTCTTGCAATATGACATTTGGTGGCTTTTTTGGACTTTCTGTACAACAGTCACAGGTCATTCCTAGAATTACCTTAACAATTCAAGTATTCCAAGAGCAATACATTTAAATCATGGTTTAGAATTCTGGGACTTTTTGTCTCCAGATGGAATTTGATTTCATTCTGACAGTTAAAAAGGGTCTGGATTTTAACACTGTGATAATATATTCATGCTTTGCAGCAAGAAGAGATTATTATCAGTAAATTTGCATTTGATTCCAGCATTGCTATGATACTGTGAAATATTAAAATTTCCCCATAAATGTTCATACAGTACTCTGTTCTCTACCTTCAAACAAATATGCACCTGTATTACAAAGTAGGAAGTGTGGTTCAAAAAGGCAGGTATGCAGTTAAACTAATCTGGGTCACTCGCAAGCTAATAGACTATTTCCATTAATTTTAACCTGTGTGAAGCCCTATAACACGACACAGACCATTCAGGCTCAACATGTTCCCATTACGATCCAATGAACTATGGATGTGAAGACTGGGTAAAATGTAAAAAGCCTGTGGCAAGAAGCCTATGGCAAACTGGAAAAAGAGGAAGCCCTTCATTGCAGGAAGAATATAGAAAATAAATTAGGAAAGTGAAGGAAAAGCATAGGCCCAAAATATCAATGTTATAAGGATAGTAAGGGGAAGAGTTAGGTTAAGCCAAATAGGATAACCTAAAGGAATCTTAAATGAATGCTTCTCATATATATTCACTAAAGAGGTAATTATAGTTTGAGAATTAAGTGAGAAGAATGAATACATTCTAGAAAATGCTATCCTTAAAAATGAGGTATTAAACTTCTCAGAGGGCATAAAGGTGGATGAATCCCTTCCTCTTGATGAGAAGCATCACAGGCTGCTGTGGGAGGCAAGGGTGGAGATTGTTGAAGCCTGACACAATTTTTTAAGCCATAGGTGATGTGATTGGAGGACAGTAAATAGAGTCATAGAGTGTTAGTGTGGAAACAGGTATTGGCCCTTCGGTCCAAATTGCTCATACTGGTCAATCTGTTCCAGCTACACTAGTCGCACACGTTTGGTCCATATCCCTCCAAACCTATATCTATGTACCTGTCTAACTGCTTCATAAATGTTGGGATGGTCCCAGCTACAACAAGCTCCTGTGGCAGCTTGTTCCTTACACCTACCACCCTTTATGTGAAAAAGTTGCCCCTCAGATTCTTATTAAATCTTTCCCCCTTCACCTTAAACCTATGTCCTCTATTCATCTACCCAATCTATTCTTCTCATGATTTTATACAGCTCTCAAATGTGGTATCTTTATTCAAGAAGGGCAACAGAGATAAGGGAATCACAGTCCCATTTACTATAACAGTGATGATAGACAAGTTAATGAGGAAAATTAAACTTTATTAGTTGTGGCTAGGGGTAGGGAATTTAACTCCTCTCGTAACCTTCAAATGGATATAAAAGAACACATGACATGTGGTTTAAATTGTCATCCACAAAGCACCGTCAATGGCAATGATAGAAGTGATATTGGGAATCATTACAGCATGGTTTGGGAACAGCTCCATCCAAGACCACAAGAAATTGCAGAGAATTGTGGACACAGCCCAGACCATCACACAAACCAACCTCCCTTCCATTGACTCCATTTATACCTGACACTGCCTCGGCAAAGGCAGCAGCATAATCAAGGAAAGTCGCACCCTGGTCACTCCCATTCTCCCTTCTCCCATCGGGCAAAAGGTATAAAAGTGTAGTGTGAAGCGTACCTCCAGATTCAGGGACAGTTTCCTTCCAGCTGTTATTAGGCAACTGAACCATCCTACCACAACTAGAGAGCAGTCCTGAATTAACATCTATATCATGGAGACCTTTGGATATCTTTATTTGGACATTACTGGCTTTATCTTGCATGAAACATTATTCACATTATTCATTTTATCATATATCTGTACACTGTGAATGGCTCGATTGTAATCTTGTTTTGTCATTCCACTGACTGGTTAGTACGCAACAAAGGCTTTTCACTACACCTTGGTACAGATGGTAATAAACTAAACTCAAATCAAGTGGGGTATCTTCTTAGAATGTACATACAAGACCCTGGAGTAAGGCTTCAGCCCACAATGCTGTCACTCAAATACAAAAATGCTACCTCAAAACCACGGTTTCCAACTTTGAAAATGATGATCTCAACCAAGGAAGGAATATGTGCTTGCAATTAGCCTTTGTTCCTTTAGGAGTGAGGAAGGAAAATAATTAAAGTCATGCAGAATATTCTCCATTTCAATAACATGTAACATTCTCCAGAATAACATCTACTCTGGAGAATTCCACACTCCACTCTGCACCCATGCACTTGGACAATAAGAAAGCGTATGCCAGGCTACAGTGCATCAACAACTCTCTGCATTCAACACCATCAGTTCAAGAAAGTACTAGGGTGAGTACTGAGTTTTCTCTCCAGGGAAGGGGAATAAAAACTATAGGGCACAGGTTTAAGGTGAGGGGGGAAAGATTTAATAGGAACCTGAGTGGCAACTTTTGTTTTTAAACACAGAGGGTGGTGTGTATATAGAAGAGGCTGCCAGATAAAGTTGTTGAATGCAATCACATCTACAGTCAACTTTTGAGGATTTCTCAGCACAAACACTTCTATGGCTTTATCTTGACACTCTCACTGCACAATAATTAAAAATGAAATGAGTTGAATGACACATAGACACATGTACTGGGATAGTAATCCAATATTTATGATGATGATGCTAGTTTATTCAATATTGTCGTCTGTTCAAAATTCAAAAAAGCAGGTGCAACTTTAAAGGAGGCTGTTATGCTATGCAACCATTACTTTATTCAACACATTTCACATATGACTGCACAATATTTAATTCAATTGGCAATTCAATTAATAACTGAACAACCAATGTCACACATCCTCTTAACATGTTTCTAGCCATTCCATTTGTGCATTGCATGAACTCACTTCACAATGGTTCATAAGATGGCTCACCACCTTCTCAATAACAATGAAGAATGGATAATAGTAAGATTAAATGAGAACTTACCAGTTTGAAGTTTGATCTTTATTTTATGAGGAGCTACGATGAGGGATTACGTGAAGAAGCCCCGCCAGGCGCATGCGCATCATACCTCAAAGCAGCGGCGTGAAAACACAGAAACTATAGCCGAAGTGATATAGTAAGACTCAGAAGACTAGAACTACCAGATGATCTTTGCGATTATGACGGCCTGGAACGGAGGGCACGTAATCCCTCATCGTAACTCCTCATAAAATAAAGATCAAACTTCAAACTGGTAAGTTCTCGTTTAATCTTACTATTTTACTTCGGAGTCATGTGAGTGACTATGTGAAGATTTCAAAGCTCTGTGATTTCATGCCATAGATCCATTCCATACGACACACTGCTTCAGTTGACACAGTAGTGAATAAATAATGTATTAAACATTGCTTCGAATTATCCAATAATCATGTTTTAAATAACAAAACAGTAATAATCCCTCTATCCCAGGGGAAATTACAAATTAAATTTATAAAGACAAAGCAAATCAAATCAAATGGAACCCAAAACAGCATGCCCAAACCCTGGCACTGTCAGGACAGGTTTATCATAACTTTTAGAAAAAGTTGATTCCTTAGACCATCCTGTGGCCTCGCTACGGATGTTGATGCTGCCCTGGTGGAGTGAGATTTAAACACATGAGTGTCTACTCCAGCAAAACCTGTTTTAACCATCTAGAAATGGTTTATACTGACACCTTTTTATGAGGTTTTTTGTGACTGATGAGCATTGCTGTCTCAGAGCCTCTGAGACTCTTAGTTACCTCGATATATTGACTCAGGAGCTTAACTACACATACGTTTGGTCAACAGAGTATGCTTTTAAAACTTACTTTGGTTCCAGCCATTCCTGGCCTGCTTTGTTTGATTAAAATCATACACATAAAACGTTATGCTATCTGCAGAAGAATACATGCTATCTAGTCGTAACTTTTGGAATGTTTGCACTCGCTGCGCTGATACTAACGCCATGAATTTAACCGCTTTAAGTGTTAACTTCTGAAAAGACAATGATGTAATTAGAGCCCATTGCTGAAGCAGTGTGAGAACTATACTGACATCCCAGATTTCTGCATATCTAGGTTTAGGTGAACTTTTGTTAAAGATTCCTCTCATGAATCGGGACACTAATGGATGAGACCTGATAAGTTGTTGTTCTGAAACTGCCCTAATAGGAGGACAAAGCACTCCGAGCACTATTAATGGCACTATAACTGAAGCGTTCATCAAAATGCAATGTAGCAAGGAACTCCAATACATCCAGTATGCTTGCAGAATGATAAGATAGATATATCTGACTGTAAACAACATCTCCCATTTCTTAATATGAGACACATATTGTTTCTTAGTGCTATCTCTCCAAGCTGCAATTATCACATCCATGGTCCTATTCGACAGTCCAAGGCCTTGGAACGGTCTGGTCAGAACCTGCAGATTAACAAATTAATACGATCATGTAACAGATGACTTTCTCCTGTTACTGGATGCACCAAATTACTGCAGTTGGGGACAGTCATGAATGGCTGAGTCATCATTCTGAGCAGCAATGGGAACCATGGCTGTGTAGGCCAGTCCGGTACCACCAAAACGACTGAGGCGGAGTCCTGCACTATTTTAGTGAGACATTGCCTAATCAGGCAGAATGGGGGGAAAGCGTAAAAGAACGTACGTCCCCAATGTAGCGAGAATGCATCCACCACTACTGCTCCTGGATCTGGTTCCCATGAAACATATTTAGGCAACTGGTGATTTAGCCTGGATGCAAACAGATCAATATCTGGCAAACCATTGCGGCTGACAATCATTTTAAAACATCAGGATTTAACATCCATTCTATGTTGTCATTAAATTTTCGTGACCTGTTGTCTGCCACCACATTATCTCTACCTGGTAGGTAGATAGCTGAGACCCAGATGTTTCTGGAAATACACCAGTGCCACATGAGGTTAGCCAGATTATCACATGATACTGACCTTATTCCTCCCATGTGATTGATATATGCCACAGTCATGGTATTATCAATCTGAACATGTAAATGATTCATTGTTGAACAATAAGCTTTTAATCCATAGAATGCAACCAGCAATTCTAAGTAATTTATACCATGCCTGTGCAGGATTAAATCCTCTTGCACACTCCATCTACCACCACAGCTAGACTCGCTGTCCATAGCTCTCCATCAGAGAGCACTCACATCTGTCTGTAAAACCACTGAAGGTTGCTGAACCAAAATGTTTTTGGTAGTTTGTACAATATTGATAATCCACCATTGTAATTCAGCTATGGCTCTGGTTGGTAACTGCATAGGTCTATCAAAATGACCTGCATGTTCTTTAGCTCATTGCAGAGTTTGATAGTGCAGAGGTCCAAACTCCACTGCAGGGAAAGTTGCTACCAATTTACCAATAACACTGGCTACTTCCCGGATGGAGGGATATTATTTTTCAGCTAGACTAGTACAGACCTCCCTGATCTCCACAGCCTTGGCTGTAGGCAAAGTCACTGACATATCAACTGAATCAATGACAAACCCCAAATAATCCATTTTTTGGGATGGCTCTAACTTGGATTTGGTTGGATGAACCAGAAACCCTAACCTTTCAAACAGGTGTTTGGTTGCTGAAACCGATTCCTCAGCTGTCTCCTGAGTGTTGCTTATGATAAAATATCATCTAGATAAGCCATTACAATGTGATACAATGGGCCCGAAGTTGCGCCAGCACTGGTTTCAACAATTTCGTGAACAGCCTAAGAGTTGAGGTTAACCCATTGGGTAATGCTTTAAATTGCCACAGCTGTCCCATCCAACTAAATTTCAAGTATCTCCGATATTGATGATGAATTGGTACTGAATAATATACATCTTTCAGGTCTAAGTTGCCATATAGCAGCCTTGTGATAACAGCTGTTTAGCAGTATTTAAGGTGTCCATTTTAAAATGCCTATACTGAACATAGGAATTTAACTGGGTTAGGTCCAGAATGACTCTACTTCCCCAACTTTTTTCTGTCTGGGGAATATATTGGACACAAATTTTCCAGGATGGTTAGTCGTCCTCTCAATTACCCCTTTTTTGAGACAAATCGTAATTTCTTCTTTTACCTGCTGAGTTTCTGGTGCAGAAAAAACAATACTCTATTAGGCATATTCTGTACAGGTGGATCAATTTCTGACATAAACTTTATTCGAGAGCCTGACACAGTGTCTAGTATAAACCGATCAGATGTTATGCAGCACCATTCATCATAAAACAATTGCAACCTACCCCCAACCGGAGGTTGGTCCCCAGAAATCTTATCCTGGACAGAATGAATCACCTGTACCTCTACACTCGGCCTTGAAGTCTTCCTTCTTCCCATATTGGGGTTGTAGCTGGGATACACAGGTGTGTGATACCTTCGGCCCACTGGCCCCACCCTGCTTGGTCCTGCCCCTGGATCCGACCCCTTTCGCACTGAAAACAACCTGCGAGGTGGCATCCTGGCAGAAGGGACGTATGTGTACATGAGACCGATTGTTTTGGCCTCTTCCTCCAGGTCCTTGACTTGTTTGAGGAGGTCCACCCCAAATTAATAATCTGGGGCTTGGATGTTGGTGGCCCTACACAATGCTGCAATTTTCGGGTTCAGCGTCGGCTTTATAGCTGTTTTTCTTATACAGTTGACCTCAAAATATGCGTTACAGAACAGGGCCAGCATATCTTGTTGTGTGCCAGACATTGGTGCCCCCCGGACCATTTTTCCAAATGCAGTGATGCCTGTTGCCACCAACTTGAGGACCCGCACCTGATTTCTTGTCCACACGTTGTTGCGCTCATTTGTGCCCATATAGCAGAGTTCATGGTGCGCACTTTGAGCGACGCACAATTAACAGGTGTTTTATATCTTATGGCCGTCTCTCCCATAATCATATCCTGGAGCTGGTGAGAAGCCATGAAATTAACATTGGCAGGTAGGTTTTCCTCCATAGCCTCACCAGTCCCTTCCGGATTAGCGAAGTTTAACGCTAGGTCCAGGACACCTGAAGCGTGGCTTGTGTGCTCTGGTGTGTGCACACATGCAGTGACACCAGCTTCAGGGTCAGACTCCTCCTGCCCTGACTCTCCCAAGTCCTGCTCTAGGGAGGTTTCTTCCAAACCTAAACAAGGTGCTGGAGAGGATGATTCCCACTGGTATCCATAAGCCGTGTTTTCTTCTTATGGACCTCTGCGAGAGGCTGTGTGGGGAATCCTAGGGGCATTCGACCCCAATTGAAATTTTACATGGCTATTTAAGTTTGGAGCATTTTCCCACTTGGCTGAGCCATCCCCATACCTTTATATTAAAAGGAGGGGAGTCTTCCACATCATGAGACCCATCAGATAAGATGAGCCTGAGAGCACTTTGTTTTTGCCTTCCTCCCTGGTGGAGTGGCCTCACTGCCCTGAAGCACTGGAAACTGATGGAGGCAGTTGAGCTGCCGGTAGAAACAGTAGCCGGTATTGGAGCCGGCATTAGCGCAGCCGTTATCTCCCAACCCGATCTATAAGCGGTAATTGCGGAGCCGGCATTAGCGCAGCCGTTATCTCCGGACCCGATCTATAAGTGGTAACCGCGGTCCCCGCGCGTTCCGCTCCACTATCGCTAACTCTCGCTGGCTCCCGAGCCAGACTTACAGAGTTTAAAATACTCGCAGGGAAGGTTTAACATTGACTTACCTGCCGGTTACTAATTACCGCTGGAGGAGCTGAGCTCTCCAGCCCGTCGGTGCGCCATGCGTCGGACGTAATGATGTGCATGCGCTGGTGGGGCTTCTTCACGTAGTCACTCACGTGACTCCGAAGCAAAATAAATACTGAATGGCACAGCTAGCAAATAACTACCTGGTATCTAAATTTGAGCCAATTTATATACTTGGTTTAAGCCCATTCTTTTTGTCTCCCAAAAATCTGGCACCATTGGCAAGTACAGCGTTTTCTTTTGGCAATGTTTTTGCTCCCATATACCTTAAACCACATTCATTGCATTTATGTTGCATGGAAGAGTAAAGATAGATCTTTGTCAGAAAGAAAAGTACGAAAGTTGACAACTGACCCGTTTCTCAAGGTTGGCATCAAGAGACAACAGCCTTTTGTTTTCTTCCTCCTATTAAACAAAATCAAGGAGATTTATCAAATGTGTGATGCAAAATAACAGTATGTTGAATCAATAAGTAGTCTATTGTTGTGGTAGAAACGCACCAGCTTCTGATTATTCAACAGAAGTTCAAGGCACAGCTTTTCAGTTATCTCTACTCTATTCCTTCTATTTAACTCTGCTCCCAGGATGTATTGTTGAATGTTCTCCCCTAGACTTAAAAACAAAATTATAAGAATCAGTGAAAACCAACGTTATACTAATTCCAATACATCATTGTTATTTTACTTATCTGACCTGCTCAGTTCTCTGTCGCTGTTACAAACTATAGAGGACTTCATATAGTTCTGATATAGTTGCTTCTGGCAAACTCTTGGTGTAAATTTTTATCTCTTGTTCTCTTCTCTTAAATATCAAGGAAAATTGGGTCATAGCTTCAGACCAATTCTGAGATTTGATCACGTAAACTAGGTCAAAGGAATCCAGGACGGAGCAAAATCTTTTTGAAAAAAATACGACATTCCCTTTGATTTGTGGAAATCCCTGACCCATGATTGATCAAAGTAGAGAAGGAATATTCAGATTGGTGCCTCGATCAATGCATTAGAAGCCCTGCATAAACTCCCCTTCACAAATTTTGCCATATTAGCCATTCCTTGCCCAGTGTGTGGAAGAGTGTAGTTCATACGCTGGCCTCATCAAAACCCAAAAAATCATCGAAGTAGCAAATCAACCCTGAGCCCATAGGACTGTAAGAATGCATAGCAATTTATAAACCAGCAGACAATTGTACTTACTTGGCGATGTTTTCATCAGAAAAGAGTTCCGGTGATGAAGCGTTGGTTTCTCCTCCTACTGTATGAAATATGAAATAAATCTGTTCTCCACATATTTTTGACATTCTTTAATCAAAATATAAATGTTACATTTTGCTTCACCTTGTTGCTAATGCTGTATCAAACCTGAACGCTTCTTTGCATCCCAAGGGGGCTCCCAAGGTAGTTCATTTAAATACTGACATTGCCAACTGTAGCGCAAAAATCAAGGTTGCAATTTAGTGTCTGCACTTGCTGGAAGCTTAACTCAAGGTACCATCTGCTTTCTCAGTTAGGTATTAAAGATTCATTGGTATTATCCCAAAGAACAGCAATGGAGTTTACCTTCGTATTCTGGTTTAATATCTATTCACATTGAGCACTACTGAAAGCAATTATGCTGGCTATATCACAAATTGGCTGATATTGGATATGGAAGGCATACTGGCCAAAAATTTACCTATTTCTTTAAATGAGGTTATGGGATCTTGAACTTCAAACTTTTCAGGAAGATTGGCTTGATCCTCCATTCAAAATAAGGGCCCAATAATACAACAATTATTTCCTCGAGTTTATCTTGTGGTTTGAACATAAACCTTTAAAGCTCAATTATGATCAAAGGGAGTCCTTTCTAACCCCAACCACTAATCTATGAATGCCTATAACCCACGACCCTGAATCTAACTAGATATTCATTCATGTCTTTCAATAAAGGTTTCATGAAATAATGGGATAATCAATCTTACCACTGATTTATTCAAATCTCCAGCATATTTCACCACCATCCATTATTTAAAGAGGTTCCAATCATGGCTTGCTAGGTGGCGCAGCGGTAGGGTTGCTGCCTTATAGCACTTACGGCGCCAGAGAACCGGGTTCGATCCCGACTACGGTTGCTGTCTGTACAGAGTTTTTACGTTCTCCCCGTGACCGCATGAGTTTTCTCCGAGATCTTCGGTTTCCTCCCACACTCCAAAGACATACAGGTCTGTACATTTAAAAAGCTGGAGTTACTCGGCAGGACAGGCAGTATCTCTGGAGAAGGAATGGGTGACGTTTTGGGTCGAGACCCCTCTTCAGAAGAAAAGTCTTGAACCGAAACATCATCTATTCCTTCTCTCCAGAGATGCTGCCTGTCCTGCTGAGTCACTCCAGCTTTTTGTATCTATCTTTGGTTTATCTGTAGTTCCTTCCTACACAGGTTTGAAAATTAATTAGCTTGGTATAACTGTAAATTGTCCCTAGGGTGTGTCGGTTAGTGTTAATGTCGGTTAGTGTTAGTGTCACTGGTCAGTGCGGTCTCGGTGGGCGGAAGGGCCTGTTTCCTCGCTGTATCTCTAAAACTAAAACTAAAAAAAATTGTTGCAGGAACGTTGAAGTAGAGAAAATTCTCACTTTCCAAAATTTGATCCAGTTTAACCTTCGTTTAATGACCTACATTTAGAATGTATCTTACCTTCTTTTTTCTTCGTAAAAGCAAAATCAAATTCAAGTTCTGAAAGATTACTTGCTTCACATAGAATTGGGGGGCAGCTATCCACATTACATGGGTTCCACTCGTGCAATGGTACGAGTTTTCCCTCCCCAAACTCATAAAGCAGAGCCTCATTCTTTGTAAGCGGTACCAGTGGCAATGCCTGAAGAAAGCTGACTTGTTCAGCCTGGAGGTAACAGTATGCACCACAGTTGCTACTTTGCTTGAATCTCACACCAATCAATTCAGAAATATTATCAAAACTCTTGCTTTTCTTCATGAATGAATCAGGTGGCTGCATGTAGATAACTTGACTCTGTCCAACAGCAATTTTAAGTTGTGCGTCTTCTCCTGCCCTGGAAGTCATTTCCACTGAACTCTAAAATCAAAGGATCAAAGATTAATAAGGGACTGAACTAAACCACGCAATCCAATGAGATTGCACAAGATTGCATCAACAATAATACATGTTTAAAACACAAAGTGCTGGATTAACTCAGAGAGCCAAGCATATATATAACATTTTAGGTCAGAACCCTCCTTTAGTCTGATTGTAGTGGGGACAGAAAGCTGGAAAGTGGTGAGAATAGTGGGACTAGTGTAGCTGGGACATTGTTAGCTGCTGTGGGTACTTTGGGCCGAATGGCCTGTTTCCACACTAATTAACTCTATGACACTGAAGAACGTCACCCATTCCTTCTATCCAGAGATGCTGCCTGTCCAGCTGAGTTACTCCACCATTTTGTGTCGATCTTCCATGTAAAGCAGCATCTGGCATTCCTTCCTAAAGTTGTAGTTGGGCACAGGTGAAGGGGGGTTTGATTTGCAAGTGGGTGGATAAAGACTGGAGATACAAAGAAGTCAAAAGGGTGATAAAAGAGAACTAAAGGAGACAAAAAGATGTTACAGGTACTATGGGTTTGTCTACCTTACATGTACTGCATATATTTCAATCCCATATTTCTTTCCCTATGTTTCAACCAATTTAACCACTCAACCAATTTAAATTTGAAGGTCATCAACGAAGCTGAATGCATCACATTATCAGGTAGTGGATTCTAAAGTGTAACTCTCATCATTTAGCATTTTTTTCCTTCAGATCACCAATGCTTTTCAAGATCTTGGCTGTATGAATAGAATAAGACAAATTATGGCAAATCACAGCGGACAACAGGCTATAAATGTTCTATCACCCAATGTTGCATAAACTCATATTTTAGCCAATGAAAAGACAAACTAAATTCAAAACAGTTCCAATAACATGATGAGAGATTTCAGTTAATTCCTTAATGCTGGATTGCTGTGCAAAGAAAGTGAGGATTCAGCTAGAACTGTAACACTGAAAAGGTTAAAATGCAGGGTTTCCATGAAACTCAAATTGTTCTTGCAACTTTAGAATAATGACATTTGATGTTTTTTTTGTACTTTCTGGTCTTTGTATAATATAGTAACAGGTCAATCCTAGAATTACCTTAACAATTCAAGTATTTCTAGAGCAATAAGTTAAAATTTGGATTAAGAATTCTGGGACTTTTTTTCTCCAGATGAAATCTGATTTCATTCTGGCAGTTAAAAAGTGTCTGGATTGTAACACTGTGATAATATGTTCATGTTTTCCAAGCAAAGCTAATAGATTATTTTCATTCATTTTAACCTGCGTGAAGCCCTATAACACCGACGCAGACCATTCAGGGTCAACATGTTCCCATTAACATCCAAGGAACTATGGATGTAAAGACTCGGTAAAATGCAAGAAGCCTGAGGCAGGTAGAACAAACTGGAAAAAGAGGAAGCCCTTCATTGCAGGTAGAATATAGAAATTAAATTAGGAAAGCGAAGGAAAAGTGTAGGACCAAAATATCAATTTTATAAAGATAGTAAGGGGAAGAGTTAGGTTAAGCCATATAGGATAATCTAAATGAATCTTAAATCTAAATGAATATGCTCCTCATATATATTCACTAAAAAAGAACATTATAGTTTGAGAAGAATGAATACATTCTAGAAAATGCTATCCTTAAAAAGGTGGTATTAGACTTCTTAGAAGGCATAAAGGTGGATGAATTCTTTCCTCTTGATGGGATGCATCACAGGCTGCTGTGGAAGGCAAGCGCGGAGATTGTTGAAGCCCTGACACGATATTTTAAGCCATAGGTGAGGTGATTGGAGGACAGTAAATAGAGTCATAGAGTGATACAGTGTGGAAACAGGTATTGGTCCAAATTTCCCACACCAGCCAACATGTTCCAGCTACACTAGTCCCACACGTTTGGTCCATATCCCTCCAAACCTATATCCATGTACCTGTCCAACTGCTTCGTAAATGTTGGGATAGTCCCAGCTTCAACAAGCTCCCGTGGCAGCTTGTTCCTTACACCCACCACCCTTTGTGTGAAAAAGTTACCCCTCAGATTCCTATTAAATCATTTCCCCGTCACCTTAAACCTATGTCCTCTGGTCCTCGATTCACCTCGTAGGGTAAGAGACTCTGTGCATCTACCCGATCTATTCCTCTCGTGATTTTATTCAGTTCTCAAATGTGGTATCTTTACTCTGGAAGGGCAACAGTGATAAGTAAGGAAATCACAGTCCCATTGACTATAACAGTGAGGATAGGCAAGTTCATGGGGAAAATAATCTGAGGCTAACATTAATCCACAGTTTGAAAGGCAGGATTAAGCAAAGAGAGTCAGCATGTGAGAGATCCTATCTGATCAATTTGATTGAATTTTTGAAGTGCTAACAAAATGTATTGATGAGGGCAGTGTCATCATGATGATGTAGTCTATTTGAACAAAGGTCCTACATGCACATTTGTAACAGCAGTGTGACACGGGGATCAATGTTGGTATCCTTATTGTTTGTAACATACAGAAACAATTTTGAAATTAATGTACAAAATATGATTCATAAATTGGTAGATGACATAAAAATTGGTGATGCAGCTAAGTGTGAGTAAGATAGTTGTAAACTAAAGGGTGACATTGATCAATTGGTAAAATGAGAGGAACAATGGCTCAAATGGAAAAGGTGCTCAATCAATAGTGGGACACAGAGGTGTATTGAGAAATGAAGGGTCATTGGTGAACAAATACAAGGATCCCTTAAAGTGGCAACACAAGTAGAAAGGTTTGTGAAGAAAGTATACAGGATACTTGCCTTCCTCAGCTAGAGTGTTGAATATAAGAGCGGGGATGTTGTTGTACAACTTTATAAATCACTGGCGTTCAGTTACATCTGGAATGTTCTGTGTAGTTTAGGTTGTCATGTCACAGGAAGCAGGTGATTACCTTGGAAAAGTTCACAAGGATGTTTCATGGGATTAAGCTTTTCAGTTATAAGGGGAGACCAAATGGTTGAGTTTGTTTTCATTGGAGCAGGGGAGGCTGAGGGGTCACAATAGAAGTATGCAAAATTATGAGAGGCAGAGAAAGAAAACTAGAAACCTTTCTCCTTAACAGACATGTCTAAAACAAGATAACATAGTTCTATGGTAAGGGATAAGAAAGTTAGAGAAGATCTGAACAGGATTTTATAGGGACCCCGAATCATTGTCACAAAAACAAAGAAGAAATATTGATGTGAGGATCTTGCCTATTTTCTACGACTCCACACAAAGATGACCCTTTGGTTTCTGAGGGGCCTTATTTTCTGTCTATTTACCCCCTACATCTGGAACACATTGCCTGTGCCAGTGGCGGATACAAAACTCTGATGACAATAAGTGACTGGACAAGCATGTGAATCACAATGGTTTGAACACAAAAGTCCCAATATACCAGCTTCGGAAGGATTTTATAACTATATTTCATAAATTGTACACTACTATTTAGTATATTACCCCCCCCCCCCCCCCCCCCACACACCAAAATCAAACATGCAAAATGAGGTGGACAAAAAAACTTAAAATAATCAAAAAGTTGAGAGACATCTTCAGAGGAATCAATTCTCTCATTCACTATTGAGTGCCTCCTCTAAATATTCACCATGGGGTGAAGTTGTTGTAAGTTGATATAAATATTCATCGTTGAGTGAAGATGTTGCCCGAATCTTCATCCTCTTTTGTAAGTTACATCGTATTGATCCTCGAGCCCAGTTGGCAGAAGGAATCACAAGGCGGCGGTGACCCAGAGAGGCTTCCAACTCTACCTGGCCAGGTGGAATGTCTCGGGTCAGCTGCAACTCACCTGCGCGCCCCGGCCCGCTGTGACGTCCCTCCTCATCGCCTCTGTGACCTCACTTGACGCAATAACGTCATGCGATAAGCCTCGTGCTGGGTGCGCCTCCCGGACCGGGCTCGAGGCGGCTGCTGCAGTTCCCGGACCGGGCTCGAGGCGGCTCCTAGTCCGGGCTCGAGGCAGCTCTCAGACCGGGTGAGAAGCGGCTCCCGGACCGGGCTCGAGGCGGCTGCTGCAGCTCCCAGTCCGGGCTCGAGGCAGCTCCCAGGCCGGGTGAGAAGCGGCTGCCAGAGAGGGCATGAAGCGGCTCCCAGGCAGATTTTGAAACGGCTGCTGCTTTTCCCCCCACGGGTGAGCATCAGCATCACGAGCGGAATCGTAGAAGTTCAGCCATAAGTTGGCTTCAATACTCAGCACCATTGAATTAGATAAAGCACTGAAACACACACACAATAGAAACATGTAAATAACTGCAAAACTCCATATAAAAAATAATATCCCATACAAAATATTCCAATGGCGAAGCTTTAAAAAAAAATAAAGCAACGCGTTTTACTTAGGTAGTTTAAAAGAGGTAATCGATGTAAATAGCCCCAACCACCCAGGGCTGCACGGATTGCTGAAAACCGCTGTGGACCCAGTGAATAGCACGATTGGGTGGATATTACAGCGATAGGAGCCTTATAAAGAATAGGCTGGAAAATCAGTTAAATATGGGGATGGAGTATTATTCGTTTAAGAACAGAACAAACAGGCCATTCTTCTGTTGCTGAAACTTTATCCGACACCAGCTATATCAAACTTTACTTTCCAATCTATTCCCACATCCATCGATTCAATTATATATTTATATTTATCCTATGATGTAGAAAGAGGCCATTCGGCCCATTGAGTCTATGCTGATTCTCAGAGCAATTTCATTATTCCTCACTTATTTCCCTGTAATCTACTCCCCTGACATGCCCATTAACGTCTACCACTCTACATTCTCTTTTACCACCCCCTTACACTTGGGAGAAATTGCAGTGTCGGTTAAATGTCACGACTTAAGTAATTGCCCAATTACTTAAGTCATAACATTTAACTGAACTGTGATTTAAACATAACGGGGGGCTATTGCTTCCTCTGGTTTCTTCCGCATTCCAAGACACGCAGTTTTCTAGATTAACTGGATTTTACAAATCCAATGTGTACAAAGTCCATTCCAATGCGAATCAACCATTCCAGGCAATAGCAGGACAAATAGTGCTTACAAATGTTCCGTTATTCATAAATCGGCATGAGGATGGTGTGTTTTACAAATAAAGTATCATATAAACATTCAAATAAATTAATAACACTCCCACATATCTCGTTTTGTTTACATGCAAGGCTTGCTTACAGGTACCAGTTTGAAGGTTATAAAATATCATTTCTTCGTTCATAAGAAAAGTCTTGCAAATTGCCCTTTTTGAAAACAAAGTGTTTTATTCTTTACGGTGAGGACAGTCAGCTGCTGTGTTTTATTAGGCAACATATATAACGCCGTGGATTAAACTGTGTTTGTTTATCTTGACGTTCCATAAAGTGTTTCAACAGATCTCGTGAGTCCGCGATTGAAATTGCGCCCCCTTAACAATGTGGCGGGAAGGTTTCTCTGGAGATGGTTACCTCTGAATTCAATCACTGTCAGCGTAAACTTTGATCCGATTGTACATTGTAACTGCCTTCAATTGAGCATTGTTGATGCTGTTTTGTGCAGCATGATCTGAACAAACGATATCCAATTTTTTTGGACATCAACTTTCTATGGCACCACGGCTGCATCTGCGCTATCTATCCACACTGAATGCAAGTTCACAAACTTCGAAAACTTGTCCATCCTCTAATTCCGTCGCATCCAATCGCTTGTAGGCACTGTGCGAGAATAATAGCACAATCAGATATATTGCACAGCACAATCGTAGAAGACTCGCACCTGCTTGTTAACTATTTACAGCAGCGTCGTAGATTAAAAATTAATCATCTGGCTTTGCCAGTACCAGATTTCTGGATAGAGCTTTAACAACTTTTCACCGGGTCAGTAACAAGTGTGCGACATCTCGCAGCTGAAAAGATTCCACAGTCAACACTAGACATGGAAGAGCCCAGACCTTCGTGGGACAATCCCATGCAGTTTGTGTTCGCCTGCATTTCATTTGCAGTTGGGCTGGGGAATGTATGGCGTTTCCCTTATCTCTGTCAGATGCACGGTGGAGGTGAGTTGATGTGTTTATTTGTGCGCAGTCCATCCTCATCAACAGGTCAAGTCTTAAAGAAGGAACTGCAGATGCTGGAGAATCGAGGGTTACACAAAAAGCTGGAGAAACTCAGCGGGTGCAGCAGCATCTAAGGAGCGAAGGAGATAGGCGACGTTTCGGGTCGAGACCCTTCTTCAGACTGGGTCTCGACCGGAAACGTCGCCTATCTCCTTCGCTCCTTAGATGCTGCTGCACCCGCTGAGTTTCTCCAGCTTTTTGTGTAACCAACAGGTAAAGTCTATTGATTGTTCTTATTGAAGGGGATCAGTCGGGAGGAAACTCTCCAAATAGAATATTTTTTCAACATGCAATCCTACCCACTCTCCACAGCAGTGCTGGACTCACCTATAAGCTAAATAAGCTATAGCTTAGGGCCACACACCTTCGGGGGCCTCATTTTTTGAAATATATTTTAATTTTATCATTTTTTACCCGAATTTTTTTAGAGAAGGGCCTCAAATTTCATACAGCTTAGGGCCTCAGCAGGTGAAAGTCCGGCCCTGCTCCACAGCTGTCAATAAAAAATATTGTATAGGAAGGAACTGCTGATGCGGGTTTAAACCGAAGACAGACGAAAAAAGCTGGCCAGGCAGCGAGGCAGGCTGGAGAGAAGGAATAGGTGACGTTTCGGGTCGAGACCCTTCTTCAGATTGGAAGTCACGGGAAAGGGAAAGGGTAACGAGCTTCCCTTTCCCTCGTTTCTCATTCCCGTGACTTTCAGTCTGAAGAAGGATCTCGACCCGAGAACCCAGTCCTCCTCTCCAGATAAAAATATTGTTCAGCAGGGGTCCCCTATTCGACAGGACTCCTGGGGCCATTATACTTCAGTTAAACCCCTGTCTCACGGTGCGAGTTGGCCCACGAGTGACCCCGAGTTTTCACTCGTGGTGATCACGTACAGCCAACGTAGCGGGAACGTCGGAACTCGCGCGATCAACTTGTCCACTCGTGGCGCTAACGGCAGGTACCTGTGAAACTTGTGTACTCGTGAAAAAATTCAAACATGTTTGACTTTTTCCACGAGTCAAATTTCGTGGTCAAGTTTAAAATTGAAACATTTAAACTCAGAGTTATATCATAGTGGCCCGTGCGTTAAGTTTAGTGATTCATACGTCTACCGTGGGAACTCTTTAATAGACACAAAATGCTGGAGTAACTCAGCGGACCAGGCAGCATCTCTGGAGAGAAGGAATGGAGTCGAGACCCTTCTTCAGACTTACCCAAAACGCCACCCATTCCTTCTCTCCAGAGATGCGGCCTGTCCCGCCGAGTTACTCAAGCATTTTGTGTCTATCTATACTTTAGTTTCGGATATGATCAAGTGTAAGAAACGCAAACCAGACTACCTTCACATCAGAAAATCCTAATGTTCCTAATTTGGCCGAGGCACTTCACTGTCCGTGTGTAGGAAGGAACTGCAGATGCTGGTTTACACCGACGATAGACACAAACATGCTGGAGTAACTCAGCGGGACAGGCATCGCCTCTGGAGAGAAGGAATGGGTGATGTTTCGGGTCGGGACCCTTCTTCAGACTCCCCGCTCATTCTTCCCTCGTCGATGTGAACTTGTAGGGGTGCGAGGAATCGGGCGTCGCTGGGTAAGGGGAAGAGAGGTTTTAATGCTGAATTATGCGCAACAGAAGCATGAAGTGGGGGTAAGGTCCGTTTAAACTATCTTGTCGTCGTCCCCCCCCCCCCCCCAATGTTGGGAGAGAGAGGGAAGAGAGTTGTGCAAACAAACCACGGGAGACTGCATCTTTGGTGGGAAATGTTTTGGCTGATGGAATTGATGGCTTTGTGGCCAAGTTTGCGGATGATATAAGATAGGTGCGGAGACAGGTGGTGTAGAGGAAGCAGGGACTGTGTTCTCCTTCTTTCGTGTGGCGTGCACAGCCTAAAGTTGTAGGACAACTTGTTCTATTTGATCTTCCGTTTGTGCACGTCGAGTTGATTGCATTAGTCGAAACAGGGCGGACCACGTGAAGGTTGCAATCTTCCACCCCAGGGAGTGTGTTGAAGGATTTGGACAGGTAACAAAGTGTGCAGTCATGCACTTTGGTAGAAGGAATAAAGATGTAGACTATTTTCTAAATGGCAAGAGTACTTCGAAATCGGAGATGCACAGGGACTTGGGAGTGCAGGTGCAGAATTTCCAAAAAGTTAATTTGCAAGTCGTATTGGGAGTAAAGAAGTCAAATTTCAGTATTTGCCTTTATTTTGAGAGAACTAGAATTTTGAAAACAGCAGGCATGTAATGCTGAGGGTTTGTGAAGAACTGGTCAGACCCCATTTGGAGTTTTTTTTAGTTTTGGCCCCCATATCTGTGAAGGGATATGCCAGTATTGGAGGGAGTCCAGAGGTTAATGTGAATGATCGCAGGGATAATTGTGTTTGACAGCTCTGGGCCTGTACTCACTAGAGTTTAGAAGGATGAAGGGGCACCTCATTGAAACTTACCGAATAGTAAAAGGCCTGGATAGTGTCGATGAGGAGAGGATGTTTCACTAGTGGGAGAGCCTAGGAAAAGAAGCCTAAAGGGCCTGTCCCACTGTACGAGGTAATTCAATAGTTTTCCTGAATTCAAGCTCGTGTAATGTATGTAGCGGGTACATAGGAGCTCGTGGATGTCACGTAGCAGCTCATACGAGTAATGGTAGATACTCAGGAAATCCGGTAAACACGTGATGTGTTTTCAACACTGAAAAATGTCCACAAATAAAAGAAATACTCGGGATGAAAAAATATTTTACTTTTTACTCGTACGAGCTCCTACGTACCCGCTATGTGCATTACACGAGCTTGAATCAAGGGAGAATGCGGGAGAACTCTTGAATTACCTCGTACAATGGGGCAGGCCCTATAGCCTCAGAATAAAAAGACGAGCCTTTAGAAAGGAGATAAGGAGGAACTATTGTCAGAGGGTGATGAATCTGAAGAATTTATTGTGACATATAGCTGTGGAGGCCAAGTCATTGTGTATTTTTAAAGCGGAGATCGATAGATTCTTGATTAGTATGGGTGTCAAATGTTTCGGGCAGAAGGCAGGAGAATGAGTTGAGAGGGAAAGATAGATCAGCCATGATTGAATGGCGAGTAAGTCTTGATGGGCCAGGTGGCCGAATTCTGTTCCTATGACTTAGAAAAATGAAGTACAGCTAGTTTATAATAGGGAAGGAGTCTTGTGTATTCAACTTTCATTCTAGCACATAAAAGTGGTTTGAATCTGGGAAAGATGTTTTTTTTAAGTTGAATATCAATTAAACTGATGGACAATTCCATTTTTTGGTGTGTCAAAGTGGATCTGAAAAATGCATTACTTAGCAGTTACCTATTTTTGGCATCATGCCAGGTGCATTGTATTAAAACAAATGTATTGTTGTAATTGGTGGAAAATGGTCCAGCGATCCCCGCACACCAACACTATCCTACACACTAGGGACAATTTCTTGCTGTTCCACAGTAACAACCAATCCAGTTGGTAGTGAGCCCATTTTGGTGGGCAGCTATGTCGGTATGGCAAGTGTGAATCACACATGAGACCAAGTAAGGATGGCGGATTTCCTTTCAGTTTAATGAATCATATTGGTTTTTATAACACTCTAAAAACTTAATGTTTCTAATTTCTCCATGTCACCCATTTCAGATTAATTTAATTTCTTGATTCCTCAGCAGACACATAGTGATTTGAACACAGGGCTCTTGAGCAGTAGCTTGGTTCTCAGGATTGCCGTCTGGTATCTCAGCCATTATTGAGCTGTATGATAGATAGGTTCTAACATTTACTGTTAGAAACATAGAAACATAGAAAATAGGTGCAGGAGTAGGCCATTCGGCCCTTCGAGCCTGCACCGCCATTCAATGTGATCATGGCTGATCATCCAACTCAGTATCCTGTACCTGCCTTCTCTCCATACCCCCTGATCCCTTTAGCCACAAGTGGCATATCTAACTCCCCCTTAAATATAGCCAATGAACTGGCCTCAACTACCTTCTGTGGCAGAGAATTCCAGAGACTCACCACTCTCTGTGTGAAAAATGTTTTCCTCATCTCGGTCCTAAAAGAATTCCCCCTTATCCTTAGATAAGGGGGATAACACTGTTATGTAACAGTTACTTCATTTCAGAAGTAATTAACATACAATTAAATGTTATTCGACTTCCCGAGGTTTTGGAAGATGCCACATCAATACAGGTCTTTCTTCCGGTTAACAAATCAGCATTCTATTCATTCTGGAGGTAGACGTTTAGTCTTTTGAATTATAAATGTTTCCTTTCTACATTTCAACTTTTTCCAATTTGCTGGCAAAGGTCAGAAACTGTCTGTCAAAGTAAATGTGATGCCTGAAGCAAATCCATGGTAAATGCTTGGCCCACAAGGCAGCTGACCCCTTGTTCTCATGGCTCATGAAGTGAAGATGCTGTTACATGACGTGGATTGGAGGAAGGTTGCTCAGTTTGCTACTGCAACATAACCTCCTCAGACTATAGCCACAGAGGATTCTTCACTAATTTTAGTTTAGTTTAGAGATGCAGCACTGAAATAGGCCCTTCTGCCCACCGAGTTCACGCCCACCAGCAATCCCTGCACACTAACACTATCCTACACACTAGGGACAATTTACAATTAAACAAAACCAATTAACCTACAAACCTGTACATCTTTGAAGTGTGGGAGGAAACAGGAGACCCCAGAGAAAACCTACGCAGGTCACAGGGAGAAGTTACAAACTCCATACAGACAGCACTCATAATCAGGATCGAGCCTGGGTCTCTGGAGCTGTAAGGCAGCAACTCTACCCCTGCGCCACTGTGCCACTTAAGGAAACAGGTATAATTAAATTATACCAGAGTGAGGCCCACCATAAATTGGAGGAGCAGCACCTCATATTTCGCTTGGGCAGTTTACCCAGCGGTATGAACATTGACCTCTAATTTCAGGTAGTCCCAGCTTTTTCCTCCTCTTCCCAGCTCTCCCTCAGCCCACTGTCTCCGCCTCTTCCTTTCTTCTTCGCCCCCCCCCCCCACCCTCACATCAGTCTGAAGAAGGGTCTCGACCCGAAACGTTGCCTATTTCCTTCGCTCCATAGATGCTGCCTCACCCGCTGAGTTTCTCCAGTTTCTCCAGCATTTTTGTCTATCCTAATTAAATCCCAAGGTAGGGATTGGCTGCAGTGCATTCCACATAAAATCTGGTATTAACATGAAGTATCACCTACTCTCCCATTGTCCATCTGCTGCCAGAGCTTTCAAATATTTGCCTCTAGCATTTCCTACTAGCCTTCTAATCTCCAATAATCATAAAATTGCCGGTTCGTTAAAACATTATTTTTCGTTGTATTCTATCCTATGTGTAACAAATATACATCTTCTAGATGTGCTGGGATACATCCTAAGTGATGTGACCATGAGTCATCGGGTGTTTCGGGTCTCACAACATCGGACACCCTCGCCCAGGCGACCCAGCCGGGTTTGATCAGGCCCCGACTTGATTCCCAGCAGCAACCGCCCATGGATCAGCCCTCTTAATAACTACTCTGCAGGGGTTGGGAGACTCTAGTGTGTGGAGGGACTGGGCTCTGTTGGGTGAGTCCTGGCAGGGCTCCTCCTGCATCTCACCAGATTCAAGGCCTGTGCACTGCACCTCTTTCTCCTCTGAGCATTTCATTCTCGCCTGCAGTGACTTGCGGTGAGATCAATGGCTGGGGAGGCACTGGCTTCTACCCCATCCTAACTTAGTTAGTGTGTTACAACTAAGTTAGTGTGTGTGTGTGTTAGTTGTGTATGTGTTAGTTGTCTGTGCATGATGTGTGTATGTTAGTTGTGTATGTGTGTGTGTGTTAGTTGTCTGTGCGTGATGTGTCTGGGAGGAAAGGAGAGGATGGAGGGTGAGAAGGGAGAAAGGAGAGACGGGAGAGAGGGAAGTAGAGAAAGAAGGGAGGGTGGGAAGGAGAGAAAGAAGGGAGGGAAGAACAGAAGGGAAAAGAGAGAGAGGAAAGAGGATGTGAAGGAGAGATGAAGGGAGGGAAGAAGGGAAGGGAGGGAATGGAGGGAGGGAAGGGAAGGAGAGAAGGGAGGGAGATGCCGGCAGCTAGAGTGGATGCTGGGGTCCCAAGCCGAGAGCAGATTACCCCAGCGTGGGGCCCAATTGGGAGCTCTCAGCAGCCCAGAGCCTCCGAAACGGCCACTACAAATCAACGAATCAACATACCAGTCAGCGCCGCCGCTGCTGGAGCTAGCTAACGTGGATGGAGAGCAAGGCAGCGTCAATTACGTGAGCCTACGTAATTGACACTCGTTCTCCCTCCACTGGGCTCAAAACATGCCCCCTTGTGAGGCAGATGTGATCGCTGCCTCCCCTGGGGCTTTTTCAGTGCAGTTTTATGTAGAGACCAGCGAGCCTAAATTTAATATATTTATATGTGAAATAAGCTACCTGGACTATGGAAGGTGAGGACATGTAATGAAGGGATATACAAACATTACATTGGTGACAAACATAGAGATAGTAACAGGCACACGCTTATTGCCCGCCCTCCATGCAGTTTCTGAAGGGTTGCGCAATTAGAGGGGAGGCTCAGCTCGCCGCTGCCTCACCTCTCATCTCTCCTGTTATTTGCAGCGAAGCTGCGCAAATTTGGCGATTTTTACTATAAAAAATGATTAGATTCATATGGAAATGACATTTATAACCAGTGACTAAATGATCAGTGGAAAAATCTTTATATTTATTTTATTTTATTATTATTTTTCTTTACTTTTCTTAGCAGCTATTTTCATTGGGAGTATGACAGGTGAGGCTCTGCCTCCCCTGCCCACACGTCCCTGCTCGCCTGATGGACTTTTAGGCCATGGTGGTTCATTAGGCCTTGGTATGGATTGGCTGCAGTGCATTCCACATCAAATCTGGTGATAACATGTAGTATCACCTACTCTCCCATTGTCCATCTGCTGCCAGAGCTTTCATCTTTGCCTCTAGCATTTCCTACTACCCTTCTAATCTCCAATCATCATAAAATCGCCAGTTCGTCAAAACATTTTTTTTCTTTGTGTTCTAATCTACATTAATCTTCCTGCAGATCTAGTCAAGGTCCCAGTCCTCCACTCCATAAATTCAAAGCTTTTACTTTAATTCCCTCGATTAATTTATGTCCTTTCAAACTTCACAGCTTTCTCCATTTCTCTAATTTCAATCTTGCAAAATCTTTTACTCCCTACTCTTCATTCCACTATTGGGATTAGAGGTTTTAGACATTCCATTCAAACTCTCTGAAATTAATGATTTAAATTACAAGATCTCACCTATTCCTTCCCCTTCTATAAAAGCAAGTCTTTGACTAAGCTTTTAGGATTCTTCCTTATTTCTTTGGTTTGGTATTTTGTTTTCTTCCTATCATTGTGATCCAGAAGCTAAGTGAGTTAAATGAATACTGGGAAGGGAAGAGGAAAGCTAGAGTTATTGGTCAGTTGTTCAAATCGTGCGAAAGAATATCAGCCAATAATTATATTTGTGTCATCCAGTCCGATTGGCTGCAGTGGGAGTGAAATACCACAAGCAACTGATACTCTTGTACATGACAATTACAATTTCAAAAGAGAGTGTCTTCAATATAAGTTGAAAAGAAGTAGTATCTGTTATTATTTCTCCAGAGGATTGGAAGTAAGAAAATTATATTGACTTCCATCATCATCTCTTTTGCACATCTCTGAATGTTTGATTGCACAGAAGTACAGGTAAAGGTCTTAAAATTAGAGTATGGGAACCTGGAGCTGTGGAGATATAATTTCCCAAAACATATCCCTCTCCTTCAAGTATAACTGACATTAATGGTGTTTGCATTATAAATTACAAGAATATTTTTTAGGACGTTTCAAAAGTTAATCCTTTACAAATGGGCTTTTCTTTAGAAACTAATTTGTAGACATTAACTATTAGCTGAACAATATTTACTTCAGGGCTCCACTTTTCCTGTCAGGCATCACTAATAAGACATAAATTGGTTATGGGCTCAAGGTAATGGGTAATTTATTATTATCTAAATGGTAATTGTGAGTCCAAATGAATTCTTAGTGGTTATAAGATAGTTTGTATCCTTTGCAATATAACATTTTACAATTCTCTAAACTGGTTTAATAATTATAGAAATTTGAACCTTTTATATTGAAAAGCCTTAAGAATGCTACTGTTTTATTGATAGAAGTAGGGAGTAGCTTTTTTCTAGAATGGAGAAACATTTTTTTTTAATAGCTACGTCTTGCACACTCCAGCTCCCAAAATTTGAGTAGATAAGATGATATGTTTGATGAGTCATTACACTTATTTTTAAGAGAATGCAACTAAAAATCAAAAGGGACTGTGTTAAATATAAATCAAGGTTACTTCACTAGTATACAATATGGAGCTTAAATCTAGCTAATTGACACATTTCATGTATTGAGCTTTGGTCTGAAGGGATTTCTCCAAGTGACGAGAAAATTGAGAAATAGATGATTGAGAAGTAATCTCATTATATCATAAAATAGAAGAATTGACAGGATAAATGCTGAGGTTGGGGGTCTCAGTTCAAAAGGCCATAACCAGAAGTCATAGTCTCACAAGAAATATTCAATCATTTGGAATTGAAACTGATCTCAATATCTGAGCACCTTTAGGCAATACTGCCACTGCCAACCCTCACTTTCCCTCATTCCTTTAAAATTCAAAAATATGAGTGTTATCCTTGAGTATGCCCAAGGGTGACACTTTAATATAAAGAGGACTCTTAAAAATTTTGTATCCAGGAAGCTGTGGATAGTCACTAATTGGGCATACTCAAGGGTGACACATGTTCCTTAATACTGAGGAAATAAAGGAATGTGAGGATCAGTGGCAGTATAATAGCATAATCGCCTAGATTTGCTAAGGTATCTACATCTGTTTCTATTTCAAATTTTCTTAACATTTTAATTTACTTCATGGGAATACTGTCTTTCTGTTCTGTCTGAATATAATGTTGCCTCTGGATTTGATAGAATCACGTGACTATGGAATCTATTTTAAGGAAAGGGAACAGTTAACATTTGCAGTTTGGACACACATGAAGGCAATCAAATGTTTTGCTGTGAAGGTGATTCAATTATTAATTTTTTAGTTATAATCTAATCAGTTATCAAACAAGGAAAAGGACCATTTGTCCCCCCCTGAGTCCATGCCAATGATCAGGAACCTATTTACATTTATCCTTTTTTACATTTATCCTTTACAAATTCTATTTTATTCCCCCACCCCCACCCTACATTTCCAGCAACATTCCCCAGATTCAACCACTCATATACATCTGGAGCAACTTACAGTAACCATTAAACCACCACAACGAACATCTTTGGGATAGTGCGAGGAAATTGGATCACCAGAAGGAAACTCACATGGTCACAAGGAGAGCATGCACACTCCACACGGACAATAGTGGAGGTCATGATTGAACCTGTGGCTCTGCCAGCTGTGCCACCCAGAGTACAAATAACAGTCATTTTCATTTTTATTGCATCATTAATTTTAAAAAATCCCAATTAACCAAAAAATGATGTCATACCAAACAAGGGTAGGAAACAATAGTTGGTCAAATGATCATTAATAGATAATAATATGGAACATCATTAAAGTGGAAAGAAAGATTTGGGGAATAAATTCGAAAACGTGCAGTCTTGGCATCAGTGTACCATGCCCCTAATTTGGGGTAATTAAAGTTGAGGATACTGGGAGAGGACTGCTCATCCACCCAGCAAAACTGCAAAGTGCAGATCGCACCACTCAACCTTGGTTATAATGCAATGTAATACTCAAACGTGTGAGGACATCTCAGAGGATAATGGGACAAGAAGTCCATTATAAGGAAAGGAGATTATGAAGGTATTTTGAAAACAATTATGAGAATAAAATCAGTTTATTGCTTGTGCTGGTGTTGGTCAGGAAGAGTCATTCATATTTGCACTGATATACTTTATCCTGAGCAATGAATAAAAAAGCAGGAGATATCAGCAAATTGATCAGTTACAATTTACCAATTTGCTTTGAGGTTTATCAATCATTGAAGATTAAGTGGTGAGATAGGGTGAACCTATCCATTACTTTCTAGTAATGAGAAGTGGTCATAGATTGTACATCAATTGGGGCTTTGTGATTTGATCCTGCCACTTCACTGAGGGATGTGCATGTCTTCATCAGGCTGAGGGAAATTAGACCCTGTTGACCTGCTATCTGCATGCTTAAGCTTGTTAGTTTTATGAGAAATGAGAGGTGGAATGGGACAGTCTTGATGAAATGAAATGCTACCTTTATTGTCATTCAGACCTTTCGGTCTGAACGAAATTTCATGCCTGCAGTCATACATATAATAAAAATAACAAAAACACACAATAAACACAAATTTAACATCCACCACAGTGAGTTCACCAGGCACCTCCTCACTGTGATGGACAGCAAAAGTCTTAGTCTCTTCCCTCCTTGTTCTCCCTCTGCGCTGAGGCGATCCAGGCCTTCGATGTTGTGACCCCGCCGGGTGTTGGTAAGTAAGTCAGTCCCACGGCTGAATCCAGCTCCACGAATGGGCCGATTCAAACTCCACGGCCCGGGGCGGTCGAAGCTGCCGCCCTCCATTCCAGCAGACGCAGCTGTTGTTGCGGGAGCTCCGGAAAACAGGTGACCAACCTGTGACCTGCGAGCTCCCGACGATGTCGTCCCCCCCCCCCCCCCACTCACTTACACAACCTAATAAACTAAACTAAAGTAAAATAGACAAAAGAAAACAACAAAAAAAGAAAAAACAGATGGACTGCAGGCGAGTTGCAGCTGCCAGGCAGCGCCGCCACTTCCGCATCAGTGGCACTTTGAGAAAGAGTAATCTAGCCATGATGGCATCCTCTGCTAAATTATTTGCTGATTCTCATTTGTGTCATACTCAATCCAGCAATTGATAATGGAGCAACATTAGAAAAGGTATTGGACTAGACATTCAGCTTTTCCTCCCAGAAGGGAACATGCTTAGGACAGTAAACTCTTAAAGTAAAGGGAAAATGAAACAAGGTATTAGGTGATAATCAGAGCCATGAAAAGCTGGAAGTTGGATTTCAATGTTTTCCACAAATACTTTTGCATTTTTCTCTTTCAGGTGGATTTTTAATTCCTTATGTCATCATGTTAGTTCTGGAAGGACTCCCTTTGTTTTATATGGAGCTCTCACTGGGACAATTGATGAGAAAGGGAAGCATTGGTGCTTGGAAGGCAGTCAACCCATATTTGATTGGTGTTGGTATGTGGTTTCCTTTCCTGAAAGTTCATCCAAGAGAAACACCTATTGAACCTATTGAGTCAACTTTTCTTTCTCCCACAAACAGGTGCAGGAAGCGTTGTTATATCATTCCTCGTCTCTGTGTATTACAATGCCATCAATTCCTGGAGTCTTTGGTATCTATTTCATTCATTTGAGGTATGTGAAAATAGAATTGAATTGCCAATCATATTTTAAACTGAACTAGCCATATGAATACTGTGACTGCAAGAGCACATCGGAAGGCAGGTATCTTACATCCAGTATTTCATATGTAGACTAGAGTTTAGAAATACAGCGTGAAAACTGGTCCTGCAGCCCACATAGTCTGTGCTGACCATCGATCACCCCCGTACATTAGCACTATCCTACACACTAGGGACAATGTACAACTTTTGTTTTCTGAAGCCAATTAACCTCCAAACATGTACATCTTTGAAGCGTGGGAGGAAACAGAGAGCACCCAGAGAAAATTCACGTAGTCACAGGGAGAACGTGCAAACTCCGTACAGACAGCACCCATGGTCAAGATTGAAGCCGGTTCTCTGGCATTGTAAGGCAGCAACTCTACCGCTGCGCTACTGTGATATATTAAGACTTCCAGCACCTGCTAGTGAGAGAAAGAAAAGTTGATTCAACAGGTTCAAGAGGTCTTCTTCATAGGTTAGCTTTGAGGAAAGGAAACTACATGACAACAGCAACCAAATATGGGTTGAATCCTTTCTGAGCACAAATGCTTCCCTGTGTTACTCGGTTGAAACCTTTCGCATCCTTTCCACCAATTACAAGCAGCACGACAGACGTGTGATGGAATGCGCCCAATTAGCTTAATCCAAGACAACTAGAAATCATGGATGCATTGGTGATAATGTTCTATAGACTCTGGATCAGAGAGAAAACAGGGAATTATAGACCAGTTAGCCTGACATCGGTGGTGGGGAAGATGCTGGAAATCAGTTATAAAAGATGAGATAGCTGAACATTTGGATAGCAGTAACGGGAAATCATGCTTGACTAATCTTCTGGAATTTTTTGAAGATGTAACTAGGAAAATGGACAAGGGAGAGCCAGTGGATGTAGTGTACCTGGACTTTCAGAAAGCATTTGATTAGGTCCCACATAGGAGATTAGTGGGCAAAATTATGGCACATGGTATTGGGGGTAGAGTGCTGACATGGATAGAGAAGTGGTTGGCAGACAGGAAACAAAGAGTAGGGTTTAACGGGTCCATTTCAGAATGGTAGGCAGTGACTAGTGGGGTACCGCAGCTATTTACAATATACATCAATGAATTGGATGAAGGGATTCAAAGGAACATTAGCAAATTTGCAGATGACACAAAGCTGGGTGGCAGTGTGAACAGTAAGGAGGATGCTGTGAGAATGCAGGGTGACTTGGACAGGTTGGGGGAGTGGGAAGATGCATGACAGATTACATTTAATGCGGATACATGTGAGGTTATCCACTTTGGTAGCAAAAACAGGGAGGCAGATTACTATCTAAATGGCGTCAAATTGGGAAAAGGGGAAGTACAACGGGATCTGGGGGTCCTTGTACATCAATCTATGAAAGTAAGCATGCAGGTACAGCAGGCAGTGAAGAAAGCGAATGGCATGTTGGCCTTAATAACAAGAGGAATCAAATATAGTAGCAAAGAGGTCCCTCTGCAGTTGTACAGAGCCCTAGTGAGACCACACTTGGAGTATTGTGTGCAGTTCTGGTCCCCTAATTTGGGGAAGGACATTCTTGCTATTGAGGGAGTGCAGCGTAGGTTTACAAGGTTAATTCCCGGGATGGCGGGGCTGTCATATGCTGAGAGAATGGAGCAGCTGGGCTTGTACACTCTGGAGCTTAGAAGGATGAGAGGGAATCTCATTGAAACATATAAGATTGTTAAGGGTTTGGACACGGTAGAGACAGGAAACATGTTCCTGAAGTTGGGGGAGTCCAGAACCAGGGGCCACAGTTTAAGAATAAGGAGTAAGCCATTTAGAACGGAGACGAGGAAACACTTTTTCTCACAGAGAGTGGTGAGTCTGTGGAATTCTCTGCCTCAGAGGGCTGTGGAGGCAGGTTATCGGGATGCTTTCAAGAGAGAGCTAGATAAGGCTCTTAAAAATAGTGGAGTCAGGGGATATGGGGAGAAGGCAGGAACGGGGTACTGATTGGGGATGATCACATTGTATGGCGGTGCTGGCTCGAAGCGCCGAATGGCCTACTCCTGCACCTATTGTCTATTGTCAACTTGAGCCAATCCGCCAGCACAGTTGGCATGCTTGATAGCCACCCAAACAAATGTAAAGGTGTCCAAAACCAGATTGAATTGCATTTGCCAATACCACAAAACTTTGCAACATCTTGAAGTGAATTGCCCCTCATCCCTCCTTGGGCAATCCTAAACTGTTTGCAGGTACATTTACATTGGAGCAAGTCTTTTGATCAATCTTTAATTATTAACTTATTATCTGTGATGGATGGATGCTTTCTTTCCAAAAATATCAAATCAAAAAGCACAGCTATGAATCAAAGGAATGAAAGTCCAGGGAACTTTCTTTGCTTAAGTCACTTGTTCATTCATTTGAGTTAAAAATTAGAATTTAACACTTATTTCTCCATTTTGCAGAATCCCATTCCGTGGGCCAGCTGCCCAGTAAACCAAAACAAGACTGCATTGATTGAGGAATGTGCAAAAAGCTCCCCCACTGAATATTTCTGGTACAGAAATACATTAAATATCTCTCCAACAATTGATGATACTGGTCATATCCACTGGGGTATGATTCTATGCCTTATACTTTCATGGCTTTTAGTCTATATCTGCATAATTCGAGGAACTGAGTCTACTGGAAAGGTAACTATTGCTGAATTTGTTTGGTCTGATAGGTAAAGAATTTGGAATATTTAAAGTATTGCTCTCATTCTGTAAACCTACAAGAATGTTGCAAAAATTGCATCTTCTTTTATCGTTGATTCTTCAATTAAATTCTCACCCCACCAAACACCATTTTCTAATACTTTCATTGTTGATATCCTCCTTTAAATTCCCCAAATGGAAATCTGACCAGACACTTAAACAAACCAGCCACACATCGTGCGATGAGTAAAGTGTTCAAGCTTTTTACTCCAAAGTCAGACGTGGTAGGTGCCAAATTGTTGACACCCACAGCTTATCGGTACGAGTTCAGCTCCAAAAATATTCAGAAGGATCACAATATGTTCCACCTACAAAATGTTTTGCAGCTACTAATTTTGGCTAATTCAGCAATATCTTTTAAATCTATAATCTCCATCACTATAAAGGACAAAGCTGCAGGGTGAGACCACCCGCATGGATGTGCCAGATGCTGTGGGGCTGCAGGGATAATTTGCTACGTGGGAACTAGTTACCGTCCACATTTCTGCCATATCTTGGGGACAACCTGTATATTGGAAGGTCATCACATACAAATTCCCAATCAAATTATACACCATTCTGACCTGTGAGAAGTTAACCATTTCTTCACTGATACTGCATCAAAATCATTGTTGAGAGGGATAACTCTACCATGCAATATACAATAGTTTTAGGAGGGAATTCAACACCTACTCTCAAGGACTTTCAGGAATAGGTGATATAGGCCTTGTAGTGAATATATATCATATACGAATAATACGTGTCCATTCTTTTGGCTTGCCCCAAAACTTTGAATGAACGCATGCATAGATTTTTCAATGAAAAGATGCTTGAGCTGTTTGTTAGAGTAATTTGGCCTCCTGCCCAATATCTTTACAACCAAAGTTGTGAAGCAAACGGACAGTGACAACAATTTTCAAATCTTTGTGAGATTATTGTTTAATTCCTAGAATCTCGATAACAATCCTGGCAGGTTGGTTGCATTGCCTCTAACCCTGCCCTAATTGCAACAGTTTTATAGAATGGATCTTGTTTTTTATGTAGAAGAGACATTTGCAGAGTCTCTGCCTCATGAAGTGGAGGCCCCTCACAGTGAATAAATATCATAGCAGGAACCAAAGAGAATAAAGGACATATTAACATTATTATTATTAAATAGTTGAAAACATTAGCCGACGGGCACGGTGACGGACGCACCACACATCTCTGTCCTCCATGCAGCTGGCAAGGTCCTCTTTTGTCTCTACACATGCGTCTTCCATCAACGCCTTCAGCATCGTCTTGATTAGCTGTCCGAGGTCACGTCTTCCATGGGTGGGTTCCCACAGCACAACCTTGTTTGCTCCCATTTCTGGGTGGCCCAGAATCTATTGTAGACTAATCTATTACAGTGACCAGCGAGCTCGACCTGATCTTTTCGATCAGAGGTGGATTTTTTTTAATTGAATTTAAATTCCTCCAGGGAGAGAGGTTGAAACATTTTTTTAACCCTTGTCCCTCCATTGCAATCTGCAAACTCCTTAAGACATCACAATCTACCATTACTCATAAACTGGTGGTTATGGTGATGTTTGAAACATACCACAACAAATTGATCAGGTTTAAGTTTTTACCTTCTCTCACTCAATCCACAACCCACTGCCATGATATTGTTAAAACGTCAGGCAATGAATTTCCCTTTAGTGAAGAGGTAGAAGGGAACATGGACAGGATAATCGGCCAACCCCATCTTCCACCATCATGTCACAAAACCTCAGGCAGCGAAATGAAAATAACTTGATATCCACTGCACCACCTATAATTTGCTTGTTCACCATTCAGTGCTGGATGACCATAAATTTCTTCCAACTAAATATTGGGAAATTTGTAGTCATTATCTTTAGTCATTGTCATAATCTTTGATCCTCTGCGACCAACCTTCTACCTGTTAATTGTCTGAAATACAACAAACTGTTCAAAAGCTCAGTGTAATATAGGAACTGTGAGTTTTGGACCTGCTCTTCACCCCATCACTAAAAATGCTTACTTCCATCTCTGTCATATTGGCTATCTGTGTCGCCACATGAGCTCATGTGCTGCAGAAACCGTCATCTGTATCTTTGTTACTTTTAACTGCAAAGATTCCAATGTACTCTTTAGCTGACATCTATCATTCTAACCCAGAAATAGTACTGCATTAAAGAAGCCTTCTTATTTCATGTTATCAGTTTATGAATATTATCATTCTTTGAAATGTCTTCAATAAATATAAATCATAACACCACAACAAATTGTATAATTTGTATAAATAATAACAGATTTCATCTGAAATGTGAAGTTGCAAAATTGGGCAATACAGTGTTTGACGGGGCTCGTGGTGTGTACTGGTGGAAACTTATGGCTATCCAATTGTTTATTTGATCTCCTGGCCAGCAGTGACCTCCCACATTATTTCCCCGCTCACATCCCTGGATTCTATGAAGAATGGAATATTGGAAGGTTAAACCATTTTGTAACAGACAGTGGTAAATACAACTCCTAAATGATTGACGAATGACTGTTTTAATGCACTACTTTGTACAGGTTGTCTATGTGACTGCCTGCTTTCCATACGCAGTGCTGTTAATATATCTAATCCGAGGAGTGACGCTACATGGAGCAACAAGTGGAATCAAATACATGTTCACTCCAAAGGTAAAATCTTTTAGAATCTTTGAAAATGAATTAATTTAATGTTGCAACAGGTTCGTCAGGCAAGATCTCCCTTTCACAAAACCATGCTGACTTTGGCTGATTTTATCATGTACTTCTCAGTACGCGGAAATCTCACCCTTAATAATGAACTTTAAAATCTTACCAGCCACGGAGGTCAGGCTAACCGGCGTTTAATTTCCCCTAGATAAACACGAAAAGCTGGAGTAACTCAGCGGGACAGGCAGCATCTCTGGAGAGAAGGAATGGGTGGTGTTTTATGTCGAGACCCTTCTTCAGACGCTCTTTTGCTTTGCTTCCTTCTTGAACAATGAAGTACATTTGCAGTTTCCCAATCCTCTGGGACCACTCCTGATCCTAGCGATTCCTGAAAGATCACCACCAATGTTTCACAATCTTTAAAGCTACCTCTTTCAGAACCCTGAGGTGTAGTTCATCTGGTCCAGGTGTCTTATCCACCGTCAGACCTTTCAGCTTCCCAAGTACTTTCTCCTTGGTAATAGCAACTCCACTAACTTCTGCCCCCTGACTCACTTGAATTTCGGGCACATTGCTGGTGTCTTCCACTGTGAATACTTATCCATAACTACCTCTCAAGTCTCATTTTCCAGTGGTCCAATGGCCACTCTTGCCTCCCTTTCACTCTTTATGTATCTGAAGAAACTTTTGATTTCCTCTTTAACATTATTGATTAGTCTACCTTCATGTTTCACCTTATTGGCTTTTTAATTTATTTCAGTTGGCTATTAAAAGCTTCCCAGTCTTCCAGCTATTAAAAGCTTCCCAGTCTTCCACTAATCTTTGAAATGTTATATAGACAATAGGTGCAGGAGTAGGCCATTCGGCCCTTTGAGCCAGCACTGCCATTCAATGTGATCATGGCTGATAATCCCCAATCAGTACCCCGTTCCTGTCTTTTCCCCATATTCTCTGACTCCACTATCTTTAAGAGCCCTATCCAGCTCTCTCTTGAAAACATCCAGAGAACCTGCCCCATCCACCCTCTGAGGCAGAGAATTCCACACACTCACAACTATGAGAAAAAGTGTTTCCTCGTCTCCGTTCTAAATGGCTTATCCCTTATTCTTAAACTGTGGCCCCTGGTTCTGGACTCCCCCAACATTGGGAACATGTTTCCTGCTTCCACGTGTCCAAACCTTTAACAATCTTATCTGTTTCAATAAGATTCCTCTCTCATCCTTCTAAACTCCAGAGCGTACAAGCCAAGCTGCGTCATTCTCTCAGCATATGACAGTCCCGCCATCCCGGGAATTAGCCTTGTAAACCTACGCTGCACTCCCTCAATAGCAAGAATGTCCTTCCTCAAATTAGGGGACCAAAACTGCACAGAATACTCAAAGTGTGGTCTCACTAGGGCTCTGTACAACTGCAGAGGGACCTCTTTGCTCCTATACTCGACTCCTCTTGTTATAAAGGCCAACATGCCATTCGCTTTCTTCACTGCCTGCTGTACCTGCATGCTTACTTTCATAGACTGATGAACAAGGACCCCCAGATCCCGCTGTACTTCCCCTTTTCCCAACTTAACACCATTTAGATAGTAATCTGCCTTCCTGTTTTTGCTACCAAAGTGGATAACCTCACATCTCTGCACATTAAACGTCATCTGCCCTGCATCCGCCCACTCCCCCAACCTGTCAACCTGCATTCTCCTCCTCACAGTTCACACTGTCACCCAGCTTTGTGTCATCTGCAAATTTGCTAATGTTACTTTGGATCCCTTCATCCAAACCATTGATGTATATTGTAAATAGCTGCAGTCACAGCACCGAGCCTTGCGGTACCTCACTAGTCACTGCCTGCCATTCTGAAAGGATCTCGTTAATTCCCACTCTCTGTTTCATGTCTGCCAACCAATTTTCTATCCATGTCAGCACTCCACCCCCAATACGATGTGCCCTAATCCTAGCCACTAATATCCTATGTGGGACCTAATCAAATGTTTTCTGAAAGTCCAGGTACACTACATCCAATGGGTCTCCCTTGTCCATTTTCCTAGTTACATCTTCAAAAAATTCCAGAAGATTAGTCAAGCATGATTTCACCTACGTAAATCCATGCTGACTCGGACCAATCCTGTTACTGCTGTCCAAATGTGCGGCTATTTCATCTTTTATAATTGACTCCAGCATCTTCCCCACCACTGATGTCAGGCTAACTGGTCTATAATTCCCTGTTTTCTCTCTCCCGCCTTTCTTAAAAAGTAAGATAACATTAGCTACCTTACAATCCACAGGAACTGATCCTAGTCTATAGAACATTGGAAAACGCAGCCACGATTTATAGAGCCACTTCCTTAAGTACCCAGGGATGCAGACCATCAGGCCCTGGGGATTTATCAGCCTTCAGTCCCATCAGTTTACTCAACACCATTTCCTGCCGAATGTGGATTTCCTTCAGTTCCTCCGTCATCCCAGATCCTCTGGCCACTAGTACATCAGGAAGATTGTTTGTGTCCACCTTTGTGAAGACGGATCCAAAGTACCTGTTCAACTCATCTGCCATTTCCTTGTTCCCCATAATAAATTCACCTTTTTTGGTCTTCGCGGGTCCAACTTTGGTCTTAACTAATTTTTTTCTCTTCACATACTTAAAGAAGCTTTTACTATCCTGCTTTATATCCTTGGCTAGCTTACCTTCGTACCTCATCTTTTCTCCGCGTATTGTCTTTTTAATTATCTTCTGTTGCTGTTTAAACATTACCCAATCCTCTTGCTTCCCGCTCATCTTTGCGACGTTGTACTTCTTCTCTTTTATTTTTATACTGTCCCTGATGTCCCTTGTCAGCCACGGTCGCCCCTTACTCCCCTTGGAATCTTTCTTTCTCCTAGGAATGAACTGATCCTGCACCTTCTGGATTATTCCTAGAAATACCTTCCATTTTTGTTCCACTGTCATCCCTGTTAGTGTATCTTTCCAGTCAACTTTGGCCAGCTCCTCCCTCATGGCCCCATAGTCCCCTTTATTCAACTGTAACTGACGCCTCCGATCTACCCTTCTCCCTCTCCAATTGTAGATTAAACCTGACCATGTTATGGTTCTGCCTCCTAATGGCTCATTAACCTCGAGGTCCTTTATCAAATCCGGTTCATTGCATAACACTAAATCCAGAATTGCCTTCTCCCTGGTAGGCTCTAATTCAAGCTGCTCTAAGAATCCATCACAAAGGCACTCTACAAAGTCCCTTTCTTGGGGTCCAGTACCAACCTGATTTTCCCAGTCTACCTGCATGTTGAAATCTCCCATAACAACTACAGCATTACTTTTGATACATGCCAATTTTAACTCCTGATTCAACTTGCACCCTATATCCAGGCTACTGTTTGGGGGCCTGTAGATAAGTCCCATTCGGGTATTTTTACCCTTACAATTGCTTAGTTCTATCCATACTGACTCCACATCTCCTGTTTCAATGTCACCCCTTGCAAGGGACTGAATTTAATTCATCACCAACAGGGCAACCCCACCCCCTCTGCCCACCTGTCTGTTTTTTCGATAGGAGATATACCCTTGAATATTCAGTTCCCAGTCCTGGCCCTCTTGCAGCCATGTCTCAGTAATTCCCACAACAAGATACTTGCTAATTTCTAACTGAGCCTCAAGCTCGTTCACTTTATTTCTTATACTTCGCGCATTCATATACAACACTTTGACCTCCGTATTCACGTCCCCCCTTGCACCGCTCACAATTGGCCCTGATCTTACTCTTTTATCCATTCTCGAACTTTCCTTCCCATTAATTTGAGAATTGTTTGTAATTTTTCCTGTAGCCACTTCCCCTTCAACTCCATCTTTATACTCCCAATTTATCAATCCCTCCCCCCCACTATTTAGTTTAAATCCACACGTGTAGCCCTTGCAACCCTGCCTGCCAGAATGTCAGTCCCCCTCCAGTTAAGGTGTAACCCATCCCTTTTGTACAGGTCACCCCTACCCCAGAAGAGATCCCAGTGGTCCATAAATCAAAATCCTTGCTGCCTGCTCCAGCCCCTCAGCCACACATTCAGATCCCCTATCTCCCTGTTCCTGTCCTCACTAGCACGAGGTACTGAAAGCAATCCAGAGATAACCACCCTAGAAGTCCTGCCTTTCAGTCTTCTTCCCAACTCTCTGAACTCATGTTGGAGAACCTCCTCCCTCTTCTTCCCGATGTCGTTTGTGCCTATGTGCACAATTACTGTCGGCTGTTCACCTTCTCCCTCGAGGATGTTCTAAATTCGGCTCGAGACATCCTGAACCCTGGCACCAGGGAGCAACAGACCATCCTCGCGTCTCGTCTGCCGCCACAGAATCTCCTGTCAGCTCCTCGGACAATTGAGTCACTCACCACTATGGATCTGCCCGACGTTGGTCTCACCGGTCGAGTCCCATCTCTAGGATTGGAGCCACCGACGTGTCCGCCGCTCGGACTGGAAATACCGTCTCCCCCGACAGTTCCCAAGAGGGCGTACCTGTTTTCAATAGGCACAGCCACCTGGGTCTCCAGCACTCCACGGTTACCACCCTTTCTCTCAGTCATACACCTTCCTTCTTCCCAGATCCTCGGCATGACAACGTCACTGTAGGTTCTGTCCAGGAAACTCTTGTTTTCCCGGATTGCCCTGAGGTCATCCAGCTGCTTCTCCAGTGCTCCAACACGGTCCTTCAGGAGCTGAACCTGGATGCACTTGCCACAGTTGTGGCAGCCAGAGGCTCCATCCATGTCCCTGCGCTCCCACATCCTGCAAGCATCACACTGTCTCATCTGTCCTGTCATGTGTTCACCGCGTTTTGTCCTCTCGAGCTTTTTGCGTAGTCTCCTCTCCTCAGCCCCCTCGCCGAAGACTCTCGAGCCAAAAACTCACACTTCCCTCACAAGGCCACTCCCTTAGAGCAGTCTTGCTAATATTGACTGATAAATTGCTTAATTTACCAATTTACAAACCAAATTCCTCAGTTTTAAACTGTTTTCCACCTCTGACTGACCTCCCCCCATGGGCTTCAGCCAATCAGGCTTGTCCCTGCTTTTCTTTGTTTCTGCTTGTCCAAGATCCAGGTAAGCTCTTCTCTCTTTGGTTTTTGCAGTCTTTGACTTCCTTGCATTGTAGCATTTATTACATGAGGTTTTAAGTGTAAAGATAAAGACGTGTTACTGGTGAGACCGATGCTGGAATATTGTATACAGGTCCAGTCTACCTGCTTAAATAAGGATACATTTGTGTCAGAAGGAGTGCAACAAAGGTTCATAAAGTCATCAAGCTTTCTGCAAGGCCTAGATTAAAATAAGTTTTCCTTGGGTGTTTTTTTATACTTTTGATACTCATTTTTCTTGGGTAGTGTTTCTTCATTTTTCTTTTCTTTGCAACATCGAATAAGGCCATTTGGCTCTCTGAGTCAATGCTTGCTCCCACACCAATCTGATTTTTCTTACTTATTTCCCTATAACCTATTTTCTCAAACATGCTGATTAATCCTTCCAATGCTCTTGCCACTCTCCAACACCATGACATATAATGGCTGATTATCCCAACAACAAACTAATCTTTAGGATGTGGAGAAAAACGTGCATAGTCACAGAGAGAAGGTGTAAACTCCACAAAGACAGCGCAGGAGTTCAGAATCAAACTGGTTCATTAGAGTAACACTACCAAGGGAACATCTGTCCCTTTTTAATTTCTCTTTCCATTTTAGGATCTGATTATTCTTGCTTTTGGTTTACTTATCAAAACTATGCCAGTTAAGATTGATGTTAATATTTTCTGCTTATTTTTTCTTTAAACTATTGGTTTAATTGTAAAGTTCAACTTGGCTTCTTTAATGTGCACTCATGTTATGATGTTTCCCCCTCACTGAACCTTACAACACTTCATTCTCAGATTGAGCAGCTGATGGACCCAAAGTCCTGGATTGATGCAGCCACACAGATCTTCTACTCTCTTGGGCTGGGATTTGGGAGCCTGATTGCATTTGCCAGTTTCAATCAGAAAAACAACAACTGTGAGAAACAAGCAGTAATCATTGCTTTAATTAACAGTCTGACATCAATATTTGCCAGCGTTGTCACTTTTGCCATATATGGTTTCAAAGCTACATTTAATTATGAAAGCTGTGTCGAAAGGTAAGAGTATTATATAGGTAGAATCTCAATTCCTGCACTAGTTCCTTCTGTCTCATTCCTTTTCAAAGCTTAATTTATTTTCTTCTCTAAAATGTTCTTACATTTTCACCATCTTGAAGTGTGCTGTGCACTTTCTCAACATCTTTTCTTTAAAACTTTCTCACTATCTTTCCTTCCTTGCTGTACAGGAGTAATAGAAAGAAACCACTTTCACCGTAAGTAGAAGTAATACTTCACCTATGTGTCAGCCAGTCTGGATGGAATAGGTTAAGAAAGAACTGGAGATGCTGGAACAATTGAAGGTAGACAAAAAATGCTGGAGAAAGTCAGGGGGTGAGGCAGCATCTATGGAGAGAAGGAATAGGTGACATTTCAGGTCGAGACCCTTCTTCAGACTCAGAAGAACACTTCAGAAGAAGGGTCTCGACCCGATACGTCGCCTATTTCCTTCTCTCCATAGATGCTGCCTCACCCACTTAGTTTCTCCAGCATTTTTTGTCTACCTTGGATGGAATAGGTGGCAGCTACAAGGGCAGATAGATTGTCTCTCTCTCTTCCCCAGTGCGACCCCTTCTTGCTAAACCATCAGAAAGATTTCATCTGTCAGTTTGGAGTAATAATAAATACAATAAATTGCCCAGCAATTTATGAAATTAAATGAAACTCAATAAAAACGTCATTGATGATACAACACATTTTTTCCCAAACGTATAAAATACATGTAATAAGGTTCATTAATAATATTTAAAATCAAGGAACTGCAGATGCTGGTTTACACAAAAGGACACATGTGCTGGAGTAGCTCAATGGGTCAAGTAGCACTTGAATCTGAAGAAGGGTCCTTACCACAAACTTCACGTATAGTATCCAAGTTCGCCAGACATGCTGTTTGACCCATTGCTTAATCTAGCTCTTTGTGTCCTTTCTCATTTATAATATTAGTATGTGTAGGTTATTTCCATATATTAGAGAACTTGCTTTGCATTTCATTTACTCCAAATTTGCATTCTGCATCTTGCAGTTTTAAAAAGCATTCTGCATTGTTATGATGTGTCCTGGAGAACAGTGATGGATTCCTGACATGCAACACTCCTTTTTTATTTCCTTGTTAAGAAATGTTCAAATATTTATAGAGCACCTTTCATAACCTCAACATCCTCCAAAGTGTTTTAGATTCAATTAAGGACATCTTGAAATATTGCTGCACCTGCAAAGTGGTAAATGCACTGGGCATGTTTTTCACAGCAGACTCCCACAAATATCAAACTGAGAATGGCAAGGTCATATGTTTTAATAACATTGATTAAGGAACAGTGGGATGAATTTCCCCAGTATATCGGAGGTTTGCAAACTATAACACCTGTGAATTTTACTCTGTGAATACAAAAGTTAGCTGGAAACTCAGGTATTAAAAATCATGGTGATTTGATCCCAATAATTCAAGCCTTCATTGACAAGTTGTTTCTTTAGTGAAATAAGCTAATTCGGCTAAAACAGCAATCACTCTACATCTCTTCCTGGAGACAAAGGCTGCTTAGGCGGTGTTGATTTAAGAATATATTTTTAGAAATCTCCCTTCCACAGAATAAACTCCAGAACCAAAGGCCACACTTTCAACCTTCTGAAGAGCGGGTCATCCCATGTTATTTAATGTACTGCTGCAATATTAGACTGGTTCTCCTGAGCCATGCAGGCAGCAAGCCTGATATTCTATTCCAATAGAGAGCTTATGCAGTGAGCTCTCCCAGTGAAAACTACAATAGAATCACAGTACTCATTGTTCTTTGTAACACCTATGGAAATGTGGGTCATGAGTGATTTATTGTCATATGTCCTGAAACAGTACAATTAAATTCCTACTTACAGCAACACAACAGATATACAGACACACTACTCTGTAAACATTATAATAGACAACAAAAAAGTTCAATATATATATATTTTTAAAAACAGTGCAAAGCCAAACACAGTGCCCCCAACGCTATGTAGTTCAGAGCTTATTTGGAGGTTGTAGTGTATAATTGCCTGATGGTTATAGGGTAAAATCTGCTCCTGCATGTTACAGTTTTCAAGCTCCTATACCTGCTTCCTGATGGCAAGGGTGAAATGAGAGTGGGGCCAGGGTGGTGAGGATCTCTGATGATGCAGGCTGCCTTTTTGAGGCAGCGACACCTGGTGATCCCTTCAACAGTGGGTAGGTCAGTACCTGTGATAGATTGAACAGTGTTCTTCACTTTTTGCATTCATGTTCGTTCCTGGACGTTTGAGTTACCAACCAGGCCGTGATGCAACCAAGTCAATGTGCTCTCTACTGTACACGTGTAGAAATTCAAGAGAATTTTACTTATTCCATCAACCATCCAAAGTTACAGCTTTTAAAATGTACAAAAAAAAATCTATCTATTCCATCTAATCTACACACAATCCTAACTCCACATTATCCTAACTTAAACATGTCAGTTATTTTATACCAAGTAGGTCACAGAAATGGCATCAGGACAAAAGCCCCCTGGACTCTTCTCACTGCCAATAAGTAGAATATTGTCCATGTCAGCCACATGCAAAAAACAAACAGGAAGAAGGTTGCTCTTTGAGCAATTTATTGAGTACATTTATTGTTTTGAAGGAGAGAATCGAGGAACTGCAAATGCTGGTTTACAAAAAAGACACAAAGTGCTGGAATGATTGCATCTCTGGAGAACATAGATAGGCAATGTTTCGTGTCGGGATCCTTCTCGGTCTGACGAGGTGCTGCCTGACCAACTGAATTACTCCAGCACTTTGTGTCTTTCTTACATTGTTCTTTTTAGTATTAACTTTGTAGTTTAATAGCAATCAATGAATTGACTGTTTTAAGAAACATAATATTATTTTGTTTTTAACAGCTATGTGAGATAAAATATAAAATAATTGCAAGGGATAGTCCAGTCAATGAAACATTAGAATATAGGCATTTTAATTCTGTTGAAGCAAGTGACTGAGTAGACACTAGAATGAGCTTTTATGACGATTGAGGAAAATGAACCTTTTGAAAAGTGGTTATTTTTTACTGTGTTGAGAATATCTAATATAAATTGCAGTGTTGTGGAAATTACACAGTGCCAGAGACCCACGTCCCACTATATCCCACAGCGGCAGCAACCCAAGTTCAATTCTGATCTCAGGTGCTGTTGGTGTGGAGTTTGCATGTTCGCCCTGTGTCCACGTGGGTCTCCTCTGGGTGCTCCAGTTTTTTCCCACATCCAAAAGACATGCAGCTTTGTAGGTTCATTGACTTTTGTAAAATCGCCCCTGATGTGTGGAGAGTGGATAGGAAGGTGGGATAACATAGAACTAGTGTGAACAATGATTGATGTTCGGCGTGGACTCAGTGGGCTGAAGGACCTGTTTCCATGCTGTATCTCTAAACTAAACTAAACAGGGGAATGAATGGGCTTAATTATATTGCCATAAGAACACACCATACAGATCATTGGGCCGAATTGTTTCCTTTGCTACAATATTGTGACTCTGTTCATCTGAGCTTGCTCCAGAAGATTCCAATAGGTAAAAGGACACATCAATTCCAACCTGGCTTATGTCAGTCTTCTCATATTTTGCCTGTTGACAATATCATTTTGTTTATACACATAACACAAAGGGTAAAGTGACATAAATGAGGGCTAATTCCAAATCATGTCTATGTACATTTCACCCTCTTGTCTCCTTTAGGGTGTTATTTAACCAAAGTTTTAATTATCTGCCCTAATATTTTCTTGCATTTTCTTGTAACTATTTTTGTTTGATAGTATTGCATTGAAGTGCCTTGACTCATTTTGCTACCGTTACAACTGCAGCATGTGCCCATATTTAGGTTGCTTCATGGCAGAGGGGTGGATATGTGTCATATCCAAATACCATTACGGGAAAATTTTAACTGGTTAGTTCTTAGAAGTTGTTTCCTCATAGTGCGTTGGAAACAGATTCACTAGTGGTCTTCAAAAAGGAAGGATAAATGCCCAAAACAGAAGTAGATGCAAGGACCTGGAGGGGCTGAGAAGTCATCACAGACTCACGGGTCAAATTACCACCTTGGAGTTGTAGTGTCCTATAATTCAGCACTCCAATTTGTAATCTCTAACAATAACATCCACACCCAAAATGTTCACTGATAGCAGGGAGAGAAAGGAATCTATCATGCCAAACAGCCACGGTCCATTTGTGGCCTTGATATCAAACTACATTATTGTCCTCTCAAGGAGTTAGGAATAGAAATGAAAATAGCACCTTTCCAGTGTCATTCATATTCCAAGGGGTTTAAGCAATATCCTGGCCCTCTAACAATGCACATTTTCTATTTGTATTGGAAGAAGAATCTGAGGGCTAAACATAGATGTTGGATGATTTGCCCTGGGATTTATATTCTACTGATGAAAATGGAAAGAATCAAGGCAAATTAACATATTGAACAGTTGCAATTTTTTTTAAAAAATTCATTTATTAGAAGTAAGTACATTACATTTTAATGGTACCTTTTTACAGGTTCCCAGAATTATTAAAACATTATTTGTACAACTTCGTTTTGAAATGAGAAATGAGAAAGAAAGAAGTATCAAAGAGTAAAGAATAGTCTAGTGAGTGTAGTGTAAAGAAAGAAATGTGAGAAAGTGAAGCAGAAAGGAGATTCTCACACGCCACAAGTCGATATATATTTATTTTGTTCTTAATCATTTTTCACTCAAACCCAGAATTTTTAATTTTAGGATGTTATTACACCCCATGAATCCACAAGATCAATAAATGGAGACCAACTCATTAAGAATTGGTCTTTTTTTTCCTATTAGGAGGAGTCTCATTTCTTCCAAATGGGCCGTTTCCAACATATTACCAATCCACAGTTTGAGTGTTGGTATAGTAGCCTTTTTCCAGAATTGAAGACAACTTGAAGACAAAAGCAAAGGTATTGAAACCCATCACAGAATCCAAATATTTGACCCATCTCCTGAACATTCCATGTCATATTATATGGCTTTTTGTCAAACTCCACAATATTTGTTCATACATCTGAGCTTAATATCAGCTGAGTAGTAATAAGGAATTGACTTTTCAAGTCAGGAACCTCCTTCAGACTGATTGAAGTGAGGGTGTGGGGGAGGGTGGAGAAAGAAACCTGGAAGTAGGGAGGGGTAGGACAAAGCCAGTATGTGAACAAATAATAATATCAGCTTTCCTACCTGATGGAGAAAGTAATAAGAAATATTCATGTTAAATATGAAGGCCTGGGGGAAGAACCACAATGTATATTCCAATGTAATTGATCAATCTTAACTCATTAATATATTAAAAAATAAAAACTAAAGTCCTGCCTTTGTATAGCACCATTTACTTCAACTTATTCCAAAGCATTTATGAAGAGAGTTGCAGTAGTAATATAGGAAATGTGGCAGTAAATATTCACACATCAAGCAAGATTAGTTCACCGGACTGATTTCTGGAATGCAGGATTTATCCTATGAGGTGATATATATTAAAACTGATTCTAATTTCAAATGAGTTGTGAATGCTATGAAGCGTGTAATATTCTGAGGGAGATTAACATGCTGGATGGTGAAAGGCTGTGTCCCCTGGCTGATGAATCAAGGGGCACAGTCTCAAAATAACAATTTGGCCGTTTATGACCAAGATAAGAAAAAAAAATCTTCAGAATGTTGTGTATATTTTGCGCTTCTTCCCTGGCAAGCTGCAGGTGTCTAAAAACCAAGTTTATTTAGAGCTAATATCCATTGATTCTTGAACATAGAATTTGAATATGTTAAATGGGTGAGAAATCAGACGAAGTACTAAACTAGCCTTGGTCTTATTGAAAGTTGAAAGCAGCTTGCAGCAAATGACTTCTTCTGGCTTCTATTTGTACATTTTCCCACAAAAGGAGTATAACATCGATCAAGTAATGGCTTCAAAATGTAGTCGTTCAGTTTGCTGGACCAAAATTGGAGCTTTGAACATTGATCCAGAGACATCTATTCAAATCTCACTAACTGGGAATTTAAATTCACATAATAATAAAATTTGAAAAAAATCTTGTTTCAGCCATGGCAAATTTGAAATGACTGAATTGGTGTAAAAATGTATCTAGTTCAGGGAAGCATATCTGTTTTTTCTATTTGGGCTGCCTCTATATAACTATGAACTCACCAATCTGGGTGACTCTTAATTTCCTCTTCAGATCAGAAATAATTAATGATGTTCAGTGGTATCTGCATCCTGTCAAGAAATAAAATTCATGTGTGCCTTTAATGGTAGCATTAGAGTAAGGATTGGTACCTTGAGGAGTGCATGGAAAGCTAGCTTCTGGAGGTGGCAGATGGGTGATGCAAGTTTGGAACTTGGGTGATGAGCCTGGAGCTGGGATTGATCAGAAGGCCATGGTTAGATGGATGCCGCTGCAATATCAGGAGGGAGTTTGGGAAGTAGGAATGGGGAGCGGTACAGTTAAATATTTGATTTTTTTTCATTCCAAGACAGCAGTTGCAGCCCTGTGAAAATAATGCTTCTCCTTGGAATAATGTGACTTTCTTTTATACACCTGAGAGTGTACACAGGCACTTTGCTGAGCGTCTCATTTAAAAGTTGATATTTCCAACAATCTAGGACTCTCACTGAACTTGTGTTATCTGTCAAATCCACACAAAGGCAAGACTGCCACTCACTGAGCTGCAGGCAAAATCTGCAGAGAATGTAGAGATGAGATCATTCATCTGATAAATTCATTGTAAAGTTGTGCATCAGCATCATAAAATCAGTTATGGCATTATTATCAACAGGTTGTTTTGAAGCTGTAATCTACTCAAGGACAGTTGTAAAAATCATTAGCTCTGGCATTGCTGTTGAGTAATCATGCCTTGTTATCATTTTATTCTTGTAGTGATTTTGAAAATTTGCTTGGATGCTTAACTTTGGAACCTTATACAGTGTTGTTCTTATCACAGGATGATTCTTCTTCTAACAAATACATTTGACCTGAAGGAGAACGCAATAACGCCCGATACACTTAACATGTGGAAGATGTACCTGAATTCAACAGCCCCAGACAAGTTTGCCACCATTTCCACACAGATTGAAATCTGCGATCTGCAATCTCACTTGGATACGGTAATGACAAGAACTAAGAAATAGGGACAGGCGTGGACTTATCTGCCGTTTGGCTTCACCATTGAATAGTATCATAGCTTTTTTATATCTCAGTGCTATTTTGCTGCATTAACTCTATATTCATTAATGCCCTTAGTATGCACACCTTTAAAAGCCATTAACGCTGGCTTGGCATTTACAGTGTATTGCTGTTGCATAATTATGCCAAGTTATTTTTTCACTGTTATTCTAATTTCAGAAAAAAACCCATTTGCATTGCTTAAGTTTGGAACCTTCAAATAGTGTTCTAATTGCAGGATGATGATTTTCCTACCTTTGACCTCGAGGAATCGATAATGAAGGCAGACATGTTTGATTTCTTTTACAAAGTGGAGTTCTTAGCTTAATGGAATATCTATATTGAACCATAAAAAGCCGATCATGCCTCTCCAAATAAGCATGCACACAATGTTCAGTACAGCCTTCATAGTGGGAATTTTGGTTATTAAATATGTTTTCTTAAGCCAGGTCCTACCACCAGGAGACTGAATTTTAGAAATTCCTACTTGATCACCAGACTCGTTTTGCAAAGTAGTGGCAGTTATATATTTACCACTTCTGAAATTTAGTTCCCTGACCTAGGATTTACAGTGAAGCAGCAATGTTCACTGCTCATCTTGGAAAGTTACCCATAAAAATGCAATGATCTCAATGGTATGGAATTTTTGCTTTCCAACAACAGTTAATGTGAGTGAGAACTGCTTGGCTCTGGAACGCACAAGAGCATTTGTTTAATCAGAGGCCAAAGAGCTGAATTCCGGAGTTGAGGTGAGAGCCCTTGACGTGAGTCTGGCATCAAGGTGCTTTGGTGAAACTGAAGTCAATGATCAGTAGTGCAAAAACATTCCCATAGTTGGAGTTGTACTCTGTAAAAAGGAAGATGGGTGTGGTTGTGGGGAGGCTTCTGTCCCTACCCCAATATAGAGCTGCAAGACAGTCTTGATGCAATCCATCCACAACCTGACCTAACATCAACCTAACATCATTAGGTCAGATGAGGGTCAGATAATTCCATTTGCAACTCTCCTGCAAATGAAAGGAAAAACGATTGTCCATCCATCTTACCTATGCCCTCATGATTTTATATACCTATGTGCTAGATGCCTTCCTAGATTGGCTTTTTACATTCAAGCATCCAAGGATTTTCATCAGCGGGGATATTTATTATTTTCAAAGATATTTTAAGAAAATCATTGAAGTATTTTCCCTATTCACCTGAAAGTCGAATGCCATGACAGAACTCAGACCGAGATAGCCTGTTTGACAAGTCTGGTGTCCGTGAGCTCGTGGAGCATGATTAGATCCTCAGTACTGGGATTGTGGGCCCCGGAGGGAATGATGGTATTTGTTTACCCATTCTGCCATCCGATTTCGTGGATTCTGGGGAGTCAACATGGTTGGTACTAGTCCAGTGTTTTGAGGTACCTTCTATTAGTTTTTTGAGTCGGCAAACTATGCAGAAGGGTGGTGCTCACTGTGTGGTAGACCATGATCTTGATACTGTGTTGAAGGATTTGGTCTTTGATCACTTTTCCACTGCCAGTTGAAGACTATGGCAGTAGACTGGAGGCAGCAGCAATGTTTTCTCATCAATGTCTGCCTTCAGTGAGAGGTGGCCCTCGCAATTGGAATGGTCCCATGTTTTTTACTGCCTTGTAATTAGGCAGTTAATAGAGGATCTTTGTTTTCCAGGTTTTAAGTGCAAGGCCAATTATCTTGTATGTTTTAGTGAAGGAGTTAACAGCTTCTTGAAGTTTGGCCTCCAATGTGCACATTCACAGACATCATATACATACCATAACTCAATTATTTAGGTTGGGATCATCTTTATTTTGAAATGGATGCAATGAAAGTTGAATATTAAATAAAAATATATAGATGCTGAAAATCTGAAATAAAAAGAGAAAATCCTTACTATTTCTCCATCCACATTTGTTGCCCATGCCACTGAATGTTTTCAGCATTTTCTGTTTTTATTTAAGGTCAAACAGCATAGATTAACTCCATCACAGCAAAAATCTTGTTGGTGCACAAGGGAAGATTGAGAAAAGCATCAATACAGCTATGCTCAGATCTCATGTATACAGGGATTGAATCTGTGGTGGGTGTATTGTTTAAGATCATGTCATCTTACCATAGATGTTGAAAGGTAATTGAGGACAGCCAAATTTGTGAAGGACTGATGAGGACAAGGCTACATGGATTTTTGCAAAGTCTTTGACAAGATCCCCTATGGTAGGATACTTTGGAAAATGAGATTGCATGAAATACAAAGTGAGCTAGCCAATTGGATTCAAAATTGGCGGAGAGAGAAGTCAAAGAGTAGTCAGGGAAGAATGTTTTTTCTGATTGGAAGCCTGTGACCAGTCGAGTGTCACATGGGTCAATGCTGATTCCACTGGTGTTTGTTGCATACAATATGGATTACAATGTAGTTATTATTAGTAAATTTACAGATTATGGCAAAATTGGTGTAGTCAGCAGTGAGGAAGGATATTTAAATTTACTACAAAGTTAATTGAGAATGTGAGTCAAGAAATAGCAAGATTGAAGTGTTGTTCTTTAGTTGGTCAAACCAGGGCAGGACTTAAACAGTAGATGGTACGACCCAAGTGGATTGAAATACTATATCACGATTTGCGACCTAAGTCCATTTCTCACCACTGTTTTTTCTTAATCGCTTATTAATGGTACCCCCCACTGCATTTTCCTTTTTGTCTATCCTTCCTAAATATCAAATAGCCATGAAATATTCAGTTCCTTTCTTTGATCAACTACAACTTTATTTCTGTAAAGTGAACAGATCATACCCATTTACTTCCATTTATGCTATTAATTCAGTTAGTTACCTTATTGCAAATGCTACACACATTTAGAAACTGCACTTTTAATTATGCTATTTTAACATGTTTCCATACTTTGACCCCATTTTTATATTAACATTTGTTGCAACTGACAAATTTAGTTTACTACTCTTGTAACATCTATTTCCTGTTTTGTTTTTTTTCTTCCTGATTTCCCATTGAAGTTCCATTACTTCTGCAAAGCCTCCCCAAGAGCACTAGCAACCTCCCAACATGAGGATATTGGTCATGGTCCTGCTGAGGTGTAACCCATCCAATTTGTGCACATTTCCCCAGCCCCAGAAACAGTCTCAGAAGTCTAGCACCCTCCATCTGCATCATCCCTCCAGCCACGCATTCATTTGTTCTCTCCTCCTATATCTATACTTGTTTGCAAATGGCACTAGGAATATTCCCTTCCTGTATAATTCTTTGTTTCCTTGATTCTTTCATAAGTTCTGTACTCTAACGGAATTGCACCATTTATTTTACTAGGCTGCTGAAGGCACTGGCCTTTCGTTCATAGTCTTCACTGAAGCCATTGTGCACATGCCGGGACCATCGCAGATCTGGTCGATATTGTATTTTATGATGGTCTTGATGTTGGGAATTGGCAGCATGCTGGGAAACATGGCTGGGGTCATCACGCCACTTAGTGACATAAAGATCATTTCAAAGTACCTTCCAAGGGAGATCATGATAGGTAAGTCTTGATTTGGATGCACTCTTTTATTTTCATAGAAACATAATGAATAGAAGCAGGAATTGGTATTTGGCACATTGAGCCTGCTCTGCTGTTCAATATGATCAATATACTCCATCTCAATCTTCTTTCATGACAAATGCTTTATATCTTTTGATTCCCTTAGTATCCAAAAGTCAATTAAACAGCCATTAATCTAAGCATTTACATTATTCAGAGGTAACTATTCACAACTGTCCAAATTAACCGTCTAAAATATTTCAGCATCAGGATATTGATCCCATTGCACAGAACATTTGCATCAACTTTACCAGCTCTGAGGTCTGGAAAGAAAGATAGGCTTGCACTTATAGAAGGTTTTTCACAATCCTTTCCAAATGTTCCATTGCACTTCGCAGCCACGGAAATATTTCTCAATGTGTAAATACAGCAGCCAAATTATTCAAGGCAAGTTCCTGCAAATAACAATGTTATACTCCCAAATGGTTCATTTTCATGCTTTTGTTTAAGGGATGAATATTGCTCAGAAACCCAAGGCATAGGTTCCCTGCAATTTTGTTTTACAATGCTAGGATCTTTTACAAAAGAGCAGAGGGGCTTTGTTTTATATTTAATTTCCAACAGTGAAGCACTCCCTCAGTACTACAGTGGAGTGCTAGCCTAATTGTTCAGTGCTTAGGGGCTTGTGCCTGTGATTTAATGAGTTATAGACATTTATTTGTACAATGGGTTTACATAAATCAGAATGTTAAAGAAGAAAGTTGCTCCAAATTGTAGGGCATATAGTTAACCTTCGCAAAACCACGTTGAATTGAAACCAACTTAGTGAAACATTAAGAAAACAATCTACTACAAGATCTTGATGATGCCGGCTCCCTTTTTGAGGCAGCAACTCCTGTATATACCTTTGATGGTGGGGAGATCAGAACCCGTGATGGACTGGGCAGTGTTCACCACTTTTTGCAGTTCTCCCCTCCTGGGCATTCAAGTTGCTGAGCCCGGCTGTGATGCAACCAGTCAATATGCTCTCTACAGTATGTGTTAGAAGGAACAGCAGATACTGGTTTAAACCGAAGATAGACACAAAATGTTGGGGTAACCCAGTGGGTCAGACAGCATCTCTGGAGAAAAGTAATAGGTGATGTTTTGGGTCGACATGGGATCTGGGTGGTCCTTGTTCATCAGTCAATGAAAGTAAGCATGCAGGTACAACAGGTAGTGTTGGCCATCATAACAAGAGGACTGCAGTATAGGAGCAACAAGGTCCTTCTGAAGTTGTATAGGGCCCGACTGAGACCACACCTGGAGTATTTTGTTCAGTTTTGGTCTCCTAATTTGAGGAAGGACATTCTTGCTATTGAGGGAGTGCAGCGTAGGTTTACAAGGTTAATTCCCGGCATGGCGGCACTGTCAGATGCTGAGAGAATGGAGCGGCTGGGCTTGTACACTCTGGAATTCAGGATGAAAGGATTTTATTGAAACATATAAGATTATTAAGGGTTTGGACATGCTAGAGGCAGGAAACATGTTCCCGATATTGGGGGAGTCCAGAACCAGGGGCCACAGTTTATGAATAAGGGGTAAGTCATTTAGAACGGAGATGAGGAAACACTTTTTCACACAGAGTTGTAAGTCTGTGGAATTCTCTGCCTCAGAGAGCAGCTGAGGCGGTTCTCTGGAAACTTTCAAGAGAGAGCTAGATAGGGCTGTTAAAGATAGGGGAGTCAGAGGATATGATGAGAAGGCAGGAACAGGGTACTGATTGGGGATGATCAGCCATGATCACATTGAATGGCGGTGCTGGCTGAAAGGGCCGAATGGCCTACTCCTGCACCTATTGTCTATTGAGATGGGTCTCGACCTGAAACGTCACCTATTCCTTTTTTCCAGAGATGCTCTCTACTGCACACCTGGAGAAATTCAAGAGAGTCCTCTCTGACATACCAAATATCCACAATCTTCTCAGGAAGTAGAAACGTATTAAAGATAGTTTCACAATTACTAAAATTGGAAATTAAAGTAGATTTTAACAAGGGCTGTGACAAATAAGGCTGGGATGGATATGTTTTATGTTTTTTTTTGGTTTTGTTTTTTTTAATGTTTTATATGTTTTATGTTACAGTTTGAATTATCATGCCCACACTCCTGTCTTTCCTTCCTTTTCTAGGTACTGTGTGTCTTATAGCTTGTGTTATAGGAATTGTTTTCACCACTGAAGCAGGCAACTACTGGTTTGTTATATTCAATGACTATGCAGCAACCCTGGCACTTTTACTGATAGTTCTGATGGAAATTATTGGAATCTGTTACATCCATGGAATAAGAAAGTGAGTACATGAGGCTTTTTCTGATTACTGACACTGCTACGTCTGATAAAGCACCTCTTCAGAAGACTAAGAAGTTTAGGCATATATCCAATGACTCCTACCTCTTTCTACAGAAAGTATCCTATCACAATGCATCACAGCTTGGTTTGGCAACAGCTCTGCCAAAATCAACAAATAACGTGTGGATGTAGCCCAGTCCATCATACAGACCATTCCCCCTCCCATCAACCCTCTCTACATCATGTTACCTTCTGAAAGGAGCCTACATAATTAAGGACCATTTACTCTGCTCTCCTCTATTGAAAATACAAAAGCTTGAAAGCACCTATCAATAGATTCAGGAAAAGCATCTTCTCTGCAGTTACTAGACCATTGACTGTTTATCTCATAAGGTGTAATCCCCATCTCCCATTCAACCTCATTGCAGCCTTTGCACTTGTTTTTCATCTGTACAAATTTATCTGAGGCTGTAATGCTATAACACTGTAACACTATATTCTGCACTCTGGTATTTTTCTCTTTGCACTAGCTGTTGCATTTGTGTGTGGCTTGATTGTATTTGTGTATAGTATGATTTGACTGGATAGCACACAAAGAAAGTGTTTCATTGTATCTCAGTACACGTGATAATAATAAATCAATACCAATTCTAAAGACAATACCAATTCAAAACTTCAGAATATGGTTTGTATAGAAATTGATCAACTGATTCTGCTTAAGGCCAAACTGATGGTGCATCCATTTACATTTAAAGACCAATTAAGGAAGATTAACTAAAGAAGATATCTGCATATATAAACACTTTTTAGAATTCTCCAATTCATTTTACAGTTTTACATATTTTTACAAAGTATTACCAGTTGCAATGCAGGAAACATAGCAGCCAATTTGCACACACCAAGCTATTACAAACAACATTATGACAATGACCAGTTATTTTGTTTCAGCGATAGGTTTTGACTTGGATACTGAATACACAATTGCACTTTGGGATCTTTAAAAATGTTGTCACAAACACAGCAGCTCAGGCAGTGCAGCATTCCTTGAGTACTGCAGTGGAGTATTATCCTTGTTTTATGATCATGGCTATGGAGTAGAACTTGCTTTCATCTCTGTGCCCTGGTTCTTGACATTTCTGCCGACGGGACTGTATTCTCTCTAACTCAGCCTTTATAGAACAATGGTTAAGGGTCAACTACAGTACAGCCTATATCTTTCATGATTTTAAATACCTCTATCTGATCACAACTTAACCATATAACAATTACAGCACGGAAACAGGCCATCTCGGCCCTTCAAGTCCGTGCCGAACAACTTTTTTCCCTTAGTCCCACCTGCCTGCACTCATACCATAACCCTCCATACCCTTCTCATCCATATGCCTATCCAATTTATTTTTAAATGATACCAACGAACCTGCCGCCACCACTTCCACTGGAAGCTCATTCCACACCGCTACCACTCTCTGAGTAAAGACGTTCCTCCTCATGTTACCCCTAAACCTCTGTCCCTTAATTCTAAAGTCATGTCCTCTTGTTTGAATCTTCCCTATTCTCAAAGGGAAAAGCTTGTCCACATCAACTCTGTCTATCCCTCTCATCATTTTGAAGACCTCTATCAAGTCCCCCCTTAACCTTCTGCGCTCCAGAGAATAAAGACCTAACTTATTCAACCTATCTCTGTAACTTAGCTGTTGAAACCCAGGCAACATTCTAGTAAATCTCCTCTGTACCCTCTCTATTTTGTTGACATCCTTCCTATAATTGGGCGACCAAAATTGTACACCATACTCCAGATTTGGTCTCACCAATGCCTTGTACAAGTTTAACATTATATCCCAGCTTCTATACTCAATGCTCTGATTTATAAATTCTAGCGTACCAAAAGCTTTCTTTACCACCCTATCTATATGAGATTCCACCTTCAAGGAACTATGCACGGTTATTCCCAGATCCCTCTGTTCAACTGTATTCTTCAATTCCCTACCGTTTACCATGTACGTCCTATTTTGATTTGTCCTACCAAGGTGTAGCACCTCACATTTATCAGCATTAAACTCCATCTGCCATCTTTCAGCCCATTTTTCCAACTTGCCTAAATCACTCTGTAGACTTTGGAAATCCTCTTCATTATCCACACCACCCCCTATCTTGGTATCATCTGCATACTTACTAATCCAATTTACCACCCCTTCATCCAGATCATTGATGTACATGACAAACAACAAAGGACCCAACACAGATCCCTGAGGCACCCCACTAGTCACCTGCCTCCAACCCGACAAACAGCCATCCACCATTACCCTCTGGCTTCTCCCATTCAGCCACTGTTGAATCCATCTTGCTATTCCTGCATTTATACCCAACAGTTGAACCTTCTTAACCAACCTTCCATGAGGAACCTTGTCAAAGGCCTTACTGAAGTCCATATAGACAACATCCACTGCTTTACCCTCGTCAATTTCCCTAGTAACCTCTTCAAAAAATTCAAGAAGATTAGTCAAACATGACCTTCCAGGCATAAATCCATGTTGACTGTTCCTAATTAGACCCTCTTTATCCAGATACTTATATATATTATCTCTAAGTATCTTTTGCATTAATTTGCCCACCACTGAAGTCAAACTAACCGGTCTATAATTGCTAGGTTTACTTTTAGAACCCTTTTTAAACAATGGAACAACATGCGCAGTACGCCAATCCTCGGGGACTATTCCCGTTTCTAATGACATTTGAAATATTTCTGTCATAGCCCCAGCTATTTCTACACTAACTTCCCTCAATGTCCTAGGGAATATCCTGTCAGGACCTGGAGACTTATCCACTTTTATATTTTTCAAAAGTGTCAGTACTTCTTTTACTTTGAAACCATAGTATATAGCTACTCTACTAGTTTCCCTTACCTCACATAATTCAATATCTTTCTCCTTGGTGAATACCGAAGAAAAGAAAAGAAAACAACTCAGTCTGTTTCAAAGTGAATAACATTAGCTCCTCCACATAACAGAAGTCTCCCCACCCCCCTCAAATTATTCTCTCTTCATTAAATCTCTACATTACTCTCTGCAAAGAATTTACATCTTTCATAAAGTGTTCAGAACTGGACATAAAACTGTAGTTGACCCTTAACCATTGTTCTATAAAGGCTCATCGTGACTTCCTTGCTGTTGAACTCTAAACCCCAATTTATAAAGGCCAGCACAAGTGAAAAAGTTACCACAAGTTCCTATTAATTCTTTCCCCTCTCACCTTAAACCAATGTTCTCTAGTTCCCGATTCCCCTACTCTGGGCAAGAGACTCTATGTGTCTATTCCTCTCATCATTTTGTACACCTCTATAAGATCACCCTCATCCTCCTGCACACCAAAGAATAGTCCTAGCCTGCTTAACCTCCATATAGCTCAGGCCCTCGAGTCCCGGCAACAACCTCGTAAATCTCTTTCGAGCTTGACTACATCTTTCCTATTACATGGTGCCCAGAATTGAAAATAATGCTCTAAATGCAGCCTCACCAAAGTCTTATATAACTGCAACCTGACCACACAACTTCTAAACTCAATACTCTGACTGCTGAAGGCCAATATGCTAACTCCTTTATGACCATCATATCTACATGTGATGCCACTTTCAATGAACTTTGTGCCTGCACTCCTAGATCCCTTTGCTCTACAACACTCTCCAGACCCCTACCATTCACTGTGTCAGTCCTACCCATAAAATGCAACACCTCAAATTTCTCTGTATTAAATTCCATCAACCATTCCTCGCCCCACCGGCCCAAACGATTAAGATCCTGTTGCAATCTTTGATAACCATCTTCACTGTCTGCAATACCACCCACTTGTGTGACATCTACAAATTTGGTAATCATGCCATGTATGTTATCATCCAAATTATTGATATAGATGACAAACAGTGGTTCAGGATATGCATTCCACATATTCTGCCATTATTATTTGATTAGCAGAAAGATATGAAGGATAAGAAAAGGAATTAGGAAAAGGGGAGTTGCAACGAGACCTGGGTGTCACGGTACACCAGTCATTGAAAGTAGGCATGCAGGTGGAAATCTTTTAGGACCGAGATGAGAAAAACATTTTTCACACAGAGAGTGGTGAGTCTCTGGAATTCTCTGCCACAGATGGTAGCTGAGGCCAGTTCATTGGCTATATTTAAGAGGGAGTTAGATGTGGCACTAGTGGCTAGAGGGATCAGAGGGTATGGAGAGAAGGCAGGTACGGGATACTGAGTTGGATGATCAGCCATGATCATATTGAATGACAGTGCAGGCTCGAAGGGCCGAATGGCCTACTCCTGCACCTATTTTTTTATGTTTCTATACACTTATAATACTGTTACAATCAGATTGCTTATTTTTCCCTTAAGGAACTTGTTTATATTCACATCAGACTCAGCAATCTGCCAGATCAAAGATCATGTGCGAAATTGGTCATTAAACTCCACTTCCCTGACAAACCTTCATATGAAGGTTACACTTGATCATCAGGTAACCCCGTTCCCACCCCACCAATTACATAAAGGCGTTCCTCATATTTTCCTGGCCTGTCACTGATTTTTATTAATCAGTTTCAGTATGGAAAAGTACTGCCTCTCTGTTACAACACTTGGATATAACATTCCTCTGGCAGTTTGTCAAATTATAATCTCTCACTGCTAATTTATACAGTGGAATTTAATCTTCCTGCTGACTGAGTTTGTAATTCCAGCAAATAAGTGAGGAATGGAATAGGAAATGTTCGCAAACTTCACAGAGTCAAGATTTTTTGCAAACTAGTGAACACTCTTCAAAGCATTTATTACATTGCATTAGAATATTTTAAAGAGCTTTATTCTTGTCTTTATTCTTCTCTTGACTTAGGGCCTCTGCTGTCAATGTAATTTTTTAATCATTTCATCTTTATGTAGTCAAGACTGGGTAGGGCAACTGATCATAAAATAGTAAATAATTGACTGACTCAGGAAAGCTCATACCCACCACACTCTTCCTATATCAGTTGTTGTCTACTAAACGAATTTCCTTTTTATTCATTTCTGATATATTTCCTGGAATATTCAGACAATTTGCTTACAAATGCAGAGGAATTGTTTATCAATCCTGCATTTTACTTACTTTCTTATCATCCCAACCCCCACACTCTGATATACACCCATACTCAGGCCTCAACTCCTCCACCAGGCTACATCATGGACCCTAATCCTCAACAGTGTGTGACCCATAGTGCTGTGGCCATAGCGCTATGTGTAAAGCCCATAGCGCTATGTGTAAAGGCAATAGCACTCCAGCTGGGAGTGTTATTTTTAGAACCCATAGCGCTGTCAGTTCAAATTCCCACGCGTTAAACTGACAGCACTGTTTAAACCTGGAGCGGGACAGGCAGATCAAAGCTTCCAGATCTTGAAATTTAATATACTAATAGATTTAATCTGCTATCATTTTTAGAGGTACAGTATGACTTTTTATATCCTTGCATTTTTTAAACAGCAAGATGAAACAGGAAGTCAGGCTGATTTTTAAAAAATCTGTATTTTACAAAGCAAATCCGTACATCAATATTCCGATAGCATTTCCATACAAAATACGGAAAATCCATACTACTTGGCAGCTCTGTATATGGGGTGGGGGAGCAGGTGGAGAGATCCAACATATAGCAGAACATATAGCATGAATGACTAGGGTCCTAACGAATATTGAGCAGCAAAGAGACTCAGTCAAGAGATCCCTGAAGTGGGCAGCACAGGTAGACGGGGTAGAGAAGGCAGCACAGGAGTATAGAATATAAATGCAGGTAAATCTTGGTAAAACTTCAGAAAAAATTGGTGAGGCCACAGCTGGAATTTTGTGATTTCTCATTTTAGATATTATCTATAATCGTGTAGCAATTTATTAGAATGAATTAATCCGTTACAGATTCCAGAGTGAGATTGAAACGATGATGGGACACAAGCCAAATTTGTATTGGACAGTTACTTGGGTTTTCGTAAGCCCTGTTTTAATTGTGAGCCTCCTGATTTTTTACATTATTGACTACAGCACAGGTGAACAGCTATCATACACTGCGTGGGATTCATCTGTGGTAAGTGCACAATCTGTTTGGTTGAGCTATGTCGTAACATTTAACATCACTTGTCTATCATGTGCACAGCAAGTCCAGCAACAGCAGGGCCTGCTTGGGGTAATGATGGTAATTCCTGGGTTTCTGACTAATGAGCTTCCTCCAACAATTCAACCCCTGATCAATTTTCCTCCTGGGATAAATAAAGTTCTATCGTAACGTATTGCATGATGAGTGCAATGTGTGAGCCATTCAATACTACAACCTACATTTGCAAACTTCTCCATTTGGCCAGATTCAGGGATTAACCATGTTTATAAACAGTAGTAAAGCAGAGAAATAAATGACATTGACACACACATTATCTTGGACAGAATTAAAGGAGTTCTCCTTCAATGCAGCAAATGCAGAATATAAAGTATTATGTATGTGCAGATATTTATTCTAACTGTAAGATGAGTCACTGAGAGACTCGGGGAAGTGCTGATACAAATGCACCTTGCTTATTCATCTCTCTCCAAGTGAATTGTGCATGTGCACAAGTGTGACACACACATCACAAGCATACTTGCTCCATCATTCAAACATTCCTATTTTGAACTTCATACTTATTTGGTGGTGTTAACACACAATACTCCAAATTGTTGCTTGAATTGTCTCTCTCCAGGGATTGAATCATAACTTTGTTTTGGTCCCATTTGCTTCACTTCTGCTCTCCCATCAGGATTTGGCTAAATTAAGTTCAGTTGTGTTCTGACTTTTCTTCACATACTATGTATTAGTAACATAGAACTCATTGCAAATTGTGGCTTGACACCATAGTCCTACAAAAAGTTGGCCAATAGACATATTGTTGTTGCATTCAAACACCTTTAAAAGTTTATTTCCTTCATGTTCCCTTGCCACCTCACAATATGAAATAACATGGCAAAGTAAGTGTGTGCTTTATACCACTTTGTTTCATACAACACTAAAATGAAACTGAGGATCATTATCTGAGATTAACTCAATGTAGCCCATGATAACATAGATCTCAATTATATATTTTATAATTTAATTTCACTTCAAGTTAGTCTAGATGTACGAAGAAGTTATCTTTGTACATGTAGATTAGATGCCTTAGATTATATTAGATTAGTTTACTGTCATATATACCAAGGGGCAATATAACTCCACTCTCACAAAAACATTCTTCTCACGATAAGGTCTCATTAGCTACTTCCAACTCTATAAAGTTATCTTTGTTGGCTTGATTCTTCAATTGTGACATATACATTGTTGAAATTCATTATCTAGTCTAGGCCATGATACACTTCCGGCTACTCACAGTCATGCTAACATTCTTCTTAATATTCTTGATGCATCTCAATCCAACACAACAATGTAATGTTGACAACTAATACCATTGAATATACGACAAGCTCATTTATCCAAACATTTGTCTCAGTTCATCCTTCTAAAATCCTTCTGTATACTTGCATGAGTAGGATATCAATAGCTCTCCTGATATTTAATGTTTTTTATGACATCATCCTGAATGCAAAGATATTAATCCATACGTGTCATATTTTGTCCATTATAGCTTGAATCCAGACCCTGATGTAATGTTGTATGTGAATACATTTCAAATATTAATTGGCTAATATTGCTGACTTTCCTCCTCTGCATTCAACTAAGCATATAAGTGACTTGACTGTCAGTAACCACTACTGTTACTGTTCATCAATTCCTGGTTAAACATCATGACCAGAGATGTACAAAAGTGGTCTAGCTAAGAAGGCAAAGGCATGAACAGAGGAAAGCTTATCAAGGATATAGAGACAGTTTAGACACTGGAAGAAACACGTCCAAGATCTCGTCAACCATGACAATTTCCTCACATGTGTGTTCTTGCCTGCACCCTTTCAGTAAACAAAGCTATTCAGCTTCACTGCCATCTTGGACTAAGACGTGATCAACCCGTCAGAACAGAGAAATAACAATGCCTCAGGAACAAACATTTTCTGTCTTTCTATACCTTGGCAGTCTGGAATTTGAGTCACATGTTTTCAGCCTTTTTATGCCATATTAGGAAAGAGAGGAACATGTCAAGGGATCCCAGAGATGCAATGATTGTCATAATTTTTAAGAAAGAACACATAGCTACCACATATAGAGTGTTTCTACCACAGGTAGTGTTTCGGATCTGAGACCCTTTAATTAGAATGGGTGTAATTGCATTTTTGGATTTTCACTTCCTTTTGAATTCCCCCTGTATTTTGTTAAAGGAAAACAAACCCCTCCAAGACCAAAACTCGGGAATATTGAGAGTGCTGATTAATCATTAAATGACATGTTGTTGTGAACCAGACACGAAAACCATATAATTTTCATCAAAACAACATATTGCATCTCCATTGTCTATTTCCAATTCAAGAATGTCAAGAAATAGCCATGCAATCCACCAAGTAGGCTGATGGATACTTATCCATTCATATTTATTATATATATTTAATATAATATATATTTATTACATTTATTCATAGCTAAATTATTATTCTTAGCTAAAAGTCCACAATCCAGCCTAATCCCGTTGGTGTCTAAAACTATAATCATATAAGATTAAATACAATCCTCATCCTATGAATATACAAGTAAACAATGAAAAGAACAAATAATTCCCATTCTATAAAATGTTTTAATACCTTCAAGAGTTGCCAAGGGCACTGCCATAATGTTCATCCATAATCATTCTCTCTCAAACTCTGTTGTCTAACCCCTCCAACATTTCACTTACTTGAATCAAGAGATACTAGATGCCTTAGTAGATCTAAAGGAGTGTAAAACCCTAGGGCATGATGAGATGTAATGCAGAGTGCTATAGGGTAAAGGACAGGAGATGGTGAAGACCCTGAGATAATATATCTTCACCGACACAGGTTAGTCGCCAGATTACTGCATAACACCAAATGTGCAGTTTTCTTCAAGAGGAGCAGCCGGTTCAGTCAGATAATTATAGGCCAATTAGTCTAATGTTAGGGGGTTACACAAAATGCTGGAGAAACTCAGCGGGTGCAGCAGCATCTAAGGAGCGAAGGAGATAGGCGACGTTTCGGGTCGAGACCCTTAGTGTTGGAGAAATTATTGGATAACATTCCTAAGCATAGGATCATTCCTAGGCATAGGAACACAGATTGGTGAAGTTCCTGTCTAATTTAATACATTTTTGAAGGGGTAACTAAATATATTCCCAAGTTCAGTTGCAGTTAATGAGGTTTATATGGACTTTAGTAATGTATTTGACAGGGTCCAATATGGAAGGCTGGTTCAAAAGGTTAATTGGCTTCTGTAAATTGTCCCTCACATCTAGATAGATCTGGCATCACGGGTCAGGGTGGACTCAGTGGACGGTAGTGCCTGTTTCTAGGTTGTCGCTCTAAAGTAAACTAAAAAAAAATGAGGCACTGTGACAGTGGAGGATAGACACAATGCCTGGGGTAACTCAATGGGTCAGGCAGCATCTCAGGAGAATATAAAACAATATAGGGATCAGGGCGTACAGGCCAAACAATTCCTGAAGATGGCAGCACGGGTAAATTAGGTGGTGAGGAAAACGTATGTACATTAGCCTCCTTTAGCCTGGTCACAGAATGTAAATGCAGAGGAATTGGTAGATTTTGGCAAACTACAGCTGGAATATTGTGTGCGGTCCTGGTCACCACACGATAGGAAGGATGTTACAGTTATGAGAAGACACCAGTCTGGGTTTGTTTTCTTTAGACCAGAGGAGGCTGAGAAGTGGGTAGATGGAGGTACATCAAATTATGAGAGACATAAATGGGGTAGAGTAGGAAACTTTTCCCAATGACGGATGTACCTAAGTCATTATAATGTGAAAAAGGGATCTGAGGAAGAATATATTTCACAAGAAGCTGGTTGCTATCTGAAACACACTGCTTGAGAAGGTAGTGAATTCATCTACTCTCATAGCACTTGGGCAAGTACATGAATCACCAAGGCATTGCCAGCTACAGATCAGTGCAGGTAAATGGGATTAGTGTAACTAAGTATTTAATGGTCATGGTGGGCCAAATGATCTGTTTTTGTGCTGTAAGTGTATGCACCCTTAGAGCAGACAACTTTACCTCATATCCAGACTTCTTTTGCACTGGCAATATTTTTATAAATCTCCTCTGCAGAAATCATCTCATTTCTGTCATTTAGTGACCAGAATTACACACAATTGGAAGAAGCATCTTTGTGACACTGAAGTTTATGGAAGTACAGTCACAATTTCGACACCTGGAAAGAAGTTTGTAAAATATTATTTTTGGTGTCGAATTTTGAGATTCACGATTCATGACAGTTGCTGTGATGTTATATTTTCTAGGGACGATCAGTGCAGCGTGAATATCCTACTTATGCCTTGGCTGTTATTGGACTTCTTGTGATTTGTTCAACAAGCTGTATTCCTTTGATGGCGATTATTACGTACATCCAAAAAAAAAAGAAAAAAGGAAGCCTGCTATAGTTAAAAAGTATCTTAAAGCTGTACTTCAAAGCATTCCTTCTGAACTATAATTTACTGTAAATAGTGGCATTAGAAACTAGAAAGTTCCATGGAGCAAATATTAATCACTTATTTTAAACTGGTGGTTTTAAAAAGAGTTATATGTGCTTATTTTAATATATTATTCAAATAACATTGTTGGTGTAAAATGGATTATGTGAAATCTTTGGAGGAAAGCATTGCATAGTTACGGAGGTCACAAAAGCAAGATTTGTTCTACTTTTATTCAACTGTATTTGTGATTAAGAGTATGGGCAACTTAAAATGTCTATATGTTTGGCTGTCATGCACGTTCCCACTTAACTACTACTTAAATAAAACCTTAATTTTTTTTAATATCTTAGGCACTTTACAGGAATATTATTTACATACAAATTGAGGCTGAGCCACATAAGAAAAGATTAGGAGAGATGTGATGAAAGAGCTAAAATGTAAGGAGTATAAAACATGAAAAAACAGGTGTAGAGATTTAACAAGGGAATTCCAGTGCTTAGGATCTTGACCAGTAAAGATTTGGCCATCATCATGGACAAACTAAATTAATGGATGAGCATGAACTCCGAAACAGAGGTTCACTATTTGAGTTAAAGTTAAGAGTAAGAGTACATGGTAGCGTCTGGGAAGGGGTGTGAAAGATGTGATTGTTTCTGGAGTCTTATAGCCACAGGGAAGCAGTTGTTGTTGATTCTGGATGTCCAAGCTTTCAAGCTGTTGCATCATATCAACGTTACAAGAGAGAAAAGAGAATGGTCAGGCTGGCAGGCATTCTTGACAAAACTTCCAGCCTCCCTAATGCAATGCACCATGAAGATAGGCTGGGTGGAAGAAAGTGATCGGCCTGCGATTGACTGGGCAGATTCAGGTAGTCCAGAGTAGAGCAGTTCCGTACCATGCTGAAATACATCCCGTCAGAATATATTCTGGAGTGCATCTGTAGAAGTTCGAGAGAACCCTTATGAACATATCAAATCTTCTCAGATGCATTTTCTTGAACCCCGCATTAGTGTGAAGGGACTACATTAGGATGCTGGTGATATGGATGTCTAGGAACCAAAACTGTCAACCGTCTGCACAGCAGATTCATTGATGAGCACAAAGGTAGTTCCTTGTCACTTCCTTTGGTCAAAACAACCAGCTCTATCATCTAGCTGGCATTAAGGGCAGGTTGTTGTCTTGACAGCATGACACGATGTTCTCCATCTCTATCCTGTACTTCATCTTCTTGTTGTTGTTGATCAGCCCAACAGTGGTATAATTAGCAAAGTTAAAGATCAGGTTGGTTTTGTACTTGGCCACTGTCATGGGGGTGGAGGGAGTAGAGCAAAGGTGGCACCGAGGAGCAACAGTGTGAGGGTCAGGTGGCGCAAATGTTACAACCAATTCTAATTGACTGAGGTCCGTGTCAGGAAGTTCAAAAGCCAGCTGCAGATGGAGGCTCATTGGTCCAGAGGTTTAGGAATGAGCTTGTTCGGTATTCATAAATTCATAATTTGTAGGAGCAGAATTAGGCCATCAAGTCTACTCCACCATTCAATCACAGCTGATCTATCTTTCCCTCTCAAAACCATTCTGCTGCCTTCTCCCCATAACTCCTGACACCTACTAATAAAGAATCTTTTATCTCCACCTTAAAAATATCCATTGACTTGGCCTTCTGTCACAATGAATTCCACAGATTCACCACCCTCTGACTAAAGAAATTCCTCCTCGTCTCCTTTCTAATGGTATGTTTATTTTATTCTGAGGCCAGAGCCTCTGGTCCTAGATTCTCCCCCTAGTGGAAACATGGTATTACAAGTGTTGAAGGCTGAGCTGAAGTCAATTAATAGCATCTGTATTGTGTATTGACAAGATGATACAGAGATGAACATAGCGCAAGCAAGATAGCATCCCCCGTTGGATCTATTTTTCATGTATACATAGACCTATTTGTCCTATACATATTTCACCATGAGGAAAGGGAACTTATGCAAACCAGAAGAGTAACACTACTTGGTGGTGTGAGCTTTGCTGTCAAGAATGAGCCAGCCTGATGTCTCAGCAACCCCTATGGAAAAAGGGAATGCCTCGTTTAACGTTGGACTTGCACAAGCAAGGACCAGCACAGTAGACAAACTAACTTCAACACCCGCTCATGAGCAAATACCATCAGCATTGACACTACAATTAGTCATCAGCTTATATCAACATCCCCAACACCAGATTCCCAAAACATAATCTCAAAGACCACAACAGAAAGTGTGGAGTAACTCAGCATCCCAAGCAGCATCTGCGGAAGACATGGATGAGCAACATTTTGAGGTGGGACCCTTTTTTTAGACTTTCTGAGATACTCCAGCACTTAGTTTTTTCACTCAAGATTCCAGCATTTGCTGTTTCTTTTGTCTCAACTCTACTTCAGTCTTCCTGGTGGCAAGAGATTACCAGATGGACAGAAGAAAAGTGAAAAGGACCATTCAAGATGGCGTGGGAGCATGAACCCAAGAAAAAAAAACAGAACCACAGCGTAAACAGTGGCAGGAGTGTGTTCATTCCAAAATACTAATTTACCCACTGTCCAGCATCTCTCCTCTACGGCTCAACAACTATTTAGTTCCAGTTTCCTCATTAACGTCTTTCAGTATCTTAAGCAATCCAATTAGATCAATCAGTCAGGTTCTTTCCATCACATAATCCACATGATAAACTTCATAATCATCCTAATTAGGTTCAGTTATAAAAAGTTGTATCTAATGTCAGGGTATGATACAAATTCCAAACTTAATTTTATTTTATTGCATCAAAACATTAGGAAACGGATTCCAAATGACACATGGGCACTTGGATAAATTATTTAATTTCTGTAATAATGTTCACGTTGTCCAAAGATTCTTTGCAGCCATTAAAAAAATATTTTTCTGTTCAATGTTGGAAATGTGCCAGCCAGTAAATCTTCCATACACAGTTGTGATATCATCTAATCAACTTTTAATGCAATTAAGAATTTAAATCTCCAGGACCCAATGGGATTTATCCCAGATTATGAGGCATGGGGCTGGGGCCTTGATATCTTTGCAAACTCTCTGGGCCACAGATGAGGTCCTTGAGATCTGGAAAGTAGCCATTATTGCTCCTTCAAGGGAAATCGGGATAATGTAGGAAATTATAGGTCGGTGAGCCTCTTTTAGAAGTAGAAACGCTACTTGAGAGGATTCTTAAGGATAGGATTTACTCATATTTGGAAGAGAATGGGAATCCACTGCAGGTTATATATTATAAATGCAATTATTTTTGTTTTAAAAGGTGAGGAAGTGATTGATGAAGATATGGCAGTGGATGTTGTCTAATAAGGCCTTGAATATGGCATTTGACATGGTCCTTCATAAACTGATCCAGATTAAAATACATGGGAACAACAGCGATTTAGTAGCTTGGATTTAGAACTGGCTTACCCATAGTAGTCAGAGTTACCCATAGTAGTGCTGGAATGGTGTTTTTCTGACTGGAGGGCTGTGACCAGTGGGATTCCTCAGGGATCAGTGCTGGGACCTTTGTTGTTTTGTTATATATGACATTTAATTGGAATTTAATTTTAACTAAACTTGCAGATTACTCAAAAATTGGTAGAATTGCAGACAGTGAAGAAAGCTTTCAAAGGATATAGCAGGATATAGTTAAGTTCCATTTATGGGCAAAAATGAAAAATGTGAGTTTAATCCGAGCAAGTATGAAGTGTTGTAGTTTGGGAGGTCAAACGTAGAGGAACGGCAGGAGCCGTAGCTGCAATGAATGTTAAAGAAGGCATATAATATGCTTGCCTTCATTGGTCAGGGTATTGACTATGAGCAGGAAGTTATGTTGCAGCTTTATAATACTTTCGCTAGGCTGTATTTGGAGCATTACATGTAGTTCTGGTTTCCCCATGACAGGAAAAATATGGAACTCTGGTACAGAAGAGATTTACCAGGATACTGCTTTAATAGGGGATATTTACTATAAGGAGGTTGGACAAACTCAGATTGTTTTCTCTGGAATGTTGGAGGCTGAGGGAGACCTGATATAATATAAAATTATAAGATACTAGACTAAGTGGGACCCGTTGGGTCCCATGTTCACACGGGAAGGCTGGTCCCGTGACGCAATATTCCACCTCTCCACCAATTCCAATATTAGTGGCCTGTCGGGTGGGGGGGGGGGGGGGGGGGGGGGAGGGGGGGGGGCTTTCTGGAGCGCTGGTATGGGTGTTGTTGGCTGCAGGGACTACGGGTCTCCAGAGGGCTAGTATGGACATTGTGGGCCAAATGGATTCTTGGGGTGGCAGCTCAGTCCCTCAAGTCTGATGTGCTGGCAGCTCACTCACGGCTGGTGGGCTGGCAGTTGACGCATGGCTATTCCTTGAAATTCCATTTCAAGCAGAGTGCAAGGCCACCAAATTCAAATCCATTTTCCTACCATTTCAAGCAGGGTGCAAGGTCACCAAATTCAAGTGCAGTTTCTTACCTCTTTGAGCATGGTGCAAGGCCACCAAATGCAGGTTCAGTTTCCTACCATTTCAAGCAGGGTGCAAGGCCACCAAATTCAGGTTCAGTTTCCTACCATTTCAAGCAGGGTGCAAGGCCACCAAATTCAAGTGCAGTTTCCAACCACTTCATGCAGTGTGCAACACCACATTCAAATGCATTTTCATACCATTTCATGCAGGGTGCAAGGCCACCACATTCAAATGCAGTTTCATACCATTTCAAGCAGGGTGAAACCACCATAAAACACCACACTCACAGTTCAGTAGACATTCAGTGTGTTCAGTTGATTCACAGCTCAGACAGTCGTGACCTCTCCGTCCCCCATCATGCAGAGACTGAGCCACACCCACACTTCTGGGTTTTATAATCCCTCCCCCTCCCACCGGAAAAGGTGTGGCCTTCATGGCTTGATTGACAGGAGAGAGATTCTCAACATTGTTTTTTAATAACACTTTTATTTTTAATTGATGGGAAGAATCCTCTGCACCTGATGAGCGGAGGGGGACTGAGTAAGATGGCCAAAAATCACAGGCATAAGTGGCAGCGTTTTATCTAAAATCAATATAGTGCAAACAGGAAGTTGTCAAGTTTAGATAAACAACCATTTGCAGGCAGTGCCTTTTCACTCCAACCCAAACCCCCCAAGCAACCATTTGCAGTGCCTTTTTACTTCAGCCCATCCCCCCAAAACAACCATTTGCAGTGCCTTTTTACTTCAACCCAAACCACCCAAACAACCATTTGCAGTGCCTTTTTACTTCAAAGCAATTATATTTTCATTTTCAAAACACATTAAGGACACTCACAGTTGAGTAGACGTGTCCAGTGTTATTCAGAGCTCAGAGAGACGTGACCCTCTCGCTTCCTCCATCTTGCAGAGACTGAGTGAGGCACACCGGGTTTTATAGTCCCTCCCCCTCCCACCAGCGGGCAAAGCAGAGAGAATGGCAGAATGTTTTAAAACATTAATATCTCTCTGATTTTTCATCAATGGGAAAAATCCTCCGGTCCAGTCCGGCGGAGCGGGGCTCTGAGCGAGGTGGCCAATAAGTGGTGGCGTTCTCTCGGAAATCACATCACAGTGAGTCAAAAGCAGTCAAGATCTTACTTTTAGTAATATACTAGACCAAGTGCAGACCCGTTGGGTCTGTTCCCCCAACGTGCGGTTGCAGGTGAGAGAGGGCGGGACAGCATGTCCCTGAGGGTGGGTGAGGGGGGTAGAGAAGGGTGGGGTAAGGGAGAGGAGAGGGGAAGGTGAGGAGAGGGGTTATGGGGAAGAGGGGAGGAAAAGGAGGTGGAGGGGAGAGGAGAGGGGGAGAAAGAGGGGTAGGGGAGAGGTGGAGAGAGAGTGGAGGGGGAGGGAAAGAGAGAGAAAGGAGAGGGAGAGAGTTGGGGAGAGAGGGGGGGTGAGAGAGGAGGGGAGAGAAAGGAGAGGGGAGAGGTGGGGAGGGGGTCACCGCGTGGGGTTGAGACTATTGTAAACAATTAATGTACTGTTGTACTACAATGATTTGTTTGTTATAGTGTTATTTTTTATTATGTTTTGATGTGTTGTATTATATGATTGTGTTGAATAAAGTTTTTGGAAAAGGAAAAAAAAGAGGTGGGGAGGGGAAGAGTGGGGAGTGAGGGGAAGAGGAGTAGCAGGGAGTGGTGCAAGAGTGAGGGGAAGGGGGTGGGGGGAGATGGGGATAAAGAGGGTGGGGGAGAGAGGGGTGGGAGTGGTGAGGAGGGAGGGAGATGGATGAGGAGAGGGGGGTGGGGGAAGGTGTGAGAGGGTTCAGGGAGGGGTTGAGAGAGGGGTGGGAGGGGAAGGGGAGAGAGGGGGAGAGTGTGGAGGGAGGGGGAGAGGGGTAGGGGAGAGAGAGGGACGAGTGGAGGGAGGGGGAGAGTGGTAGGGGAAGAGTGAGGAGGGAGGGGGAAAGCGGAGAGAGGGGGAAGGAGGGGGAGGGAAGGGAGGGGGAAGAGAGGGGTGGGTGAGGGAGGGGGAAAGGTGGGGAATGGGGGAGAGAGAAGTGGAAGTGGGGAGGGAGGGATGGTGAGAGGTGTAGGGGAGAGTGGTGGAAGTGGGAGAGAGGGAGGGGGCAGGGGGAGTGGTGGAAGAGGGAGAGAGGAGTCGGGGAAAGGGTTGGGGGAGAGAGGGAGGGTGGGGAGAGAGAGGGTGGGGGAGGGAGAGAGGTGTGGTGGGAGAGGGGTGGGGGAAGGGAGAGAGAAGTGGAAGAGTGGGGAGGGAGGGGTAGGGGAAGTGGTACAGTGTTCCCCTAGTCACATGTGTGGGGGATATTAGGTGTACAGTGTCCCCCTAGTCACATGTGTGGGGGAAGTTGTAGTGCCCCTCTAGTCACATGTGTGGGGGAAGTGGTACAGAGTCCCCTAGTCACATGTGTGGGGGAAGTGGTAGTGTCCCCCTAGTCACATGTGTGGGGGAAGTGGTACAGTGTCCCCCTAGTCACATGTGTGGGGGAAGTGGTACAGTGTCCCCCTCGTCACAAGTGTGGAGGATATTAGGTGGTACAGTGTCTCCCTAGTCACATGTGTGGGGGATGAGGTACAGAGTCCCCCTAGTCACATGTATGGGGGATATTAGGTGGTAGTGTCCCCCTAGTCACATGTGAGGGGGAAGTTGTGCAGTGTCCCTCTAGTTACATGTATGGGGGAAGTGGTAGAGTCCCCCTAGTCACATGTGCAGGTGGGGCAGCATGTCCCTGAGGGTGGGTGAGGGGGTTAGAGAGAGGTGGGGTAAGGGGAAGGGGAGGGGAGAGGGGTTATGGAGAAGAGGGGAGGAAAGGGAGGTGGAGGGGAGAGGGGGAGAAACAGGGGTAGGGGAGAGGTGGAGAGAGAGTGGAAGGAGAGGGAGAGGTGTGGAGAGAGAGGGGGTGAGAGAGGGGGGAGAGAGAGGGAAAGGAGAGGGGGAGAGGTGGGGAGGGGAAGAGTGGTGAGTGAGGGGAAGAGGGGTAGCAGGGAGTGGTGCAAGAGCGATGGGAAGGGGGTGGCGGGGGAGATGGGGATGAAGAGGTGTGGGAGAGAGAGGGGGTGGGAGCGTTAAGGAGAGAGAGGGAGATGGAGAGGGGGAGAGGGAGGAGGAGACAGGGTGGGGGAAGGTGTGAGAGGGTTCAGGGAGGGGTGAGAGGGGAAGGGGAGAGATGGGGAAGAGTGGGGGGGGAAGAGTGAGGAGAGGGGAAAGCGGAGAGAGGGGAAGAGTGGGGGGGGAGGGAAGGGAGGGGGGAAGAGAGGGGTGGGGGATGGGGGAGAGAGAAGTGGAAATGGGGAGGGAGGGTGAGAGGTGTAGGGGAGAGTGGTGGAAGTGGGAGAGAGAGGGGGAAGGGGGAGTGGTGGAAGAGGGATAGAGTAGGGGAAAGGGGTGGGGGAGCTAGGGAGGGAGGGGAGAGAGAGGGTGGGGGAAGGAGAGAGGTGTGGTGGGAGAGGGGTGGGGGAAGGGAGAGAGAAGTGAAAGAGTGGGGATGGAGAGGGGTAGGGGGAGGGGGAGTGGTGGAAGTTGGAGAGAGGGAGGGGAGGGGGGTGGGGGAGTGGTGGAAGAGGGAGAGAGGGGTAGGGGAAAAGGGTGCACGGGAGAGAGGGGAGGGAGGGGGAGAGAAGTGGAAGAGTGGGGGGGGGAGAGGGGTAGGGGTAGTGGTGGAAGAGGGACAGAAGGGTAGGGGGGAAGGGGGCGGGGGAGGGGGAAGGGGGCGGGGGAGAGGGAAGGGGGTGGGAGGACGAGGGGGGTGAGGGGAGTAAGGGGAGGGGAGAGGGGAAGGTGAGAGCAGAGGGGTAGTGGAGAAGAGGGGAGGAAAGGGAGAGGTGGCAGGGAGAGGAGAGGGGGAGGGGAGGTGGAGAGAGAGTGGAGGGGGAGAGAGAGGAGAGGGAGAGAGAGAAAGGGGAGGGAGAGTTGACTTCCCTGTAGAATTAAATCAAACACAACAAAAGAATTTGAAAGAAAACGGTGAAAAATGTGGGTAAATTTAGCAGAGCAAATAACAGAGAATTAAAACTGTTAAAAATGCTGTAAATTGAAATAGAGAATTTTTAAAAACGGATTTTTAATGGGGGTTTTTTAAGCATTTTTTAAAAAATTACTTGTCTAATGTAAAGTATAGATACGCAAAGAAAACCAGAAAATGAAATAAAATTATCACTTGTCTAAAGATAACATTTGATAAACACGGCTGTGGAAATCGGCAAAGAAAAAAGCAATATCTTCAAAGTGGAGTAATGGAGTCCTTTGAATAAAGAGAGAATATTAAAAAAACGGGAAAATGTGTGTTAATTTGGCAGAGCAAATAACGGAGAACTTAATAAAAAGAATTATTCAAATATAAATAAATATTGAAAACATCGTCTACGTTTACCTTTTGAAAAAAGTGTAAATCGATAATAAGATTTAAAACAAAAGTGTCAAATGAAAAAACAAATAACGGCAGAAATCCAGTGTTTAGATCGATCGCTGTCGAGATACGAATTCCGAATGACCGTTGGGGAAGAATGTTCTTGAAAAGGTTTCCAAGGCAACGCCAGCCGGCAATGTCCCCCTAGTCACATTGGCCATCTGTGAGGGGTGGCATTGTGACATCACACAATGGAACGTGCTGGACCATCAGGCGGGGGGGGCGAGCTGGAGCTGATGCAGATGTAAATGAGATCCGTTCCGATTGGCCATCTGTGAGCCTTCGGCATTGTGACATGGCACGATGGAATGCTTACCAACATTCTATGGGTGAGAGCAGTACGATTTTCGAAAAAGGGGGGGGGGGGGGCGGATTTTATTAAAAACGGTGTAGGTAACGACGTCCAAACATGACGGGGAGCACCGTCGGGAAAGTGCGAGCGTAATGGTGGGAAAAACGGCGGTGTCCGAGTGTCCTGTTTCGGCGGAGCACGACATCAAAGGGCGGAGACGCGGTAGACGGTTGCCGGCAGTCGGCCACACAGTTTTAATATATATATGATATGATTTGACAGGTAGTCAGAATCTTCCCCCCCCCCCCCCCCCCAGGGTGGAAATGTCAAAAACTAGAGGGCATATCTTCTAGTTGAGGTAGAAAATTTAAGGAATATGTGTGGGGCCCATTGGGTGGTTGGTGCCTGAAATGCACTTCCAAGGATGGTGGTGGTGGAAGAAGATACAACAATGGGATTTAAGAGGCTCTTTGATAGGCACACAAAGATGCAGGAAATCGAGAGGCAAGGATCATGTGCAGATAGCAAGGGCTTGTTTAATATGGCAGCATGTTCAGCAGACACTAGACCAAAGAGCCTATTCCTATGCTGTACTGTTCTCAGACTGAGAAATGCCATGACGAAGATATTCATGATAATGAAAAGTCTTTTTGCACTTGAGAGTAAGATCAGAACGATTCCATAACATAGCAATGTTACAAAATTTTGAGATTTAAAAAATCAAGTCTACAAATTATCCCATCAGATAAAGCATAAAAATAAGTTTAATTTGACACCCAATTCATTTTGATATCTTCAGTATTAAAACAGTTAAGGTCATTTTCATACTTGGAAATTAGCATCTTATTCCCTATTGCTTTTCCATTGACTTCACACAAAAGTTGTGATCGAGGACAGTCAAAAGCCCATAACTTTCTTAACAATTAAGAGAACTGAAAGAAATGTTCAGTTATTATAGAATTAAGCATTCTGAAACAAATATGAAACAATTGTACTTGGATGACCTGAAATTAAAGCATATAATTAGTTAGTTACCCAATTGTAGCTAATTACAAAATTCAATTACTAGATCTAAACATCTATCCATTTCTTAAGAAAATATTTTAAAAATTTTAAAAGCCTAAGTGTCCAAATAACATTCACACACGAATGCACAATATAACGATTTTGAAATCTAATTGTCATTAATTTATAGGCCAAATCGAAGGAATTTGGTGTTTAATGCCCGTAAATTAATGGCCATTTAAATCAGCTTGCGAGTGGGATTTTCTGGAACGCGATGGATTGGAACGTTGCGGTTAATTTAAACCCAATATCGGCAGGAAAAATACTGCTGGTTCATATGGGGTATAAATCACCGTTTCGCAACATGAAAGTTTATTAAGGTCATCTAAACAAGCAGTTTATATGAAAAAATGAACAGCTTTCATTTACCTATCCCCGACGTAAAATTCGTCCCCGTTGTCGGCGTTCGCGGCATTAGGAGCTAATTTACTGCAGCGCTGAAATAGTCGGCCGATTAAAAAAAAGTTTCACTTACCGGCAGTCGGAACGAATCTCCAGAAAAAGCTCGCACTCCGAGAAAATATAACTCAGGATGGCAAGGAGAAGACTGCATTTTAACCCCGCCCCCCCCCCCCAAAGGTGCCAAAGTCGCGCACACAGCCAGTGACAGAACTGCAGCGCCTCTGAAGGCGAGTTTTGTAACATGCCTACATAACAGTCACCAGTAAGTCCAAGAGAGGGAATGTAGGCGAACCCTTCATATTTAAAATTTTAGAATGTGAAAATTGCTTTTAGTAGTAGTTGAGGTAAACAACAGAGAAGGATTTCAGAGAAAACTAAGAGGGCACATTGAGAAAAGAATAAAGGAATATATGGATTAGAATATAATTAGATAACGGTGATGAGAAAGAGCTTGTGAGGAGCATTAACTCCAGGATAACTTGAAACATCATCTGTCCATTTCCCTCCACCAAGGCTGCCTGATCTGCCAAGTTCCTCCAGCAATGCGTTTTGCTCAAGATCCCAACATCTGCACTCTTTTGTTTCCCTAGAGGAGATATGATGGAGTTGTTGAACATTGTGAATGGCTCAAATTGAGTGCATAAAAATAAACCGCCTGCAATGGCAGAGGACAAAGATGTAAAATGATTGAGGAATGACCAAAATCAGAACAAATACTTTGCAACTTAAATGATTAAGATTTCAAATGTTCTGCCTGGTACAGGTGTGTGAAAACAGCTTCAAAAGAGAAATAAGTAGATAATATACAGACTAAATTAAACAAAATGGAAAAAGCAAAGACGTCTGACCCAGCTACAATGCTCTTTAAAACGTTAATGCAGGCTTTTTTAACCTTTCTGAAATGCGTGAAACCAATTAGTATTACCTCACAAATGTTAATATGTCTTCCATGCAGCATATCCTTCAGCTATTTTACTTATCTGAAAGTGTTTAGAACACCATTTTCATTTCTTTATGGATTGCAGCAGTGAGATTCAGATTTCATCTTTACCCTTTTAAAAGTAATATACAACATGTATGTGAAGGCTCGACTCCATTTGTACAAGATATGGAACAGCATTCTGGAATCTCTGTTGGTATGTACCGTTTTGTCTTGTATAAAGGATAATATTTTTGTATCTGAGCACATAACAAGGAAATCATGCAGCAATGTTCAGAACTGTCTAATAATATTTGATTTTATACTATAATAGATGACCCTATTGTTTAACGGTTATGTAAACATTTGTCTCTCACTAATGTACATATGTAAAATATTTCCATCAGTGAAAATATTTGTTCAATACCAAAACATGGTAAAACTGATAGTGTAAATACAGAGGGTTACACAAAAGCTGGAGAAACTCAGCGGGTGCAGCAGCATCTAAGGAGCGAAGGAGATAGGCGACGTTTCGGGTCGAGACCCTTCTTCAGACTGTCTTAGCTACTCAGACAGATCCATATGTGAAAACATAAAAAAAGATGTACTTTTCTTTGCCTTATTTTAATCATTTGAATAGTGGAAAACAAAATGATGTGAATCGACTTTATTAAAAACAGAAATAATGCAAAAATTCTTGAGTAAACAAAACTTTTACAAACATGAACAGCAACCACCTCCACAGGATGGAAAAGAACATCATCGCCTTGGTCCACCTCTCCCTCTGCCTCGGCCTCTACCCCGGCCTCGGCCTCTTCCCCGACCGCGACCGGCAACTGAAAATTAAAACATAAGAGCCCAAGTTATTTAAAAATAAAAATTTGCCTTATTATTTTCATACAAAAGTAATACCTAGTTGAACTGATCCACCAGCGCATTTACAATTGTAGACTTTCATGAATCTATGCAGATTATTACTCAAATAAAAACATTTCGAAGCCTTAGTTTCCAATTGTAAGAATGAATGCTAATACAGTGGTCACTCTGCAGCATTATATGCCCAGGAATTTTTTGTGATTATAAAAAGTAAAACATCAGTTTAGTTTAGAGGCACAGCGCTGAAACAGGCCGTTCAGCTCACCGAGTCCGCACCAACCAACGGTCCCCGCAAATTAACACTACCCTACACACACTAGGGACAATTTTACATTTACACCAAACCAATTAACCTCCAAACCTGTACATCTTTGAAGTGTGGGAGGAAACTAAAGATCTCGGAAGCAAATCCATGCAAGTCACGGGAAGAACGTACAAACTCCAATACAGACAAGCACCGGTAGTCAGGACTGAACCCAGGTCTCTGGCACTGCTGTACTGCTACGCCACCGTGATATCATTTATGAAACAGTTGTGTAGAACTAGGCCAATAATCATCACCATCCAACCTGCTTACAATATATGTAAAGCTGACACGGGTCTCTTTAATTCAGGACTGAGGCTGAGATTGGTCTCTGGTGCCTGGGATGTATTTAACAGAGACAAACTTCTTGTCTCTGGCCCTGGAAACATGGCTGACAGTAAATTGGGATCCAGGATGTCAGGTAGAAAATAGTGACCCTACATTGGCGCCAGCTTCGCTCTGCCTGTCCCGGCGGGGCCCTCGTCCGTCGCAGCGGTGGCCCAGGTCCGCAGGCGGTGCGGAAGAGAAGCACCACTCCAGCTCAACCCCGCCGTCCCGTCGGCGGGACAGGCAGAGTCGAGCTGGGGCCGGCGCCTCCCCTCATTGCTGGCTGCGGGCTTGAGCTGACACTCCTGTCCGCGTCCTCTGGATCGAAGACCCTCCTTCAGACTTCCTACACATTAGATCTTTGCGCCGTGGTTGGGATGGATGGGAGCAGGGATTTCCACGGGCGCAAGGAACAAATTACCTAAGGTTTGCGTTGAGTGAACTGAGTGTTCTTAACGTCCTTGCCGTACACCGCCGTTTTGTGAGAGTGGATGGATCCCAGCTTCAGCTCAACCAACATCGGTCACATTATCCAGACAGGCAATGGCTATGTTCTGGAATCCTTGTCGGCAGCCGCCGCGCAGAGGGATCGAGGAGGCAGCGCCTGACCCGATGAGTAGAGGTGTCAGTTCTTCCAGGGACATGCAGAGAGGCACCGCTTATCTGTCGGGCGCTGACTCCTCAATCCGGGGATCCAACCACTCTCACAAAATGCCGGTGTACGACGAGTACACTCAACGCAAGAACACTCAGTTCACTCAACGCAAACTTTTGCTCATTTGTTCCTTGCACCGTGGAAATCTCCAGCACCGTCAAGATGAGGGGGTTCTGAAGTTGCATTTTCTCGATTGAGGACATTTTCTCGACTCTCCTAGAAGCAACAAGCCATGGCTTTATCAGTGGTTGTCTGTCTAACTGAAACCTCTCTTCCCCCACCTCGCACCGTCTCTCCCTGTCTCCCACTCGCATCTACCCCCCCTCTCTCGCTGTTGCACCCCGCTCTCCCCCACTACCAGGCACCCAGTTCGCTTTTTTTATTCTCGAATAACCTTTGAAAAGTACCATGATTCCTTGCATTTTTCGGAATACCAAACTGGCTTATTAGTTTAGTGTACACAATTCAAATACTCAAACTGGCCCTCTTCCGAAAATGGTTTAATTAAACAGTAGAAAATCATTCCTTCAAGATTCAGTATTATTATCTTTCCTACCAGTCACATCTGTACATGCTGTTGTCCCTAAGACTCCCAAGTTAGCTTAAACCTACCAAGCCGATTTTAAATACTAGAGAGGCAACAATTCATTGGTTTGAGCTAAACAAAAATCTAGATCCTCGCAGTGGAAGGAGATTGTTAACCAATATAATCTTATAACATAAAATCTAATTTAACGTTTACATTCAAACATTTTCAGTTAATCACTTTGCCAGCCCCATACCTGCTTCTCTCTTTTTTGACTTGACTTTCGGCTCAACATCCACTAAGAGCGTGTCCAATGGTAAGCTGTCAGGGAGTACAAAGTAACGAATGTTGTTTCCTCGAATACTGAGGGTCTCAAGCTGTACAGGTTCTCTGTTCTTCAACGTCATCTTCACTGCTTTCAGGTGAGTGTTCATACTGACGTCCACTCCTGGAATTAAATTCAAATAAAAATCTGTTGTACATTTTCAAAAAGGTTTTTTCCAACATTTTGGGCTAGTTACCTGGTGTACCTGGTACACGTTTCCTCCTCTGGGTTAAGTTCAACTTCCTTAAACTTGTACCAATTAAGATGAGTCTGACTATCTTGCACCAAACACTTTTTTTCTAGTTTTCAATTGTTATGAATGTGGTATTACCCAAGAGCAGAAGTAGAAATAAGTATCAAAATTATGGTACTGAACTGTTAGTTAGAAACATAGAAAATAGATGCAAGAATAGGCCATTTGGCCCTCCGAGCCAGCACAGCCACTCAATATGATCATGGCCGATCATCCAAAATCAGGATGATCGGCCATGACCCCGTTCCTGCTTTCTCCCCATATTCCTTGATTCCTTTAGCCCTAAGAGCTATATCTAACTCTCTTTTCTAACTCTCCCTCGAATACTTCAGGTAACAGTCGGGCCCTCAACATAAAGGCCCAACTGCAATAATCAGCCATACATAAGAGATTGCATGGCACTGTTGGAAGAAGATGTTCTCCCTACATGCCCACCAACATTGATCTCTCAAACACCATTATAATGCATTACTGGATTATTTATCACATTGCTATTGAACTTGACTGTGGCAAACTAAAAAGACACAAGAGCCATGGTGAGGAAACAGGAAGCAGAGCAGTCTGGGATATAGTAATAATATGAAAGGCTGTATATAACTGCAATTTTTGTCTCTGAAACAAACAATCAGCTTTAGCATCTACAGATGAAAACCAACATTGCATGAGTATGTTTAACAATTTATATAACTGCCTTCAAAATGTCCATATTTGCAGGCTAGTAGCTGGGCAGCGGACCCACACTGTGCAAATTTAATAGTTACCAGACCAAGTGGGACCCATTGAGCCCTGTTCCCGCAACGCAATATTCCACCACTCCCCGTTCCCTCAACGCAACCAGTTTCCACCACTCACCCATTCCCCCAATGCAATATTCCACCACTCACCCATAGCCAACAACGCAGACACGGTTCATTTGCCCTCATCCCCAACACTCCCTCCCCCTCTTCTTCACCCTCCCTCATCTCCCTGCTCCCCCACCTCTCCCCATCGCACTCCCCCACTAAACACAATGTTTAAATATCATTTCTCCTCACCCCCCCCCTCCTTACAATGTAACAAATCTCTCATTGCACTGGGTGGAACAACTGTTGATGGGCAGTTTATGTAAATGAGATCCCAGTGTGGTGTCATTGTCGGGTGTAGCACTGCTCATGGGCAGTTTATGTAAATTAGATCCCATTGTGACGACATAGCTGTAACTACCAGCAATTGCCAGTGCAGTGTTCAAGTCATTCTTTCTCAAACTGGATTTTGTATAGTTGAAAATGTGAATAACTTGTAAAATATAACATCAATCTGAACGAAACTTGCTAAAAACACACCACGAAAATTGTGAGTAAGGTGGTGCAAAAAGTATAGCACTATCGTGTACCGTTTTCGTGTAATTTCAGGATCTCACTCACAGACAGACATCCAAATAAACAAGATGAGAGCTTTAGTTATATACTAGACTAAGTGGGTCCCAGCTTCACACCGGGGGGGGGGGGGGGGGGGGGCTGGTCCCACAACACAATATTTCACCTCTCCACCAATTCCAAGATTGCTGGCCAGTGTGTGCCGGGGGGGCTTTCAGGAGTGCTAGCATGGTGTTGTGGGCCAAAGGGACTGGTTTCCAGAGGGCTAGTATGGACATTGTAGGCCGAATGGATTCTTGGGCTAGCAGCTCAGTCACTCAGGCCTGGCAGGCTGGCAGCTCAGAAACTGCCAGAAATTCTGCCAAAAACAGGTGAGAGAGAGAGAGGTGGGAGGGTGGACAATCAATTTTAGACATTTTCATCTTTTTTTACAGTTGCAAAAGGCACACGGTTGCAAAAGCCACACAGTTGCAAAAGGCACACATTCCAATAGCCACAGTTGCAAAAGACACACAGCTGCAATAGGCATACATTTCAATAGCTACACAGTTGCAAAAGGCGCAGTTTAAAAACAAATAAAGGGCACTCACAGGTCAGTATTCTCAGTATTCTGTAGATTTCCAGTTCAGACTGAGAGTTGTGACCCTCTCCATCTTGCAGAGACTGAGCCACACCCACACTTCCGGGTTTTATAGCCCCACCCCTTCCCACCAGAAGGGGTGTGGCCTTCATGCGTGATTGACAGGAGAGAGAATCTCAACATTTTTTAAACATTAATAAGTATTTTATTTTTCATCTATGGGAAAAATCCTCTGGCCCTGACAGCTGGAGGGGGACTCTGGGTAAGGTAGCCAAAAATCACAGCCGTAAGTGGTAGCGTTTTTTCTAAAATCAATATACAGCGCAAACAAGAAGTGGTCAACTTCAGACTTTTAATTATATAGATATATGTGGGCTACATTTAACAATTTAGAAAACTCCATGTGTCTGCTTAAAAAGCATGAAGACTTTTAAGACATATTCAAGAAATTATCTCAACTTCCCTCCCCTCCATTCCATCTTACCAACTTCTCACTCCCCTTTACAAACTGGGCCAAAGGGCATGTTTCCATGCTGTCTGACTCTATTACGACTTCCTCCTCCAGGCAAAACGTGTCCAAACCATTTTGTCATCTGACGTCCCAATAACAAATCTCACGAAAATATATCAGCAACTGAAGTTCCCCTACCAACTGACTTTTTACTATTACCTACTTTCTATTAAAACAAGACAGAAGTGGAAACATTAGTTCAGCTTCTCTCTCCATAGATGCTGCCTGACTTAATGAATATTTTGTGCACTTTCTTCTTTTAGTTCACATTTTTACATTTCAGTAGGCTTATGATCACCTTTACTCGGTCTAACTATTTTTTCCAGAATGTATTCAATTAACTCCCACCTAAGAATTCCAAACCTTCAAATACATGTCTAAGTTTCTTGGCTTGTTACGTTACCTGTGATTGTTCCATGCACCTGTGTTCCATTCTTCAGCTCAATGGTCACAGTCTCATGGCTCAACTTCATCAAAAATCTGCATAAAGAGAAAATCCCAATGTTACTCAGGCAAGTGTGAATAATGGTACTGTTTTTCAAGAAATAAAAACAAATTTAGTGAATTTTATTCATTAAGAAGCTCCTTTTAGCTGATGTGCATTTTATCAATCTGAATTACCTTGAATGAAATTTCAGTGCATATGAAGTGTTTCTTCGTTACATAAATCAGAAAAATAAAATTGAACACATTTTTGTTCCATTTGGCATTTTGATAAAATTTCAAAATTCCACCATTTGAAATTTTTTTTATCGTTGACCCACCCAATTGAGCAATAGATTACATGACCTCATTATATTTTTGAGACGGAGTCATTGTTGTAATGTTAAAAATATAACAAACAAGTTGCATACATCAGCAATAAATACAAACATAACAATGGAGAAACAAGAAGCTTTTCATTAACGTGCCGCCAATTATTTCAACTGATATACTTATCAAAGTGATCCCTGAAGTTCTAAATAATTTTGAAATTAAAAACAAAATCACTTGTTATCTACAAAATCTCCAAAAATATTTAAATACCTACTGTAATACAAAGTCACTCTAAGAGATTTAATTAGATATTAAATTCATTCTAGTATGTAATAAATCTCCTGGCCTGTTCACTGGTCACCCCAAATTTAACATTGCTGTTATCCAGTCATTTTCTGTCATACTCCAGCACTTTGTGTCTTTATTTGTAAACCAGCACCTGCAGCTCCTTGTTTCTCCATTGTTATATTTGTATTTATTGCTGTTGTGTGCAACTTGTTTGTTATATTTTTCACATTACATCTTTTTGTTTTATGGGATGTCAGTATATATCATAATATTACTTCGATTGACAACAGCACGTTCAGTGAGAGAACATTTGAGAAACATAGGATGACAAGATCACAACATTTGGCAATGGTCAAGGACCAATCAAATGTGCAAATACATAACTGATCGGGTGCTTGCTTTAGGAAGTGTGGATGAACTCTGGGCCAGTGAAAGAGAAACAAAGATTATTGGGTAAGAGAATAAATTAAAGGAACAGTATAGCAGTGTGAAAAATAGACACGAGTGGTGACCAATTGATCTGCAGGCCAAAGGCAATATACAGTGATTTCCAAAGGTTAACATGACAACCATATGCACATTTTAATGTATATCATTGACCTAGACATGGCATTCAACGTATAACGAAGTCTGTGAATTTCGTAAAACTTGGCAATGTAGTAAATAACACGAGGAGTCATAACAGACCCAGGTGACTTAGCCAGATAAGATAAAATCCTAACTGATGAAAGGTAATGCAGAAAAATAATACATTTTCATCAGAGTAATGAAGGGAGACAAAACAACCACAGTTTCAAAGGTTCATCAAGAAGAAATGTTGAGGGTCTTTGACATTGTTGGGGCAATTTCAAACTGCCACATAGGAAGATTGCAAAGAAAAGCAAATGCAGTTTTAAAGGACCCTTTTATAACTGGTTCAGGGAATGTGTATCTGACCATCAGATTGTTCTGGCCATCTACCCTATCAATGCCTCTCATAATTTTTATATCTACTATCACGTTTTTTTTCATAACTTCGTTTTGTCGAACAAACTCTTGTGAATTACAAAAAACTAGAATGTTCATATCTGGAGCAGACATGCATTATAGTTCTGTAGGTAGGAAAATAGCTATGAATAAGATTAATCTCTTACAATAAATGTTTTATGTATTACTTTATGTGATGCCATTTGGTAATGTGTGTGACATTTCGGTTCACTTTCCAAAGAATGGCCCTATATGGTTTATTTACCACTTTACAAAGAAAAGCAAATTCAGTTTTAAAGGACCCTTTTATAACTGGTTCAGCGAACATCTATTTGTGTTGCTACTTTCAGGGAAATATGGTCGGGGACCCCAAGATTCCTCTGTACTTCATTGCTGTTGAGGGTCTTGTCATTAACGGTATACTTTCCCCATTACATTCGATCTCCCAAAGTGCAACATCTCACCCTAGCTTGGATTACACTAAGCCAGACATTTCTCTGCCCATTTCTGTAGCTGATCTACATCCCGCTATATACTTTGAAAGCCTTCCTTACCACCCACAACTCCACCTCCATCAACTTGCACAACCTTGGCATAAAGGAGAAACAGGTGCACCTTGAGAAACCTTCACAATGACAAGGAGAACGCACAAACTCCACACAGACAACACCAAAGGCCTCGACTGAACTCAGTGCTGTGTCTTCTGGCTTACCCACTGTGCTGCCCTAATACCAACAGCTTTGCCAGTTGCAGAACATAAACAGCTTTTCCCTTGCATTATATATTTTTGCAGTAATTTCCTCTACATTTTCCTCTAAACTACCTTTAGCATTCAAAACCTAAATAGTTCTGAAGGCAACCGGTGCACTAATGTGCTGTTTCATGAGATAACGATCATCTACAATGTCTTTGTTTAAATGAAATAACATGGTTTGCTATTTCGGTTGGCTTAAAATATGTAATTCAGTCTGAGTGATACAGTGTGGAAACAGGCCCTTCGGCCCATCTTGCCGACACCGGCCAACATGTCCAAGCTACACTAGTCCCACCTGCCCACGTTTGATGCATATCCCTCCAAATGTATTAAATCCATATACTTGCCTAACTGCTTCTTAAACATTGGGATAGTCCCAGCATCAACCACCTCCCCTGGCATCTTGTTCCATACACCCCCCACCCTTTGTATGAAAATGTTACCCCTCAGATTCCTATTAAATCTTTTCCCATTCCCTTAAACCTATGCCCTCTGGTCCTCGATTCACCTACTCTGGGCAGCTTTACAACCCCCTTTACCCCCCTTACTTCTCTAAAAGGCTTTTTAAAACCTGTTCCTTTAAGATATCTCTGGAAGAGTGGAGAAAAGAGAACCAGCAGACATGGTGTATTTGGATTTTCAAAAGGAATTGGTGTTGGGTAGACTGATGGGACTGAAGGCTGATAAATTCCCAGGGCCTGGTGGTCTGCATCCCAGGGTACTCAAGGAGGTGGCTCTAGAAAGTGTGGACGCATTGGTGATCATTTTCCAATGTTCTATAGATTCTGGATCAGCTCCTGTGGACTGGAGGGTAACTAATGTTATTCCATTTTTCAAGAACGGAGGAAGAGAGAAAGCAGGGAATTATAGACCAGTTTGCCACACATCAGTGGTGGGAAGATGCTGGAATCCATAATCAAAGATGTAATAGCGGCGCAGTTGGATAGCAGTAACAGGATCAGTCTAAGTCAGAATGGATTTACAAAGGGGAAATCATGCTTGGCAAATCTGGATTTTTTTTGAGTATGTAACATGAAAAATGGACAAGGGAGAGCCAGTGGATGTAGTGTACCTGGATTTTCAGAAAGCCTTTGATAAGGTCCCACACAGGAGATTAGTGGGCAAATTTAGAGCACATGGTATTGGGATTAGGGCATTGACATGGATAGAAAATTGGTGTGCAGACAGGAAACAAAGAGTAGGGATTAATGGGTCCCTTTCAGAAAGGCAGGCAGTGGCCAGTGGGGTACCGCAAGGCTCGGTGCTGGGACCGCAGCTACTTACAATATACATGAATTATTTAGATGAAGGGATTAAAAGCAACATTAGTAAATTTGCAGATGACACAACGCTGGGTGGCAGTATGAACTATGAAGAGGATGCTATGAGGATGCAGGGTGACTTGGACAGGTTGGGTGACTGGGCAGATGTAGTAGAATGTGGATAGATGTGAGGTTTTCCACTTTGGTGGCAAGAACGGGAAGGCAGATTATTATCTGAATGGTGTCAGGTTAGGAAAAGGGGAAGAACAACGAGACCTCGGTGTCCCAGTACATCAGTCACTGAAAGTAAGCATGCAGGTACAACAGGCAACAAAGAAATCTAATGGCATGTTCGCCTTCTTAACGCGAGGAGTTGAGTATAGGAGCAAACACAATAGACAATAGTTGCAGGAGTAGGCCATTCAGGCCTTTCGAGCCAGCACCGCCATTCACCGTGATCATGGCTGATCATCCACAATCAGTACCCCGTTCCTGCCTTCATATCCCTCAACTCCGATATCTTAAGAGCTCCATCTAACTCTCTGTTGAAAGCATCCAGAGAATTGGCCTCCACTGCCTTCTGAGGCAGATAATTCCACAGATTCACAACACTGTGAGTGAAAACATTTTTCCTCATCTCCGCTCTAAATGGCCAACCCCGTTTTCTTAAACTGTGGCCCCTGGTTCTGGACTCCCCCAACATCTGGAACATATTTCCTGCATCTAGTGTCCAATGCAAAACTTGAATTTATGGAATTCTCTGCCTCAGAATGTAGTGGAGGCAGATTCACTGGATGCATTCAAAAGAGTTAGATAGAGCTCTTAGGGCTAGCGGAATCAAGGGGTATGAGGAGAAGGCAGGAACGGTGTACTGATTGTGGGTGACCCGCCATGATCACATTGGCTCAAGGGGACGAATGGCCTACTCCTGCACCTAAAGTCTATGTATCTATGTTGAATCTCATAATAGATCTCAGCACAGAAATTGAAAATTGTCTAAAAAGAATCAGGACAGGTGGCTCATTTTAACATTGGCAAATTGTAACCTGCGAGGTACACAGGAATCAGTATTAGCGGCTCAAATATTTACACTGATGACTTAAATGGTGTGCCCAACTGTGATATTGCCAATTTTGCAAATGATAGTTGGGAATGCAAGGTAAGTAAGCAGAGATGCAGATGAGTGAACATATCTGACAGATGAACCAGCAGTGGTGAAATGTGAGATTATTCGTTTTAAGAGAAATAGAAAACAGAACTTTCTCTGAATGGGTTGAGACAACAGAAAGCTGTTGTGCAAACAGCTTCTTGCATAGAACACACATCGAGCAAACAAGACATTTATTGGAAGGGGAACTATTCAGGAGATTACTAGCCAACATCAAGTATATTTTCTTGCTTTCATTTCAGTAGCGATATGCTTGCGTTGGTAGAAACCCACTAATTTGGTCCCTGGATGAAGGATTGTCTTATGAGAAATGGCTGGCCCTATATTCACTCCTCAGAAGAATGTGAAAGTAAATTTTGAGGAGCCTTGACACAAATGTTGCACAAATGTTTCCCCTGATTTCAGCTAGGGGATGGAGCAAAGGGGGAGTCCAGAACCAGGAGGCATTTAAGAGAAGTGCGAGAATTTCCTCTCCGGAGAGTCACGAATATCTAGCATTTTCCATCTCAGAGAGCTGTACAGGCCAAATTACTGTAAAGACCCTCGGCTGAGCTGGGCATTGTTCTTTTAATCTAGAGGGGGGGGGGGGGGGGAATAAAGGATTACTGGAGCCAGGCGGGAAAGTGGAGCTGAGACCTCAATACAATAACAGCCACGATCTCACCCAATGATGGAGAGGGTTCCGGTGGCCTGCCCCGTGTTTCCACCGGGGTCTGAAGAAGGGTTTCGGCCCGAAACGTTGCCTATTTCCTTCGCTCCATGGATGCTGCCTCACACGCTGAGTTTCTCCAGCATTTTTGTCTGCCTCCGTGTTTCCACCGTCGGATCTGCGGCCCAGCATCGCGTTTTGTTTGCAGGCGACCGTGTGAAATGCCCGGGACGCGCTCGCTCGCTCGCTCGCTGCATCAATGGCGAACGGGGCTCCCGCCGCATCACTGCGAGAGGGGGGTGGCTGCAGCGCGGGCCGCCACCATGATCCAGGGCAGCTCAGCCCCACTGACGGGGAGCCCCGCCGATGGTCCCCGCCCGCCTCAGCCTCACCCGCAGCCGCCGCCGCCGCTACGCCGGCCCCGACCTCGTGCAGTCGCAGGCCCAGGCCTCGATCCCCGATCCCGGCCCCGGCCCGCAGCCCGGCCCCCACCAACCAACACCCCCTCCCCCTCCCTCCTAATCTCGCCCCGGTGCGGGGGTCGGGCCCACGCCACGGGCCCCGGTTGGCGCGGCGCGGCGTTGCGTTGCGTTGCTTACCGGACCAGCTTCATGGCGGCGGCAGCAAACGGCGCGGCCCGCCTCAGCACAGCGCGTGCGCGGGTGCCGGCAGCCCGCCAGCAGCACTGGGCATGCGCATGGGTGCCGACAGGACGCTTCCTGTACCATCTTGGACAAAGATCCTAGAGGCTCCTCTATAACCTTTAGAAACATAGAAATTAGGTGCAGGAGTAGGCCATTCAGCCCTTCGAGCCTGCACCGCCATTCAATATGATCATGGCTGATCATCCAACTCAGTATCCTGTACCTGCCTTCTCTCCATACCCTCTGATCCCCTTAGCCACAAGGGCCACATCTAACTCCCTCTTAAATATAGCCAATGAACTGGCCTCAACTACCTTCTGTGGCAGAGAATTCCAGAGACTTACCACTCTCTGTGTGAAAAAAGTCTTTCTCATCTCGATTTTAAAGGATTTCCCCCTTATCCTTAAGCTGTGACCCCTTGTCCTGGACCTCCCCAACATCGGGAACAATCTTCCTTCATCTAGGCTGTCCAACCCCTTAAGAATTGTGTAAGTTTCTATAAGGTCCCCTCTCAATCTCCTAAATTCTAGAGAGTATAAACCGAGTCTATCCAGTCTTTCTTCATAAAACAGTCCTGACATCCCCGGAATCAGTCTAGTGAACCTTCTCTGCACTCCCTCGATGGCAATAATGTCCTTCCTCAGATTTGGAGACCAAAACTGTACACAATACTCCAGGTGCGGTCTCACCAAGACTCTGTACAACTGAAGTAGAACCTCCCTGTTCCTATACTCAAGTCCTTTTGCTATGAAAGCTAACATACTATTTGCTTTCTTCACTACCTGCTGCACCTGCATGCCTACTTTCAATGACTGGTGTACCATGACACCCAGGTCGCGCTGCATCTCCCCTTTTCCTAATCGGCCACCATTTAGATAATAGTCTGCTTTCCTGTTTTTGCCACCAAAGTGGATAACCTCACATTTATCCACATTATACTGCATCTGCCAAACATTTGCCCACTCACCCAGCCTTTCCAAGTCACCTTGCAGTCTCCTAGCATCCTCCTCACACCTAACACTGCCCCCAGCTTAGTGTCATCCGCAAACTTGGAGATATTGCCTTCAATTCCCTCATCCAGATCATTAATATATATTGTAAATAGCTGGGGTCCCAGCACTGAGCCTTGCGGAACCCCACTAGTCACTGCCTGCCATTGTGAAAAGGACCAGTTTACTCCTACTCTTTGCTTCCTGTTTGCCAGCCAGTTCTCTATCCACATCAATACTGAGCCCCAATGCCGTATGCTTTAAATTTGTATACTAATCTCTTATGTGGGACCTTGTCGAAAGCCTTCTGGAAGTCCAGATACACCACATCCACTGGTTCTCCCCTATCCACGCTACTAGTTACATCCTCGAAAAATTCCACAAGATTCGTCAGACATGATTTACCTTTTGTAAATCCATGCTGACTTTGTCCAATGATTTCACCACTTTCCAAATGTGCTGTTATCCCATCTTTAATAACTGACTCTAGCAGTTTCCCCACTACCGATGTTAGACTAACTGGTCTGTAATTCCACGTTTTCTCTCTCCCTCCCTTCTTAAAAAGAGGGGTTATATTTGCTACCCGCCAATCCTCAGGAACTACTCCAGAATCTAAAGAGTTTTGAAAGATTATCACTAATGCATCCACTATTTCCGGAGCTACTTCCTTAAATACTCTGGGATGCAGCCTATCTGGCCCTGGGGATTTATCGGCCTTTAATCCATTCAATATACCCAACACCACTTCCCGACTAACCTGGATTTCACTCAATTCCTCCTTTGTCCCCTGCTATTTCCGGCAGATTATTTATGTCTTCCTTAGTGAAGATGGAACGAAAGTAGTTATTCAATTGGTCTGCCATATCCTTGTTCCCCATGATCAACTCACCTGTTTCTGACTGCAAGGGACCGACATTTGTTTTAACTAATCTCTTTCTCTTCACATATCTATAAAAACGTTTGCAGTCAGTTTTTATGTTCCCTGGCGGTTTTCTTTCATAATCTATTTTTCCTTTCCTAATTAAGACCTTTGTCCTCCTCTGCTGGTCTCTGAATTTCTCCCAGTCCTCTGGTATGCTACTTTTTCTGGCTACTTTGTACACATCATTCTTTGCTTTGATACTATCCCTGATTTCCCTTGTTATCCACAGATGCACTACCTTCCCTGATTTATTCTTTTGCCAAACTGGGATGAACAATTTTTGTAGTTCATCTATGCAGTCTTTCAATGTCTTCCATTGCATATCCACCGTCAACCCTTTTAGAATTGATTGCCAGTCAATCTTGGCCAATTCACGTCCCATACCCTCAAATTTACCTTTCTTTAAGTTTAGAACCATTGTTTCTGAATTAACAATGTCACTCTCAATCCTAATGAAGAACTCAACCATATTATGGTCACTCTTGCCCAAGGGGGCACATACAACAAGACTGCTAACTACCCCTTCCTCATTACTCAAAATCTTGATCTTGGATCCTAGATCCCTCTGCTCCGCAATGTGCGCCTGGATCCCTCTGCTCTGCAATGTACGCCTGGATGCATCTGCTCTGCAACCCTCCTCAGGGTTCTACCGTTCACTGTGAAGGTCCCTTCCTGGTTTGACTTCCCGAAAACCTGCACCTCACACTTATCTGGATTAAACTCTTTTTGCCCACGTAGTCAAAATCCCACGGTAATTTTTGATAACCATCTTCATTTTAGTGTCATCTGCAAGTTTACTAATTATGCCTTATACGTGATCATCCAAATCATTGATTAGATGACAAACTGCAAAGGCCCCAGCGCTGAACCCTGAGGCACACCAATAACCACAGGCCTCCAGTCCAAAAGACACGTTTACTGTGATTTACAGACTGTTCCGAGGGACACATTCAGAGACTGACATCGAGTGCTGCTGGAGGGTCATCAACTCGGTGAAAGACGCTCTTTGGTCTGCCCGAGCGTTGTTCACCACCCAGCAGAGCAAGATGTTCATCAGGGAATGTTGTCGACTGGCCCACTGCAGACTGCAGGAGTACGTGCTGAGGGACTCACTGATGCTCAGTACAGCCAACGCCAAGGCTCTATGGGGGAGGAGCACATTCTAGGGTCCTTCTGCTGCTGGACATGGGGGGCACGGTGTGGTGGAGACGCCTGTCAAAATAAGGGAAGGTATCCCATGCCAGGGGGCCACATGAGTGGCACGGATGGGGGATAGATTGGTGAAAATTGAGAAATGTGTAGACTATTGAACTATTTGTATAGCCTCCGAAAATGTCGGATGAATTTTTCGCACGGTTCACGTATTGTATATATTTATTACTTGAATAAAGTCTATTTTGAAATTAAATTTTTTTTTAAAAGAAACATACCACCACTATCTGCTTCCTAGTGAATATATCTCATTGTGCATCTCAAGTGTGGAGCCATTCCCCTTTGATTTGTTTGCCCATTCTTTAGAAAACAAACCTCATACATTATAAGTGGTCTTATTTAAATGTACGATAATGGATTTCATCCCGCGTTTTTCACTGTTAAATTGCATCTCGAAATCTGCAATACGGTGGTCACACCTTCCATACGTCAATCACAAGACCTATTATTCAACCCTCCTCATTTATAACTACCTAATCTGAAATACTTTGTTCCCAGGTAACTCCTATAACATAGATACCATGAACTGCATAAAATGGATTAAACTGTATTTGCCATTTCCCGTAAGCTAATTTTGTATCCAGTTAGCTAGCTCTCCCTCGCTCCCGAGCGATCTAACCATACAGAGCAGACTACCATAGGAAAACTTATCAAAGGCCCAATTGAAGTCCAAATAGACTACATTTACAGTCCTGCCTAGTCACATGTGAGAATAATATATTCCATTCCATTAACATTCTTGGCTACTTAATTAAGTATGCTACTCGATCCCCTATGCAGGGGATCCCAGCAACTTACACCTGATCCATGACCTGAGATTTAATTCCTCTCATCATCGAGGGTGCCTTACTCCAATCTGCATATTTTGAACTCTCACTATGACCCTTCTAAAAATATCCCACTTTCCAGACATCCCTTTGTCTGTAAACAATCTACTCCAATTAACTTTTGTACATTCCAGTCTAATACCTTCAAAGTTTACAGTACCCCAAATTACAAATTTATCTTGTGGATAAATTCATATTTTAAAGGTAAGATAATTGTGGTCATTGCTTCCAAAAGACTCACTCAATGGCATTTCAGCACTTGCCCTTTACAATTGTCTTAGAGTAGTAGGTCAAGCTTTGCCCTCTCATTTGTGGAGCCCTCTACATATTGCCTAAGGAAATTCGTTTAATCCCAAATTATATCTCATCTGTAGCATCTGTACTCTGAACGTTAAACTGCCAGTCCAGTCCCTTCCGTAATGGCGATAATGTCCCAATCCATATCCTGAGTTCATCTGCCTTACTTGAATTAAAATAAACACAATTTAATCCAAGCATCTTTCATTTCCTGCTGTGCCCCTGTATACTGAACTTGCTGTCATTGTGTACTGACTTCTAGGCTCCCTGCCTCACTACTGCATTAGATCTCATCCTCCTGCAAACCTAAGTTAAACCCTCGTGAGTAGCACCTGTGAACCTCCGTGCAAGGACAGTGGTCCGCCTCCAGTTCAGGTACAACCCATCCCTCTTGTACATATTACCTTAAATAATGAGGGGGATTGATAGAGTGAATGCATGGAGTCTTTTACTAAGGGTAGGAGAATCCAGAAACAAGGTTAAGGTGAGGGGGCAGATTTAGTGGGAACCCGAGGGGCAACATTTTTCACTCAGAGGGTGGTGGTTATATGGAATGAGCTGCCTGAGGAGATAGTTCAGACAGGTGCAATAACTACATTAAAAAAACACTTGGACAGGCACACGGGTAGAAAAGATTTAGAGGGATATGGGCCAAATGCAGCAGACACAAAAAGCTAAAATGGGATATCTTGATCATCATCGACGAGTTGTGCCGAGGGGGCTGCTTCTAAGCTGTATGACTCTATGACCTCTGCCGTGGAAGAGAACACAATAGTCTGATAACCTGAATCCATGCCTCCTGCACCACTCCTTAGCCAAACATTTACCTGTCCTATCTTCCTATTCCTACCCACACTAGCACTTGGCATTGAAATCTGGAGATCACGACTCATGAGGTCCTGAGATTTAACCTTTTGCCTAATTTCCCATATTCACTTTGCAGGACATCAGCCCTTTTTCTATCAGACCTTGTGCCACAGACTTTACAGCTGCTGTTCTCCTCTGAAAGGACATTCCCTCCCCCCACCACCACCAAACAGTATCCAAAAGCAAATACATAGAACCATAGAAAATAGGTGCAGGAGTAGGCCATTCGGCCCTTCGAGCCTGCACCGCCATTCCATATGATCATGGCTGATCATCCAACTCGGTATCCTGTACCTGCCTTCTCTCAATACCGCCTGATCCCTCTAGCCACAAGGGCCACATCTAACTCTCTCTTAAATATAGCCAATGAACTAGCCTCAACTACCTTCTGTGGCATTGAATTCCACAGACTCACCACTCTCTGTGTGAAAAATGATCTTCTCATCTCAGTCCTAAAAGACTTCCCCCTTATCCTTAAACCCATGTTTTGGTGAGGATGGTCACAGGGGATTCCTGCACTTTCTGCCTATTACCTTTGCTGGTGGTCACCCACCTACTTTCTGCCTTTACCACTGATGTGACCACCTCATTATAACCCGTTTCTATGGGGCTCTCATTCTTCCTGACGATCCGGAGGTCATCCACTCACAGCCCTAGTTTCCTCAAAGGGTCAGTCAGGAACTGCAGCTGGACTCACTTCCTGCAGGAACATACCCCTCTTCTTTCTGCACACAGAACAAGGAAAGGTTATTTAAAAAAACAGAACTTACCTTATCCTGGTATCATCCTTCATTCACACTTCTCACAGAAGCCGCACGAGCCAAAGTCTCAGCACTTACCTCAAACACAACACTTGCACTTCAACACAGCCTCCCTCAACACTGCTATTCTCAATATGATCTACAAGGGATGTAGCTCCCAACAGTTACATCCCTTGTAAAGAATGGGAAAATGGTGTATTCAATTGGATCCAAATTACAATTGCAGCAAGCTCTTTCAGATTGTTCGGATTTTGTTCAAAAGAGTACTTGCAATGTTTATGAAATGAAGAACAGTTATAAAAAACTGGGTTTTTTTGCACCCTTTTTAGCATTTTTCCATCCTTCAAGAAGTGTGGTGACTAGAATTTGATGCAATACTCCAATTGTGGGCTGAAAAAGTCGAACAAATTGTTCCCAATTTTGTATTCTGTTGTTAAGAAACCCTGGATCACATGCTTTACTAACGGCTCTCTCAATATGTCATACCACTTTCTACGATATAACCACAGGCCCCCCTGTTAAGCAAGTATACACCCCAGAAGTTCTGCGATGTACATGTTTCACATTACAAACACATCGAGCTAAGTGGAGTTCAGATACATATTAACAGATAAATCCTTTTTTAAAAAGGGAATAAAAATCTAAGCTCTTCTTTAGACTTTATTTATTACTCTGAAAGGAACACAAACATAACACAGAATAGGGCAACAGTGGAATGGAAAAAGGTTAGAAAACCAATTCGAATTATACGTATATAAATAGCAATATACCACCCCTCTTCTCCCACACCTCACCTCGTCTCATCATAGTTTCATAAGTGAATGATTGACCCAATTTCTTACATCGATTTGATAATTCAATTCTTAAAGTCAATACTTGCTTTCAACTTGCAAAATACACTGATTGAATCATCATCTACCTCAATGATTGCACAACAGTTTGAAGGCGTTTTGCAAATTTGCTGTTTCATTGCAGCTTCAGCTGTGTTTTGTACATCTACAATAAAGATGTAAAAATAGTTCATAGCATTACCAATTCATAAATGTACCTCAGAATGTTAAAAATAACATGAACAGAAACTAGGCACTGTTTGAGGGGTGAGGAGAATCTGACTGCATTATTTTGATAGCAATGGCAATATAAACCATTTCTTGTGAATACTTAATCAGTTTCTTAAATATTTAAATATTGTAATTCATTATGGAAAATAGGTGCTCAAGTAAATGTATATAAATGGTTTCTTTTACCTAGCTAAATTGTATTTCATTGGAGAGCAGATTCAAACATTCAACTGTGATGCAAGTATACTGCAATAAAGGAAAAGAAAACAGCAACAACAGACAACTGAAGATACAGTTGATGCTGTAACATAATATAAATTCCATCGTCATCTAAAGTTTGCTGTACAACTTTGCATATAAATTACAGCCCCCTGGTTAAAAGTTACATTTGTTGCAGATAGATATTTGCTCAATGATGGGAAGCAGCAGCTTTGAACTGATCTAAAGGAGGTTACTCGCCAAGTTGATACCAAACTTTTATACAAAACATTGAATTAATCAACTTCAAATCTGGAAGCAACAACTTATTTCTGCAGATATGTAATTGATCCATTATTGGTTCATGATAAATGCAAACAAGCTGCGTGGAAGAAAGAAGTCAGAGGACTATTGCATCTGAACTGATACCCTGGAAGAAACACCTGTATGAGCTGGGTTTTTTAGATGCCAGTACAGGAAAATAGAATTATTGGAATTTGTACTGTGGTTTCTGATAATCGTTCAAAATGCTAAAAGGAAATCTTTATAACAGTTAAGGCTGAACGATCCGAGTCAGACTGCAGTTCGCGACCGTTGTTTTCAGTCAAGAGTTTTATTTAAAAATCACCACGCATGGGCCTGGTGCGTGGAAAGCAGGTTAGAAGATCCTCCACATTTGCACAGAATCTTGATGGCTAAGCTGCTTTCCACAGGTACACATTCAGTCCATCTTCTCTTTCTGAACCAGCCTCGGTGCATCAACAAACTCTTTGCCATTGAACAGGATGATAGCAGCGGTCCCAAAGCTAGCACTTCCCCAGAACAGCACGTAAGCCAAGGTTTCAGTCCAGGTGTCACCTAACATCGGATGCAAAGAGTAAAATTAAACGTGTTAAGCTAACATAAATAAACAGCAGCATTAGGTTTTAGTGATTAGAACGTGAAATGGGTTGCTTCATAATTTTTTTTCAATTTTAGAACTGTTCATTTAAATACCACTCTAACAATGGAAATAATGTTTAATTTGAAGCCAAATTGGAAATATCACACTTCATTAAAATGCAAGGTCAAGCACATAGCAATTTTTTTATCTCTAACATGCAATGTACTGCACTATTCTTCCACATCATTCACACACAGATGAAATCATAACTGATGGAGCAGTTAACCATACAATCTTGTTAACAGCCCAAAATACTAGCTGGATATAGGGTGCAAGTTGAATCAAGAGTTATAATTGGCATGTCGTAAAGGTAATGCTATGGTTGTTATGGGAGATTTCAACATGCAGGTAGACTGGGGAAATCAGGTTGATACTGGACCCCAAGAAAGGAAGTTTGTGGAGTGCCTGCGTGATGGATTCTTAGACCAGCTTGTACTGGAGCCTACCAGGGAGAAGGCAATTCTGGATTTAGTGTTGTGTAATGAAACAGATTTGATAAGGGAACTCGAGGTAAAGGAGCCATTAGGAGGTAGTGACCATAATATGATAAGTTTTAATCTACAATTTGAGAGGGAGAAGGGCAAATCAAAGTTTCCAGTATTACAGTTGAACAAAGAGGACTATGGAGCCATGAGGGAGGAGCTGACCAAAGTTGACTGGATAGATACCCTAGCAGGGATAACAGTGGAACAATAATGGCAGGTGTTTCTGGGAACACTACAAAAGGTGTAGGATCAGTTCATTCCGAAGAGGAAGAAAGATTCCAAGGGGAGTAAGGGGCGACCATGGCTGACAAGTGAAGTCAGGGACCGTACAAAAATAAAGGAGAAGAAGTATAACATCGCAAAGATGAATGGGAAGCCAGAGGATAGGGCAACTTTTAAAGAGCAACAGAAGATAACTAAAATGGCAAACGGGGAGAATAGATGAGGCACTTTAGGTATGTGAGTAAAGGCCTCTTTAGGTATGTGAAGAGTAAAAAATTAATTAAGACCAAAGTTGGCCAAAATTCACATTAGACAGGAAATGGTGTTGGGTAGGTAGACTGATGAGAATGGAGGCAGATAAATCCCCAGGGCCTGATGGTCTGCATCCCAGGGTACTTAAGGAACTTGCTCTAGAAATTGTAATTGCATTGGTGATCATTTTCCAATGTTCTATAGATTCAGGATCAGTTCCTGTGGATTAGAGGGTAGCTAATGTTATCCCACGTTTTAAGAAAGGCGGGAGAGAGAAAACGGGGAATTATAGACCAGTCAGCCTGACATCGGTGGTGGGGAAGATGCTGGAGTCAATTATAAAAGATGAAATAGCCGCACATTTGGATAGTAGCAAGATCGGTCTGAGTCAGCATGGATTTACGAAGGGGAAATCATGCTTGACTAACCTTTTAGAATTTTTTGAGGATGTAACTAGGAAAATGGACAAGGGAGAGCCAGTAGATGTAATGTACCTGGACTTTCAGAAAGCATTTGATAAGGTCCCACATTGGAGATTAGTGGACAAAATTGGCGCACATGGTATTGGGGGTAAGGTGCTGACATGGATAGAAAATTGGTTGGCAGTCAGGAAACAAAGAGTAGGGGTTAATGGGTCCCTTTCAGAGTGGCAGGCAGTGACTAGTGGGGTACTGCATGGCTAGGTGCTGGGACCGCAGCTATTTGCAATATACATCAATGATTTGGATGAAGGGATTAAAAGTAACATTAGCAAATTTGCAGATGATACAAAGCTGGGTGGCAATATGAACTGTGAAGAGGATGCAGGGTGAATTGGACAGGTTGGATGAGTGGGCAGATGCATGGCAGATGTAATTTAATGTGGATAAGTGTGAGGTTATCCACTTTGGTGGCAAAAACAGGAAGGCAGATTATTATCTAAATGGAGTCAAGTTGGGAAAAGGGGAAGTACAATGGGATCTGGAGGTCCTTGTTCATCGGTCAATGAAAGTAAGCATGCAGGTACAGCAGGCAGTAAAGAAAGCAAATGGCATGTTGGCCTTCATAACAAGAGGAGTTGAGTATAGGAGCAATGAGGTCCTTCTGCAGTTATACAGGGCCCGAGTGAGACCACATCTGGAGTATTGTGTGTAGTTTTGGTCTCCCACTTTGAGGAAGGACATTCTTGCTATTGAGGGAGTGCAGCGTAGGTTCACCAGGTTAATTCGCGGGATGGCAAGACTGTCATATATTGATAGAATGGAGCAGCTGGGCTTGTATACTCTGGAATTTAGGATGAGAAGGATATGTTTCTTATTGAAACATACAAGATTATTAAGGGTTTGGACACGCTAGAGGCAGGAAACATGTTCCCGATCTTGGGGGAGTCCAGAACCAGGGTCCACAGTTTAAGAATAAGGGGTAATCCATTAAGAACGGAGATGAGGAAAAACTTTTTCACACAGGCTGCACAGACTCACACAGTTGTGAATCTGTGGAATTCTCTGTCTCAGAGGGCGGTGGAGGCTGGCTCTCTGGATGCTTTCAAGAGAGAGCTAGACAGAGCTCTTAAAGATAGCAGAGTCAGGGGACATGGGGAGAAGGCAGGAACGGGGTACTGATTGTGGATGATAAGCCAGGATCACATTGAATGGCGGTGCTGGGCTCAAAGGGCTGAATGGCCTACTCCTGCACCAACTGTCTATTGTTTATTTCACATTTAACAAATGCTGTCTGTGCTGTTGAATCTTGCTGCATTTGTTTGAGACTTTCAGTATCCATTGTCGATGCATCCAAATAATTTTAAATTGAATCCCAAAACACAGGAAACCAAATGAACTTGAACAATGATTATTTGTTCCAATTGCAATATTTTCCTTACCTGCCATAAGTAAGCAAATGATGCACATCGAGAAAGCCACAACCATGATTATAGGGAGCTGTGATACAATGGACAAAAATAACATTTAACATGGGAAGTGTTTAAAGCGTAGCTTTCTTTAAACACTAATGATAAATATACACGAGAGCTGATCCATTCCCTCTCTGATTAGCAGATCCACTGACAACTGCTGGCTTTATGACGCTTGTTCTTCGGCTTTGTCTAGCTTCTGTGCATACGCTTTGAATTATGGAAGTTGGGGATAAAGCCAGAGGGCAGATATTTGGACTTAACTTTTGACTTTTGAGATACTGCGTGGAAACAGGCCCTACAGCCTACTGAGTCCACGCTAATCAGCGATTACCCCATGCACTTGCACTATTCTACACACTAGGGGAAATTTACAACTTGCAGGAGCCAATTAACCTATAAATCTGCACGTCTTTGGAGCGTGGGAGAAAAGCGGTGCACACAGATAAAACCCACGCGGGCACAGGGAGAACGTACAAACTGCAAACAGACAGCACCTGTCGTCAGGATTGAACCCGGGACTCTACCACTGTAAGGCAGCAACTCTACCGCTGTGCCCTTTCAACCAGCGCTTCCTCCTTCCCATCCTAGGATGTAACACTCAGCAAAACACAGATTTTTGATACACTTTGCAGCTGGCTTCTCAGCTCTATATCTAAGTAGGCTGGTGGAAGAAGCTGCTAATCTTCTTCAAAAAACTTTCCTAATCTTCTTCAAAATAGTACCACATGATCTTTTGCACCTGAGAAAGGAAAAAGGTCTCAATTTGGCATTTGACTTTAAAGATGGCTCCAAAGGTGTAGAACATAGTTTTGCTAAATGTTTAGGGTAGGACTTGAATCCATCTATCTGATTCGGAGTTGCATACACTACCCAATGATACAAAGTATTTGCCTCCAAAAAGCACATCAGTTATGTCAGCAATACTGCTAAAGATTCAAATTATAACCAAAGTACCATGTAATGATATTAAGATGGACAGTCATTTCCAAACTTACCGCTAGGAATCTCCACTCTTTCTGGTCATGTAAAAATGCCAAACTATCAGCTTCATCCACAACATAGTTTCCAAGAAACAGATCTATTGAATCCTGCAACAGTATAAGTGCATTATGCATTAACAGGCAGAAAACTACATTTATTTAAAAGGCAGTTGCATATTGCATTTTTTACTTCTCCTTATGTATGTTCCAGGCATCCTTCTGAAAATGAAAAAACTTTGCAGATCCAAAAAATCTGTTTTGGCAGCCCATAGTATATTGTCTCTATCTTAACTATATTATATAATGGCTTACAAAAGAAGAAAAGTGTAAAATGTAGATGTGAGATTGTTGTTAATGGTAAGGAAATGCAGAATAATTTCTTACCTGTCTAAATCCATCAGAGAAATTATTCTTGTAATATCTTATCATTGAGTTCCATCCATCCATTACAAGACCCCATTTAGTTCTTTTCCCTGTCCTAAAGAAAATATGAATAAGGTCAATTAAAACGATGGTAGATAATTAAGCTGGAGATGTTTACATAGTCAGTAAGCCACAGGCATATTAAAACAAAGGGACAACATGTCTAGTAGATGGGTAGACAATTCACCGTTTAAATTTGGAGAAGACAAGACTACTTTTCAAATGACATCAATAGTCCATCTCAGGCGCCAACATTAAGCAGATTCACTGCTGCGGCAAAGAAATGTTGGTGCTTTCTCAAAGCATCACAGAATATCATTTCAGCTTCTCAACTATAGTGCCCTCCATAATGTTTGGGCCAAAGACCTATAATTTATTTGCCTCGGTACTCCACAATTTTGATTTGTGATAGAAAAAAGTCACATGTGGTTAAAGTACACATTGTCACCATGTAGAAATTACAGCATTGTTTATACATAGTCCCCCATTTCAGGGCACCATCATGTTTGGGACACTTCAATGTCATGTAAATGAAAGTAGTTATGTTTAGATGCTGCTGCACCCGCTGAGTTTCTCCAGCATTTTGTGTATAGTCATGTTTAGTATTTTGTTGCATATCCTTTGCATGCAATGACTGCTTGAAGCCTGCGATTCATGGACATCACCAGTTGCTGGGTGTCTTCTCTGGTGATGCTCTGCCAAGCCTGTATTGCAGCCATCTTTAGCTTATGCTTGTTTTGGGGGCTAGTCCCTTTCAGTTTTCTCTTCAGCATATAAAAGACATGTTAAATTGGTTCAGATCAGGTGATTGACTGGGCCACTCAAGAATTGACTCTTTTTCAGCTTTGAAAACTCCTTTGTTGCTTTAGCAGTATGTTTGGGATCATTGTTTTGCTGTAGAATGAACCGCCGGCCAATGTGTTTTGAGGCATTTGTTTGAACTTGAGCAGATGTGATGTGTCTATACACTTCAGAATTCATTATGCTACTATCATCAGCAGTTGTATCATCAATGAAGATAAGTGAGCCAGTACCTTCAGCAGCCATACATGCCCAGGCCATAACACCCCCACCACCGTGTTTCACAGATGAGGTGATATGCTTTGGATCTTGGGCAGTTCCTTCTCTCCTCCATACTTTGCTCTTCCCATCACTATGATACAAGTTAATCTTCGTCTCATCTGTCCACAAGACCTTTTTCCAGAACTGTGATTGCTCTTTTAAATACTTCTTGGCAAACTGTAACCTGGCCATCCTATTTTTGCAGCTAACCAGTGGTTTGCAACTTGCAGTGTTATCTCTGTATTTCTGTTCATGGAGTCTTCTGCGGACAGTGGTCATTGACAAATCCACACCTGACTCCTGAAGAGTATTTCTGATCTGTCGGACAGGTGTTTGGGGATTTTTCTGCAGAGAGAGAATTCCTCTGTCATCAGCTGTGGAGGTCTTCCTTGGCCTGCCAGTCCCTTTACGATTAGTAAGCTCACCAGTGCTCTCTTTCTTCTTAATGATGTTCCAAACAGTTGATTTTGGTAAGCCTAAGGTTTGGCTGATGTCTCAAACAGGTTTATTCTTGTTTCTCAGTCTCATAATGGCTTCTTTGACTTTCATTGGCACAACTTTGGTCCTCATGTTGATAAACAGCAATAAAAGTTTCCAAAGGTGATGGAAAGACTGGAGGAAAAACTAGATGCTGAGAGCGTTCTTATACCTGCATTAAGGAGGCAATTAAACACACCTGATCAAACACCTGTGAAGCCATGTGTCCTAAACATTATGGTGCCCTAAAATGGGGGGAACTATGTATAAACACAGCAGTAATTTCCACATGGTGAAACAAAAATGCATAAAATGCATACCCTTTTATAAAATCTGACAATGTGCACTTTAACCACATGTGATTTTTTCTATTACAAATTTCAAATTGTGGCGTACAGAGACAAATAAATAAATGATGGGTCTTTGTCCCAAACATTATGGAGGGCACTGTATTTAACTTAACTTCTGATTTCTTATTCAAAAATTTCAAATTACGATATAAATTTACCCTATTTGCATGGTCTACACATCAAATAATACACAAGTGCATACATTTCCCAAAATGTCTTTAGCTCCAACCCTTACATCACCCCTCCCTCCGTCCTTCCCCCACCCTAGTCGTCATAGCAGTTTCACTGTCTGTATAACTCATTATCACCAACCCCACAGCCAACAATGGACCATTGTGGGCTCTGCCTTTCTTTGATCATTGTTGTTTTTCGCATATCTTTCATTCATTTGTTCCATTTACCTTCTATATCTCTCGTTTCCCTTTCCCCTGACTCGCAGTCTGAAGAAGGGTCTCGACCTGAAACGTCACCTATTCCTTTTCTCCAAAGATGCTGCCTGACCCGCTGAGTTACTCCACCTTTTTGTGTCTATTTTCCCAAAATGTAGAAGCATTTCTAAAAATTTGTTCAGAATGATAGTGCTCCGAAACAACAAAGGGGATATAAGTATTTTCACCATGATTCAGATTCAGATTCAATTTTAATTGTCATTGTCAGTGTACAGTACAGAGACAACGAAATGCATTTAGCATCTCCCTGGAAGAGCGACACAGCAAATGATTTGAATAAATAACAATAAGTGTCCGGGGGGGGGGGGGGGGGGGGTGATTGGCAGTCACCGAGGTACGTTGTTGAGTAGCGTGACAGCCGCCGGAAAGAAGCTGTTCCTGGAGTATGGCATTGTTATTACAGCAAACCTCACTCTGCTTCATGAAATTCTTCAACTTGAAGGCTGGTCAAACTAATAATGGGTCATATATGGTCAGCAAAACTGGATTAGCTTTGGCAATTCCAAAAGCATCAAAATGCATTGCTCACTATCACTGTGGGCTTTCCCAACATTGAACACAGTAGTTCAAGGTTCAACCCTTATTTCTCCCCCCCCCTCCCCGCCCCCCCCCCCCCCTCTACATCATGTAGAGATCAATAGAAATAATGCTTCAAATTATAATCAAGCCAAATAATAATGGCTTAATCATTACTTCTGATGGTTACATTAAGAAGCATTGATCAAGCCATTTGATCATTATTTCTCGATTTAACCACTATGCTGAACATATTTGGACATGTGTTCTAAGGAAGTGGAATTCATCCTCTGGATCTCAAGTAGGAAGTCTCAGAGCAATCACTTTCAGTGATATCTCTAATTCGTTTTTAATAATACACTTTACAAATT